>JARLTB010000122.1:15537500-16737500 GCA_030141615.1 Unio pictorum
ACACACACACACACACACACACACTGTCAATGAGCAGAAATAAACTAGTTTATAGCCATAGTACAAGTCACACAGCTTATTATACAAACTTTTAAGTAGCAAGCACTCACTTCATTTGGATTCGTATTCATCCATATTTCTTTGGAATGTAATTATTTGAACGCGGCGATATGTTAAAGTACGTTGACATATTTGGAGGAAATGAACCAATAGGTGTGATCCAGTACAATCCAGATTGAATGTCGCACGCTGTGATGTCACGCTGAAATCTTCGCACATTGATAAACATATTCTTACTACCCTCGATTGGAACGATTCCACTCGACGCGCTCTTATTTTGACCCCAAATTTTGTACATGGCCACAATTGTAAAAGTTGAGAGCGATGGATACTTGTGTGTTAAATTGTAAAATAATAATTTATATTTAATTTGAAATGAGTAAATGCGCACTTATGACCCATGTAACTAGTACTATATCCTGAGTGATATCGTCTCTGAGTCATTTTTCAAAAGCAACAACCACAAAAAACACCGACAACAACACAAAAAGCAGAAAATTCATTAAGGTAACAAAACTTTACATGACTATTTGTACAGAAATAAAAGCTTTAAATTTTCTTATGCTTCAACTAGTTAAAGCAAGACTTGATGCTGATACTGAACAATATTTTATATTAACCTAGAAATCTAAGAGTCTTATCGTCATCTATTTTTTTTTAACGTAAATGTATGTAATCGTAAATTATATTCAGGCTATTTCATTATTATAGTAGTAATTATAGGTTAGCGGGTAACTACAAAACAAATTTAGAGAATTATGTAAAAGAAAATGTGCCATCTACAAAAAGATGATTTTAGTTGTGAATATCTGTCTTATTCTAGTCTTTCTTTGTTTAAACAGCTTGCTTTCAGTGTTGTAAAGCGGTGTATCCAGTAAATTTCATTTTATTTCCTGGTTTCGGCTGTCCATTTGGGGTTGAGGTTAACTGCAATAATTGCTATATCACTGAAAGTGTAGCCACGGGAGGAGAAGTGGTTTTTTGTACAGCTTCTTTGTCATTTAATCAGATCTGTGAAGGTTGGTCCTTTTGTGCAGATTTTCAGTTTCTCTGATATACTGAAGGCTGCATATCTTACATATGAAGAGATAAATTACATTCTGTTTTGCGTGTTTTGTATGGACGTTGAATGTTCAGTTTTTTGGCAAGTCGCTGTGCTTGAAAATGTGCTTGTCGTTTCCATATGCTGACATAGTTTGCACTATTTTTCGCCACAGAGGTCAGATCTATATGGTGGTCGTGGTCAGTGTTAGCTTCGCCCTGACTAGAACGTATTTACAGTGTTTTCGGTCCCGTTAGGCTACTATAGGTTTGTTCGGGAGGATTAACTGCAGTGTGTCCCACACTTCCACAATGGACCAGTGTTTCCTGATGATTTTCTTTGGGGTTGTTTGGATGGTAGGTCAGGATAAATGATATCCGATCAGCCTTTTCCTTCTGTCCGTATTGTAGTGGGTCATTGTGGTTCCTTTGCTTAGCTATTTGGGTTGCCTCCGCTATCAGGCCTTGTCGTAACCTCTCTTTTTCAAATGTTCGGATAACACTCCATATCTCTTTTTTGGAATGTTTTATCGTCGGACCAGATTCTGCGTATCATCGATGACTGACTATATGGAATGTTCTGAATGTGGTGCTTTGGATGACAGCTGGTTGGGAGAAGATACTGGTGTTTATCAGCTGGTTTTGAGTAAATGTCTTTTCTGAGTTTTTTTTCTACCAGTTTGGTTGTTTTGTCCAAAAACACGTGGTTGAGTCGGAGATTTCTGCCATTAATTTTTTTAAAGGATAAAAGTTGGTTGCCTCTGATATGAAATCATCCAGATTTTCTCTTCCTTGTTGGCACTTCATTTCTATATTATCGATGAAGTGTACCCACCGGTATGGTAAAAGTTTCACCGATGCTAAAAGTTGACCCTCCAGTTTTTCCATGAAAATATTAGCATACGAAGAGGCCATTTTTTTACCCATTGCGGTTCCATTGATTTGGAGGTGGTTATCTTCATTAAATTCAAAGTTACTGACTTTTAGGACAAGCTCCAGGAGATCGACTAAGAAGTGGGTGGGTGTACTGTCTACATTTATTTTTTTATGCTTGACTACACGATGTATATATAAAGAAACAAGTAATGTATCTGATAGTAAAGGTTCAATTGCATTGCTTTTTATGAGGCAATATATCGTGTCCTGAAGTTAGTATGGCAATTTGTGGACATGCGGTCTCATGAAATATGTAGATATTACTTATAAAATATTTACACTTTCTTAAAGACGAAATTTAGTTGAGACCTTTAAGAGTCGTATTTGTTGATATATTCCATCGAAAAGAAAGAACACAGACATTTGGTGTTCAAAACAAATTTGCCATATCTCCTTCTCAGGGGTTGTTGAGGCTTATAAATTCTAATTAGTACATTATATATGTAAAAAGAAGTTTTCATTCTTCAAAATGAAGGAAAGGCGTATTGCTCGGGAGATTGAAGAGTCTAAATTTTAGTCTCAACCATTTGATAGTCTTTGTAAATATTTTGTCTTTCAACAATAAATAGTCCAGACAGTGAACAAATCTTTTACTTTCTAGTCCAAAAACTAAATTTCGCTATACTGATCAAAACATATCGAGCACTATGATGTGTTTTCTCTTCGGAAATTATTTTAACCCATACAAATTTAAAATCCCTTTGAGAAATATTTCCATTTGTGTTCATTGAGAAGAATGCACCTTTTTATAGCCTGAATAGCCATGGTTAACTTCAAAACTAACTATCTCGCCCTTTCGATCTCATGGAATACAAATATTAGATAAGGCTGACATTTTTAGAAAAAGAAACGGGAAGGGGGAGGAAGGTTTGCCATTTTTAGAGTGATAGACAAGGTTGGGATGGGCAGAATGATATGCCGATTATAAAATCATAGACAAGTGTTGATGGGCAAAATGGTCTGCCAGTTGGAGGGTTATAGAGAATGGTGGATGGGAGGAATGGTTTGTCAGTTGTTGTTTTTATTTTTTTTAAACAATGACGGGTGGGCAGAATGGTCTGTCGGTTTTAGAATCAAGACAAGAGTGGTTAGCCATATTGGTCTGCCGGTTGTAGAGTCATAGACAAGGTTGTGAGTGGGTAGAAAAATCTACCGGTTTTAGAGTTATATACATGAGTGGGGGTGAACGGATTGGCCTGTTAATTTACAGACAGAAAAAAGAGAGTCGGGGCAGAAAGGTTTCCAAGTTGTAGAGCCGTGGGTGAGGGGATAGAAGTCATTATTTATTTTCCAAATATTAGAATGTTAGAAACAACTCTAAATTTGCTATTTTTCAGAACATAACCTTTATACTGTTTTTGCGGAAAAGAACTATTAATCTTGCTTGCAAAGTAATTCTGAAATCCATTATAATTAACACGGAAACTGTTATTATAAAATCGTAATAAACTCAGCAAACATGTCGCAAAGTTAGGCACATATGTAGTCATAATAGTAGTAAATTAGTAAGATAAATAAAATTTAATTTTCTAATTAAACAATGAACAGTAAATATTATTACAACAAACCTTAGCTACCTAACTGTATTTATCATTTTAAAATAGATGTTCACGTAAATTAGATTCCATTCTGAAAGAAGCAATCAGTAATATTGAAAATACATATTAGCTTTATGAAAAAAATAGAGGTTCGTAGTTTACATCCGGTAAACGACTTCTTAATCTAATATATTACTTAAATATGTAAGAGCATACCTATTCCTACCGATTGATGAACATATCATAATATTATCAAAACACTCAAAGTTGTTGACATGAGCTTTTCTTGGTTTGGAAAATGTCGATGGAAATAAATATACCACGGACAAGAGAATATCGTATGAAAACAAATTTATGGATGACTTATCAAACAGCAGGCTACTAGTGTGCTATGAAATGATCTTAATATAATGATATCAACATTCCTACCAATTTTCTTTTTTCTTCTTATTCAAATGTGTCATTTAACATTATTGACCAATACAGTATGTCTTCTCGAAACTTATCTTTTCAAAGGAACAAAATTATTTAACATATAAAAACGCTTGCAGAAAGAGAATTTACCTTTTCTATGATAGGTTTTAATATATAAAGACCAACTATTGAATTTATAATTATGCATTACTCGTTAACTGTCCCCAAGCGTTAATAAACTGTCCAAAAGTGTAGATCTTAAACGCTGACATGTGAGTATTAAATTTATGTTATACTAATATTTCATACTTTAATCATATCGCTGTATTCTTTCAAGTTTCAGTTCAAACTTGACTTTTAAATGGTGAACACACAAGCGAAACTTAATTTCAGAATTAATCTTATAAACCGTATTGGCTAACTTAAAAAATAAATAAAAGTGCTTGCAAGTCAAAACTCTAAAACCACACGCTATAATCGATATTTTACGTTCGATGCATTGACATTCGCATCCAGGAAAACTACTTTCGAAATTTCTCAGACATAAATCAATAATATATATCAAGTTTAAATAAAAGGATGCTTCACCAGTAAATCAAAAGAAGAACTACTAATATGAACGCTTGACTAAGGCCATGCCATTCCCAGTAACATGTGTACACAAAGTTTCTTTATATCTGATACATCATTTATGGATTTATCAATCTTGAGGAGTGACCCGATTAGCCGCGAGTGTTCTAAGGCGTTCGCCTTCACCGATAACTCACACACCTTACATCTCTGCAGGTTTGAGACGCGAATCGACCAATGTGGCTACAGGGGAAGGTTTGCTAGTATCTTTCCCAGGGCCTTCCATAATTCTACCGCGACCAAGCATGCTGGTCGATATCCATGTATAATCATCCCTCATGTGCTAAAAAACGCCACACAAACACACCATTTGAAATGAAATGAAAATTTAAAATTTGCAAACTTCCACTGCACATCACAGTCATAGACTACAAGCCAGGATAATGTGAATCAAATATTGGACAATGATACACGTTTCCAGCCGAGAGATACAGAGTCAGAGTTATACAAGGAAGTATTTTCATTCATAATCATTCACATCTGACATAGAGTATTACATTCTTCACTGAGAACTGTTCTCCAACAATACTGTCTATTAGAGCACAGTATAGCCTTCGGCTCGGACACTCTACAACACCTAACAACACTACAAGAAAACATTTTAATTCTTATGGGTCTAATGTCATTTTTCAGCACATGATAGGCTATATATAGCAGCCATTATATCTAGCAAGGGAAAAACCCACGTTAACACTGGAAAGAGCCATCGAAACAAGGCAAACGAGCACCAACACTCAAATTAATGCGCCAGTAAGACTTAGACAAACATTTTCCTACACATTTACATCGTGTTGATTGACTATTGAAAATTGCACCATTAATTTGAAATAAAATCGAATGATCAGTTGCAGATGTTCTTGTAAAATCGAATGGGCAATTGTAGTGGTTATAGACAGCGAGTAACATTATTTCGTTGGAATACGGTAGCATCAATAATGGAAAACATCGACCGACCTAGAGTCAACGAGAACAATCTAATCACATATGAGTTAAGAAAAATATTAATTGTAAATCTGCAAGGGCAAGTAACCTATAATAAATGGTCGAATTAATGAACGTCGGGACACTTTATTTCGATTAAATTCAACCAATAACTGGAAAATATATTACGTCAATTGATATATACATCACTTCTCACTATACGAAGGCTTAAACCGTGATGGAAACATTCAATGCCTGATCTGAAACACTTAACATCTGACCCAAATATTGCAACAATTGTCTCTGCAGATAAGTCTGCTATTTGATTCGCTGACACCATTTCAATAACACATCACACGACAGCATACGTTAGATGAGTCTAAGTCTGAATATGAGAATTGTTCGTAATATAGTTACAATACTCTTCACCCATTAAAAGACACCATACACATCAATATGAATAAAACGAAACACGAGATGAGTCGACCTGTTCATATACTCTTTTTATCTGGCTTGGTTCCCAACTGATTGATTGCTGGATAAGAGGATACATTCGTGATTGACACCAAACCAAACGCAGTGATTTAGAACAGTGAATTTAGTCCGAAAGCGATAGCTTGCAAGCAAACGGTAAATAATCAGTAGCTCTTATTATCACATGAGAAATGTTGCTGGATACTTTCTAAAATGTTAAGATTATAATTGCACGCGACATTATTTATTGTAATGAGTTAAACATAAAGAGACATTAAGAGAAAATTAAGGAAAAAAAGTAAAGAGCGAGAGCAGAACAAACCCACCCCAGCCGTACAAGAACGGTCGTTTTCTCTCCGACCGTCCGTTATGCAAACAGTTCTTGTTCAAATGGGGTCATGTTTTGTTAAGATTCGTCAAATATAATTAATAGTTCCATTTATATATTGGAAAGGATGGATGAAGAGATACAAGTTACGATAAAAAGAAACACTGGATGTCATCCCAGTTTGATTTTAGTATTTTCTAAACATTAAATTCATGCTTATCCCAACTTCAAAGTCTTTAAATTGGGTTATTGTATACAATTACTACATGTCTTAGATTCTATGACATTTTTATATGGTACTTACATTATCATAAATACACATATGTATCAAACCAAATTTGGCAACAATCCAATTTGTTTTTAGAAACATAGGTAATCTCTTATTATATATACTTGTCTAAATCGTATAATCTTTACACATTTTTCTTGGAAAGATCGTTCTACACATAAAGGAGTCAACTATTATTGATATTTGTATGTAGAGATCTAGGTAAAATATTGCCTTCATACCTATGTTACTAACTCGCTTTGAGTGTGTTGCGTTTAGGATAAAACCAACGAAGGATACTCAGACAAAAAAAGGTAAAATATTATTTTAATTAGTAACTGAAAAATATGCCTTTTTGTATTTAAATACATGCCAATGCATTTAAATTTTGGCGTGCATCATCTTTTACTTTAAACATTAACACAACATAGTTGACATTTATGTTCTGTAGAAAACAAAAGTTATATAAATGAGTTGCATATTATACTCAGTGGCGTAGCGAGGGGGGGGGCAGGTGGGGCAGTCGCCCCGGCGCCGGTGGCTAGGGGGCGCCAGATGGGCGCCCAAATCGGGAATTTAGCCTAGGCTATACATTTTTCTAGCAATTAAATTGTAATAGTTTAATAATTATATTATAACTGATAATGATTATATTTCGTTTTGGAGACAAGGTACATAACTGCGCAACAGGGTCATCCGGGGACGCAAATTTGGGTGTATTTTGTCCTGTGCGCCAAATATCCTCGCTACGCCACTGATTATACTAATTTTAGCATGGAACATTGTGATCGTATTCATTTTATCCACATGACACAACGTGGATTTCCTATTAATCTTGAATGTAAAAATAATCGTTTTTGTAACTGCTTAATGAAATTAAATTGAACTAAAATAAATATCAATATCCTATGTAAATACTATATAAATTATACTTCATGTTAATATATCATCTAACATTTTCCAATTTGTTTACCAGGAGTTTGGATGAGGTTTTTTTTTAAATGTTATTATTTCCGAATGAAAATACTTAACTGAATATATTGGGATTTCGTCTTCAAAGTATTGTATCGATAAAATTTTTTCCTTAAATAATAATAATAATAATAATAATAATAATAATAATAATGATAATAGTTCCATGTCGAAGCATGTTGAAATGTTGACATCTACTCATACAGAGCATCTTTTTTCTTCATCCATGTAAATGCTCTATTTAAAACAAATATACATGAGAACAGGAAACATGTCAATGAAGTTATCCTTATAACAAAAAATGTTTAGAATAAATGAAAAAGCAAAAATTAAAATATATATTAAACTATTTATCCAAAAACAAGTCATTAAAAAAAATCCATTGAGCAAATCGAAGACCGTAATATACATGACTATCCAATATGAATAAAAAGAGAAAAATAAGATCTAATTGTCTCCCCTTGTTCATGTTAGCAATACGTCCTGTCACATCAAAGGTTTTTAATATTCAAGGCTCTTTGAAATTTATTTAAACAATTAAACTGAATATTTCCGTTTATGTCTTAGATGCTTTAGTATGAGATTGTATTTATTTGTGAGGTACATGTGTCATTTTTGACATATTTTATTTGAAACAAATCGAAACTAACAATTTCAGAATAATCTGTACAGTATAACAACCGAAGTAAGGATTGATGTTCTAAATTAATGTTGAATCTTTTCAGAATACATGAATGCCCACAAATTCTGTGAAAATCTTATTGAAATTTCTCGTCATAAACCTTGTAATTGGCAAGAATACATGCATACCTCAAATTCTGGGAAAATCTTATCGAAATTCCTCATCAAAAACCTTGTCATTGGCAAGAATACATGTGCATATTTCATACTCAAGGATGTAAAGAAATCGTATATCCAATCTCAACAAAATAAGTTCTACATCATGGTAGTTAATTAAGTATTACAGGCTGCATATGAAATGGCTTACCTTTATTTATTTTGTATCATTTAGTCTCTTTAAATCAATCTCTTGTATGGTTCACTATCTTCTTGCACCCGATTTTGTGTGCTACTTTCGGTCGTACAGTGTTTTTTTAATAAACAAAATATAGTTCTCCAGAAAATTAGGATATTGATCACTAATGACAAAGGTAATACATGTTCGTCCTGTTTAAACGTCCAATATGTTACCATAAGTTTTAGACTTTTGACATTAAATGGCAAGTTTATATTAATTACGAGACAGTTTGCAATAAGAATCAATGTATTATTCCGCTACTATATCGTAGAGTTGGTAAAACGTCAGACAATGAGGAACATAAAACAATAAGACATATTATTTCCTGAGTATAATAATACATTATTATACGCTAACATAGGAAAGCAATCAGGAGGGCTGATGTCATAATAATACGAACAACTAAACTTGTAACAAAAAATGAAATCTTATATATGATAACAAAGAATTGAAACTGAAACTTTGCAAAACTTTTACATGTTACATTTATTTGACATGGCTCGTCAAACGACGCATTATATCTTGCAATAGTTAACATTATCTACTCAGGACATTCTCCACTGAATTATAGTACAAAAAAAATTTTTATGCAATAAACAGATATATGAAAATGCAAGAAGTGAATACAATAAAATCGCCTTCGAAAATAAATATGGAGTATACAACGAAAAGTGTATTATTCAAAAGAACTCGATGTTACTTAAATCCATTGGTACAAGATCAATTTACGTAAAAGTATGAAACTTTGTTTCAACTAATTCATCAGCGTTTTCTATGGGAGAATTGACGCATTAGACTCATTTACTTATTACACTAATTGATCCATAAACATGTCAGTATACAAATAAAAGCAGTAAACAATTAAGTCTCTTTAAACGCAAAAAGAGATATCAATAATGATAATATAATGACTTTAGGGAATAATATTCAAACACCGCAAACCAAATTAAACATCAATTCACAGTTTATATACGCAATAATGTTCGTGTTAACAAGAGAAGTCATATAATGGCAATGAAGAAATTAGCGAAATTAGTTAACTACATGACCATATTGCTTACTAAAATGAACCTTCTTTGGTATTTGCAATATACTGTACATATAAAAAGTTCAAAACTTATACTAAAATGAACCTTCTTTGGTATTTATAATGTACATACAAAAAGTTCAGAACTTTTTCAATTTTCTATTCAAACAACAACATCAAATTTTTCATATGGAAAGTCAAGAACTTTCTTTGCACTGGGGCATTTTTTTAAGTTATGGAATTCAATTTTATTTAAATTAATAGGTTACATGAAAATTTAAATTAAAGCACGTAATGTGCAAAGATGATTCAAGCATTATAAAGCCAGCCTTCATGGGTAGATATCAGGCAAGAGAAATGTTATTCCAAACCGTCTATCATACGAGAGAAATGATGAAAGCATAATAATAGGTACAGCATTTGGAACATTCAAAGAGAAAGGTTTTCCACGGTCTTTGTTATCTATGCAAACAAGCAATATGTTGCTTTCCATCTCTGTCAATAATTGAGAACTTGTAAAGAAAATTGCTTATCTTTAAATAAATTGCTTCCTTTTGCTACGGATTTTTATGACATTGCCGAAATTTAATTTGTGTGTTTGTTCTGATTGCAGTATCATTATCAAAAGTACCTATACAATAACGCTATTCGTCAACTGCATCAGTTCCTTAAATGAGCATTTATAAGATAACAATAATCACCTACTTCCTTGCTTTTCTTGCCGTTACATTTGGGGCTGAACATGACTTTAATTCGATGTTGGTTTAACACCGACAGTATAAACAAATTCCTAATTACATAATACATAAAGTTCACTGTATTAATGCAAATATTTTAGTCATTTCTTACTTTGCTGCTTCATTATGCATGCTAGCTTTGCTATTTGTGGGACTAAATTTGTTTTATCTCCTAAAACTGCTTTTAGATTTCAAAACAAATTTGGAGGACTATGATCTATCATGAGGTGGGATTAAATATGATTAATATATTTAATTTTGTGAATGTTTTGAAACTTTCAAGGCTTAGAAGAATGGTATCTGAGCAGCGCGTATCGAAAAGTCTTTTGCACGTCTCAGTATCAAAAATTAATATTTTCTTATTATTTCGGATATATTTTATTACCTCAATAACAAAAGGGTCTCTCAATTCTTGCTGGATACAGGTTTCTGAAGCAACTTTGAAACTAACTAGATCATTCATATTTTCTTTCTCTCCTCAGCTCTAATCTATCATTCAACAGTCAAAAACTAGTTGTTTAAGACTGCCTACATTACTGGTCTTACCAACAAGTGGTTGCAATACTGTGACAATATTTAAAGTATCGACATATACAATTTAACTGCTTATGTAGACCCTCAAGAAAGGACAGTGCCCTTGGCGCACTGCAGCACCACTGGTGAACTCCAGTCAAGAAGTACCGGAATATAATCCCACTTTTTAACAATAATGCTCATCTGGCATCATCACACGTAAAGACCACATGACTTCAGAATAAATAAGCAGAGTATTACAGAACATTACCTTTCTCCTACGATTCAATATAACACAAAACTTTGAGACGAGCCTACCCACATTTACACAGCAAATGCATTGAGCAAAAAAAAATATGTATTTTAATGAAATTCAAATTTGACATAGAAATCATTTTTGATAACTAATTTCTAAAACTCGGTGCTAACAAACCAACGTGTGTTTGTGACTTTCTAGTAAAACCAGATGAATTAGGTAGGTGGTGTGGATCCTAAACGATAATTGTGAAATTAAGTTCGCCCTTTCATTTCATACACAAAAGAGTTTGTAAAGTTGGTATGCAAATTTCATGTTTTCTTTTAAACTAAGAAATTAAGGGAATATTTGTTGAATATTTCTTCTTGACGATAACTGTAATAATCAAACCAGATTAGATTGAAATTAACTCAGTAACAATTTCATTAATTTATTTATTTTTAATTAATTTAACAATCCTCCATAGCATGATGGGAGGTAATCTAAAGGTATCAAATTTTATATAGATTATGTTATGTACGTTTGAAAAGCATAAAAATGTTTACTTGATCCTGAATTGGATAATTTTAATGGGGAAACAGAAGATTGTAAATCTGGATGGAGATACCAAATGGTTAAATTAGTTCATAGAAAACATTGATGGAGACGAACGTATTTGCTGGGATGACTTCTTTTTGGAAGATAATACCAGTTTCTTAGACGAAGGGATTATCTAGAATTAGTAAAGTATATTATTTCATGCAGCGTTATTGAACAGGTACAAAATAGAACATAGATGGCAGTCTCTCTTCACAGTATCTAACACTATTTAGAAGTTAATAGAGATGTCCCTTTTTGGACTACAAAGTTACGAATCATATGAAAACACTATTACAAAGATTCCAAAATAAGAAACAATATATATCCTACATTATCAATTAGAAACGGTAAACCAGCACCGTTTTAATTCTAAGTGATTTTATAATCTTGAAATACGTATGAAGAAAGTAAAACGTGAAATGGCTGCAAATGGTGACAACAAAGAAATTTTCGACATAGAATGTTTAAAACACAACTCAAGAGCTAAAATCATTCTTTTTGAACAAACTAGGTGTATACGACTGAATCTAACAGGTTGTGGGTTTTATAAACCTTTAATATATACATTCATCTAAATCAATAGCAAAAGCGGATTTATGTTGCAAACTAAATAAATATATGACATCTATCCACATGTACAATATACGGTTGGGTAGTCGTAAGCGGGGATTTAGGGCATAACAACTCTGTACAGAGGCGCTGGGTCAGAATAATGTTTTGATTCGATTCGTTAATTAATTTTTGATAAGTCAACCATTTTGTTAGAAAATATCAAGTGACTTTGCTAAGTTTTCATACTAAGCGGTTCATGAGTCAGCCGCAAGTTTAATTATGTTTGTAAAAGTTATAGAACCTTGCATATTTGAGAATTTTTAGCATTCAACCTCCTGCTTCACATCTATCTGCCTCGTTCTTTCTTGTTGTTTGTAACACACTAAAAGTCATATCTTTCCATTTCTTACATCATGGTCAGCGTATGTTCGTAAATACTTGTAAATGTTTTCTAAAGGGTACACATAGGAATACAACTGTCCATATTAAATTCCTTTTCAGATGGGTTCATTGAAGATGGGAAAATCTTACGACACTTCATTTTCTAAGTGGGTTTGCATTGGTTTGGGGTTTTGTCAAGACAACAGCACAAATAGGTTATCTAGTGCCTAGGCAATTGAAATAAAGTTCAAGGACAAAGTTCAAGGACACACCACATCAGCAAACTCTCGCTAGTTTGATCGTTAGAATCAAACCTGCACCCTTTCAGTCGCGAGTCTGGCACGCTAACCACCGCGGATTCCTTTGCAGTGGGATTTAGTGACTTTGAATATTTACATTTTTAAATTTGTTCTGATGCAGAACTCTAGTGGAAGAAAAAAAAATTGAAACACAGCTTCTTTGTTGCTATGTTGATCACGATCACAAAATAGACCAGGCAAGGTTTTGCGGCACATGATCGAGTGAAATGGAGGAAACTGGTCAGATGTTCATCAGCAGTGCTTCAACGACCACACTAGGTCAGGAGACTGATGATGATGATGATGATGATGACGATTAGCTATTGCTTGTGTTATTTTTCTTCTACGTTGTTTACTAACTGCAGGTCATCGTCATTTTGGGTTAAACAGAGAGTACTGTGGGTGCTTGAGTCGTCTCTGTATAGTGACGATCTGTGCCCAAACTTTCAAGCAATTTAGTTTGTTAAGTCGGAAGAGCAATATTAAAGAATTATGTTAAGTTTTCACAGAGACGTTATGCTATAATAGCAGTAACACTACTATACCTTTTCATAACTATTGAATTCTATTTTATATATTTATGCAAACTTTATTCAAAGTCACTAAAATATCCTGCAGTAACAATCATAACTTTTGTTATTTTCACATCCACAATTCCGAGGTCTATGGATCCTCGACTTTCAGTTTCATTCTTTACATCAATGATCTGACTCAATAGTTAGACCCAATAATCTTTATTTTGATGTTAAAATCTTATAATTTTATATAAAAAAAACAATTTGATAATTGTGTAATTAAATTAGCAGTCTTTGTACATTCATTCAAATTTCAAATTCTTTTGATTATACATTTTACATTTCTTTATACAATTCATTTATATGTTGAAAAATGAAAATTTAACATTAACCTACACTTTATCGGAAACACCATTCTAATCTAATCATAATTAAAATGTTAAAGAAAACTATTTTTCGTTGGTGGCAAACAAAGCATTTGTTACACTTAAGACAGTCACTAACAAGTCTTGATGTTATCTCTCATGCCACTCTAGTATTTTTGTATCTCAACATAGATATAATGAATCATTGGCAATTACTGTTATTCTAGTTTTAGCCCAATATTTATATAAGTGATCTACACAATTTGTACAGATTCAGCTATGCTTTTATAAATTTAAAATAGGACCCAAATTTTTTTTTATTTGTTTGATTAATTTTATCTTTTGTTTTTCAAATATTAACTCAGAATCATTGTCCTCATTGCAAATGATGGATATGTTTCATATTTGTGAAATTTCAAGTTCAAAACAGAAAACAACGTTCGGACCAAGACCATGATGATGATGATGATGATGAAAATGTCTTGGTGTCATTCAACATCAAAACAGAACACAAAGTTCTAAACAATTTGTTTAAAAAATGGAACTAGAAATATGGTCTGAACCAGACTTGTTACCTAACGTACTTTTTTCTCATATATGATGCTAATTTACAAAGGAATAGAGAACAGATGGTAATGTTGACTTCTTTGTGCCCGTTTTTTCCCCATGTAAATAATCCTATTTTAATAATTGTACAATTATTTCTACACCTTAATTATCGAGTATATGGATTAAAACTTTATATATAACCTGATAACAAAGCACATATATCTGTTTCATGTTCTCTTTGTCTGTACAGCTGATACACTTTCTGGGCCAACTGTTTTTCAACTTCATATCTTGAAAACAAATGTCTGTAAATCAAGGTTCTCCTGCTGATGGACTCCTTTTTTCCTACATGTTTCTTTTCAACTACATCATTTACTGAAATTTATTGTGTATATGTTTGTTATGTTTGAAAATAGATTTTAAATCTTTCCATCAATAACTCATTCAACTCGAAACAAGAAATTTCATCACCTGACTCAGTATCATGGAAAACTCTACATTTGTTTTGAGATTTCTTATACATATGCTAATAATAAGGAATCATCAGGAACAATACATATATTAGTGCAATATATATATATATATTTATATATATATATATATATATATATATATATATATATATATATATATATATATATATATATATATATATATATATATATATATATATATATATATAATACTATTATACACTGTTCTACTACCATTATGACCTCAATGATATGATGCTATTTTATCCATTTCTGATAAGGTCTGTTCCCTTGATTCTCAATAATAACTAATGTTCTTATTTGCTTCAAGTGATTCCATAATAATTATGCTATTTAAAGATCTACAAATATTCTGAATAATCAATTTAGTCTGAAAATAACAGATTTAGTCACAATTCTACTCTTGTTTTAACTGACCAAAGGTTTTATAGATGTTAGTTTTATTTATTTATTTTTGGATACATCTTTCTCATCTTTGTTATTAATACTTCAGCACAAACCTGTCATAAAAGAAGTCGATGAACTGTCCACATGAAACAAAGAGTATGGTAATTTTGTAACAAGAAGTGTTTTTTAAAGTCAAATTTATGAATGGAGGGCAAATTATGAAAACCTTTGCACAGAAATGTATCTTGTGCCAATCTGAAAAGAGACTCAGATTTTTAATATTTAGGTTGTCTTATTACATTTTAAGTCTATTTATTTTTGTTCATATTAATATCTGATTTTATAATAACTGATTTGGTTCTTCATTTCATTTATCACTCTGACAAACTGCATTAGACCATAAGATAATTTTATATACATCTAGCATGCTCATAGATTTAAAATATTCTTCAAGTATTTTTAATTGCACTGGCCATTAGTGTGTGTATCATTATATACCCTTTTTTAATTTATTAAATTCATGTACTAGAGTTTCATTTTGGTGTACAATGATACCCGAGGTTGACTGATGTATATTGTGTCTTATTTTAAAATAGTGAGTTCGGTTCATCCTATGCAGCACCTGAGAAGTGCTTTTGATGAGATGAACTGTATGCCTTCAATGCACATACAATACCTGTGTATAAATACCTGTAAAGCTCTTTACATTACGAAAAGTATTGTCAGTCGGCAATCTACTATAATGATTCGCACATCTTCAGCTATAATAGTATGTAATTTTAAATAATTTCTCATATATACAAAAACAACATTGTACTACCATGTCAATTTTTGCATGATTTGTTGGTTTGGTTTATGCAGAATAATACACACATATAATATTCTTGTTTACAACCTAGCGAAGGATTTATATTAGTAATATAAGGATATATTTTTAAAAAATGTTTAGTACAGTAGGATTCTTATCAAGCAAGGATAGGTTTATTTCTGAACTTGTTGTTTTAAAATTATTGTGCTGGTAATATCATCTGTATAACTTACCGTTTACAATATTATAACGTTTTTATGCCCATGTCATATAAATAGTACACGGTATTGGATATGTTTTCAGCTGCCCAGTGTCTGGAAATGTCCAAAATACCGGTATCCATTGTTGTTTGGTGCTGTCGGGTGTCTGGAATATCTAGTATCAGAAGTGTCCCAGCTGTAGAGCTGTCCAGTATCTGGAGTGTCCGGTGGTGCCCAGAGTGACATTAATAATCCTGGAGTTTAGGTTCTCACTTTATCAGTAATACATTTTTGGATAATTTAATTGCATTGAAGTTAATACATGTGTTCTTGAACTCATCTGTATTACATGGATAATATATTGGAGGAAATAAAAAGACCACACCTTATGTATATCATTCAGTTATCTCTCTTACACCAGACATAACATTTCAATAAATAGAAACCCACATGTTGTAGTGATAGTGATGGTGTATGAAAATAAGAGATTTGTGAAGTATCATATTAGCCCTCGGTCTTGATGCAAATTTAACTAGAAGTACTTTAATAATTTCTCCCAGTAAAGTTTACAAGTTTGACATCTGATCGAACATGTCTTGTTTGGTTTAAGTATTTTTTCTGCCTAACTGAAGCCCATTATTATTTTCTTATTTAGAAGAAATATGAATTACATGCATCTATATTATCTACATTATTCACCCTTTCATATTAGCTGGGAATGAACACCGACATGGTGTTCTGATATTTGATGCCTGTAAGGGATGTTATAGCACAGGTGCCTTTTTTATTGTCCCTGCACCTATGGTCCACTGCCTCCAAATATTGTCCAAGGTAATATCATCAAGCTCTCGCTTCTCTTTTTTCTAGTTGCTGCTTGTGTCTCCTTTAATTCCAGTATCATTAGCTTAATCTCCCATTTAGATACACACTTTCCTTCTGTTTTTAAATCCATTGAACTCACTATACTCATTGTTAAACTTTAGCCTTTTTCTGTATTTTAGTCCCCATTTTGACCCCCAAATCCAACATAACCGCTTAGAAAGCTGTTATCTATTTTATGTGGTGTCAGATTGGCTTATGGCATCAATTGTATTCTCTACACAAAGGAGGGAAGCTTTCTATTTGTATGACAAAGAGGCTGGGTAGCATGACCTTTGTGTGAGGACTGGGGGTTAGTGACCTCTTGCATATACTGACAGTGTAAAGTGTTCAAAGCTAAAACTTTATAATTAGATTGGGCCATGTCCACCTGTCCCAGTTGTTACTTTCTGTGTTAATGAAACAAATATAAGTCTTTTATTTTAGATCAAAATGTCTCTTTAAGAGTAGAACTGGTACATGCTAACTAGTGCATTGACCTTTGACCTTACTATTAAACAATATGACATAATGTGATTTATCCCATATCAACAAAGTGAAGTTCGATAAGTGCTAATATGAATAAAACACAACTCATAGTTAAAAGAATTCATTTTATTTCAAAAGATAAGTTTGATACTGAAGCAAAGGTATGAAAACAAGAGTTCAAACAGCTCAATAACATTTCTATACACGATCATGTAGAACATAGCTTAGTACTTCATAAAATTGTTTTTGACAAGCGAGACTAAGTACATTTACTTATATAAAAAGTTTAGCCTCTTGACAACATGTGAATTTATGCTAATTCCTATATAGATCATATTTTGTATTTTTTATGATTTTTTGAAAATGTGATGCACATGACTAATCACTAGTTCACAATGGGAAACAACTCATTTATACAATTCAATTCAAATCGTAATTAAACATGAATAAAGCAATTACTTGTGTAGTATGTGTAGTAAATAAGTGATATATATATATATATATATATATATATATATATATATATATATATATATATATATATATATATATATATATATATGACATTATGTAATATTCAACAATAATTTATTTCCTTTTAATACAATGTGAAAGTTTGAAAAGAATTTACAGCAATGCAAACTAAATCCCAAATAGCCCTTAACTGTGACCTTTAGCAAACTAAATCCCAAATAGCCCTTAACTGGGGCCTTTAGCATAGTAATGTGCTAAGTATTTTGATGTCTCACAATAATATAGTCCAAAACTGTTCCTGTCTCAAAACACAATAATTCCTAATTAATGTTCCAGTCATAGAATACTATAGAGTAGTAGTTTGCATTCACAGTGAAATATAATTTGAATAAATAATATAACAGGAAAGAAATATTGAACTCTACCTCAGATATTATATGCTGAAATGTATAATGTCTCAAGTAAACAGACATAAAAGTAGAACAAGGATGAAGGTCAAAAGTTCATTTCTAGAAAAGACTTAAAGTCGTTAACAAGATAAAATATTTTACTAACATTATAATAAAGAAAACGAGGAAAACATCATGGTCAACGGGTTTATCATTGGGGAATTCCAATGTCTTAGACCGAGACTCTAATAAACATGTATACCTCCATCATTAATCATCTGGATATTTAAGTTAAATTAATAAGAAAATTAATAGCTATGTATTATTTATTTACAAAAAACAAATGTTACTGGTCATATACACAATGAACATGACTTTGGAACAGGTCAGGCTGAAATATAATTACACCTAACATATAATCATTAAGAAGAAAAGATAACTAAAATACAAATTACATATTATAACAAATACGAATACGCAACCATTTTCTTTCTTATTTGTAAATATAGTAGGGTTCAACGAAGCTTACAATAAAGCATATACAAGGCAATATATTCTTTTTAAAGTTTTACCACATATTTTTGAAAACCAAATTAACCCTTCTAGTGTTTTAAAACCGCAGATTTTAGCTAAATATCTAAGAACTGGAACTGTACTTATGATAAATGTTTAAGCTGACAGTCAACAAATAAATTATGATTTAGTACTCTTTTCTTACCAAGGTAAAAAGCTTCCTTAGCTTCACTAATTAGACTCTTAGTTTCCAAAAAACATTGAACACTCTTCGTAAGGATCACTTTGAAATATTTACAATTTAAGTCAATTTTAATTTTCGAACATTCTAATTTGAACTAACAATTCGAGCTCAAAACGTTGTTTCAATGTCATATAATAATAATAATAATAATAATAATAATAATAATAATAATAATAATAATAATAAGGACTTTGTTAAACGCCTAATCGTTAGAAGCTCTAAGCGCTGTACAACATCTACTATGATATGACTACACTACAGAAAAACAAAAAACAAAAACCATGAAATTGGAAAACATAAAAATACATCCTGGAAACATCCAAGATACAAAACATTATTAGGTCTCTAATTTTGTTCCTGCAGTCATTAAAGGTGAGTTTTAAGAGCACTCTTAAAAGGGACCACTGTGTCTTTGTGTCTAATTGCAATGGGCAACACACATGGGTGAGGCCGGATAGGTATGTTGGACAGGAGTTCGTCAGTGAAACGTAGCACAGAGAACAAATTTTGTGTTTGATTCTGTAGCGAATGGATAGCCAGTGTAGGGTACAGAGCAGTGGTGAGGTGTGCTCTAATCAAGGTACTCTAAAGATGATCCGAGAAGCTGTGTTTTTAACTTTTTGAAGTTTCTGGAGTAGATATTGTGACTAACCAGACAGAATTGAGTTACAATAGTCCAGTTTTGAAAGTACTAGTGAACACACAAGTGTTTTAGTGGCATCAACTGAAAGATATTTGCGAATGCAACTGATGCGTCTCAGCTCAAGATATGCAGCCTTGCATATGTTCATGACATGTTGATGCAATGTGAGATTACTGTCTAGAGTAACACCTAGATTTCGTACTGACTGTGAGAATTTAATGTTGGTGTTGCTGATATTTATTGTCTCAGGTAAAGGATGTGAATGAGAAAGTATTTGTGTTGTGATCAGAATGGACTCAGTTTTATCATCATTCATTTGCAGCTTGTTACATGTCATCCATGATTTAACATCAGAAATGCACCTCTCTACTCCGTGGATGGTAGCAGCAGCTTCAGTTGGGTGGCTAGACTTGTCTATTTGGGTGTCATCAGCTACAAATACTTTAAAAAAACAACTTTATGATTTCTTTAAATATTTGCAAAATAGGATTTAACGACATTTGACTGACAGCATAATGAACGTGAAAGTCACCAAATTTTATTGTTGTGTCCCGAAGGGCTTTACAGAAAAAGTGCACAAAGGCAGTTTTTAAAGATTTTCTCAGTGACCTTGAGTAGTATAGGATAATGGAACTATAAGCTCACCCGTATGTTTTTCAATTGTCTCTTTATTTTTTCCCGATATGAAACAAATTGTATTATATAACCGGAAAAAGTTCAAAGGATAAACGTAGGAGAGAGCTCAATAGCCCCCTTTCTTATCCACTAATTAGAGTCGCCTTGGTGATGTATAGACAAAATTTATAATTGATAGTAATAGTTTTAGAAAGAAAAAATTGGCAGGTGCACAGCAGTTACATCTCTTGCCTGCATTTTATTTTAATGTGACTAGTTACCTTCCTGGCCATATTATATATTTATCAGCACAAATTATGCAAATTTGTCTAAACACAAACTTGACAGAATAGTATTGTACCTATTTATGATAAAAGTTTATGTACAAAGGGTACTTTGATTATTACTGTTATTGAACACAAGATTAATTGCATCAGTACTATGGGTAATTTGATTAACAACTGTAATATACTGACAATAACAAAAATGACTTAGTACTATATGTACTTTGATTAGCACTGTAATACATATACTGACAGTAAGAAAAACTACTTTATCAGTACTCTAGGCACTTTGATTAGCAACTGTAATACATATCACATGACACTTTTCACTGGAGGCACTTTGCAAATATTACAGGAGAAAGAGTTTCACCTTATCTAGTCTCTTGATTGCAAGTACATTGTCATCATTTCTTTCCATTATAGAAGATACAAGACTTTACATCCATATTTTCATTATCACTGACTGTTTTTCCATTTTTAGCAGTGGTAATTGATGTTCTACATATGCCAACTCTATATCCCCTGTCGAAATATACAGCCGTTGCTGTTATGTCATATGTTTTCAGACAAATCCTTTGCAACCTTGATAAATATACTTTTTTTGTTTCCTTCAATTGAAAAATCAATTTGTTTGTCCATTTCTATATTTGTGTAACTTGCATGGATATGTTCGTCCGCGCGCGCGTACGTGCCAGTGTGTGTGTGTGTGTGTGTGTGTGTGTGTGTGTGTGTGTTTGTGTGTGTAATGGGGTAAGATAATTTTCTGTCAAATTATATCAGTTTCTGTGATACCGAGATCACTCACTTTAATATTTTCGGCAACAGATTCCTGTACTCCATTACTAAGAGTCACTTTTAACAGGATTTCTTCACTGGGTGTGTTTATGGTGGCTTTAAACCTAATTTCGTTATCTGATGCAAATGTTTTGCTGTTCTCTCTTTGCATTTCTATTCTTGACGTTGAAGGCTGTTCCGTGGTTATCATCAGAATCCGTGAATCTGGATTGATCTCTAATGTTATCTCTGACTCCAACTCGGGGGTAACCAGACCAACCTTAATAATAATAATAATAATAATAATAATAATAATAATAATAATAATAATAATAATAAATAATAATATAATAAAATAATAATAATATAATAAAATAATAATAATAATATAATAAAACAATAATAACAATAATAATAATATAATAATAAAATAATAATAATAATAATAATATAATAATAATAATAATAATAATAATATAAAATAATAATAATAATATAATAAAATAATATAAATAATAATAATAATAATAATAAATAATAATATAATAAAATAATAATAATATAATAAAATAATAATAATAATAATAATATAATAAAACAATAATAACAATACTAATAATATAATAATAAAATAATAATAA
The DNA here is from genome assembly GCA_030141615.1 of Unio pictorum. Lineage (NCBI taxonomy): Eukaryota > Metazoa > Mollusca > Bivalvia > Unionida > Unionidae > Unio > Unio pictorum. The sequence goes on from JARLTB010000122.1 coordinate 15,559,687, forward strand.
TAATAATATAATAATAATATAATAATAATAATATAAAATAATAATAATATAATAAAATAATATAAATAATAATAATAATATTAATAATAATAATAATAATAATAATAATAATAATAATAATAATAATCTAAAAGATACTAATATTGAAAATTAAATAAAAATATTTACTTCAGGATGTTTTGTGCAATAAAGACGCAAATTCTTCATAGTGAAAAATACACTAATCTGTTATGTTTAGTATGACCCATCATAACGTAAGTGCTTGCCCCACTTTGCTGCTCGTCAACATGGTAATTAGCATTTTACAACATAACCTTTCACTGGGATGTAGCTGGAAGGATTCTTTTCTAACGTAGTCAATGGCTTGAACTAACTGTATTTTAAAGTTATAAAACATTACAATTTCAGTTGTAAGCTGTAGATGCGATTTTGCTTTTGATGGAGGTATGGGTGTTGATTGAAAGTACATAAATGCACTTCACTTGAGGAAGGCAAAACATGGTGTATTACTACTTAGGAATAAAATAATGCTAGTTCCTGGTCAGTTATCAATTTTCGCCATCATTAGATATTTATCTGATAAGAGGTTAGACTCGAAGAAGAAAATGGTATTTATGAGATTTTCCTAAAGTAAACAGTATTGTAAGTCCATTTCGACGAAGAATATGTTTTTAATGACCAAAAGATGTTATGATGTTTGTTTTCAAGGTTTGTTTTAATTATTTGTGAGTTTTTTCCTTCTTTTGTGTGTGGTTTTGTTATATACATTGTTGCTGAATTATGAATAAATTTGGTCTTTTTCAATTATCTAAGTTATAAAGACTGATTTGGTTGTGTGTTTCGCACGAACTAACTTGCACAATCAGTATATTTTAGTAACAAAAAATTATTATTCAATCAATCTCACTCATTTATTTTTTTTTGCCATCTTTCACAATAAAAATATAAACAGTTTCACTTTGCTTTTACAATATTTAATTATTGGATATGCGCCATTTGCAATTTCGTCTCCAGTTTAAGATTTGTTAGATTTTGGGAATTACTTGATCGATTATGGGAACTCTGTGTTGGGGGAATATTACTCAACCCAAGTAATTAGCAAATTTCTAGGGGCAAACGTCAGAGTGGGTGGTATGATAAATGAAACCACATGGTATATAACAATATACAAGAAAATTACATTTTCCAAGCATCCAAAATATTCGGGTGTCCCTACGGATCTAAATTAAACAACAAAACTCATTGCATTTTGAAAGTACATATGGAGCCGCGATCATTCGTTTCTTTCTCGCAAAAGGAATGCCAGTTTGCACACATGGACACAACGTCATCTTCCTCAATTTATCTAATACAAGTCCCTTGAGAAATATTATATTTCAGCTATTTATTGTTCTATTTAGCGGTTCAATATTGACGTTTGACCCAGGTAAAAACATCAACGAATGTCTAATTTTTATTTTACGCTGGCAAAAATGGAATCATAGAACAGTATTTAAGAAAGACGCGAATAGAATGAAGGACTCAAACTTACCTTGAAACTCATTTTCTGAAAAAGATAAAACGATGTAATAGGTTAAGAAGCATACTTGATACTCGTTCTATTTTGTTTTGATGGTACTTGTGATTATTTCAGTAATGCCATTCAACAATACATTTTGTATGAAACACTTTCGTACTTTAAATGTACAATGTAACTTAGCATTTGAGTTTCCAGGTTTAGTACCAACTTCTGTCAGCGTTACAGCTTATGGAAAAAAAACTGTTGAAAATAAAATAAAATGTTGACACACTAATTGTGATTCATTTAATACGACTTTGTGAAAATACATTGGTCAACTTTCAGTTAAAATCACGTATAAGAATGTCAATAACGAGTTTACTTCATCAAGGATTTAGACAATTTTTAATCATGCGTGTTTCACAGGAGAAGGTTGTGTATAAGTCGATTTTGCTTCAGAAATCTGGCATAAATTAAAGTATTTGTAAGATCATTTGTTACGGTTTCATCATAATCACGAAACATATATACATATGATTTGATGAAACACCGTGAAATGAACAGTGAGTTTTTTCCTAAATAGGCATATGTTCATCCATCTTTGCTAAATTTATGAATCTTCAAAGTTCTCAGATAACAGATAATAACATAGCATATGCGAACAGGTTTTATTCTTTTTATATAATTTTATCATCAGAATACACTTTTGTAACCATTTGGAAACAGCTTTCTGAAAGAGACGCGACAGCCTGAAGACGGAAGTCCGGAAAGATATGATTGAAGACTAGGAAGTCCAGAAAGAGATGAAACGTTCAGAATATGAAGACTGGAGAGAATAGGAAGACGCGTGATACACGGGTCAAGAGAGGATAATGATGCAGTCAGACGTAGACATTGCACTCTTTTCACCACTCGTTATTATGATTAGACACTGTTATTAAATACAGTTGATATAATTAAATTTGAATTGGAGTTACCGCTAATAATTGTTATTGAAATATTTTTGTTATTTTAATGTCTAAACAGGCTCGTATTTCATTATTTCTTCCACATAGTCTGGCTTAGTTCTCTGTTGATACTCTATCTATCCATCCACACCGGGCAATAAAATGGAGTGAGGTCATCCCCTAAAAAACGCCAGCCATATACAATTAACCGCCCCTTTTACTAAGAGGGAGAAGTTACAAAGTGGGGGCTATGGTCCGGGATATTATGAACGTTGTGACAGAGGCTGAGTAGGATATTGAATAAATAGTAGAGTATAATATCATATATAAATTTTGTTATTGTTTTTTAAGCACGGAATCACGACAGTGAATCCTGTCAAGATATATGTAATCTGTAGATAGTGCATGCCATTGTTTAACATTTTTGTATTTGTATGTTATGGCATTGTAAGAAATTTAAATTCCACACCTAAATTGCTTTGATAATGTGGTCCTTGTCAGAATTAAAGTAATTCAAAAAGAAATATTGTCTTTAGCTCTTGCTAACAAGGGAGTAATTGCATATTGTTGGTGCTAGCAAGCTGAATTTGGAGAGAAATTCAGAATTTTGTACTGCCAAACGTTCTTAGGTTGCTTTAGAGCATTTAATGTCCGTAGGGTAAGACTTCATTGGAATGTAATACGGGTAAATATTCTTAAGGAAGCTGTTTCCTGTAAGACAGTAAGAATGAGCAAATACTTAAGCTAAGTAAATTGGTTCGTAATAAAGTCGAGTAGACTAGAATGGCAACTGATAGGCAGTTGATCAAAGAATTTAAGTCTATTGGTACAGATAAATTAGGTTATGAAGGGACCCAATTAGCGGAATTTGTAAAGCAGAGTCTCAGGGAATCTGACAAGCCAAGGACAATAAAGAGAAATAATCGAGTTAGCCAGCTTGCATGCCAAAGTAATAACCAGGGGGAGAGAACATAAGTTAGCCATGGAGAGGCTAAGGAATGAAGCGGAGTCTAGGAGGGGCGAAGAACTGAATGAATATCTAGTACCCATAAGCAAGAGATCAGACCACGTATCAATGCCGATGTTTAATGACAGAGACAAAATCATCGATAACTTTTTAACTCAGTTTAAAACGTTAGCTTTATTCCATCATGTACCCAAAGACCAGTGGGCCATTAATATCTCTGCATTTTCGCAAGGAGCTGCCAAGGATGTATATCATAATATGGCACCCACTAAAGTAGATAATTACGACGCTATCAAGAAATCGAAGTACCATAAATTCTGAACTAAAAGTCTTCGCAATTTTTTCAAAGAGTCGTCTAAGCGAACAACGGAGACACGTGCAATTTTAAACTCGCATACGCGTGCTTTTCGATAAATAAATTAAAATGACAAGCATCGGGCTGACTTATGAAGGCGTACGGGAGGAAATTGTAAAAGAACATGTCTCCAGTACGTATCGGAAAGACCTGATCGTATTTTTAGCGGAGCGTGGTTTCGCACCCTTGCAAGACATTAGTATGATGGCTGAGCTATCGGAGAGTGCATATTCTCGTCCAAACACCTGGGATGGCAAGGACTGACAAAGCGTCACTTACTTTAGAAGAGCTAATGGTTTGATGCCTGATAGGCGGAATAGTCAAAATGGTGGCAAGCTATGGGCTGATAATCCCAGAGGTGATCATTTACGTGGGCCCGGAAAGACCAAAGGGATAGATAAATGTACTCCTGTTAAGGAGACGGACGTTGTATGCTACGGCTGCAACACACCTAGCGATATTCTGAAAAACTGCAGGAAATATCATCCCACGAAAAATGCAGTGACATCAGGCACTGGTAGAAGGCGTAAATCAGTAGAATGGTCGAATACAGTTATCCAGACATGGTGGAAAGCAAATTTGTCAAATGTGCTGATTATGCAGGTGAGACAGTGGAAGTGCATTTCGCTAATATGACTAAATATTCTCTTCTGGTTATCTACATCGACCTTGATTCGCCTTATGTGAAAGAACAAACTCAAAGCAGCGTGCTTGTCAGGACTGTCGCACGACGTAATTTTAGGATGTAGGTATGTGTTACCACAGTCTAATCCTATAACGTGTACACCAGCACACGTTTCGTCCGCAGAGACGAGGTCTATGAAGCGAAGATCAGGACCAAAGCCGCTGAACCCGTCGACTCGCCCATAGACAATTTGCTACCTGGCGAATTAAGGAGACTTTAAGAGGACGATTCTACTCTTAACATGATACGCGAGTATGCATAGGATGAATCTGTGGAGAACTTGCCAGACGGTGAAGTAGAGTTCGCGCTAAAGCTGGGTATCTTGTATCGATACGACCGGAAAGAATCCGAGAGGTATAACCAAGTGACTGTACCTTATTCTAAGAGAAAAGTGCTTAGGCTAGCACATGAGAGTCTACTTGGTAATCACATGGGCGTGGCAAAGACGATAGATAGGTTAGTAAGGAAATTCTACTGGCCATATGTGTATGGGGATGTAAGGAGGTTTTATCTGTCGTGTGAGAAGTGTCAGCAGGTGGCACCTAAGACCTTATATCGTCAGGTGAAACTAGGACCCACCCATCTGATTGGTGAACCTTTCTCGAGGGTGGCGATTGACGCGATAGGTCCGATAAAGCCTGCATCATAAAGTAGTAATCGTTATGTGTTAACGATTGTTGATTACGCTGCCCGATAACAGGAGGTCCTTGCGTTTAAAAACATTGATTCAGCTATGGTGGCTGAGGCTTTTTAGGAGTTTGGTCCAGAGTTGGTGTTCCTGAAGAGATACTAACTGACCAAGGCATGCAATGCGTTATCCAGGTGATGGAAGAAGTGAACCGATAACTTTCCATTGGATACCCTACTTCTATCCGTGGTGCAATCATCTATTAGATCGTTTCAATGGGACTTTGAAGCAAGCTCTGAAGACGTTGTGCGAATGTTGGCCCGAGGACTGATAGTGATACCCTGCTTGATATATTTTTCCTCTACTCAAAGGAAACTCACAAAGCCACGTGATATCTACATATTGTAATATGCCTTGAAGGTTTCTAATACGACTCCCAATCTGCCTTGAAAGTTGAAAGTTCCGTATTGAGCATGAAATAAAGAAAAATGTCTTTAAAATATAAGAACCCAGTGCTTCTCCACTTATCGTTCTCTCTCTCTCTCTCTCTCTCTCTCTCTCTCTCTCTCTCTCTCTCTCTCTCTCTCTATATATATATATATATATATATATATATATATATATATATATATATATACATATATATATATATATATATATATATATATATATATATACATATATATATATATATATATATATATATATATATATACATATATATATATATATATATATATATATATATATACATATATACATATATACATATATATATATATATATATATACATATATATATATACATATATATATATATATATATATATACATATATATATATATACATATATATATATATATATATATATATATATATATATATATATATATATATATATATCTGTGTGTGTGTGTGTGTGTGAAACAAAAACTAAATTTTATTATACGTCAACATCAAAACGAATAATCTGATTGAATTATTTAATAAAATAACTTATTTCCCTTCCCGATAAATACACAAAATATCTTTTTGGTTATTCTACATAGCCAGTAGACATATTCGACTACTACAAAGGTATAAAACGGTTTGCATGCCATTTATTTGGTATGAAAAAAAAATAATAAAATAATAAATTAATTGGTTCTATCAAGATATTGATAGTAAGTCAGTGTTAAGGATAAATATTAACGTAAAGGTTTAAATTAAACTGGAAATAGGCGTCATACATAATCAACCAAACGTAGTGGAAATATACATATCATTAAGCAATGTTTCAAAGCCAAAGAAGTTTTTGTAAGTCTTGTTATTATCTATTATGTATCATTTTATCTGCAATTACCTTGATAGTGTCTTGACCATATCTATACCTATAATCAACGAGTAAAAGTACCACAGCAAAGAAAAAAATCACTTGCGTTTTAATGGTTGCTTTCTTGTAATAAACGCCTGTGTAACAATAATAAACTATATGTTGAAGGAAGAAAGAAGGGCCATTTTATCACCATAAGTTTCACATGGTACAGATTAGAGACCGAAATAAGCGCTTATTCTGCTTTGTCGTTTTAGTTCTGCATCTCAGTGGATATTCAAGTCACCCACTCACCTATCTCTCAGCTTTGATTTCGAGATTCAAGCAAGGAAAAAACAGAATAGCCTTGCAAAGACACTAGCAACATCATCTGCGGAATTGAATGAGTCAAAAGACGCGGGGGGGGGGGGGGGGGGCTGGGGGGGGGGGCTCATGACGCACTTAACATATGTAAGATTCCAGGTTCCCACCTCACCCATTAAAAGGTGAACAAGTTTACATATCAATATTATTGTTTCATTAAAATCCAGTAAACAGGCTACGACTTCACCTTCTTGCTCTAAATTGAATTTGATGTCATTTGCCCGCAAGATATGGCATACACCGCGAATTGCTTCCGGACAAACAGATCAAAATTGAAGTGTCCACAATGCGATGCGTACGCCGAACCATACCAAGATAAAATATAAACCTGATTAAATAGATAAAACCAAATAAAACAACCTGTTTTATAAGTCCTAGGTTTTGGGGAGATTAGTGATTTATTGGCTACGAAGATAATTATTTTATTGTTCGGTCCAATTAATAACAGTAATTAAAATAAAAATTAAAGCCTCACGGTTCATGGTCGTAATTTACATCATGTGTTACCATTCGTAGTTTCAGTAAAACTGTATTGTCTGTTTTGCGACACGTTTAAACCTTTTCTTATCCTCTTGTTTATTCTCATTTGTTTGAAAATTAATTTCGAATATATTTCGCAAGTCTTTTCATGTATCTTTCCTTACGTTGATGTATAGTTCCTTAGTTCGTTTGTTCATTCTTTCATTCATCTTATTCTTACGAATACAAATGTATATGCATCTACGTTTGTGTTCGTCCGTTCTTTTGTGCATTGGTTTTAATTAAAAGACTAACTAGTGAGATAATATTATTAATAAAAAAACAAAACAAATGCATTAAATTATTCATGGCAATCTGAATACCAATCAGTCAAAAGAAAACAATGTCATAAAAATATTATGGCACGCAGTTATAATTCTAATTGATACGGTTGTGGGAAAGGGATTCCTGAAAAGTATGTGATTTTTAAAGAGTGAAGAAATAAACACGATGTAAAACTTTGCATGCATTAACGTTTCAGACATTAAGAAGACTGTACATGTCATTATTGAGTTAAAAAGGCAAATCAGTTAACCAGTCTATGTATTACAAGTCATTACAGACTAAAGGATTGAAGTGGGCAGATTTGTAAAGGTGATATTGCTTCCGATAGCTTTGTATAACTTCTCTTACAAGAATAATTTTGTATTGAGTCATGACGAACATCGTGCAATTATAAAAATTACCAACATAATTGGGAAAAAAATCAATATAAACGTTGTTGTGCACGTCCATCATTAGAAAATTATATATCTATATTTCATCCCCACGCCCACAGTTTCTATACCATTTACTAGCACGAGGTCATTGCGGGTCGAGTTATATCATAATTAATATCCTGTCATATTCGTATGTAATCCAAGCAAGCTGCACGTTGTTTGTGAAGTAAATACAGTTTCGATCATTTCTATACTATGTACTAAATTCCGACGCGCATAATCACTGATCATATTAATATAAAGGTGAGTTGGCAACGTTCCATGTTCTGTCGTAAGCATTGATAATCGTTTTATATATGGCCAACTTTGTGGCCTTTTTCTTAGAAAAACGGTGTGTGAGACATCAAATGGATCAAATATATTGTATTTTATTAATGTGGAAGGTAAGGTACAGATAACGGCGATTTACTATGAACAAGCAATATCTGGTGAAATCATAAAATCAGAGCGCAAGTGGGCAATTACCATCCATTCATCGTGTGTTCGCATGTGTTATGCCAGTAACAAGTTTCAGCTGTATAACGCCGAAACACGTGCGAAGCTTTTTGTCTGCCTGCGATTTAATAGTATGACCGAGTCCAGATTTGAATGTTTGCACCATATCCACATTATCTATAAAATATTGTTTTCTTTATTTAGAACTGAAGTTCACTCATGTTCATCGTAGACCTGACTCTCTCTCTCTCTCTCTCTCTCTCTCTCTCTCTCTCTCTCTCTCTCTCTCTCTCTCTCTCTCTCTCTCTCTCCGGTGACCTAAGTTGTTAGAGCGTCCGCCTCAAATGTGGGTGGTCGCGTGGTTGAATCCAGTCGAGTCATACCAAAGACTTATAAAAATTATACTAACAGCTGCCTCGCTTCGCGTCCAACATTAAATGGTTAGTGTTAGGACAGGTCAGCCTGGTGTCAGGATAAAATGACTAGGTGGAACATCATGCTGCATGATGCCACAGTGCTAGACATCACCATAAACTGCCACACTGGGATTGTAGTGATATGACTGAAAAAGTTTCAAACAAACTTTTCTACGTTAAAAATACAAATTACATACAAACTATTACCTTGAGAATATTAGAGGCTCCGGTGGCCTGTATGTTAGAAAGTCAACCCCAGATGCGGTAGGTCGTGAGTTCGAACGACGGCTGAGTCATACCGAAGACATAAAATGGTACTGACAGCTGCCTCGCAAGGCGCTCAGCATTAAGAAGTTATGACTGGTCGGCCTGGTGTCAGTATAATGTCATTGGGTGAGACATAATGCTACCTGTTTGCTGCATGATGCCTTAGGCCTAATGCTAGGCATCGCTATACACTGGCATACTGCCAAAATCGTAGCGATACGACTGTAATATTGTTAAAGCTATGTTCAAAATCCAAAACGCACAAACACATACACATACACACACACACATACACACACACATACACACACATACACTTTGAGAATAGCATAACTTCCAGTAATGGAAAAAGAGGATCCCATAGTCATAGATACACCAGGACTGGGGGAAGAAATGACAATCGTTACTTTTGTCGCCTTTTATAAACGCTGCATTCCTACTCCGCGGTCTCTATCACTGGAGGGTTTATGCTATCTTTACACAGGCCAATTCTGTTTACATCTTAGGGTTTGGTTTATTCGATATTAATACATACCTACACTAGGTACACTCCATGATTTGGTTTAATCTATCTTAAATCAGGTCTACACTATAGTTCGTGACAACAAAATGGCTTCTTATAATGAAACACGTCTTTCTACAATGTAACGTTTTTCCCTTTTAGAAATAGGTGCCTCATGATATCGAACCGATCATCAGAGAATCAAAACACTATTTTGGTTTGATTGGCCTTAGCAAGATATTGCGCCTGCTGGTTTTATTTGCTTTTGCCTGCGATGAGAGTAAAGTGTCATGCCTAGTGAAAAGAAATGGCAGTCAACCCGAGTTGATTTGGGAATTGAACCCGGTATTCTCGACTCGTAATGTAACATGCTAAATACGAAACATTTCGCGCCTGTGTCACAAAATTTTCTGTGTGTATTAGATATGGATCAGAACATTTCTTTTAGGGTTCCAATAAGATTTGTTTTAAGGAATTTTACCTAGTGTCTCAAGTTCACATTCGAACGTGACACTGAAATCCAAACATCGCATTAACTTGGAGGAATAATCAAATAATTTTCAGTCTGGTATTTTTGTTTACAGATTCTGCATCAGGATTTTTTATCATCAGATATGTATATGTTTCATTTTTCCATGCTAGTAAATAAACGTGTGTGTGTGTGTGTGTGTGTGTGTGTGTGTGTGTGTGTTCGTAATTAGCATGTTGGATTACTAGTCGGTAATACCAGGTTAAATTTTCAAATTAAACCGGGTCGGCTGCCGAATCCTTTCACTAGGCATGATATATATATATATATATATATATATATATATATATATATATATATATATATATATATATATATATATATATATATATATATATATATATTAACCTTGACCCTGATGTCCTATCGAAACATCAGTTAACATGTTCTTATACTCATACGAATCACGTGTTCTCATACTCATACGAATCAATGTTAAAGACTGTTTACACTCATGCTTTTTTACAAAAAGTGTTTACGGACAGATGAATGTAACAGAATGTATCACCACAGCACAAACGTTTTATTTTTTTAAATAAAAACGGTGATAAGATTATGATGAAAGTGTTCAACTTAAAGGAATGTATAGTTAATTCTTTAGATGGGCAATCATAACAGACAGGCATTTACAGAAAGAGTCTACTGCTTATAGTTTCATTATAAAGTTAAAATAGAACTAATTTCAATTATAAATCCATATTTGTATATGCTATTGCGCACAGCTGTCTAAAGAAGAATCGAATTTAGCGCGTGTTCATTATTTTTTTCGGTCATGCAAGACGAATTAAAACAAAAGTAATTTATGGATAATAAAGTGGGTTAAACGTACCTGGGTTCTTCTGTTAGTTGTGTCAAATATCCTCATTCAGTCCTAAATGGAAGAAAGAAACATGGTATTATTTACCAACTATACTCAATGACAAGTTTGATCCACATGCAAAATTCCATTTATTCAAATTAATTTTGCAAACGGCTTAAAAATGTGCTTTCATGAATAGATAAATTCCAAGAAATTTCATAGTAAAACACCACAAATGCAAAGATTGTCTAAATTTCATGCAATATTCTCCGTTTGCATACTTAACAATCTCTTTGCTCAAATCAAATCCAGATGTCTTTTCTTATTATTATTTACATAGAATATTGTAATAAGTTTGAAGCAAGTGCATTTATTTATAGTGCTCCGTCGTACGGGTTTCTTTGATGTTTGTGATTACTTGTTTGAATGTGGAAAGTCAGTGCTCGGAATATTTTCCTCAGCCCGACATAATTAGACAGATACTAGTAGCAAGCGTCACGGAGGGAAGTGTTATTTAATTTCCATGATGCCATGGTTTACGTTTGGTGAATTGAGGTCAGTGCCTCATGAATGTCCCTGTCTTTCTATATTCCCTACGAAAATCAAGTTGTGTACATTGATTGTGTGACTCCATGTGCAGTGTTTACAGTTGGAGACTGGTAGATTGCAAAATGGAATAAAAGAGAAGGGACTGTTATGGCGCCGGCACGCACCGTTTATTGTGGCCATGGTGGTAAATGTGATGCAAAGTTGTAACAGTGTTTTCGACCCCGTTAGGCTGCTATAGGTTTGTTCGGGAGGATTAACTGCAGTGTGTCCCACACTTCCACAATGGACCAGTGTTTCCTGATGATTTTCTTTGGGGTTGTTTGGATGGTAAGTCAGGATAGATGATATACGATCAGCCTTTTCCTTCTCTCCGTATTGTAGTGGGTCATTGTGGTTCCTTTGCTTAGCTATTTGGGTTGCCTCCGCTATCAGGCCTTGTCGTAACCTCTCTTTTTCAAATGTTCGGATAACACACCAAACCTCTTTTTTTGGAATGTTTTATCGTCGGAGCAGATTCTGTGTATCATCGATGCCTAACTATATGGAATGTTCTGAATGTAGTGCTTTGGATGACAACTGGTTGGGAAAAGATACTGGTGTTTATCAGCTGGTTTTGAGTAAATGTCTTTTCTGAGTTTGTTTTCTACCAGTTTGGTAGTTTTGTCCAAAAACACGTGGTTGAGTCGGAGACTTCTGCCATGAATTTTATTAAAGGATAAAAGTTGGTTGCCTCTGATATGAAATCATCCAGATTTTCTCTTCCTTGTTGGCACTTCATTTCTATATCATCGATGAAGCGTACCCACTGGTATGGTAAAAGTTTCACCGATGCTAAAAGTTGACCCTCCAGTTTTTCCATGAAAATATTAGCATACGAAGAGGCCATTTTGTACCCATTGCGGTTCCATTGATCTGGAGGTGGTTATCTTCATTAAATTCAAAGTTACTGACTTTTAGGACAAGCTCCAGGAGATCGACTAAGAAGTGAGTGGGTGTACTGTCTACATTTTTTTATGCTTGACTACACGATGTATATGTAAAGAAACAAGTAATGTATCTGGTAGTAAAGATTCAATTGCATTGCCTTTTATGAGGCAATATATCGTGTCCTGAAGTTAGTATGGCAATTTGTGGACACGCGGTCTCATGAACTATGTAGATATTACTTGTAAAATATTTACACGTTCTTAAAGACGAAATTTAGTTGAGACCTTTTAGAGTCGTATTTGTTGATATATTCCATCGATAAGAAAGAATACAGAAATCTGGTGTTCAAAACAAATTTGCCATATCTCCTTTTCAAGGGTTGTTGAGGCTTATAAATTCTAATTAGTACATTATATATGTAAAAAGAAGTTTTCATTCTTCAAAATGAAGGAAAGGCGTATTGCTCGGGAAATTGAAGAGTCTAAATTTTAGTCTCAACCATTTGATAGTCTTTGTAAATATTTTGTCTTTCAACAACAAATAGTCCAGACAGTGAACAAATCTTTTACTTTCTAGACCAAAAACTAAATTTCGCTATACTGATCAAAACATATCGAACACTACGATGTGTTTTCTCTTCGAAAATTATTTTAACCCATACAAATTTAAAATCCCTTTGAGAAATATTTCCATTTGTGTTCATTGAGAAGAATGCACCTTTTTATGGCCTGAATAGCCATGGTTAACTTCAAAACTAGCTATCTCGCCCTTTCGATCTCATGGAATGCAAATATTTAATAAGGCTGACATTTTTAGAAAAAGAAACGGGAAGGGGAGGAAGGTTTGCCATTTTTAGAGTAATAGACAAGGTTGGGATGGGCAAAATGATATGCCGATTATAAACTCATAGACAACTAGATGACTTATCAAACAGCAGGCTACTAGTGTGCTATAGGAATGATCTTAATATAATGCTATCAACATTCTTACCAATTTTCTTTTTTCTTCTTCATCAAATGTGTCATTTAACATTATTGACCAATAAAGTATGTCTTCTCGAAACTTATCTTCTCAAAGGAACAAAATTATTTAACATATAAAAACGCTTGCAGAGAGAGAATTTACCTTTTCTATGATAGGTTTTAATATATAAAGACCAACTATTGAATTTATAATTCTGCATTTCTCGTTAACTGTCCCCAAGCGTTAACAAACTGCCCAAAAGTGTAGATCTTAAACGCTGACATATGAGCATTAAACTTATGTTATACTAATATTTCATACTTTAATCATATCGCCGTATTCTTTCAAGTTTCAGTTCAAACTTGACTTTTACATGGTGTACACACAAGCGAAACTTAATTTCAGAATTAATCTTATAAACCGTAATGGCTAACTTAAAAAATAAATAAAAAGTGCTTGCAAGACAAAACTCTAACACAACACGCTGTAATCGATATTTTACGTTCGATGCATTGACATTCGCATCCAGGAAAACTACTTTCGAAATTTGTCAGACATAAATCAATAATATAGATTAAGCTTAAATAAAAGGATGCTTCCACAGTAAATCAAAATAAGAACTACTAATAAGAACGCTTGACTAAGGCCATGCACAAAGTATCTTTATATCTGATACATCATTTATGGATTTATCAATCAAGAGGAGGGACCCGATTAGCCGAATGTTCGCCTTCACCGATAACTCACACACCTCACCTCTCTGCAGGTTTGAGACGCGAATCGACCAGTGTGGCTACAGGGGGGAAGGTTTGCAAGTAGCTTTCCCAGGGCCATCCAGATTCTTCCGCGACCAAGTATGATGGTCGATATCCATGTATAATCATCCCTCATGTGCTAAAAAAACGCCACACAAACACACCATTTGAAATGAAATGAAAATTTAAAATTTGCAACCTTCCACTGCACATCACAGTCATAGACTACAAGCCATGATAATGTGAATCAAATATTGGACAACGATACACGTTTCCAGCTGAGAGATACAGAGTCAGAGTTATACAAGGAAGTATTTTCATTCATAATCATTCACATCTGACATAGAGTATTACATTCTTCACTGAGAACTATTCTCCAGCAATACTGTCTGGAAACTTTCAATGCCTGATCTGAAACACTTAACATCTGACCCAAATATTGCAACAATTGTCTCTGCAGATAAGTCTGCTATTTGATTCGTTGAAATCAGATCAATAACACATCACACGACAGCATACGTTAGATGAGTCTAAGTGTGAATATGAGAATTGTTCGTAATATAGTTACAATACTCTTCACCCATTAAAAGACACCATACACACCAATATGAATAAAACGAAACACAAGATGAGTCGACTTGTTCATATACTCTTTTTCTCTGACTTGGTTCCCAACTGAATGATTGCTGGATGAGAGGATACATTCGTGATTGACACCAAACCAAACGCAGTGATTTAGAACAGTGAATTTGGTCCGAAAGGGATAGCTTACAAGCAAACGGTAAATAATCAGTAGCTCTTATTATCACATGAGAAATATTGCTGGATACTTTCTAAAATGTTAAGATTAGAATTGCACACGACATTATTTATTGTATTGAGTTAAACATAAAGAGACATTAAGAGAAAATTAAGCAAAAAAAGTAAAGAGCGAGAGCAGAACAACCCCACCCCAGCCGTACAAGAACGGTCGTTTTCTCTCTGACCGTCCGTTTTTCAAACAGTTCTTGTTCAAATGGGGTCATGTTTTGTTAAGATTCGTCAAATATAATTAATAGTTCCATTTATATTTTGGAAAGGATGGATGAAGAGATACAAGTTACGATAAAAAGAAGCACTGGATGTCATCCCAGTTTTATTTCAGTATTTCTTAAACATTAAATTCATGCTTATCCCAACTTCAAAGTCTTTAAATTGTTTTATTGTATATAAATACTGCATGGCTTAGATTCTATGATATTTTATATGTGGTATTTACATTATCATAAATACACATAAGTTTTACGACACTGTTATCAAAACAGATTTGGCAACAATCCAATTTGTTTTTAGAAACATAGGTAATCTCTTATTATATATACTTGTCTAAATCGTATAATCTTTACACATTTTTCTTGGAAAGATCGTTCTACACATAAAGGAGTGAACTATTATTGATATTTTTATGTAGAGAGCTAGGTAAAATATTGCCTTCATACCTATGTTACTAATTCGCTTGTGTGTTGCGTTTAGGATAAAACCAACGAAGGATACTCAGACAAAAAAAGGTAAAATATTATTTTAATCAGTCTGAAAAATATGCCTTTTTGTATTTACATACATGCCAATGCATTTAAATTTTGGCGTGCATCGTCTTTTACTTTAAACATTAACACAACATAGTTGACATTTATGTTCTGTAGAAAACAAAAGTTATATAAAAGAGTTGCATATTATACTCAGTGGCGTAGCGAGGGGTTGGGGGCAAGAGGGGCAGTCGCCCCGGGCGCCGGTGGCTATGGGGCGCCAGATGGGCGCCCAAATTGGGAATTTAGCCTAGGCTATACATTTTTCTAGCAATTAAATTGTAATAGTTTAATAATTATATTATGACTGATAATGATTATGTTTCGTTTTGGAGACAAGGTACTTAACTGCGTAACAGGGGCAGCCAGGGGCGCAAATTTGGGTGTTTTGCCCTGGGCACCAAATATCCTCGCTACGCCACTGATTATACTAATTTTAGCATGGAACATTGTGATCATATTCAATTTATTCACATGACACAACGTGGATTTCCTATTAATCTTGATATAAATGAAGGTAAATATAATCGTTTTTGTAACTGCTTAATGAAATTAAATTGAACTAAAATAAATATCAATATCCTATGTAAATACTATATAAATTATACTTCATGTTAATATATCATCTTACATGTTCCATTTTGTTTACCAGGTGTTTGGATGAGTTTTTTTTTTTAAATGTTATTATTTCCGAATGAAAATACTTAACTGAATACATTGGGATTTCGTCTTCAAAGTATTATATCGATAACATTTGTTTCCTTAAATAATAATAATAATAATAATAATAATAATAATAATAATAATAATAATAATAATAATAATAGTTCCATGTTGAAGCATGTTGAAATGTTGACATCTACTCATACAGTGCATCTTTTTTCTTGACCCATGTAAATGCTCTATTTAAAACAAATATACATGAGAACAGGAAACTTGTAAATGAAGTTATCCTTATAACAAAAAAATGTTTGGAATAAATAATTGTCTCCCCTTGTTCATGTTAGCAATACGTCCTGTCACGTCAAAGGTTTGTAATATTCAAGACTCTTTGAAATTTATTTTAACAATTAAACTGGATATTTCCGTTTATGTCTAAGATACTTTAGTATGAGATTGTATTTATTTGTGAGGTACATGTGTCATTTTTGACATATTTTATTTGAAGCAAATCGAAACTAACAATTTCAGATTACAAGGCTGTAAAGAAATGGTATATTCAATCTCAACAAAATAAATTCTACATCATGGTAGTTAAGTATTACAGGCTGCATATGAAATTGCTTACCTTTATTTATTTTGTATCATTTAATCTCTTTAAATCAATTTCTTGTATGGTTCACTATCTTCTTGCACCCGATTTTGTGTGCTACTTCCGGTCGCACAGTGTTCTTTTAAAAAAAAAAAATATATATAGTTCTCCAGAAAATTAGGATATTGATCACTAATGACAAAGGTAATACATGTTCGTCCTGTTAAAACGTCCAATATGTTACTATAAGTTTTAGACGCGACTTTTGACATTAAATGGCACGTTTATAGGAATTACGAAACAGTTTGCGATCAGAATCAATGTATTCTTCCGCTACATCAGTTCCTTAAATGAGCATTTATAAGACAACAATAATCACCTACTTCCTTGCTTTTATTGCCGTCACATTTGGGGCTGATCCTGACTTTTATTCGATGTTGTTTTAACACCGACAGAATAAACAAATTCCTAATTACATAATACATAAAGTTCACTGTATTAATGCAAATCTTTTAGTTATTTCTTACTTTACTGCTTCATTCTGCATGCTAGCTTTGCTATTTGTGGGACTAAATTTGTTTTCTTTCCCTCCTAAAACTGCTTTTAGATTTCAAAACAAATCTGAAGGTTTATTATGAGGTTGAACTAAATATGATTAATATATTTAATTTTGTGTATGCTTTGAAACTTGCAAGGCTTAGAAGAATGATATATGAGCAGCGCAAATGGAAAAGTCTGTTGCAGTTCTCAGTATTAAAGATTGATATTTTCTAATTATTTGAGATAGATTTTAATAACTCAATTCTTGCTGGATACAGGTTTTTGAAACAACTTTGAAACTAACTAGATCATTCATATTTTCTTTCTCTCCTCAGCTCTAATCTATCATTCAACAGTGAAATAAAATAGTTGTTTAAGACTGCCTACATTACTTGTCTTACCAATTAGAGGTTGCAATACTGTGACAATATTTAAAGTATCGACATATACAATTTAACTGCTTATGTAGACCCTCAAGAAAAGACAGTGCCCTTGGCGCGCTGCAGCATCACTGGTGAACTCCAGTCAAGAAGTACCGGATTATAATTCCACTTTTAAACATTAATGCTAATCTGGCATCATCACACGTAAAGACCACAGGACTTCAGAATAAATTAGCAGACTATTACGGAACATTACCTTTCTCCTACGATTCAATTTAACACAAAAATTTTTAACGAGCCTACCAACGTTAGCACAGCAAATGCATTAAGCAAAAAAATATGTACTTTAATGAAATTCAATTTTGACATAGAAATCATTTTTGATAACTAATTTCTAAAACTCGGTACTTACAAACCATAGTGTATTGGTGACTTTCTAGCAAAACCAGATGAATTAGGTGGTGTGGATCATAAAAAATAATTGTGAAATTTCGCCCTTTCATTTTAAAGACATGTGTTTTCCAGAGTTTGTAAAGTCGGCATGCAAATTTCATGTCTACTTTCAGCCTAAGAAATTAAGGGAATATTTTGTTGTATATTTCTTCTTGACGATAACTGTAATAATCAAACCAGATTAGATTGAAATTAACTCAGTAACAGTTAAATTAATTTATTTATTTTTAATTAATTTAACAATCCTCCATAGCATGATGGGAGATAATCTAAAGGTATCAAATATTATACAAATTATGTTATGTACGTTTGAAAATCATGAAAATGTTTACTTGATTCTGAAATGGATAATTTTAATGAGGAAACAGAAGATTGTAAGTCTGGATGGAGATACCAAATGGTTAAATTATTTCATAGTAAACATTGATGGAGACGAACGTGTTTGCTGAGATGACTTCTTTTTGGAAGATAATAACAGATTCACAGACGAAGGGATTATCTAGAATTAGTAAAATATATCATTTCATGCGGCGTTATTGAACAGGTACAAAATAGAACAAAGATGGCAGTCTCTCTTCACAGTATCTAATACTATTAAAAAGTTAATAAAGATGTTCCTTTTTGGACTACAAAGTTACAAATCAGATGAAAACACTATTACGAAATTCCCAAATAAGATACAATACATAACCCACGTTATCTATTAGAGAAATTAAACCAGCACCGTTTTAATTCCAAGTGATTTTATAATCTTGAAATACGTATGAAGAAAGTAAAGCATGGAATGGCAGCAAATGGTGACAAAAAATAAAATTTCTACATAGAACGTTTAAAACACAACACAAGAGTTAAAATTATTCTTAGTTAACAAACTAGGTGTTTATGATTAACTACAATGATAAATTAGCAGGACTCGATAATCAAATATTCGTACAACTTCAAATGAATCTTACAGGTTATGTTTTTGTAAAACTTCATTATATACATTCATCTGGATCAAATCAATAGCAAAAGCGGATTTATGTTGCAGCCTAAATAAATGTATGACATATATACATATGTACAATATACGGTTGGGTGGTCGTAAGCGGGGATTTAAGGCTTTAAAACTCTGTACAGGGCGCTGGGTCAGAATAATTTGTTTTGATTAGTTAATTAATTTTTGATAAGTCAACCATTTTCTTAGAAAAGATCAAGTGACTTTGGTAAGTTTTCAAACTACGCGGTTTATGAGTCAGTAGCAAGTTTTTGTTTGTAAAAGTTATAGAACCTTGCATATTTGAGAATTTTTAGCATTCAACCTCCTCTTTCCCATCTATCTGCCTCATTCTTTCTTGTTGTTTGTAACATACTAAAAGCCATATCTTTCCATTTCTTACATCATGGTCAGCGTATGTTCGTAAAAACTTATAAATGTTCTCTAATGGGTACGTATAACCAGTACAACTGTCCAGATCAAACTTCACTTCAATTGGGTTCATTAAAAATGGGAAAATCTTACGACACTTCATTTTCTAAGTTGGTTTGTATTGGTTTGGGGTTTTGTAAATACAACAGCACAAATAGGTTATTTAGTGCCGAGGCAATTGAAGTAAAGTTCATGGACACACCACAGCAGCAAACCCTCGCTAGTTTGATCGTAGGATTCAAACCTGCACCCTTTCAGCCGCGAGTCCGAGACGCTAACCACCGCGGCTTCCTTTTGCGGTGGGATTTAATAACTTTGAATATTTACATTTTTAAATTTGTTCTTATGCAGAACTCTGGTGGGAGAAAAAAATGAAACACAGCTTCTTTGTTGTTATGTTGCTCACGAGCCAACACTTTATCCACAGCAGTACTACAGGGCAGTGTCCAAGGTAGCAAAAGGAGAGGTAGACAGAGAAAAAAGTGGAGTGACAACATCACAGAATGGACCAGACAAGGTTTTGCGGAGATACAGGCATTGGCACATGATCGAGACAAGTGGGGGGAACTGGTCAGATGTTCAGCAGCACAGGGCTTCAACGACCACACTAGGTAAATGTTTTCTAAAGGGTACACATAGGAATACAACTGTCTATATTAAACTCCATTTCAGATGGGTTCATTGAAGATGGGAAAATCTTACGACACTTCATTTTCTAAGTGGGTTTGCATTGGTTTGGGGTTTTGTCAAGACAACAGCACAAATAGGTTATCTAGTGCCTAGGCAATTTAAATAAAGTTCAAGGACAAAGTTCAAGGTCACACCACATCAGCAAACTCTCGCTAGTTTGATCGTTAGAATCAAACCTGCACCCTTTCAGTCGCGAGTCTGGCACGCTAACCACCGCGGATTCCTTTGCAGTGGGATTTAGTGACTTTGAATATTTACATTTTTAAATTTGTTCTGATGCAGAACTCTGGTGGAAGAAAAAAATTAGCTATTGCTTGTGTTATTTTTCTTCTTCGTTGTTTACTAACTGCAGGTCATCGTCATTTTAGGTTAAACAGAGAATACTGTGGGTGCTTGAGTCGTCTCTGTATAGTGACGATCTGTGCCCAAACTTTCAAGCAATTTAGTTTGTTAAGTCGGAAGAGCAATATTAAAGAATTATGTTAAGTTTTCACAGAGACGTTATGCTATAATAGCAGTAACACTACTATACCTTTTCACAACTATTGAATTCTATTTTATATATTTACGCAAACTTTATTCAAAGTCACTAAAATACCCTGCAGTAACAATCATAAATTTTGTTATTTTCACATCCACAATTCCGAGGTCTATGGATCCTCGACTTTCAGTTTCATTCTTTACATCAATGATCTGACTCAACAGTTTTCTCTTCTTCCTGCTATAAAGAAACACATAACCATAATAACCAAATATTTATATATCTTACAAGAGCGCATTTTCGCGAATGCTAATGTTGTTCTCATACCTCAGAATAGAAGATCAAGCTGAGACATCTATTGTTAATCTATGTGGAATTTTATAGATGTTCATGATTTGACAATTGACACATGTTAGTCTAATTTTCTTCTCCGTCTGTGTCTATATCGTCCGGTTTTATGTATGTTTCAAAAAATTATGTGAGCCTTTTAAGTTTTTCTGTTCCAATATATTACTGTGTCAACACTGGAAGAAAAAAAAAGTACATAACCTCAATAAAGAAGCTTTAGTGCTGGACAACTAAATTAAAACGAACCGTTGTGAGAACATTACATCTTTCTTGGTTCTCTACTACAACATAAAAGGTTAATCGAAACTCTCTTCACCGATTTTATTTAGAGATTATAAACAAAATAAATAAAAGAGATTTTCAAATCAGCTTTTTTTTTTCTCTCAATGCAAAGTGTTTACATGTAAGCAAGTTAATGTATTTATTTTGTCAACAAGAAAAAAATAAAAACATTAGACCAAATAATCTTTATTTTGATGTTACAATCTTATAATTTTATAAAAACAATTTGATAATTGTGTGATTAAATTAGCAGTCTTTGTACATTCATTCAAATTTCAAATTCTTTTGATTATACATTTTACATTTCTTTATATAATTCATTTATATGTTGAAAAATGAAAATTTAATATTAACCTACAGTTTATCGGAAACACCATTCTAATCTAATAATAATTAAAAGGTCAAAGAAAACTATTTTTCATTTGTGGCAAGCCATATATATGTTACACTTAAGACAGTTACTAACAAGTCTTGATGTTATCTCTCACGCCACTGTAGTATTTTGGTATCTCAACAAAGATACAAAATGAATCATTGCCAATTACTGCTAGTCTAGTTATAGAATTAACATAGCAAACAAAACTATTTTGTTTGATTAATTTTATATTTTGTTTTTCAAATATTAACTCAGAATCATTGTCCTCCTTGCAAATGATGGATATGTTTCATATTTGTGAAATTCAAAACAGAAAACAATGTTCTGACCAAGACCATGATTATAAAGAAAATGTCTCGGTGTCATTCAATATCAAAACAGAACACAAAGCTCTGAACAATTTGTTTAAAAAATGGAAATGGAAATATGGTCTGAACCAGACTTGTTACTTAGCCTAATTTGTTCTCATATATGATGCTAATTTACAAAGGAATAGAGAACAGATGTTAAGGTTGACTTCTTAGTGCCCGTTTTTTTTCCCCATGTAAAGAATCCCATTTTAATAATTTTACAATTATTTCTACACCTTAATTATCGAGTATATGGATTAAAACTTTATATATAACCTTATAACAAAGCACATATATCTGTTTCATGTTCTCTTTGTCTGCACTGCTGATCCACTTTCTGGGCCAACTGTTTTTCAACTTCATATCTTGAAATAAAATGTTTGTAAAACAAGGTTCTCCTGCTGATGGACTCCTTTTTGCTTATTTTATTTCTTCTTCAACTATATCATTTACTGAAATTAATTGTGCATATGTCTGTTACGTTTGAGAATAGATCTTAAATCTTTCCATTAATAACTCATTCAACTCGCAACAAGAAAATTCATCACCTGACTCAGTATCATGGAAAACTCTACATTTGTTTTGAGATTTCTTATACATATGCTAATAATAAGGAAATATCAGGAACAATACATATATTAGTGTATAATATGTATAATGTATGTGAATATATATAATATACACTGTACTACTACCATTATGACCTCATTGATATGATCTATTTTATCCATTTCTGATAAGATCTGTTCCCTTGATTCTCAATAATAACTAAAGTGCTTATTCACTTCAAGTGACTCCATAATAATTTAACTACTTAAAGATCTACAAATATTCTGTATAATCAATTTAGTCTGAAAATAACAGTTTTAGTTATAATTTAACTCAGTCTTGTTTCAACTGACCAAAGGTTTTATAGATGTTAGTTTTATCTATTTGATTTTGGATAAATTTTTCTCATCTTTGTTATTAATACTTCAGCACACACGTCAAAAAAGGCAATGAACCGTCTACATGCAACAATGAGTAGGGTAAATTTGTAACAAGAAGTGTTTTTTTAAAAGTCAAATTTATGAATGAAGGGCAAATTATGAAACCTGTTGCACAGAAATTTATCTTGTGCCAGTCTGAATAGAGACTCAGATATTTAATATTTAAGTTGTCTTATTACATTTTAAGTCTATTTATTTTTGTTACTATTAATATCTGATTTTATAATAACTGATTTGGTTCTTTATTTCATTTATCACTCTGACAAACTGCATTAGACCATAAGATCATTTTATATACATGTACATCTAGCATGCTCATAGATTTAAAATATTATTCAAGTATTTTTAATTGCACTTTCCATTAGTGTGTGTGTAATTATATACCCTTTTTATTTATTTATTAAATTCGTGTACTAGAGTTTCATTTTTGGCATACAACAATACCCAAGGTTGATTACTGTATATTGTGTCTTATTACTTATATTATTAGTGAGTTCGGTTCATCCTATGCCGCACATGAGAAGAGCCTTTGATGAGATTAACCTTCGATGCACAGACCTGTGTATAAATGCCTCACTGCATGTAAAGCTCTTTACATTACGAAAGTATTGTCAGTTGGCGATCTACTATAATGATTCACACATCTTCAGTCACTAATAGAGGTATGGAATTTTAAATAATTTCTCATATATACCATAACACTATTGTACTACATCAATTTTTGCATGATTTGTAGCTTTGGTTTATGCAGAATAATGCACACATTTAATATTCTTGTTTACAACCTAGTGAAGGATTTATTTTAGTAATATAAGGCTACATTTTTAAGAAATGTTTTAGTACAGTAGGATTCTTATTAAGCAAGGTTAGGTTAATTTCTAAACTTGTTGTTTTGAAATTATTGTGCCGGTAATATTATCTGTATAACTTACTGTTTATAACGTTATTACATTCTTATGCCCATGTCATATAAATAGTACACTGTATTGGATACGTTTTCAGCTGCCCAGTGTCTGCAAATGTCCAAAATATAAACTGTTGCCCGGTGCTGTTGGGTGTCTGGAATGTCCAGTATCTGAAGTGTCCCAGCTGTAGAGCTGTCCAGTGTCTGGAATGTCCAGCATTGTCTGGTGATGTCCGGTGTCTGGAGTGTCCCAGTTATAGAGCTGTCCAGTATATGGAGTGTCCAGTGGTGTCCAGAGGGAACAGAGGGACCTGAGCATTTCAAGTATCAGAGGAAATAAGGTCTACGTGGTGCAAGCTGTAAAGCCAACCACAGGAATGGTAGCAGCTGTAAAGCTGTAATTTTGGGGTATGTAAAACCCATTGTATCTTTCAGGACTGTAAAGATAAGTTAAATATCTGTCTTTTTTCATTTGCACAATTTCACTACATTAGTAAAAATCTAAATTGTTTGCTAGCTAAGTAAACTATATCTTTCCATTGTTTAGTCACAGTGAATCATTCACGACATGTGTTTGTCTTTTGTGGAGTAATTTGTTTGTATTTTTCTTCATTAGATTTATGCATTATTATGTTAATAATCCAATATTTGGATTAAATATACACGCATGTATTAACTTATTTGCTCATTGAAGTCATTCATTTTTAAACATTGTCTTTGTATCATCAAGTGTTCTGTTGTGAATCCGAAAAATCCCACCCAGCAATTATATATATATATATATATATATATATATATATATATATATATATATATATACACACACACACACATACATTCTGATAAAAATACTGTTTCATAGCATAGATGGATCTATCAACATTCCATCAATTCTGAATCATACCTCATATTCAATCCCAGAAAGTATGTACATATAGTACACAAGTACATATACAGGTTAAAACATACAGGTTATTGACTGAGTCCTGAAAAATATTGGTCCCGAGTGCATGTGGCAAACTATATAACAAGAATAAAAGGAATTAAAGGAATAATAAAATATAACAAAAAAATTAATTTGTTTTGTTTAATATTTTACATGATGTTTAATCTATGAATGAAACCTAAGCATTGTGCATTATTATACACTAATACTTTGAATGCGCCCATTTGTAGTGAACAAAAAATACATTGCAAAGGAAAATGGAATGTTGTGTAGCCGATGAAAAACAACAAAATATTGATACAAGAAATATTTATGTGATGAAAACATTACTGAATACATCAATGGAAAATAAAGGTCGATTTATGAAAAGATTTGCCAGAAAAAAATCCCTCGAATATTGTCTTTGTGGACGACTATAGATGTCTCAAATAGATGATGCTGTAATAGCCGAAGCATATTGGGGTGGGGTAGATTTGAGACATAAGTATGCTTCAGGATTGAAAACATTCCTTCTGTTCATTTACACCTAGTTTAGAGTCATATGCTGTGATTGATGAAATATTTTTGTGTCCTGTGAGTCACATGCTTTTATTTGGTGTCACCCCAGCTTTTGTTAGTGTGGTAACTCTTGTTTTTCAGCAGCAACCTATATCTGGGGTTTTCGTCAAGTTCTTCCTCCACCAATAATACTAGCTGCCATGTAAAGCCTATCATGTGCTGAAAAATGGTGTTAAACCCTACAACAAAAACTACATCAACATTTCCAGGTTATTGAGTCCCATTGGGCTTTGGGTAATGTAATAGTTCACAATAAAGAATTGATATTCATTTTGAAGATTGAAGGCGGATACAATTCAGAATAGAATGGAAGCTGAATATTCTAATTTTGGAATGTTTTTGTATTTGATGTTTATCCTCCTTTAATAAATGTTTACATCTTTCAAGAAAATTTTGCATTTATTCTGTCCAGCATTTACTTTTCATACCAATATTTTTAAGAACATTTACTGATATTATATTTTTCATTCATTTCTAGAAGATTACGTTGTGGACTTTTAGCAGAAAAATATTTTCAACTTTACCTGAAAGTTTATTTATAGCCATTTATTTTTCAGATGTCCTAAACTATGTCTTATTTTTTATACAGTTCAAGCCACAAGTTCAGTTAATGTAAAGTATTTATTGTGTATGATAACATGACATAAGTATGATTTTTCCATCTGGCTGCCAAAATATACAAAATAAGTCTCACATAACATGTACCTGTTTTATGATATTTATCAACAGATTTATGCTGAACACTTACACAATACTATTAAGGACAAAACATCACACTTTACCTGAAATCTCTCTGGCTTAGAAACATTCAAGAGAGTATATATAAAACATTATCATACATACATTTCAATCAAGCAATATGTTAATTTTTAGAGTAAAAAGTAATTTCTTAGATATTTTTTTTTAAATGGAAGATCAGGTGGAAAAGATTAATTCTAGTTTCATTTATTCTTTCAAATTTAAAAAATTGAACCATTTTCCATAATTCATTAGCTACTAGTCTTGATTGAGAGGCCAAATCAGGTTATTAGCTTTAATGTTTGAATCCAACTTTATTATTATTGTTTATTATTCTTATTATTATACCTCTGTGAAGTCTGTCAATGCACTAAAAAAATTATAGGTTTTAGCCTTTATTTCTACAAATCTAGACCAAGTACAGATATCTAGGTAATGTTTATAGACTCTAAGACTGCCAAAATAACAAAATTTCCTCAAAATGTATCCCTTGTTATATAACTAACTAATGCAAGTTCTAAATCTGAATCACAAATCCATAATTACCCAGTGACCTAATATTATCTATGCAACCAACCAATGCATAAATTCAAAGTTCTTGAATCGTATTTCAGTTATAAGATCATTATTCTATCCATTATTAAGTAATTATCAAGTTATGCAATAAATATCATATTTTGTTGTAGGGTTTAACGCCATTTTTAAGCACAATATAGGCTATACATGGCGGCCAGTATTATTGGTGGCGGAAGAACCCGGGAAAACCCCCCAAAAGAACCACCGACCTACGAGAAGCTATTGGCAAGCTTTCTCACATAACTACATTAGCCGAATCTTAGACTCGAACCCACGCAGACAGAGGTGAGATGGCAGTGATCCGTAATGGAGAGCGCTTTAGACCACTTGGCCACTTGGGGCCCCAATATAACTATCATATATATTCACTTATAAGTCATGTCTAACTACAAACTGCACATATCAAGACCTGCCATCACATTCTAAACTTGCAAATCAGGGTTAATGCAGGTGGTTGGAGTAATCAGTGGAACAAACAACATATACCTGATCTGCTGGTTCATAATGAGATGGCAGATCAGGGTCTGTTTTATTTGCCACTGAACATTACTTTTACACAAGTATATAAGGTTCTTTTTATTTATTCTGCCTATAAATAAATGATGTAAAATTGAGTATTAAACACAAGTGACAAAAAGGAATTTCCAGTAATTAAAGACCATTTCTTTGTTAATGGTTGAATACTGAAAACATGTAATATTTGCAAACAACAGGATTTTAAAATTAGCCAATATGGAAGCCATATTGGATAGGATTAGCAGAGGCTTACCAACTATACATCATTAGAAGTCTTTTGATAAAACCATAAGTGAATATGACCATCCAATCAAAAGAAGCAATAACAAGATTTTCAAGATGACTGCCATAATGGACAGATTGGAAGTTATATTGGCACCATTTTCTATTAGGACTAACCAGACATTGTAAGAAGTCTTCTGGTGAAAACCCTATTTTGATATGATTCGATGAGTAGTGATAACAAGATTTTCAAGATGGAAACTGTTGCGATCAAATTGCATGTCCAAGCAACACTTATTTTTTTTAGGGATTAAAAGACTAAAGGGTAAATGTGTATGTACAGTTTCATGGCAAGTCTAAAAGTAGGAAAGGAGGAGAAGCAATAACAAACTTGTACTAATGGATGAACTGAAGACAGACCATCTCATACGCCCTACTGGTGCAAGATTTATGTTAAAGCATAACTATTTGTTTCTATTAATCTTTTCCTATAAATCAACCATGCTCAAAATAAACTTCAAGTACACAATACAAAAAATAGTTTCCTCTCCATTAAAAAAATCTGACATGTTTCCCTCAGGGTTTGTCTAAAAAAAAGTAACTGCGCAACCGACAAAACAGCATATGCTAATAATAACAATTCTTACAAGATGAAAATACATAAAGTGCAAACTTTCATGAAACTGGTGCTCTGTTCTCATTTTATTATTTCCATCCAAAATTTAGGACACTATATGCACTATAAGTGAAAAATTAAAAAAGTCAACAAGTTTCATTGTTAAAATATTTTATTTTTATTTGGCTGATATATTTGATTTCATTACAACAGTGAACTAATAACATTAATTCATGCCAATCCTTAAATCAATAATAAATATTTTACCAAAAAATTCAACATTAAAAACTGGTGAATCCGTCATGCAAATTCAATGTACCATGAACAAAAATACAGACTATAAAAGATGGCTGGTGGATGAAAAATGATTATCATTTATTTCTAACTTCAACAATATGTCCTGGTATTAGGTATCTAACATGAAGGGATAATATTTGTAATATAAATATTTATACATCAGTTCAATACTTCTTTATAACTGAATTAAGTGTAAATTGTATTAGAGTGGTCCAACTACAGGCCAGCAGGCTAATGTGTCCTGCAAGTCACCTTTTGTGGTCCATGCTCTTACAAAAAAGCAAGTTCTTTAATTATAATTACTACAATAATTATGTATGGACAACAAATTATACATTTTTGGTCCCAGTGGCCTATGGTGCTGAAGATGTTGGACCACCCTGACCTATATAATTGAATTTAATTACATAATTTGCAGATAAAAAACATGAAACTAGGGACATGAGACAAATATGATAAATATAGATATGAAACTGAATTCCCTTGAGACTGAAATAATTTTCTCATCTCATCTAAAATCTCTCAAAATCAAACTTTTACTTTGGTCCCATTGGCCTTTTAGTCTTGAGACCATTCAGTGTATTGGGTAACAATGTATTTTTGCATAATATTATTCACTAACTTGTAAAGTATGGACACTACATATTACTGATCAGCTTCTTGAATGTATAAGAAAAGTAAATTCAGTTTTAAAAAATATATACATCTATGTTGTTACTTGAAGTAAACATGATATGAGCAAACAATTTTAAAAAATCCAAACCACCATTACTGGTTCTTCTCAAGTTATAAGTGTATTAAACACACTTGAAGATTTCCAGGTTGAAAAACAATACAGAAATGCATTACAAGTGGTTTCACAACTTGTCAATTGAAATACTCATTATGTAGAAAGAAGCTTTGAAAAAATAAAATGTTTTCAACTTTATATAATAAGAGCAAGTAAAGGAAAGACTTGCTTTCCAGACTCTTACCTGTAATCATATATTTATGTCGGTTATCATTTAATCATTGACAAAAGCCTGAATTACTTACACATTTAAGCAAACCCATATCTGATAAATAATCTGCCTTTTAAGACCAATTATCTTTAGTTCTGTTACATCCCAAAAAGGCATGTTGGAGAAGCATTTATATATATATATTGTTATAAAAAGTTGACTTAGAAAAAAATCATCACATTTGTGACAGCTAACAATCCATCCACAAACCAACCAGCCTTCAAACTATTTCTAATCATAATCATGATGCAGCATGAACATTATCACCTGATTATCTCTCACAGGCACCATTTGCTGACAGATCCTCAAGCACTTTTCAAACTATGAAAGTAAATCGTAAAGAAACCTTTCTTTTTAAAAAAATTGACTTCATAATATGGCTATCAACTAACCAAAGCTCTTGAATACATCCTATAAAATACATCAAAATTCAATCTTATTCAAAATAAAATCAGCATTAAATTATACAAAATATTTATTATATCAATAATTCATAGTATACATGATCAAGGGAGATTAAATAACTTTAAAATTCATCTGCAGTTTTGGATTAAATACTCTTCTTCATAAAACTATGACTTCATAAAACAAAACCATACAAAATTTCTCTTTCATTACTTTTCTTTCTGTCTCCTTACCATCTCATAAATATCTGACCAAAATTGTTACATTATGCAAATGTATAATTTAAAATCGGGGTTGTTCTAATAAAAGATACCTGGGACAACACACTTTTGATGTGTAGTAGTCACCCAAAGTAACTTTAGTAGAGTTTTGTATCATTTTCATATTCAGAAAACCTCAGCCAATGTTTTAGAAAAATAAAATGCCTTACATGGACAAAATGTACGCATAAATGAAACTGTGCGCAGCATAATAAATAAATAAATTTTTTTGTCTTAATAACATAAATATTGTACAGACATTAAACCTGAAATAAACTTTATCAAATACAAACATATTTACTTCATTACAAGTTGTGTCCAACTGCAATCAACTTAACACCCTAATTTACCACTGCTTAATGCACCAGCAGATTAGGGTCTATGTTTTTTGTTCAACTGAATACTCCTTACAAACTACAGTAATCCAATTATTCTGGAACATTATGCAGCAGCAGATCTGTGAATGTGCAGTCTGCAGTTGGACTGACTTGCAAGTATTTTATATAAGGGCTGCCCAGTAGAGCTTTAAAGAGCATATTTCCCTAATATATGCATACAAGTGTATATGCATGTGTGAGTGATAACATAAATAAACTATGGAACCAAAATATGGTTGCATACATAAACATTTTTAAATAAAAAGGGTCTCAACATACCAAAATGAAATGCTGCCTTCTGGGTAACATCATCACTTCTTGCAAATAGTATAAAGTACAGATACACTTTCACGTAAATCATCAAACTTTATGCCATTCAAGAAAGATCGGCATCACTTATAAGCAATGAAAACCAACTGACTATACAGAATATCACAATGTAACTATAAAGAAGTGGACATTAATCCACAATTACATTGCATACCAAAACTGTCTTTACTTGCATCATGGTATATTTGCACTTATGCCACATATACATTATTTTAACCATATCTTGATAAATATAATGAAAAAAAAACCTACAACCAATCATTTGAAAGTACTATAAAACCCTACAACCAATCATTTTTAAATACTACAAGACCATACAACCAATCATTTGTAATTACTATAAAACCCTACAACCAATCATTTTTAAATACTACAAGACCATACAACCAATCATTTGTAATTACTATAAAACCTTACAACCAATCATTTTTCAGTACTACAAAACCCTAAAACCAATCATTTTTATCCCAGTGAAGACCATCAAATTGATACTTTGGCTCACTTAAGAGTCAGATCTAGTAAATGGCATGTGGAAAATATAATATTATGTATCAATAGTTGAAAAATATCATTACTAGATAGAAATTATTTTCAAGAAATGAGACACGGCTGCAAAAAGGAATCATTTTTGAAAGCTAAATTTAAAGTCTGACCCCTGATCTGCCAGACCATTATGTGTAGGTAGATCAGGGTCTATGCTGTATGCAGTTGGACCTGACCTGAGCATAGTCAGTTTGACAGAGAAAACTGAAATCAATTTAAATTTAAAATTTCGATTCTTTAACTAAGCTACAAAATTCTCACAGTCCATGTTTCTGAGAAAAACCAAACTGATTTTTTTAAAGCTTAAATAACCTATTGCCCATGCCACTTCTGAAGTGAATAAAATTCAATTTTTTACTTATCCTATCTCAGCTAGGCCATGATTAATATTTTCCATCAAGGAGATCCTACTTTTTTAAAACTTTTTGAAAGAAACAGTCTGCATTGGCTGTGAAATCCATTGGAAGCTGGAAATTGGTAGACCTTGCACCAAGACTAGCGGCTCCAACACTGGCTGGCTGTTTCAAACGTAGCAAACTGATCTCTTTGATACGCTTGTTTCGTGGATCACTTTGCAAAACTTCCAGGAAACCTACAAGACAATAATTTACTAAATACTCATAGATTCCAAATATTTTTTGATATGGAATTTAACATAGCTGTTAACTCTGCATATCACACACCCAGATTGGAACAACTTGACATGTATATGTACTGTAATTAATACTGACAAAAACTTAATGAATTATGCTTTAAAGAAATGTTTTGAATCTATTTCCATCAATTTAACTGAGAAATAATCTCAACTAGATACTTCTCAGATTTTTTTCTGTTAACATGTGAATAGTCTCAGATACTCTGTTTTGAATGATTTAAAATCCTAATATGTTACTGGTTCTATACAAAAATAATACTGCATATTTAGTAATACAAGTGTAAAAGATGAGCAAAAGGAAACTAAATATTAAAAAAAATATATGTCTGCTCTCAGCCAAGTGAAAGAACTCATTCAATATCACATAGGAATACATCTCTGTCTGATGACATTGATTAATTAGTTTTGCCATATCAAAATCGATCTTCCCAATTGCTCACCACAAAGTCAATAACAAAATGTAAAATCTCATATCGTATTCAAATACATTTATGCATGTAACAAAATATCTAAATACGCTTTTAGTACATTATAATTCCAAATTGAGTCACTGTGATCTATCTCCAGCATAACTTAGACTAAACCAAGAAATACCTTTTTCAAGCAGCTCCCAGCTTTTCCATACTGACCCCACACAGACAACATGTAGCCCTCTCTGACAATTAAGTAAACTCTGAAGAAAAAAAGTCAGAATTAATGAAGCCAGATTTTCAAGTACTGTAAATGGTATGGTTACGTGTTTTAAAGCACAGCAACATACCAGATTATTTAGCAATAATGCAATTGCAAGGCATTGCCCAGGGATACAGCATGGTAGCTGACACTGGCTGATCCAATAACTGAATCCTGCACCTGTTCATTTATAAGTCTGCTTGCTGGGTACTATAATAATGTGGATTCTCAATGGACAGGACAACTACAACCTTTACAAACAGGTGTCCCTTACAATGAGGAATCTCCAACCACATTTTTCTTTTCATACATTTACATTAATGAATATATTTTTCCTGACAATAATTAATTAATAATCATATAGAAATTTACAAATCCTTGAAAATGTTTACTGAATTATTCCATTAAGACATCATCATGTCTTCATTTATTGAACATCATTTGCTGAGTTCATTCAGTTACAGTCTCAACATGCCTACATATATATTTTTTTTTTTTATGGTTTAACGCCATTTTTAAGCACACTATAGGCTATACATGGCGACAAGTATTAATGGTGGGGGAAGAACCCGGGAAAACCCCCGGAAAGAACCACCGACCCATGGGAAGCTACTGGCAAGCTTTCTCACATAACTACATTAGCCGAATCTTAGACTCGAACCCACGTAGACAGAGGTGAGATGGCAGTGATCCGTAACGGACAGCGCTTTAGACCACTCAGGGCCCCCCTACATATATTGAACATATTTGCTGAGTTTGTTCAATTGAATTATCAATATGCCTATATGTATTGAGCATTTTTTCATGCTGAAAAAAAGGTGCAAAAATGATGCATTATATTTTCAAGCTCAACCTTTATTTCATCATTAAATTCTCCTGCATTCAGCAAATTTCCACTCTTTTGAAATGGAGGGTACAATTCTACTCCCGCAGCACAATAGTTCTGTTTACAACAGACTCTGGATGTATAGACCCTGGATCTATATATGACTGGTGAAATCAGTCATGTTCGATACTGTTATGACAAAACATCATTAACATGAGGATGCATTCTCAACAAATGACAATAACTCTTGGCTTCCTGGTCAATGCACTTGAAATTCTCAAAGAACACACCTATATCCATGTAATGCATCCCCACAACATGCCTTTTTCTCCCATCAAACTCCTCTTTTATAGTTTTGGTCAGCTAATCTGTGGAATAATTAATGACTATGTTTAGGGAAACAGGCAAGAAGCTAGAGTGACTAAGTAACAATTAATCCCAAATGTGATGACGTAAAGAAAACTTCTACCGAATGTTATTGTTATTGTAGGGTTTAACGCCATTTTTCAGCACAATATAGGCTATACATGGCAGCCAGTATATATGGTGGAGGAAGAACCCAAGAAAACCCCGGAAAGAACCACTGACCCACGAGAAGCTACTGGCAAGCTTTCTCACATACCCACATTGGCCGAATCAGAGACTCAAACCCACGCAGAGATGAGATGGCAGTGATCCGTAACAGAGAGCACTTTAAACCACTTGGTCACTCGGGGCCCCTTTCTACTGAACGTGTGTGTGTGCAAAAATAAACTGTTCAACAAATAAATAATGTCCCTTGTTGTTTAAACAGTTTTTAAATTGGTCTAGTTATAAAGCATATATAAATTATGTACAAAATCAAAATTTTCAGGCAAAAATTGAGACCATAATATAAAACAAAGTCAGCTCAAACCCAGAATGTGCATTTAATGCTGACTTGATCTTGTCTATGGTGAAAAATGGTGGTAGAACTACAAACATGGAGAACAGAGACCTGACTGGTTGCCTTGATTGAAAAGAGTAGGAATCAGATTGTACATGAAAAAACTATTTGTGAGTGGTTTAAGACTGCAGGAAAGCAAAATCCTTTTACTCAAAATGGAGATAAAAACTTTAGATTTCAGCCATTCTGAATTTAACCCAGATCATTTAATTATTGTTGAAAGTTGCTATGCTATGCCAAAAAGACGGACAATCCCATTTACTGTTGAGAAAACTCTCAACATTTTAGCATAAAGAATGATGCATAGCACCAGAGTTCTAAATGCTGAAACAGTGAATAAAATAATCATTAAATGGAGAAGCATCCAATACTTAAAGACTGATGAGAGGTTTACTAAATTTACTGTTAAAAAAAGGTATCAATCATCTGAACACAAATAAAAGTGAAAGTTCTTTCACGGAACACTTTTTAGGTGAAATTGCAATCAAACAATTATTACATTGCTATGCATGGAACAGATCAAATTATCTTGCTTTATTTTGCAAGAAAGTCAAGAGTTCCAATAATTTTGCTTGTACATGTATATAAAAGCTTTAATTTACTATAACAATCTGAGTTTTAAAAAAACTGACCAAGTGGATTATAAATGCAGTCTAAAACCCTTGTCAAAACAGAATGGCAATATTAATACATTTTTCTCCAAAGCAAACTCATTTACTGGAAAGAGGTTTCGGCAGGAGGGGAGGGGGGACCAAAATTGCTGAAAAGGACAAATCTGCATGTCACCCAATTACCATTAGCAGAAATGGTCTAATCATTATTGTAGAAAGTACATTTTGTGCTAAATTATGTTTCTCAGAGAATACTTACCTTATCACATTCAAGTCAGGAAAAACATCGACCGCACTATAAGTGAGGGTGCAAGTTACCGAGGGACCTATAAAAAAAACTAATAAAGAGATGGAGATCGACAGAGAGAGGCGAAAGGGGAGGGGGGGTTTGCATTGTTAAATACTTGTTTTATAATCATGCTGAAAATAACTGTGAATAAATATTTCTTTATAAAGGTGTTGTTAATTTTTCTTTATAAATTACCTTTAATTTCTGGATAAAGTATCTTGAAAAGATCGTAAAAACAAACATTATTCCACGAGGTATCAGTACTCTTAACATGTGTATCGCTAAACACATTGTGTATTACGTCACTGCTTTTTGTGTTGATTTGGATACATTCTAGTTTTATTGTTTGTTCAAAATGAATCAAGATTTCTTTTATCAAAAAAGATAACATTCATATCGAAAAACGACATCGAAACTTGTGTTACTCAAAAAAAAAAATTCTGCTATCACTAGATAGATAGATAGATAGAGTAAAATGTAAAAAATAAATTCACAAAGATAAACCATTACCAACCATGAATTTAATGGGTCTAAACATCAGACATGTAAAAAAAAAAAAAAAATATTTAAATACAAATACAAGAGTGAGAATATGACAATATTTGCAGTTTTTGACACAGTTAACAAATATAAATTCACATTTTGAAAAAGCTGTTAATTCTTTTTGTGTTAGTTGATTTCTCTGCTTCCGAGCAAAATCTCTTAGGTTTCTCAACTGAATTATCTTCACAGAGTCAACATTTTGGGTCTCCAGCCACCGGATGGCAACATTAAAAGATTCTATTGCTTCCTGTGCAGAGGGGGGAGGTGGAGCAACATCTGAATTGGCTTCACTCATGACACTTGGGGTGCTCAAATTGGAATCGTCTTCCAATGCGACTCTGTTTGTTACAGAATGTACAATCTGCTCTTCTGTCATGTACTCAGCTGTGGGACAGTCATTGTCAGCACATAACCACCCCTCCACATCATCACGATTAACATCTATCTGAGCACCATAAGTCTGTATAAATTTCTCCCAAAAGCATATGCCTGAATGACATCCGTTTCGCTGAAACCTTCAAAGTTGCTCTCATCATCACTGTCTTGATCAGTGTCATGCTTTATATCAAAGGCAGCTCCAAGATCCTTCATCCAGCACCCATCTATTATCTTAGGTGTGATCAATCTCCATGCTTGACCACCCATGAAAACAGTCTCCTTCAAACTCACACTCTTGAGAAAGGTTGTAACACCTTCTCCACTGTCCAGCATAGACTGTATTAACAGCCGACGGTAATTCTGTTTAAAAGTGCTTATAATTCCCTGGTCTAGTGGCTGGATTAATGATGTTGTGTTTTTAGGGAGATATTCCACCCGGATCATTCCGTTGCTTGTTTGTAGTGAATTAACAGGAGGGTGTGCTGGGCAATTGTCTAATAGCAGTAGTGCTTTCTCCTCTAAGCCCATGGATCGCAGGTGGTTTCTGACAGCGGGGACAAACATCTTAGAAAACCACTCCGTAAATATTGTTGAAGTCATCCATGCATTTCCACTATTTCTATATACAAATGGAAGACTATCCATATTCATGCGATGAAAACAATGGGGAAACTTGTATTTGCCAACACATAATGGTTTCATTTTATGTGTGCCAGTTTTGTTAACACAAAACAAAAGTGTTAATCTCTCTTTCTTCAGCTTGAAACCCTCCTTTTGGTGTGTATCATCTCTGGTTGCTAGAGTTTTGTCTGGCATCATCCGATAGCATAGACCAGCCTCATCACAATTATAAACTAGGTCGTCTGTATATCCATCATGAGTCAGTATCTCTCGGAGTTGGTTGGGATAACTAGATGTGGCCGCCTGATTTGCTTAGCGTATCTCTCCCGACAACGAATTTTTTTTTAATCCATGTCGGCGCTGGAATCTCCAAAGCCATCCATGGCTTGCCATGAAATCTGAATCAGTATCCATAGTTTTGGCCATTTTCTCTGCCTGGGCCTTGAGAATTGTTCCCGAAATCAGAACACCTTGTTCACGTTGCTGTGTGAACCAGGTGTACACAGCATCATCTAATTCTGTGTTGTTTGCAGTGCGTGCCTGTTTCCATTTAAATCCATCATCAGAATCAACTTCATGCAAATAATCCCGAAATTACTGCTCATCCTTGAGCCAACCTCTGAGTGTCAACTTGGCAAGTTTAAGTTCACTACAGACTTTTGATCTTGATTCACCATTATAAACCCTCTCAATGACAGCAAGCTTTTCATTCACTGAGTATGCCTTCCGCTTGATTCCCTTGCTCTCCATGATCACATTTACAAATGATTAGGATAAATTACTGATTAATATATACTTTAATAACAATAAGTACATACTATTTGAAATCATGTTCTATTGGTCCAATTAAATTGATTAATGTTAAGACATGATATTGACCACAAGAGTTTATGCATGTAGGATTTGCATTCCTTTGAACTTTTGTATTGTACGTCTTTTACCCGATTTGATACAAAAGACCGACTTAACGTGATGAAACAAAGCAGGTCTATTTTAATTGATTTTTACAATGCAACAAACACTTCCCAAAGTTGTCGATCAAAACGCAGCTGGCACTTAATTAGGTTCTCACAGATGTGCTCACGGGCATTGATGTGACGGTCAATTGACTCTTTTCATGTCTGAATAGAAGAGAACATGCAATGATTATACTGCTTACACTGCAACACAATGAAAAGATTAAAACACTAATTTCCCCTGACAAGACATGTTTAATTAGTGTTCATTTCATTAATTGTTGCCACCTGTTAGCATTTACTATAATTCATTGATTGCTGTTTCGCAGTATACATATACAGTATTATTATTATTATTATTTACAGTGAACTGAGAAAATATTTTTTCCGATAAAATCTAACAAGATATGAGATTCCTTATTAAAACCTGAAAATTTCACTATGTTGATTCTAACTTTTCGGGCACTAACTGCCATTTTCGAAGATAAAACGGGCAATATATCAAGGTTTCATTCACCAGTTCTGATCACGATTTTCTTCATTTTTTAAAAATATTTTCTTTAACAAAAACGGGATCCACACCAGACACCGAGTTATCAGAGCGCGAGTTATTGAGGGAGCGGTGTATGGTCTTTCCCATGTATATACCATACAGACAAGGGAGGAAACTCTTAGCCATAACCTTCCCTAAAACTGCTATAGTATACAACTCACAGCTCATGTATGCGTTCTAAATCACCTGTTGCAGTTATAGGTGTCAACTTTAACTGGTGTTTATTCAATTTATTTCACACCCTGTCTATCAAAATTCCATTGAAGATTTTGTATAATTCCTTGAATATTGCTTAATGGCAAATTCAATGATAACATACTTCAACATTTTAGGCACATTCAAGCAGTAAAAATTACAAATTAAACAGTAGCGTACAACATACGTTTATATTCTGGCAAAATTGAATTTAAAAAATGTAATTTATGAAGGCAAAAATGTCCAAAACCAAGGCTCCAAACGCATGTAAGTCTTGACACAATGATGGTCCATAGCTCATTATGATTGGCTGAAAAATCACATGATGACAAGAATAGAAAAACCATAGCAAAATTTTTCAATATTAATTCATTAGCGCTTTAATATGAAAACATTTTAATACCTCCTGTATTTTTGGTTCAAGAGCCACAATGTGTTTGGCTAAAATCTTTCCAGCTTCAAGGAACACATGTCTGCATAGTTCATCTTTCTTCTCCAATGCAGCTGGAAGTAATAAAAACTAAACACTGCTAATGACTTACATATTTGTTTATAGTCAATTTCTACCGCAAATAAACATAAACCTTGGTCTGCTGTCATATAGTGCATCACCAGATCAAGGTCTATGTTGTTTATTCTACTGATTATTCCCAACAAACAGCATAGACCAAGATCTGCCAGTTCATTATGCAATGCCAGACTAATACTCAGAGAATAATAGATGTATATGCCGAGGCCTGTTGTGCTCATGTTAATAACCATTTGCTCCATTTTTATCAAGAAAACCATGATACCACCATCTTATTAATTGCCCAATTTCTATCAAAATGATACACATAATTTCACTTTCACAGTTTGCAAATAAAGTATAATTCTCACTTTATATTTAAGAATAAAATCAACAGCATTATATGCTTCTGATCAATGATCCTTCCACTCAAAACCCAGTTTAAATAAGAGCTCTAAATAAAAATTTAACGAGAAACGAACTTTCTTTTTAGTAACGATATAATTCAGCATATCTTGTAAGTGGTGCACAAGTTTCTAAATTTGGAAAGGCTTAAATTTTAAAGGAAAGGAATTTCATATATTTTCCTCACCTGATATACTGGCTATCTGAGAAAAAAAAAACTTGTATCTTGTAGGAATTGTTCAAAGAATTTTAACTCCATTTATTGTGGTGTTTGATTGATGGGTATGGGTGTATTTTGGTTATAGGGTATATAGCTTGGCCTTCCTTCAGATGTGCACCTATCAAAAAACTGCCAGCTGTACTTGGCCATTCACTTTCTGGTTTTAAAAGGTAATATGTAAGAAAAGAACTCATAACATTTTTACATTTTACGTCTTTGGTAATTCATTCAATGCACTTTCAGAAACTGGTTTGTCCAGTCTGGGTAAATTAATTTTCCTTATTTTAATAACTAATGAAGTTGATGTATTTTAGAAAAGTTCAGACTAATGTCTTCAGCTTAAAGTTGTAGTCATTTTCATCAGCTGTATGCTTGGATCATGTACAATTACCGTAAGTACAATATCAAATGAATGAAAGTAAGATGGAGGTATGCCAACATTTTCTCCATTAGGCATGTTGCAAATGCAAACAACTTCACCTTACACCCTTCACTCTCTCTGAAGTTGATAATATCTGAAGAGCACCCACACGAAAGCCAAAAAGGTATTATCATTGTATGATTTAAGTTTGGTTCTATAGTTGAAACATTTAAGTTACAAGCATCAATACAGTCCTCTTAAAAAATTTATTATCATTTTCCCCCATTAATTAGTAGTCAATTCCCAATTAGCTGAGACCCCAACCCATTATGAAAAAAGAGAAACTGTAAAAATTCACATTGCATTTTCTCAACTAAGCAACCAATGTTCTGCTGAAAGACTGTAACATGAAAATTGCCACAATTATTCCTGACATGTCACTAATAATTTTACCGATTAAAAGCGGATGTAACAGATCAGGTTCATGAAGATCAAGGGCCAAAGTAATAAAAAAACATTTGCTTATTTTTCTAACACTTATATGGAAGAAAGTAAATTTACTTAGTCATTATTTATTTCTAAATTTCATGAATAAAAATAAATATTTTCACTATATATTTCTGTCACTTCATGCAGTGGTTTTAAATTTAAGTTGACCTCACTCCTGTGTTCTAAGCTTGTAATTTCTCTATAATTAAGGTCATTGTATTCACAAGACACATCGTGTAAACAAGAGCAAAAGATAGTTTAGCATTATAGTTTATTTTCATGTATAACATTAATGTTAATCTAATATTTTGTTAAGAACAGCATACATGATTATATGATAATAAGAATACTAACTGCACAAATTGTTATGTTTGATTTATGGTAATGCTCGACAGTTTCATATTATGCAAGGGGTTAATTTTTAAAGGAAAGGAATTTCACAGGATGGGTGTGTTTTGGGTTATAGAGTATACAGCTTGGCCTTGCTTCAGATGTGCAACTTTCAAAACATACTAGTTCCACTTATTCATTTTCACTTCCTAGACATCAAATGAAAATTGTTAAAAACAAAAACAAAAACAAAAGAAGAGATGATAACATGTTTTTTTTTACATTTGATTTAATTCATAATTCATTCAGAAACTTGTATTCTCCAGTATGGCAAAATTAATTTTCCCAGTTTTAATAACTGCTGAAGATCATGCATTTTAAGCTAATTCAGACTGATTTCTTCGGCACAAAGGAGTAGTAATTTTTTGTCAGCTGTGTGGTTAGATCATTTACAATTTACATAAGTACAACATCCAATGAAATTTCAGCCACAGCACAAGAAAGTAATGTTGAGGTATGCCAACATTCTCTCCAATGTCTATGTTTGAATGCAAACAACTTCACCGTACACCTGTCACTCTCTCTGAAGTTCATAATAATCAAAGAGTGTACCCTGAGAGATATAACTCTTTAATAAAAAAAAGGACAAAACTGGAAAAATTTCAGTTACTTTTTAAAATATCTTTCAACAATTCCATAAAATTACATAATCAGGCATATGTATTTATTTATGTAATTTTATGTAATCTGTATGCTATAAAGCACTTAATATAAATCCGATTTTCAACCGTCATTGTTAAAAGGCAAAACTATTCAAGTCTGTAAAATCTTGATACAGGTGTATGCTAAGTAACAGCAAGAAATAGATACTTATAATTTAAGTTTATACCTTTAAAACCAACAATAAAATACAACAATTCAAAGACTGGTTATATCAATGATTAAAAAAAGTAGAGTTGACTATGGATCATTTGTAGAAAATGCACTGATCTAAACCTCAAATTAGGTAAAAAAAACTTTGCTGTGAATAACTCCGACTGTACCCAACTTCAAGTTGAAAAAAACAAGTAATGGTCACAATTCTCAAACAAAGGTAAAAGCATAG
Source organism: Unio pictorum (assembly GCA_030141615.1). Lineage (NCBI taxonomy): Eukaryota > Metazoa > Mollusca > Bivalvia > Unionida > Unionidae > Unio > Unio pictorum. The sequence goes on from JARLTB010000122.1 coordinate 15,601,871, forward strand.
AAAATGATAGGGAAAAGTACCATGTTAATAGATGTCTATAAATAAAACTGAATACATGTAAGTATTTAAAATTTAACCAAGTTTATACAGACTGAAGACCACAGACACTTATCAGATACACAAACAAAATTATATTTTGGTAAGTTAATTTTTTTCAGCAAGACAAAATTATTGAGGTCACATTTGCTCTCTGCAACAGGAAGCTTGCATAGCCAATACATGGCATATTATTATCACCCATCATTACACACTTTTCATTGACTTTATCAGTCTTTCATAGGAATGTTATTGTGATCAACACTATTGTTCATGTCATTATTAAGTAAGAGACATAAAGTGCAACCATGTTATTTTGTGTCCAATCTCAACCATGTTATTTTGTGTCCAATCTCAACCATGTTGTTTTATGTCCAATCTCAACCATGTTGTTTAATGTCCAATCTCAACCATGTTATATATGTCCAATCTTGATCATGTTATTTTATGTCCAATCTCAACCACATTTTTTGATGTCCAATCTCAACCATGTTATTTTATGTCATATCTCAACCTGATTATTTATGCCCAATCTCAACAACATTAGTTATGTCCAATCTTGATCATGGTATTTTATGTTTAGTCTCAACCATATTATTTTGTTTCCAATCTCAACCATAATAATTATGTAAAAATCTCTAACATATTAGTTATCTCCAATCTTGAAAATGTTATTTTATGTCTAATCTCAACCATGTTATTTTATGTCTGATCTAATCCATGTTATATTATGTTAAATCTCAGCCACATTTTTGTATGTCCAATCTCAACCATGTTATTTTGTGTCCAATCTCAACTATATTAATTATGCCAAATCTCAACCACATTAGTTATGTCAAATCTTGATCATGTAATTTTATGTCTAGTCTCAACCATGTTATTTTATGTCCAATCTAATCTATGTTATTTTAAGTCCAATCTCAACCATGTTATTTTATGTCCAATCTCAACCATGTTATTTTATGTCCAAACTAATCCATGTTATTTTATGTCCAATCTCAAACATATTATTTATGTCCAATCTCAACCACATTATTTTATGTCCATTCTCAACCATGTTATTTTAAGTCCAATCTCAACCACAATAGTTATGTCCAATCTAAACCATGTTATTTTATGTCTAGTCTCAACCATGTTATTTTATGTCCAATCTAATCCTTGTTATATTATGTTAAATCTCAGCCATGTTATATTAAATCTAAACCATGTTATTTATGTCCAATCTCTCCTAGAGTTCATAATGCTATTACCGTATTTTGGTGTGTATAACGCGCACTTTTTTAACCTAATTTTCTTATCTTAAGTCAGGGGTGCGCGTTGTATACAAGAACTAAAAAAAACAAGATTTTTTCCTGGTCGATCTGAAGAGGATGAAGGCACAGCCAGCTACATGTATCACATTCACTACTTGTGAAATATTAAATCCATTGTACATTGCATTGTAACTAAAATGTTTACCGGTATTAGCCTATTAAAGAAATAAATAATGCTTACAAATAGTCTTGTTCTTTGATTGCTTATGTTAATAAACTGGTTTCATTTCACATCACTGTGTCAAGTTTTGTTCTGTGCCTCGGCCGGAAATACATGTAAATAACAACTGGCAACTTGTTCAAAAGCTGTGCAAAGTGCCACATTGGAGTGGAACAAATACCATTGTGTGGATTACCGTACTTGTTCCATAAATGTTCAGTACCGTATTCCATAACTGTTGATCTAATCAAATTTTTCTTCATCTATTATTGGTTGAATTGAAATATAATATGTGTAGAATTCAACTAGTGTTAATGTTCTCATCAGAGCATCTGTAGGGGACATATTTTTTGCGACTACGGGTTCTTTCTTACGGGAACACTGATACGTTGTGGAACAAAATAATCAATGTATGAAGTCGGAAAACATTTTTTTCCTCTTTGGAAAATAAGCTTGTTACTTAGTTTTATTTCTCATCTTAAATCATAGTATTTGAGATATCTTTGCGATTATACAGTGATCAATGGCTTCAATGCTTCATTGACTCGGTGTGGTCTTTTCACGGTAATCGGCACCTGGTAAGCTTTGATGTGCTCAACATAGTTATAATGCTTTGTCTCAGTGAGCAGTATTTAATTGATTCAGGACATACAGCGACTTTTCGAAAGTGATGACGATGAAGAGGAATTTGAGGGATTTGATGCAATAGATTGCGTCAACTAGACGAACCTTTAAAGGGCCCTTTTAAGGGCCAACAATAAAATCAGAAAGATACAATATCATTATTGCCACTTTTTCATTCACTATCTAAAATGACTAGCTGTTGTTGCACAATGAAAACGGAGCAAAATACCGGTAGTCACAATTTTAAAATGCATTATATCACATGCGCGTTATATGGCAGAACTGTTTTTTTCCACTTATTTTGGGTTGAAAATCGGGGTGCGCGTTATACACACCAAAATACGGTATTATTCCATAGCAAGTAGCATCATTAAAATAACATCATAATGTAATGATTACATTTTTCATTCAAAGTAAGAAGTGGTGAATTTATGAAAGATGATCCAAATGATCACATTTGATGCCTTTACTACTACAGAACATTTTTTATCACTTACTAATAATAATGTAAAGTATTCAATTTACTCAGTTTATATTTCTTTATAACAGGAAAGAATTTGTGATATCTTGTTTTTTTTAAATATTTTATTTTTATGACAAAATTATGTTTGTACTAAAGAAATTTACTAAAGATAGTTTTTTTGTCATCTGTATTGTTTCCTGTTGCAAATGAGCAAAGGTATTGAGTAGAAATATAAAATATACCTGCTGCTAGCTCTTTACACATTCCAGCTATGTGTGATTTATCAAATTTTGCATACAGCGAGTCAAGCATTCCACTCTTATCACTGATCTGAAATATAGTTTATAGAAAAATAGATTAACGTCAATACGACTCATTTGTCACCCATACCATAAACAATAGCACCATATTATTCATGTAGAAGTCAGATAGCAAAATGTGCTGGCAGATCAAGGTTCATCATTATAACAAGCACCACAGACTCTGATCTGCTAGTGTATTACACAAAGAAAGATCAGGGTCTATGTCAATTACAGCTGGATCCAACTTGAACTTGCATTTTTTTACTATGACTTCCAGAAATATGAAAAACACAACTAAGTGAACATTGTAGATGAAGACCATAATACATTTACTGCCACTAGTTTTTGTTGTTGTTATAGGGTTTAATACCATTTTTTAGCATAAGATAGGCTATGCATGGTGGCCAGTATTAATGGTGGAGAAAGAACCTGGGAAAACTCCAGGAAAGAACCACCTACCCACAACAAGCTACCAGCAAGCTTTCTCACATATCCACATTGGCTGAGCTCGAGATACTTTCATGATGTCATAGTTTCTTTCAACAACACCTTAATAATTTATATTACAGCCAATCAGTGATGGAAACGATGGCAGAGAACATCCTAAACTCAGAAAAGTGACATCACTTTTCTCTCCAATCAGAACATGAAAAAGTGAGAAAATCAGGTAGACTTAATTTCACATCATGACTATGTGATGCAGTGTAGTTTTTACTACTAATAATAATAATACAATTATTATTCTTACTATCATTCATATTATTAGTATTAGTATTATTATCATCATTATTACATTCTTTAGTAGTGTTTATTACTACTACAGTATTATAAGGCCAGCACCTGATCTAAGGTCATATTTGCTTGACCATACAATGTTAGTTCATTGTTACCATTTTGCTCAACTTTAGAGAATCCAACCCTCTCGCAAACTTTAAGCCACCCGTTCAGTGTTGAAGTGAGTGGCATTACAAAAGAGAGAAATATAACAGTTGAGCTGAGCTCGAGATACTTTCATGATGTCATAGTTTCTTTCAACAACACCTTAATAATTTATATTACAGCCAATCAGTGATGGAAACGATGGCAGAGAACATCCTAAACTCAGAAAAGTGACATCACTTTTCTCTCCAATCAGAACATGAAAAAGTGAGAAAATCAGGTAGACTTAATTTCACATCATGACTATGTGATGCAGTGTAGTTTTTACTACTAATAATAATAATACAATTATTATTCTTACTATCATTCATATTATTAGTATTAGTATTATTATCATCATTATTACATTCTTTAGTAGTGTTTATTACTACTACAGTATTATAAGGCCAGCACCTGATCTAAGGTCATATTTGCTTGACCATACAATGTTAGTTCATTGTTACCATTTTGCTCAACTGAAGAGAATCCAACCCTCTCGTAAACTTTAAGCCACCCGTTCAGTGTTGAAGTGAGTGGCATTACAAAAGAGAGAAATATAACAGTATTAAAAAATAGTTTGGGTTTTCCCATTGATGTAATGATGATTTAATGTACAGAGTGTTTCTATAATATTTTATCTTAGTGTTCATGTATCTCATTTAAATATAGTAATATATAGCAAAAAGTGTCAAATGGTCCAAAACTCATACATTACTCTTCTACAGTGTGGAAAATAAAGCCTCATAGCTGAGTCGAAGTCATTTCTATTTAAAGTTGATTTAGAAGAAATATAATACATGGACCTATGTTAACACTGTTCACTTTAACTTGTTTTCTAATACATGTAATATTAGTGCTGAAATTATTACAAGTGCATGTCAGTGTTCACACAGTAATTTAGTCTCAAATATTTTAGTACATTTTCTTCCTTTCAGAAAACAATCTGTAAAATAAAACACTAAAACACATCAACTATATTACAAATAATCACACAATGTCACTTGTCACTTCCCTACTGGACACAACCTGTTGATACTGATATGTGCAGCTTTGACAAATACAGTAGTCCCCCTCTTATACGGCCACCCCTGTTGCACCGGGAAAGTGGCCTTATAAGGCGGGTGGCCGTTCCAGAGGGGGGCTAAATTTATTATGAGAAGTACATGTATATGTAATGTACGTAGTAAGAAAGCTACATACTTCAACACATTAAATATCTTCGTCTAAATGAAACATTAATCAATAAAAGTTGTTTTTTTTTGGTCATAGTAACAAATTTATTTCAACTGAATATACGTTACTATTTTTGCTTTCTTGGCGTAAGTTTGATATGCGAGCGGGTATTGTCATGCACATTGCAAATGGATTCAAAAACGTCATTTACATCTTGGTACATACATAATTATCTTCCATTTGCTCCATTTTCCCACTGCTGCTGAATAACCTTCTTATCGGTTATAACTTTGTTTATTCAAATTATTTCAACATAAACTTGTTTTTACGAGTCTTTTGTACATGCAATTGTTCGGCATCCCCCCCCCCCTGATGTCATCGAGTAGAATAACCGACTTTCTTCGAAAATAATGTATCCGTTAACGTGATGACATTTTAGCGTTTGGTAATGATTTATTCGGTTATTGCTAGTCAGCAATACAGTCGTATGCGATTTAATTATGCAGACAAAACTTTTGTCGAGTCTACGAAATGCAACCTTCGTAAAGGAAGCCATATTGTTTGGTCACGTAATTTTTCCGGTCTTTGTCTGGTACCCTATTGTCTTTTTTTAAGGTTCTCTGTGTGTGCCAATGTACAAAATCTATTTTTAGCCTATGCTGACCCTTGTTATGATTATAACAATTACGTCTGGTTATAATCATGAAAGAGAAGAACTCGACATTGGCATTAAACCCCAAACTCTATCATAACATTATTGAGCCCATTTCCTGTAAACATCGACTTTCATAGATAGCGATATACTTTAAATCTTTAATCAACACTTTTAACGGCGACTTGACACTCGGAGACGTGTATCTACGATAGAGATAATCAAAATTACTTACCTTACGTCAAGATTTGAATTAATTATTGGTTCTGGATACATTTAAAAATAAAATGAGGCCGTTCGTGAGGGGGAAAATGTTATATTATTGCACAAAAATGCTGGCCGCTGGTCGCGTTAGCCGGGTGGCCTCTCGTGAGGGGTACTTTTGAACAGAAACTCGTCGGTGCCAACGAATTCTGGCCGTTTGGAGCGGGTGGCCGCTGGTCAGGGGGGCCGTACAAGAGGGGGACTACTGTATTTCTTTTGCTTTCCTTTTTGACAATATTTACATTATTGGCTCTGTGTTCAATCTTTTCTTTTTTTCTTAGTAAGGGTGGGTTTATTTTCCTTTCAAGCATCTCATTGTACTGGCTGTAATTTTATTGTGCTGTCCAAAATCAAACATATGTGATTTATTAATTAATTCAAATCTTTTTTGCAAAGATCACAAAATGCGTTTCTCTTACATTTTCTTATAAACTGACCAACCACATTTCCACTGAATTTCCACTTAAACAATTCCCTATTCCACACCTTTTTCAAACTTTTATCCAAATTTGTATGTCCTCTACTGTCTCAAACATGGAAGACACCATGTTTTCCAAGCATGTTTCTTTCTTTCCATCAGTTTCCATTAGGATTCATTGGATGAGTAGACACTTTTGGACAATCAGAATACACTTTACAACAATCATGTTAAATAATGTGGAGCAAATAATATGCCAAGATCATTGCAGAATCGGACCAGAAAAAGACTATTTTATAAAAACCATATTGGAGATGATATTTAAAAAAAGACCTTGAAAATCTGACTTTTATTGTCAAAAGAAAAGTGAAAGTGCACTATAAAACAGAGATAAGTCATGTCTGAGAAGGTAAAATAAATAAAATAACAAATCTAGATAGTAATCACAATCACTAAGATGTGATCAGTTCAGATTAGAAATAGACAATATATTTATACATAAACACACAGGGACACAGTCGTTATGTCTTTAAATAGGTGTTGATGGTGGGAAGGTATACTACCATGGTGACACACGAGATGCACTCTAACATGAACTAAAGAAAACCATGCAAACAGTGTAAACCAAAATGGGGAAAATTTGTGATTGCAAATAAACACATCCTACAAGAAAACAAATATTTTTCCATTTCTATAAAAATCTGTTTTATTAGCATACATAGTTTTGATAAATAGGTAATTCATAACAGACTCAGTCCACAGAAATGCCAGTAAAAAAACAATTAAATACATCAAGTTAAGTTTTAAAAAACCCATGAAAAACAGATGCATAAAATATAACAATCCATTCCAAATTATAATTTGTTTTCTTCAAAATTCTTTAATTTTAATAATCATAAGGCAGATTAGAAGGGGATACAAACATAAAGGCCTTTTGACGTTCAAACCAGAATGAAGGATCACCTCATATGTCTCAAAGTTTTCTCATAGTTGTAACACTAGATTTCCAGATGCAAAAGACAAATAAGTGCATTCAAATATCTTGTGCTCAACAGCCAGTAATAAATGGCAATCTGAATACTGATTTTCATCTAATTTATAGCAAAGTTTACACCACAAAGAGACTTGTTGGTCCTAGTTGTCCCCCTAAGATGGTCCCCAAGATGTTCTTTTCTCTCTCATCTTGCATGACAAAAACTAATAACTAAACTAGAGCAAGTACAATGCCTGGCAAAGTAAATCTCCATGCTTTTAACATCATGTTCCAAACTCTACTGCCCCCCTCCCAACCATGGCATATGAACCATAATGCAACCTCTGCTGACAAGAAAAGCTGATATTTTTTGAAAACTGAAGGTTACCTTAAAATATTTCTTCATGATGTCACTGACAGTGGTGATGTTATATGGACTGGGACAAAGACTGTCTTCATGATCAAACACAGTCTTAAGAGCCAATTGTGTAATCCAAAAAGCTGAAAAAATATTATTTCGATCTCATAACTGGGACACAAAAGATGTGTAAAAATAGTACCAAAAACCAAGGATTACTTGCAGAACTGCAAGGTATGTAGTCAAAGTGAAAAACTCTGGCTTTAAATGTTGTTCAGTATAGATTAGCACATATTTTCATATCCTCTTTACCTATGATTTTCATTGGTTTAGTACTATTAGATGTTACAAGAAAGTGTAAGAGAATAGATTCAGAAACAGAAACTTTACAGAGTTACCAAATGGTAAAATATGTTATCACTGTAATGTGGTAGTAAAATTTGACATCTCCTTCATGTACATAAATATGTACCAATAAATAAAATTAAGCTGAATAAGTGCACCATATATCTGATATCCTGATGCATCCCATCCCCATTAGGTGAGTGTGTGAGAATCATGCACTTATTAATTGCCATGTAACAAGATTCTTTGGGAATTTCTATACATTCCTTGTTGATGGAAAATACCAAAGAACCAGTAAAGTGAGAAAAATACCATCATGGTATGTCCTACACACAAAAATACAGTTATTGGTAAACCAGTGCACACCTCTACAAACTAGATCAGTGAAAAAAAAATTCCAAAATTATTTGAAATAATCTTACCAGAACCTTCATCTCCCATGAGGTGTCCCCATCCCCCACATCTGAAGGCACTGTTATCTGAATTAACCAGTTGACAGTTTGATCCTGTTCCTGCAATCAGTACAATTCCACCTGCAAACAGAAAAAAATATCTACTTTTGTAAACTATATTAGAGTGAATACTAGGGGATGATTTAAGCATTTAGTCAACTGTGCACATTAGTTTCCTAAATAGACTCAAAATCAACTTTCACCTTTTTTTATCTGCCATCATCAAACCCATCCTTTTTTTGTCAATGAATTCTTTTGTATTCCAAGTATATTATCAACTCCAGTATCCCATCATTGAAAATGAGCAAGGCCTAACATTTCACTTGTCTCAATCTATAACATTTCCACCAAAAGTTCACACATAAAGCTAAAAACGAGTGACATTTCTCCCACTGATGTCTAATTGAGAGCAAATTATTACTCAGTAACAATGTCTAGTAAAGGTAGACTAGTTTATTTCATTTTTCATCCTGTCGAAGTAGGAGATAACATGTACTTCTGTGTCACTCTCCTTGAGATAAATCCATATAATAAATTGGTGACAATACCAAAGACACACACTAACCTACTTATTGTATAATGTAGTCCCCCTCTTATACGGCCACCCCTTCTGCACTGGGAAAGTGGCCTTATAAGACCAGTGGCCTTTCCAGAGGGGGGCTAAATTTTGTATGAGAAGTATATGTAATGTATGTAGTAAGAAAGCTACATACTTCAAAGCATTTAATATGTTCAGTAAAGAGTAACAAAAATCATTAAAAGGTTCTTCTTTTTATAATAACAAAATTATTTCAACTGAATAATAGTTCTTTTTCTTGGCGTGTGATATGCGAGCGGGCATTGTTGTCATGCACATTGCAAATGCATTCAAAAACGTCGTTTACATCTTGGTACATACATAATTATCTTTCCAACTGCTCCATTTTTCCAATGCTGCTGAATAACCTTCTTATCGGTTATGACATGTTTATTCGAGTCATTTCAACATAAACTTGTTTTTTTTAGTCTTGTCTATATAAAATTGTTTGGCAAGTCCCCCCAATGTCATAGAGTAGAATAACCGACTTTCTTCTAAAATAATGTTTACGTTAATGTGATGACATGTTAATGTTTGGTAATGATTTATTCGTTTGTTGCTAACTGTATGCGATTTAATTATGCAGACAAAACTTGTGTCGAGTGAATGAAATGCAGTCTTCGTAAAGGAAGCTATAAAATGTGATGTCACGTGATTTTTCAGTCTCTGTCTGGTACCCTGTTTTCTTCAAGGTTCTCTGTATGTGCCAATGCACAAAGTCTATTTTTAGTCTATGCTGACAATGTTATGATGTTAACAATTATGTCTGGTTATAATCATCAAAGAGAAGAACTCAACATTGGTGTTAAGCTCCAAACTCTATCATAACATTATTGGGCCCATTTCCTCTAAACATCCACTTTTATATATAATGATATACTATTAATCTTTAGTCAACACTTCTAATGGAAACTTGACACTGGGAGACATGTATCAATGATAGAGATAATCAATTGCTTACCTAACGTCAAGATTTGAATTAATCATTAGTTCTGAATACGTTTGAAGAAACAAAAGTGGCCACTCATGAGGACATTTGACATTTTTTTAATAAATGTAGGCCACTGGTCGCATTAGAAGGGAGGCTGTTCTTGAGGGATACTTTTGAATACAAACTTGTCAGTGCCAAGGGATTCTGCCCGTAAGAAGCAGGTGGCTGCTGGTCGGGGGGGGGGGGGGATTCAACAGGGGGACTACTGTATATGAACTACTTTTTTGGAGATGACTCAATATATCAATTTTACATGTAACATGTCAACACTTTTAGGGAATAATGAACCAACAAACAAACAATCAAAGGAATTATAGTTAGCGTAACCCTCGAGCTCTCTGGCATTCAAGACACAAGACATCGAATTGTGTTTAAATACTGTTTTAATTCGTGGGCGAGAACTCTCATCAAATAAGGGTAAAAAGCTGTAATAAATGAAAATACAACTATTACAAAATATGAAATTACTACAGCTACATTAAACTGAAGAAACGTAACTGTAGTATCGAAACAATATATATCGAAAGTAAGAAGTTCCTTATGTCTTTCCATCCTTTTAAATTCACTAATGAAATAATGTCCGTTATGTGCTTCCATACTTTGGAATTCAGTAATGAAATAATGTCCATTATGTGCTTCCATGCTTTGGAATTCACTAGAAGGTACGTCCCATTTAACATCTCTACCGTGGCTTAAAATAAATTGTTACTAAGAGGGCTAAAATGATAACAAAAAGAATGTTTATGCAGAATCTGGCACAAATAAAGAGTATCATATGCAGCAGCGAGCCACATGGCATTGCGTATTATTATTGATCCCTATGTTGAACTGATTGTCATTTTCAGTTAACATAAATATCGTAAATTAAATCTACGAATCATTAATCATACATAATTCACAAAGTTACTCACACTGTGGTGGGCTTCAGATTCAATGAAAAGAGTTATGAACGCTCGTTGACATTCCTGCCTAGACGTATTACAAATGCACTTAGGAAACCAAAATTTACGAAGAGTTAAAAAGGGGAGACAAATCTAATGACTGCTGTGACTGTTCGAACGGTAACAGCACAGAACCAACAAATAACAAATACAAGAACTTTGAGTTAAAAATAGGGAAAAACACTGCATCCTCTGCCACCTTCCTTGGTGAAGGTATATTCAAATATAAACTACAGCATAAATTATCGGTGCATAACACATACTTAATCAAAAGAGGACAAATCTGCTGGCATATTAAAACATATATCCAATGACAAAGTGCACAGACTTAGATCTGTTGGTATAGTATCTGTATATAACACAATGGTCAGATAAAAACAGCAAAGACCATAATCTGTGTATAACACACTCATATGCGAACAGCATACTTAGATCTGCTGGCATTTTTATCTGTGTACAACAAACCAATATACAAGCATCAAAGACCTAAATTTCTTGGCACATTATTCATGAATAACATATATCCAAATACAAATTGCATGGACCAAAGTTTTCTGGCATATTTATCTCTGGATAACACATATCCAAATACAAAAGTCATGGACCTTGAGCTGCTGGCATATTTATCTGTGTAAAGCATATATCCAAATCCAATCTGTATTGACCTTGATTTTTTGCTGGCATATTTATCTGTATATACCTGTATATAAAACACATACCAAAATATAAAAAACATCGACTCAGGGTCAGCTTAAAGATGTTTGTTGACACAGTTCACAGCTGGGTATGCATCACATTAATAAACAGAATAAATATTTACTCCGTATTCTGAATAAACTGATTCAAATCCTGTCCACTAAAAGAGCACCATTTAAACCCAGAAGTCAGATTAATAAATGCAACTTATATGTACATAACTTTGTTTCCCCTCATATTAACATATTTAAGTGACAGATATATATATATATATATATATATATATATATATATATATATATATATATATATATATATATATATATATATATATATATATAATGAAGTCTGTGGGTGTAAATTATTTTGCATGATGTAATACTCACTTGTTCCAGATCTATAGAAAAGCTTACTTTTTTCTGGAATGTAATTACCCTCAACTGTATAATAAAAATTCATCATCACATAAACAAACTGCTTAAACACTAAGAGCATAGAGTCAATCTGTTCTCACATCACTAGCCCATGAGTAGTAATCATTTTTCAGACTATACCATTTGTATTGGTTCAATTTAAAACACTGCAGTATACTTTTACCTTATTCTCTTGTCTTAAATAAACATCGGGCACTTAACTGTGGTTATTTCTGATATTAAATGTCTGTTTAATGAGATATAGCTGTTGATGGAATACTTAAATTACCTGTAGCTGTAGCTGTGAAAAGGGCACCCCATGTATCACTGGCCACAAAAACATTCTCTGCATCTTTGGTGTATTTTGACTTCATGCCTTCAATTAACTTCACCTGTGAATCCTTCTCATCACCACCACTCAATGATAACCCCTTAAAGAATCAGATTTAGAATTCTTCTGCATTCAAACCCTAACTTATCAAGTAAAATTTACATAAAAAATAATACAAATTCAAATCATCATATTTTGACCCTAACTTATCAAGCAACATTTACATCACCATCATTTATATATGTCATATTGTATATCACTTTATTATACTTAATGACATTGCGACATAATATATGCATTGATTTCACTGTCAGATGTGAAATTCCTAAACAGAAGTTGCAAAAGACACTCTACTGGCCAAAAATAATTTCCAGGAATAAAAGATAAGACCATTTTATCCTTTAAATTGAAGAGTTTTGAAACCATCTCTGATACATATGAGCAATACTGGTAACAAGTATTTCAAAATTAGCTATTGAGGCTGAAAACTTGGAAATAAGATCAACTCTATTTTAATTTAGGACCAACTAGATGTCAGTAGAAGTTTTTTGGGTGAAAACTAAGGTGAATATGACCATCCATTCATGTGGGGTAATAACACCATGATTTGTAGGATGTCTGTTATTGTAGCTATAATATTGAATGTCAAGCCAGCATCATTTTTAATTAGGGCCAACTAGGTATCATCTGAAGTCTTTAGATGAAAATCTGATGTTGATTTGACCACTCATATTTTCAAAATGGCCACTATTACAGTGGTTGATCAGCATCATTTTAATTCAGAACTAGCTAAATACAATATGAAATATTCTGATGGAGACAGCATTTCATTGATTTTTCAGTGCAGATAAACCGTGATTTTCAAGAAAGCAACCAAATTGGATATTTGATTGTTATAATTGTCATTCATGTCCAACTAAATATCACAAAAACAAAACATTTAATGCAGAAGTATCGATAAGGTTTTCAAGATAGCCACACTGGAGGTCAGCACCAGTTTCACTTTGGAGAAACTATACATCATAGAAAGCCTATGTCAATATGACTGTCCATCCAGAAGTAATGATAACAAGATGTTCAAGTCCTTACCGGTAGCATAAATTCTATAACAACATTATAGTCTCTTAAGAATGAGTAACAAAAACAAGATTTTAAATCTATCCACTATTTTTAGGACCAACTATATAATGCAAAAAAAGTGTTTCCAGAAGAAGAGAAAAAAAATCAATAAAACTTTGCATTTGAAGTAGCAACAACACCCAACACATTTGGAAATCATATAAGAACATCACTGGGCAAAATATGGTAAACCTAGTTAAATGCCTTGTCAAAAAAATCAAACCTCTTCCTCCTCTGTTGCCTTGACCGACAGATAGGATGTGGCAGGGAAAGCGACAGAAAGCCACCTTGTCCTGTCTTGCATTTATCTGAATCAATGGGAAAAAAGGGTATCTTTATCCTGCTCTTGCTCCTAGAAGGCAAGACTATATGACTCAGTGTCTCTCTGTTACAGAGAAGACTTGGAAATAAGAGAGAGTGGAGCTAAAGATTTGTCCCTAGAAGTAAATTCGGAAAGTTTGCGAGAGCAATTGTCAAATCTCCTTGGGTGATTGGAGGAAGAAGGTCTGTCTACCCACAGTCTTCTTTAACTCCACTTCATATACAGAATGTTGAAAATCCAGTTTTATGCAGCATCAACCTCACAACCATAGCAGCAAGTCCTGAATTCCATGGATGCATGCAGAAAAAGGGACAATAGTGTTTCTGCAGTCAGAAAGCACCATATTCCATACTGATTTAGTGGGATTGTAAGAAAGGGGGTTCCCCTGGTAACTGGTAAATGAAATGTCAGGCAACTCTGGTTTGTGGGAAGTACCTTCCACAGATCTGTTAGACATAGATCACAGCTATCACTTTACCTAGTGATTCGATCCCATCACCAACAACAGGCCCTAGAGACTGAATGGGTGTGCTTCAACTTGAGGTGGGAGAGGACATGACCTACTGTCCAAGGAAATTAGTTAAGAAAACCCAAAAAAATTCTGACAAGGATGTGGAAGGATTTTTTCTATACATTACATACATTCTTTCTCTATGTTTGGAGATGTTCCAGACCTCATTTGATCATAGACCAACAAAATGACAACCATCTGTCTTCTTGCAGCCTGTACAAGATAGATAAGTGGAGTGGGTGTTCCAGGTGGCAGCCACACTTACCCACATCCCACTTAGACAATGCTGCAAGAAAATTCTGAAAATAACAGTTCCCAAAAAATTCTATGTATGTATTATATGATTTATTTGCACTAAGTTAATGCTCATTTAATAATAACATTACCTCCAGCTTTTCCAGGTGTTGTCACCAAGAACTAAATATCCACTGACATTTTAATCCAAAAGGGTTCGCAATGTTAAGCTGAGTACTTAAGATTAAATGAGCATAAACAACCAAAAATACTTCAGATTAATCAAAGATGATATCAGCCAGGCTTATCCATGAACTGGAGACAAATAATTAGCAAAACCAAAGAATGAAAAGATTGCTAATTATAAGACTAATAATAACACTATAATCCTAGAATGACTTTAAAAAAGGAACTGATGTTTGATCACTAAGCACATAACTAAAAAAAAATTGTGTGACCTGCTTTGCATAAATAAAAACTACATTAAGATTAAAAGAATGAATGTTTAATCTGAGAGTAATTCCACAGCATAAAAACAATGTAAAACAGTCTGGTATTGTTTAAACAGACATTGACGATGATGAAGGTTTCCAAGATAAATTACCTTTTAATAAACTTGTGTGCTAATAAAATTTGCCCATTTACTGTTATTGGATGTATGCATAATGTTATTCAATTTTATCCTGGAATTGGACCACACAAAAAAAACATTTTACATTATAATTTTTGGTGCTTCTTTTCCATGTATCATATAGTAAATTAATAAACATTGCAACAACTATTACATTTTTTATAGGTTTTTATTATTCTGTCACCTTTCAGCCCCAATGATACATAACAACAGAAAGGTTTCAGGAAGATTTCAAAGTATTCAGGGAGATTTCAAAAGTTTTCAGGGAGATTTCATCAATCCTTAAGGTATAATAGGAGCAATATGTTGAACATCTTTACAATAAGCTATTGCTTTTTCAACATATCAAGATAAAAGCCAATTATAGTAATTCAATTGTAATATAGTAAGAAAAACTACAAACTTTAAATACAAAACCATAAAAAAATCATTGGTGTCTTCTTTTTCTTACAGGTTGGTTATGTACAGTTTTTCTAAACAAACAACAGAATTAGAACAATTGTTTTAGATATTAAGTAACACTGAACAAAACAGTGAAGAATGTTTTATTTCAGATTTATTTGCAAAACAACAATTTGTGCTTGCCATCAATTTTTTTTTTTACATTTCAGTTCCTATCTATACTTGTTAATGACTTTTTAATGTTCTTATTGCCTTCTTAGTGCTCTAAGTGATTCTAGCGGTGTTTGGCAGGAACCATTCAAGCTAGAGAATGTAAACATCATGTTCAACTCAAACGTTTGTCAAGTTTACTGCAACCCTATTAACTCCAGTACAGTTTCACAATTGCAGTTCCAAACACTACTAAGATCAATGGTACTTTCATATCTCTGAATTTCATGTAATCTTTAAAATATAAACTAAATTTCACATGGTCATGACAATAGCAACCAGGATAATCATCCTTCCCACCACGTAACATACTCAAATCAACCAATGGTGTCCAGTGCTGAAAGAATTTTTTTTTTTAGGCACAGACCCCAGGCTGGTGACTTAAACTCACAAGCCTTGACTGAAATTCTACAAACCCAGACAATTCATATTTGTCAACTCTCAAGCCGGTATTAAAATCGCCTGATTTTGGGGTTATTTCCATGTCTATTTCCCAATCTCATTTTATCTCCCAATTTTTGCAGAGAACTCCAGATTATTACACTGTAAAAAAAAAAATTCTCAGAAGAAGAAAAAAACTGTAGTTTATTTACTGGAAAAAGAAAGGGAAAGTGTCCATGGGTCAGATAGCGTTATGTTGGACTTCAGAATGTAGATCTGGGATCCAGAATATTCAGAATCACATTATGTGAAAATGAAATCTAATCATACCATCGAGGGTATTTTTCATCCAAAAAAGAGTAAACTTGACAACAGCAGTCGGTTATATATTACTGATACTAAAAAAAACTGAGTGCACAAGATAGGACTTAGTTTAGGAGAAGCAGTGACAAATGTTAAAAAAAGCTATTAGACAGGTAGAACTACAATAACCATCCCTAATGAATACATAACATCTGATCAATAGGAAAGTCACTTACTGGATAACACATGCCCATTACACAAAGCTGTCCTTACTGCCTGCCTGGATTATGTGTCACTGGCATGTTGTCCAAAAGAATAAATTTAGAAAAAAAATGTCATTAAGCTGACCAGCAGTGTCATAAAACTTAGGCAGATAGGTGGTAATGAAAGCTAAAACGTATCTCAAAACCTAGCAACAAGTCCAATCCCGCTAACAATTATTTGTAAGGCCATGTGTTTGAGTATACCAGGAGGTTTGCGCAGCTTTTTTTCTTCTGCTGTATTTATTCCAGTAAAAGTGTCATTGATAAAACTGCTTATAATTACATTGCAATTTGTCTTGATTTTTGCTACCTTGATGCAAACACTTAGAAAGACTTAAATTCACTGCCCTTTGCCACTATTTAAAAAATAAAATATAGAAAAATGCATGCTATTAACATATGTTGAACAGTGTTCCACAAGGCTCTATAGTAAACAAACAGAACTGTGTAACTCAGTCAGTAGAGGTTATTCACTTTGTTTTATTTCAAAGGTCTAGTAAAAGCTCAAAAGATTTTTTTTAATTAAAAAAAGATAAATTTGCGATTTCAGTGTCTGCAGTCTGGAAGTATTGATAACAGAAACCTACTGACAATGTAGAAGTTTATACATGTACATACCAGAGCTTGTAATGGTTTGTCTTGATCAACATGTGCTTTCTTTTTGGCTTCAACCACCATGTCATGAATCCTCTTCAGGCATTCGTCCAATCCAATCAACTAAAACAGAAGAATATTATTTAACAAGAGTCTATAATCAATGGATCATTTTTTTAAGGACAGCACTCCATCATGTTTTATGTGTTTAAATAATTCAGCAAGACAGAATATATATTCGCTTCTAACTAGAGTTCGATTACATACAACATCAACCTAATCTGCCATCGCATAATGTACAGTAGAACCTGTCTTTGAAAGACTACCCTTCATCCAAAAAATAATGGTCTCTCAAGATAGGTGGTCTTTCATAACAGCGCATAATACTATATTATTAAAAAATCTATGTATGGAGATTCTGGTCTCTCAAAACAGATGGTCTCTCAAGACAGGTTTTACTTTACTAGAAGAAGTCACTGTTGCTTGTTTTACTCATTACTCCTACTAAACTGCATAGATCCAGATTGGCCAGCACATTATATAACAAAAGATCTGGGTCTGTGCAGTCTGCAGCTGGACAAGACTTGCAGGAAAATATATACTGTAAATTGTAAAGCAAAATCAAAGATTAGATAAGCAATCTAACTGCAATCATAATTACCATTGCAACATATCAATCTAGCAGATTTTCATTTTAATCCAGTTTGGGTTGTAAGATGCAGTTACTAGAGTTGCATCACAGGCAACAACTTGTGTATTGCTGATCACATCAAGAACTATCAGTACTAACCTTTCCATAATTAAGAATGTAACTACTAAATGAAACAATGGTAAAGCAAGGCTCGAGATTAATGCCAAGCAATCTATACAACTCTAGCCTGCACAAGTTCATTGCATCTGTAAAACTTTCTGCTGGTCACTATCATAATTTAACCAGTGTTTTCTGTTAGAAGTATCTAATAAACATGGAATGACATTCCCTTTCATAGTTAACTGATTTGTTTATTGTGTTAAGTACCTGTCAAGACTTTGCACTGAGAATATGAAAAGAATGTACTTAGCAGAAATGGCAATGCAACAAGTAAAAAAGCAAGTAGATTGTCAAATCAGCCACCATACATGCTGAACAAGCCTGGTACTCTTACTCAATGCACTAGCAGTAATACTGATGCTACATCAACATCAAGCGATATTTGAATTTTAAGAAGCTGGTAAGATTTTGTACTTGGTCTATACAAAAGTACTCCTGAAAATACTATCTATTCATCTTGAACATTCCATTCTAAACTGCATGTTTCCTTTCTTTTCTCTTGATAATACTGTACTCTCATTCCATATCCTGGATGCAATTTAACAAAGTCATTAGGGGCCCTGAGTGACCGAAAGCACTCTCCGTTACGTATCATTGCCATCTCACCTTTGTGGGTTTGAGTCTCGGATTCAGCCAATGTGGCTATGTGAGAAAGTATGCCAGTAGCTTCTCGTGGGTCAGTGGTTCTTTCCATGCATTTTCCCAGTTTCTTCCTCCATCATTAATACTGGCCACCATGTATAGCCTATCGTGTACTGAAAAATGGCATTAAACCCTACAACAACAACAAAGTCATTAATGTGTATTAAATGTATATGCAATAAATAATCTAAACATTGTGTATAAACTCTATGACCAACACAACATTGTTTACTTCAATCAACACTGACCCAGTGATTAGTGCAGGGACCCTCACTTCGAGACATTTCAGTACCATCAGAACGAAATAAGACCATCTGGGAATGGGTCGCTCCACTGCAAACATTAAAAACAGAATACAGTAAAATATACATCAATTCAGCACATTAAAGAGTGTATGACAGAGATTCGTAGAATGAATCATAGAGTAAGACATTCCCATACTCTGCAGAATGAGGAAACAAATGGAATATCATTAGCTTTATGCCTACTTGTTTCTAGACAATGCTGTTTTAGCTGAAGTGTTGGTGGTTTCACTTATCTCTTGTGGCTTGTGAGAGAGTAATCATATAATCAAATTTAAAAAAAAGGGGCATGGACATTTAAAACAAGAACAAGGAACAAAATTAATCAAGGTGACGGATAAAATTTAATTTTGGTTCTAAACCTGCTGTCAAGAAGTCTGTTTAAGTTTGTTCAATACAAAAAGTGAATGCATCATGCAGAACTTTGGTGCTTAAAGATGATACACGTATAAACTAGGGTTGTTAAACGAAAATCGGAAATCCGATTATCGGTTTTGAAAACAATTATCGGTTTTGTTTTTACAAAACGATAATCGAATTCAATATTTTATACCATTTTTGTAGTGAAAATTTTAAAAAATGCCAGAAAAAAATTCATTCATGCATTTGTTTAGTGTTTACATTTTAATACAATATGGCCAGCAGATAAGAAGGTGTGTTTGTTTAAAATTTGTGAGCGCTCCATGCAGCGTATTTGTAAATGAATACATTTATTGTTGAAGGATGTCAATAGTTAGTCGACCGACCGTCGCTAAGTTCTTTGATGTCCGAAATTGACAGCAATAGACTGTTAATAGCTACAATCTCTGTTGTTGAGGACTGGTCTCTGCTGGTTGTGTCTTTTCAAGTTTACAAATATGGCTGGTCGTATAAATAAATCTGATGTATGGGAAAACTTTGAAAACATTTCATCAAGCATGGCTCGCTGTAAACTATGTTCACAACAAATAAGTCGGAGCGGTGGTACTACTACTGGATTGCATGCACATTTATGTAGAAAACATCCCGGAATTGCAGCTCCTTCAAATGTTCAGCCGCGATTAACAACATTTATTGGAACACAAAGAAACTGTCCTGATAGTCATCAAGAAAAAGTTACTGCTGCTGTAGCTAAGTTTGTCGCTGAAAACATGCTACCAATTTTGATTGTTGAATCCAATTCCTTCCGTGATTCGATGGCTTTGGTGGAGCCACAATATCGTCCTCCATGCTGTCAGACGATGCGCGTCTATACGTTATGGTATGTAATGAATATATTTTATTCGCAAGAGGCATTAACTAACTTGCATTATAAGAATATATTTCTTGTAATTTCAATGTAGGACAAAAACCGATAATCGGTTTAAAATCGGATTTCTACAAACGATAATCGGTTTTGGAAAAAAACCGATATTAACATCCCTAGTATAAACAAAAGTGAATTGAATATCATCATTTGTTTCATCTTCCAGAAGTGTCAAATTTATCGATATGAAATGGTATTAGGCTAACTAAATTAATATAGAAAAGAAACTGTTACGTAACCTCTCCCTTAATTCCATCTGGCATCACAAACAGTTGTAGTTATCGCTGTTCTCAATTGCCTTAGTGTTTCTTTATTTTATTATAATACAATATATTTCAAATAAATACCAAGAAATATTTTGTGTGAAACCCCTTTGGAGTATATCTTGGGTAGGAGCTGGCTTATAATCTGCATTATTATGAAAAAAGGCCTATCACATGATAATGTCATATAGTTTGTGAAAGAACTAATGGCTTATAGGAAGTTATGATAAGTATGCACAAACATAAAGACACACATGAATACATGTAGACTTATTAGTATTTTATGAGATGACAACAGTTAGTAATAACCTGGAGGCATCATTTAGCAATAATCTGGGTTCATTAACTGGGACAGTAACAGTAGAAAATGATGTGGCAATCCTTGCTATAACAATCCAGTAGACCTTTATAAAAAATCTTGCTGCAAACACTCTACAACTTGTCCAGTACTGACTACTTTTCAATTAACTATCCAAAAGCAATATCATGGTCATCAAGAGTCCTAAGACAAGTACTACACATTCAGTATTTATTACAATAAAAGCTAGTAAAGAAAGTAAATAATTAGTGTAAACTAATGTTAAAAAGACAGCAAGATCCAGAACAGAAAGTCCATGTCGAAGCTCATTTCAGGTCAACCAGCTATTCAGACATGTTAGTGTTTTCATGAATTGGGAATGGATTAGCATTTTGCATATTAGGGGTCAAATGATTAATCATTATATTTATGTATCAATACTATTTTCATAAGAAAACCCATATTTATACAAAGGGTAAAGAATTTATATAAAACAATACTTACCTTATAAATTTATATAAATAAATAATTTATACATTTAATTATAATTATTAAATTAAATTAAATTATTATTATTAATTATTAAATTATAATTTATAATAAATAAATAATTTATATAAAACAATACTTACCCTGTAAATTTAATCTTCAGCAGTAGTGAATAATTATTGTATTTGCCTTTTATGGTTTAAATTGAGAATTGAATAAGATACCCTTGCAGGAACATGCACTCATTCTGTCAGTAAAATGGAAAAACTATTGACAACACCTACTCATCCTCAACAAAACTTCAAACATAAGGTGGCAAATTGATACGGTTTATATATGTACCCATGTTTCCAACCCTGCCAATTCTGTGCTGATTATTATATCCCATCAACATGTTCAGCAATTGATAACATATTAATTCAACATAAAAAAAATATTCCAGATTTGATCTCCACTTATGATTTAAGAACTTTAATAATCATTTATTAACCACATTATGCCAAGTTTCCCTGTTGCTTCTCATATGTCTACTTGCATTGAATTTAATGGCTACACTTCCACTGTGTAATGTAGAGAAATATGTCAGTTTAATTATGTTATTGTTTGTTTAGAGCAGTATAAAACAATAGACACCAATCTGAACTGAATTTGACATTTTCACTGCATGATACACTGTAAGTATTGGCATCCAAACTAAATGATCTGAAAAGCGCTTAAATCATATGTGGGGAACAAGTTTGGAATTTCTCATTTCATGCTGATATATGTAATCAGTGACTGAATGTACAAACAAGATAAAAGAATAAGTAACTAGCACAGAATCAGAAAAAGGCCAGATTCCAAATCCCAGAATTGTCACCTTGTAAATTTGTGGAAGGGAAGTTTTTTTTTTCACTGGTGGAAACATAATGTCTGGCCATGGCAGATATTTTGCCCTTGCAGTAAGTGCAATTTGAAGGATCTGATTGCTGCTCATCTCCACTCTCCCAGTCAGACTCGTTCTAGATTATATTTCCTTCCACAAGGAAATGACAGTTTTTTCTGTCTGAGGATAGCAACATATTAACTTCTAAATTGATGTGAGGACATGAAATTTTAAATTGAGGGGTTTATGTTTAAAAACAGTCAGGCAGTGCAAAACAAATGGGTGTGGTGACCAAGGACCTGATGAAATAAAGCAGTCTCATATGACCTAAAATGTACAATAAAAATCACTCACACTAACAGATAGTCTGTTTAGAAATATTTTTAACATTTTGTCAAGGATGAGAACTGCATATGAACAGATAATAAGCCTATGTCTGTATACTGCTTACAAAAAAAACCCATGTCAATACATATAATATCGCACCACCCCGCCTTATAAAGATCAATTTGTATATGTGTATTGATAAAGTATTGTATCATTATTTACATCAATATGCAGCAGTAGTATATTGCTTCACCCCTACTGTTGCTTCCCGAGAGTTGATGATTCTTCCCAGGTTCTAGCACCATCAATTATACTGATCGCCACGTATAAACTGGCGTTTAACGCAACAAAACAAACCATCATGGTTGCGCTGTGACGTTATCCTGGCCAAATAGGAGAGGCCTCGTTAATATTTGTGCACCGTTTTAAACTACATTTCATGTTCAGTATTTTACTCGCAATTTGTGGCTTGGTGCTAATCACACCGTATTCAAGCATATAATAAATTAAACAAATCATTAACTGACTGATCTTCATTACAAATATGCTGTCGTCTTTTTTTATTTATAGAGAATCCAAATTTTCCTCCCTATGCAATTTGTTATGATACGTGCAAATCAACTCGTGCCCATGAAAGATAATCGAAAATAGGGATGATATGTAGCAACTGCAGCCAGTACATATTTTAAGTGCAAACATTTGTTAACAACGGCCACAAAACTCTGTAGTTTACAGTTTAAAATACAGTCATAAATTTAAAGATACAATACCCTTCAATTCCACCATAGTAAGCGTAGGAACCCATTATGACAGTAAAATTCTTCTGTTGCTGCAGGCCCAGTGTAGACACCTTCTTTTCTTGATCCCTGAAACGCTTAATAGTCTCTCAAGCGCTTAACCGATTCAAACATCTCAGACATTTCCGTCAGCTCCAAAAATAACCTAGGAGGTATCACAGTACCAATTGTTTTTCCATAGACCTCAATGCTAAAGTTTTGTGAAATAAATATACTTTCTATCCTATTTCAACATTTCACACACTGTCATAGAGAACAATGTTAGATTGTCAATTTCACAATGACAGAACCAGGTTCTCCGTTGCATATAAGAGAGATAGCTCTGCTGGAACTAGAAAGGGGTATGAGTTATCTAGTCACAACATACTTATTTTCAGTCATGTCTATCACATTTTCAAAAAATCATAAAAAATACAAAATATATATATATATATATATATATATATATATATATATATATATATATATATATATATATATATATATATATATATATATATATATATATATATATATCAGCATAAATTCAAATGCTTCCAAGAGGCTAGACTTTTTTTTAAGCCAATCAGAAAGTACAACTCTTACATAATCCACCAATCATAGCTAGTGTTGTTGTTTATTTCTACCTTAAGCTCTACCCACCTGGACTTGCGCAATTCGTATCGTTATACCAGGAAGTAAGTCACAGGGACTTGAAGAAACTGTCAATCATACATATATTATAAAATACTATCATTATAAGTATTGTAGTAGTAGTCTTTTATGCTGTATGCATGACTGATAGTTAAATTGTAAGCAACAATAAGAGCTCATGTTTAACAAATCAATGAAGTCGCTTAAAAAAAACATAACAAACATAGTCCATTCAGCAAAAATATTCCTCTACAGTACCAAGATCTCAGAGAGTTCCAGTAGAGCTCTTCGAGATAATCAACAAACTAATGTCAAGGAACAAATGTACAACACTTCCATCTACATTCTCTCCAGTAGACCTTCTGGGCCTATTTATACAAATTTCTTCCGTGACAAAGTACAAACCATTAGAGATTCGCTTGACAACACAATTTCAATTTACTCGTCACATCCAGTTATGATACAGAATTTCAGCGACAACCATTAGGAGCATTCAAACCCGTCGTAACTAGCAAATTCCATGAGTCTCAGTCCTCTCTCGTTCGTCTGTGCATAGCAACAGCACCCATATGTTCCTTTTTAGTTCAAGCAAGCATCCTAGTCTATCTTGGCATTCCAATCGCCTAGCACAGAATGTTATTATTCGGTGTTTTATCCACTGCTTCTTGGTGCTGGTCATAGAAGTCTTCCACATCCGCATCATCATAGTTTGATGTTGAGACGTATGCCTGTATTAGGGTAATGTTAAATGGAGATGCCCTGGGGAAGATCTTGATGAGCCATCTGAAGATTGGCCGACATTTATTGACATTACTTACGTTGTCATTGGTTGACAAGGAACCCAACTCCCAAATCCCTGCTCATGTCTGTGTTCTCTGCCATAGAAGTAGTTTGTGACCTTCAAAAGTAGTTGTTTCTCCAATGTTCTTCGATCGTATTCCAGCGGTAACAATTTGTATAGGTAAGCTCCACAAGCTTTCCTGTTGATCTCAGTGTTCTCATATTCCAGGTTTCAGTGGTGATTTTGTTCCTGACACGAATCTTGCTGACCTGAGCACCCGTCACATACTTTCCATTCCGCCCTGGTGCACGGCGGAAGGCGTGGCCCTTGTTGAACTGGGTGGCTATCGAGCCGGTATTGAATGAATAATGATTGTCGTTTTTCATGTGGTGTGTCTAGGGCAGTTGCCGCCTGGCGGAGCCCAACTCCCTCCAAGCATGACCACGGCTGATTTCCTAAAACTTGGTTTCTCATCTTGGTCACAAACACATTGCCGTTGAGCTGTTTGGCAGCCTTTCCGCTTGGCCATTGACTTTATCTCTGAAGTTCTTCCGCTCCTTGATGCCGTGTTAACATCACACAATTTATCCATATCTGGATAACTCGTTGGGGGCGGGAGCGTCTACATTCTCGTGAAGGTCTTGGGGACATACCCATTGCCCGTTGTTTTATATACTGACGTACTAATATTTCAACGATATGATGAAAATACTTCCAGATTCACAAACGTCTTTCTCTTTTTAATATATATGTCCAATGGTAAATTTCTCCTCTTTTTATTGTATTCTCTATAATTTCCTTTGTCAGAATTATTTATATTACCCTTAATATTCCAGTAATTGGTGTATCACAAATAATAAGATGTTAGAGTTACATATTCACTTGTACTCAATAATTGTTGGTATTTTAAAATATTAGCATGCTCCAACATAACATTATCCTGAATACATCGTAAAATTTATAAAAGCAGGATTTTCCATACCCAAACAAGTTTGTCCAGTCCCAAGGAATGTTTTTTCAAAGTTAAAATCACCCATATTTAGTACCAAATGGATGGTTGAGATGGCTTCAAGTCTCTGAGTACGGTCTATTTTACTTTTATCCATGCAAAAATGCAATCACACATGCAACGATAAGTACCTTTCATGGTCTGCGTGTTGTTTTTTTTCTCCATACCAACACACATTACATAAATAAATTACTATTATATTTCCCCCGTACAAACGCGGTTACACCTATAACTGGGCGCATGTTATCTTTCCATACAAATACACAATCACAATTACAAAGACGGTAAGATGTGGCATTTAAAATTATTTAAACACTGAATCACACACACAAATAGGGATATGGAACTATATTTTCATCTCTCTCTCTCTCTCTCTCTCTCTCTCTCTCTCTCTCTCTCTCTCTCTCTTCGTTTGATATAGCGTGTTTCATTACACGTGTCACGTGTTATTAATCCTCTTTTTGAACTCCTGTTATTCATTCGTTTCTCCTTGATAGCGTAGTTAAATAAAATTGCATCAATACACAAGATATGTGACCTGCTTGTCGTTGCTAGGCGTAATAATTGTTACTTTGTATATTCAGTCAGAACATTGTCCGCCTAATCTGTCGCAACACCGAATCACGAAATCCCATCGGTCATATCTTCCGACGGCTACATCCGACGTTATTTGACGTATGGACATAAACGGTTGAGATATCCGGTAATGTGTTCTACAGTACAAAGACTCTACATTATTTAGTGTATACCCATCCATACACATGCCCACACCCATTTACAAAATTCATTTATAATTCCCGTTTCTGAATCAGAACGTAAATGTCTTAAAAGAAATAACATTTTAACGAAGAATATGTTACAAATCTTCGAGAACTATCACTGAATGCGTCTTAGATTTTTGCATACTTATACGATTTGCGGATGAGAATTTATGAATGAGATCTTAGTAGTGAATGATCTCATAGCAGTAAATACACTTCAGTAGCAAAATTGTCGCTGGAGTTTGCTTATAATAACACCCGGTTGTGTCGTTAAATCGGGTGAGATGAAATTCAGACCATGAACTGGAGGCTCTGAATTTTAGCCAGGAAATGGTCTTTTGTGTTTTATTTGACATTTATTCTAACATAAGAGAGCTTGTTTAAAAACTCATGGAATGTAGTTCCCCGTAATATGCGTTCCCATTAGAACCACACTTGAACCACTTTCTGATTCGTTAGAGATCTCGAATTTGTTGTGAATAGTTTGCTCCAATAGTTTATGTAAATACTTATAGGCAATGACATCATTTCAATTTCGTTTTTCGAGGGGGGGGGGGGGGAGATTCAAGGTACAGAACGTAAAACCCTACCCCACCCCAGTCCCGGATTACCCATTAGGCAGAGTAGGCAACTGCCTATGGGCCCCGAGACTTTTATGGGCCCCATCAGGGGCCCCCATGAGACCGTGACCGTGGGTCTGGGGCCCCAAAAGTTTGACTGCCTATGGACCTCCACGGTGCTTAATCCGGCGCTGCCCCACCCCCACCCTGCCCTCTTCAAATGACGTCCCTGCTTACAGGCTTCATTAAGTATGATATATGGGGATAAAATTTTATACTGTATTTGGATACAGGGAAATATGCCAATATATGACATATGGGAATTAATCTATATACTGTATTTAGATACAACGAAATATGCCAGTGCATTAATGTTCGGGTGTAAAATCAGACGCTGAAGAAAACGAAGCAAATGCGACATGTTAGGAGTGAGTGGATTGGCTATTTATAACAGATCGGTTGTGGTTAGAAAGAATACAGTACGGAGTATAAATTCAGTTTGGTACAATAGAAAAAAAGGATCTTTACTTGAAGACAAAAAAGTTATATATAACTTGCAAAATAAAGGAAACATAGCTTTTTCTCGAGTAAGTTAATCTATATCTAATACTGGCATTGTCTCTTAGTTTTTGTGACCAAGTTCTCTAGACATCCTTTTGATAAATTCAACATAATGCCGACTCTCGCGACTGTTAAATAATTTATTCATGACGCTAACCGTCTATCAGGTACCCGTCTTCATACCTCTGTGTACATTTTTTTTTACATATTCATTATTACAAGAAAAGGTCTAGTGAAAAATGTATAGATTTGCAACAACAAAAAATTGTATATATAAAGTCTGCAAGAGTTGTAAGCAATATCGAAAGTAGGCATGCTTTTTTTGAAAACGTTATATATATATATATATATATATATATATATATATATATATATATATATATATATATATATATATATATATATATATATATATATATATATATATATATATATATATATAATTGAGATTCCCTTGTATTTACTGTTATAGTCATGTGTCTTTTATGACTTGCCAGAATTTTTTCCACCATTTTTCTTTGTGTAAAATGTATCCCTCACTGACTTGTGTTATGTATATTTGATTTAATTTATATTTGATTTAATTTATTTGTTTGTTTGTTTGTTTGTTAGGTTGTTTTTATTTTTAAAGAAATTATTCCATTACGTGCTATTGTAATGTAACTTTATTTACTGGATTTTCCAGAAATTCGGTTCAGTTCTATTTGACCTGGCTGTTTTTCATAAACAGCTAATAATGGAAACTTTGTATCTAATGCATAAATAGCTTTTTTTAAAATTCTTTCTCAGTGTGAGATTCAAAAAGTGAAATCGAGGCCATGCTGGGAGTACGTGATGTTAGACATGTAAAAAAAAACTTCTGTGTTATTCAAGAAGGGTGATCATCTTACCTAATACTGGAATGTGTTTTGCGTTTTAACTTAGTATATAACTGTTTTCTATAGAGAAATTGGGAAGTCGTACTTTTAGCTTTTGACACTGAAAGGTTTTCGTTGTGACCATTTTGAACTGGTATCCATATCGCTAGTCTTCTTTTTTCATATACATACAATATGTATGCTATTACTTCTTTATATAAATTATTGTTTTTAATTTTATTTGTGTATAAGAGTATATCATAATGATAGAATTTCATTTCAGTTTTTATCTTTGGAATTATTAATGTACGTTGATCCGTAGTTTTTTCACATTGTAGTATTAAATGAATTTTGTTATCGCTGAATTTATGGCACAGGGGGCATTTGGGTAGTATACGAATTATTTTCCTTTTATACGCCAATTCCCCGGTCCACCATGCATCATGTATATATTCATATATTCTTGTTATTTCTTTAGGATATTTCAGTTTATTCCAATGTATCCATATTTGTTTCCAGTCTAGTTCTGGTTTTCTTTCTTCTGTTTTGTTTTTTGGTAGTTTATTCATTTTCAGATCAGTATATATATCTTTGACATTTTTCTCTGCCCATAGTTTGTTGTTAATTTTATTTTCTTTAAGGGCTATAGTTTGTCGATACGCAATTTTCGGTGGCTGTATTAATTTCTTTAGGTTGTTATTATGATAGATTTCAGGTTTATGTGACAACATGAATCCAAACCAGTATATGTATATTCCCTTCCACGGGTGTGAGGGTTTATCATCAAGTTTGTTTATTCGGTCCAAATACGTTGCCGTTTGTTTAAGTTTTAAATTGGGTAAGTTCATACCACCTTTTTCTTTATTTTTTTTCTTGCGTAAAACGCGATATCCGGCATATTTTTTCCATAAAAATTCATAAATAGCTTTTTCAATTTTCTTTATATAGTATAAGTCCAAGTCTATAATATTAAATTCGTGCCATATTGAATTAAACAGGTATGTTTGTGTTAATTGAATTTTTTCCATAAATGTAAAGTTTCGTATATTCCATACCTTTTTGTGTTTTTCAATTTTATTTATAATTTGAGCTGTGTTTAGGGGTTTACTGTTTTTCCATAGGTACACTCCTAACACTTTTACATATTGTTTTATTTTCTCTATTAGAAGGTTACTACATGATTGGCATGAATACCAGAAAAATAACGGCTATTTTAGAGGCAATATTGAAGATCGCTGTTTTAGAGGCATTTTTGTTTCTTTTCTTTAAAGCTAAAATATAAAAAGTATAATAGTGAAGAGTAACTATATACAATCTTATCCAGAAACCATAAAAATAAGATCAGATACAGTATATACATATGCGACCCTGTATTTGAGCCATAGAAACACACCAAACTATATACATTATATATAACTGCGGCAAAAGCGCACCAAATTAGAATTTTTAATAACAAGGTAAAACCATACACGTTTCCAAAAACTAAGTTGACCCAGTTTTTCATTTTATGTTTTCACATTGTACTTAAATGCGACTCTCTATTTTAATAAATGCGAATTTTATGAGCAAAAAGAATAACTGCATCTTTAGAGGGACAGAAGTTTCTTTAAACATATTGTACTAAAACAAAAAGTGGAAATTAAATAAATGTTTCACTACAACAAAAATTCAAAAATAAATAAATACACTATAGATGCTAAATAAGATGCGGGTCTCTCAAAAAGTGGTGAAACCTGCGGGATTGCGCCCAAAGGATAACCATATGAGGGATTCTCACTTAGAGAGAAAATATTTGTCTGGAAATGAGGCACTCACAGTAGTGAGAACCTCATGGCCAGGGAAGACTTTAGAATACTTTTTAAAAAAAATATACTTGGCTATCTAATAACTACTATATTTCTTACAGATAACAAGACCCCACCGATCTAATGCGCTATGGAGCAGAACCAATAGATCGGAAAGAGGGACAAAGGGCTACGGCCTGAAGTTAAGTTAAAACTCTAAGCCCTACAACACCCACCCACCTTAAAAGCATAAAAAGAGAATATGAAAAATAAAAAAATGAAAATTGCCCAATAGAAACAAAATAAAAATAAGAAAAGTACAAAGATTAAAAAATAAATACCAAATCAGAACAATAATAATAAAATAAAACAAAACAAAACATATACTGACATACATCGCATAAACACATAAATAACTCAAAAATTTAGAAAATTTTGATTTTTTTTTCTTTCCAAAAGTACAAAAAGATTAAAAAAAATAAGAAACAACTCAATGATTCGAAATAAGCTGTCCAACACAAACATGCAAAAACGATAGATAAGTGAAAATGCATGAGGGACGAAAAAAATAACTTCTGGCAAAGTCACTTCGCGAAAACAAATTTAAAACTCTGAAAAAGGAAAAACAATAGAAAAAGGAAAGGAAATCACCCCAGCGTTTTGATGACGTTAAGGGGTGAGAATACAATCCTTGTTAAAAGAGTGGACTATGAAGGAAACCAGGACTCTCTGAAACTCCAAAAAGAGAGGACAATACCCGAAATCCAAAAAGACAGAGGGTAGGGAGTACCATTAGACCATTCTTTTTGGGTAAAATAACTATATCACATGAAGAACGAAAACCAAGAATAACCCTTATAAACAATTTTTTTATAGTAATAAAAGGGAAATACGCAAAAGAAAACTGACATATTATAGCATACATGGGTGGACAAGGAAACAATACACAAAAATAGACATACTTAGAAGAAAAAAAAAACAAGGGTGTTACCCAAAAACTCAAACCAGCTAAATGTGCCGGAGAGAGTTAAAGGGTATCAACACAGATTTTGAACTGAATCTTTATTTTTTTTTTTTCCGATCATTTGGATGCAAAGATATTATTTTTCCCAATGTATCAATGTATTTGCGTTAGAATTCACAAACTGGGTATATTAGCAATGATCTTTTTTTTAAATAATAAAAAGGTTACAATCGATGCGAAGCGTTCATGTCAACTGCCTAGTATACAGACATATAAAAACCTATTTTCAACACACATGATGCATATAGAATGTCACCTTTTTATTTTGCTAATCTTGCTGATTAGAGGTGACAACATGGCTCGTAACTATGTTTGTATAATGCACAAAACCACCATTCTATGCGGTATTTGATATTTGTATGAAAACAAATATATTACCCCTCTTGGCAAACAGTTTGAATGTTTGACTGTTTGCATTTGTGAAGATACAAAAAAAGATATATACCACGCCCGGTTTCTCTTTGTATGCGTGCATGCTTATACAAATAAACCCATCATCCCAACCCAACTCCATCTGTATGGGTATATCTGTCTGATAAGACGGCAAAATAATGCCTATTCCTTTGTGTACGTAGATGTATTTTGATATATGAAAATAAAAAAATATAACATCTCTCTCTCTCTCTCTCTCTCTCTCTCTCTCTCTCACACACACACACACACACACACACACACAACATGCACACACATGCACGCACACCCACTACTACTGAATCGTGTCAGATTTATACATAGTTAATATTTTTACAACTGAGTTGCTTCAATGTTTTTAACGTACCTATCAGTCCTTAAAAATAGAATCTGAATTTCCAAGATACGTTCCTAATCTAAAAATACACTCTTAAATTTAAATTGTTTCTACTGATTTTAAAATTATGATTCTGATAAAGTATATGTGTGTGTCCCTCCATCCTGTTAAAATTATTGTATAAGACTATGATAATGTCATTTGTTATGCTAAATTTCCCATTAAAGTCCACAGTGCCCCAAAATGCATTCTTAAATTCTCATAGACGCTCTTATAACGTCCTGTAACTTCCCTAGTGCCCCAAAATGCATTCTTAAATTCTCATAGACGCTCTTATAACGTCCTGTAACTGCCCTAGTGCCCCAAAATGCATTCTTAAATTCTCATAGACGCTCTTATAACGTCCTGTAACTGCCCTAGTGCCCCAAAATGCATTCTTAAATTCTCATAGACGCTCTTATAACGTCCTGTAACTGCCCTAGTGCCCCAAAATGCATTCTTAAATTCTCATAGACGCTCTTATAACGTCCTGTAACTGCCCTAGTGTGATTATTCAATGAAATCTACGAGTCTGATTCTTTTGTGAAACACTGCCCTGTATGTTCTCGTGAATGTTATACTGTATCACCAGTAGCTTTGACCATACTTGTATCAACATATCAAAAAAATAAACATTAGCTCTTTATACTGATAGTATTCTTTTAATGTTAACTTCATTAAAAATTTATATAATGTCACTAGAAACAGTCATCTATATCTAGTATTCTTTTAATGTTAACTTCATTAAAAATTTATATAATGTCACTAGAAACAGTTATCTATATCGCAATATAACCTCGAGCCAATATTCGTCCTGTGTTAAATATATTTCAAATTATTTTCCGTTCAATCCAAGTTCACAATTGAGCTATTTGCTTAATGAATAGTCCCTTCAGCATTGGTGTATGGTATTCCATGTGGGTTGCTGGGTGGGGTCGCAGGGGTGGTTATTTTGCTTGATACAACAGTGGTAGAATTCAATCGTATCAATTGAGTATAGTACTACGGGCACTCCGAAACAAGAAGCACCGTCGTAGAGACCAAGAGCAAATACTAAAAAATTACCTCACAGTTCGAGGAACCTTTTCTTTATTAACAACGAGCCATATAAAAGATAGCACTGTTTAAAATTACAAATGAGCCAGAAATTTCCGCGCACTATTAAACAATAGGGTAATAATGATACCGCAACACAAAAAAAAAAATCGGCACCCAATTTTTATATAGCTCTCTTGTCTAAACTCCCATCCATTAGAAACATCGCACTTTTATTAAAATGTACAAGTGAGCTGATTCAAACAGAGATGATTAAGTAATTGCAGATTCTACGAATAGTGAGCTTAACAGTGGGATTTTTATGTTTGTTGCACGTTTCCTTTGCAAAAGAGCCCATCTGTTCTTCATTTTTGCTTTCACTAAGATATGTTTCAGGACCTTTCTTTCTAAAGTTGATAGAACATGTAGCCCGGCCCATTTTTGCATAATTTATAAATATTCTTGATACATGTCAGTCGATACATTTGTTCATACCACCGTAACCACTGTCTTTCAGTTTATCTTTGCTTGAATTGAACACTCGCTCTCTGCCGGGGATAATAGTTAAATTTGGCTAAAACTGCACGATGTTTGTTTCTTATCAGCCTTTCCAAACAGCTGAGCACGGCCTTTGGTTATCTTGTATTAAGAAATATCATATCGCCACATGCTTGCTGTAGAATTTGTCTCTTCGGTCATGGCCATGCGTTTTACACCAATGCTTTGATTGTGAACTCGACTTCTAGTGCATGTCTGCTTGTCTTTTCACTCTAAACATTACATTTCTCCCCTTCCATTCTTCTTCAGAATGAAGCATAATTGAAAGTAAAAGGATGGCATGCAAGGAAAAATAATGCGAGGTTAAAAACTTGAATGACCGCATAATACAACAAAAACATTTCAAGGATATGAATCAATCTTGTTTCGAAATACATTGATAACAGCGCTTGAAAAAAATTATTTGTGATATTTGTTATACATATTGACTATCAACTTGTAAAAGATATGCTCAATTTTTCTTTCTTTTGTTAACAAATAATAACTTCGAAATGAACGTCACATGTCAATGAGAAGAATATCAGTGTGTGGTTCGATGCTAATGAAAATGATTATTTAGTGTTTTAAAGTTTAAGGAGAACTTGACGATGGGAAATATGTGAATTGATGTCGTTTTTTATGATATACATCATTATATTGTAGATTTATAACTGCTGTTTGTATGCACCATTAAAATTTTATATTATAAATGTCTTAATTAATCTTGGCTTTTCTTCCAGACACGTGATCTAAACACCGGATTGGACTATTATGTATATTAAACAGTGTGAGCACTTTATATTTTACTTATGTATATGTTGTTTTGTAGCAACTAGCTTTGACTATAATTGTATCCCATCTGAAGAAATAAACTCGGTCTCTTTGTACTGACATTGTTCCTTTAATGGTAAATTTGTTGAATAGATCGATGATTTCTCCAAACACAATTGCCGGTATCACAATAAAACTTTGCGCCAATATTTATTTTGTGTAATATATTTCAAATTATTTATCGCTGCAACGTCAAGCAGTGTGAGCATTTTATATTCTACTTATGTAAAAACAATTCTTCTTTTACATATGTGACTTTATTTTATGTCTCTTAGAATATATATATATATATATATATATATATATATATATATATATATATATATATATAAAGTATTTAACTTACATAATTTTACATATGTGACTGTGGTTGGAACATAGTCGCAAAAAGGACCAAGGATCTAATATGCTCACTCTTTTTTCTTTTTTCCCCCGTAGCTGCCAGTAATATGTTTCCATTTCTCATAAACCAAACCAGCTTAACCAATCACTGCGTACTTGCTTAAATTGTTCTTGTAATGTTGACTTAACATAACCTTTCATGATCTATGATTGAGCCAATTAACTTTCTCTCTTGATCGATAAAAAGGGCTGAAGTAATTTTGTTTATGCATATTCATGAAAATAGGAAATCCTTTCATAGCCTGCCAGGGGTAAGAAAAGGAGCGAGGCTGATTGTCGACGGTGGCTTCCGACGATGGCGTTAGAATTAAAAAGATATATGCATCTCCTTCACCAGATATCTCTGTCTTGCCATTGGTGCTAGCTCACACATGCCACTACCTTTCAGTGCCCGAACTGGAATCAAGGCTGTCCTTTATCTATTTAGAAATATCATTTAAGTATCTTTATACCTACACTGGATATCTATTCTATCCAGAATCAAACACAAAATGTGTTCTCTGTGCTACGTTTCACTGAAGGACTCCAGACCAACATACCTATCCGGCCTCACCCATGTGTACACACCAGCAAGATACTTATGCTACTCTTCTGACAATAGCATACTCATTATTCCCACTGTGAAAACGAAGCCATATGGACAGCGTTCTTTTGCATACCAGGGCCCAGCAATGTGGAGCGAATTGCCCACTGAAATTGGACACAAAGACACAGTGATCCCTTTCAAGAGTTCTCTTAAAACTCACCTTTTTCGACTGCAAGAACAAACTTAAAGACCTAATAATGTTTTCTACCTCAAATGTTTTCAGCATTTTTTTTAATGTTTTTTAATTTCATGGTGTTTGTTTTTCTTTTTTCTTTTTTGTAGTCATATCATTATAGATGTTGTAAAGTGCTTAGAGCTTCTAAAGATTTGGTTCTATACAAAGTCCTCATTATTATTATTATATTTGTAAAAGACACGTGTCTTTTTATATGATTTATTTTAAGTATGCTAGCTGCAAAGTATAAATGCAAATTAAATTGATTGAAAATTGTGTTCATCAGCAGGCAGCAACGCTAGCAGAATTATTTTGAGGGGTGGGGTACGAGAAACATGCACTGGTTATATATTAGGTTTTACGGAGGTAGGTCAGATCTTGTTAAAATGTGTGTGTGTGTGTGTGTGTGTGTGTGTGTGTGTGTGTGTGTGTGTGTGTGTGTGTGTGTAAGTGGGGGGGGGGGGGGCTTGCCCCAATGTGCGGCGCCCATGTTCATCAGTTATGGGTTATGGCTAAGATCTATGACTAAAATTACAAAGCGATTGGTATCCAAATCCTTCTTAACCTTTACGTCAAACTCCTTATTACGTGTGGAAGTAGTTTCCAAAGTTGAAATTTGGTGTCCTGATAAAGTGGATTCTTTTGTTGTTGTAGCTGTTGATGTTTTCCCCTTTTTCTTCTCCTTAGTTTTATCCCACAATTCTAATTACTTTAAATCGCAATCAAGGCTGTCCTTTATCTATTTAGAAATATCATTTAAGTATCTTTATACCCTACACTGGATATCTATTCGATCCAGAATCAAACACAAAATGTGTTCTCTGTGCTACGTTTCACTGAAGGACTCCAGACCAACATACCTATCGGGCCTCACCCATGTGTACACACCAGCAAGATACTTACGCTACTCTTCTGACAATAGCATAATCATTATTCCCACTGTGGAAACGAAGCCATATGGACAGCGTTCTTTTGCATACCAGGGCCCAGCAATGTGGAACGAATTGCCCACTGAAATTGGACACAAAGACACAGTGATCCCTTTCAAGAGTTCTCTTAAAACTCACCTTTTTCGACTGCAAGAACAAACTTAAAGACCTAATAATGTTTTCTACCTGAAATGTTTTCAACATTTATTTGAATATTTTCTGATTTCATGGTATTTGTTTTTCTTTTTTCTTTTTGTAGTCATATCATTATAGATGAAGTAAAGCGCTTAGAGCTTCTAAAGATTAGGTTCTATACAAAGTCCTCATTATTATTATTATATTTGTAAAAGACACGTGTCTTTTTACATGATTTATTTTAAGTATGCTAGCTGCAAAGTATAATGTGTGTGTGTGTGTGTGTGTGTGTGTGTAAGGGGGGGGGGGCGGGGGGCTTGCCCCAATGTGCGGCGCCTATGTTCATCAGTTATGGGCTAAGATCTATGACTAAAATTACAAAGTGATTGGTATCCAAATCCTTCTTAACCTTTACGTCTAACTCCTTATTACGCGTGGAAGTAGTTTCCAAAGTTGAAATTTGGTGTCGTGATAAAGTGGATTTTTTGTTGTTGTTGGAGCTGTTGATGTTTTCCCCTTTTTCTTCTCCTTAGTTTTATCCCACAATTTGAAATACTTTAAATCGCATTAATTAATGTTAAAATTTTTCCGAACATCTTAACATGTATTTAACAATCGGTGCTTAAAATCGTTTAATTTTCATATGTAGTCAATCATGCGCTGACAAATGGGCCAAACAACAACAAATGTACTAGGCTCACTTCAAAAGTAAAAAAAAATTTTTTTATAGAAATATATAAATATTTTTTATGTGTGATCTTTTTTTCGTACATATTTTAAGTTAAACATGAATGACAAATTGAATCAATTGCTAAAACGCAGTGTAATCTGATACTAGAGTCATATCAGTTAGCAAGGTTCATGAGCGATTAGTCAGATGTTTACCGATATTACTGGGTGCAATTTACTGAATTGTACAATACTGCTCAACAATAAGTTTTGCTTATAATCGGCTTTACTCGGGAGAAGAAAAGAAAAAAAAAATCTACATATCACTGGTCATATGTTCCTAAACGCTTGCATTGTGCAAGCCTCAAATCATAATGTTTAGGGTTTTAAAAGTGTCCGCATACATCATTATACTCGTGTATGCATATCTAAATATATATTGTCATATATTAATTTTAGGCGAGGGGTAAACGATACCCGAGTGTGCTCAACCGCTTTACATTGATTAGTATTATTTTGAGCAGTATAGATCAACGACTTTTGTCCGCTTATAACTGGTATACACGAGACACGTCTGGTGCTCCGGGCTATTTACCGGGGATTTTTCACCTCGTATGAACTCGCTTGGCGAAGAAATAATGGGGACAAGAGGTATGTATTCAATCAAAAATTGGTGTAACTGATAATTTTTAATAATATAAAAATTTGTACACATCTTTTACATTTCTGCTTAAGTTGATATTGTCTTATTTATATTCGGATAAAACTTTTTTCTGGTAGTTTTCATACTTTTGTTAAATAGTTCATAAAAGGGATCGTAAAGATAAACCACGCAGGGACTACACAACCTACGCAATTCTTGTTTGCTTACTACTACTGAAGAAGACCAAACTAATATATAAAGTTACATATGACTTTGCAAAACTGTTAACATTTTGTTTTAATCTTGACATAGTCATAGTTGATGACTCGGAAGTCGACAACGGAAACTAGTGTATATGCAAATATATCAGCTCACACTCTTTGCAGTTGATGTTTTTATGAAGCGAAACAAAGCTATCTTTATGTGTCACTAATTTGAATTTCTCATAATTATATATCAAATTAAACCAAAAGGTAGCTTTTAAGTTATATGCAAACTAGTTATCTATCTTGTTCAAGACTATCTTATTATATACATACTATTTTTTGTTTGTTTTCACTTTATCTCTATGTCTGTCTCTTTCACAGTGGTGATAAATGTATACAGGTGGTTGCATCAGCAGTTTTGTTGGTTTATGATAAACAGTACTAATAGTAATACTGTGAAATTAATGGCGCAAAAACATTTACATGTATACAATACGGTTGGGGCGGGCAGCTATGTCGTGTTTAAACATATTTGTTTCTTTATTGCGATGTTTGCACTGTAATTATATAACGTGTCTTATAAGAGCGTTGTAAACATTGAGTCAAGTTTTGAATGTCAAGTCCTGTATATTGTATTTTGTTATTACATTATTAGTTTGTTTTCTATAGTTTCAGTAAATAACTAAATTAATAACAACGACAAAAAACTTAGAAGTGCGAGTATTTGTTGTCAAGATAAATTTATAACGTAGTTTAACATGTCCTTGCAGACTTGTAATTTTATTTTCATTTTTTATTTACAGTGTACGAAACGTCCATATCCTCGTAGCTACTGTCCCAGGAAAGCCCATGCTCAAAGAAAGTTAATAGCACAAGATATCGAGAAAATATAAAAATATGTTAGTCATTTTAAGAAAAACTTGTTTAACCATCACTGCAAATGCTGTCACGTACAGGGCCGTCGTTTCAAGTTTTTCAAGGCCAAGACATTTGCTACACACACACACACACACACACACACACACACACACACACACACTGACGTCCCTGGTCACATAGATCCATTAGTAGGTTTGGTGCAACTTGGTCATTGAGTGTGCAACAAGTCACTCAGCTTATGACGGAATGTTTTCATGTTTACATGGCATTTTGGCAATTACATGAAAATCTTTGAATATATTTGCATATTGTGCTGAAAAATGGCGTTAAACCATAAAAAAAAAAATATTTGCAAAGTCGTAATAATTATTATTTGCAAAAAGGTTTGTCCCAAGCTAACATACATGATCAATATTGGGGTTAATAGTAACCTAAATAGAGGAACGCAGAATTTTTTAAAAGGGTTTTCATCTTTAATGTATCAAAATATTTTAGCTTGTTTTTTCTCAATCCCTTTCTATGGGTAGCATGTCGTGCAGGGGACGAAAAGGTTTATTTAGGTTTTACTCTGTTTGCCTCCCTTGGTACGATATACTATTCGTGTCTTGACGTGCCGTACAATACACACACACACACACACACACACACACACACACAGATTTAGTTGTTAGCCTTAAAGTAACAGAACTTGCAGTTGCCAATCTTCATTTCTGCATGAAGGTATAAGTTGTTCAGATATGATGTAGAAAAACACTCTATTTGAAAAAGTATGATACGAGTAATTTCAGTTTAATTACTGCTGATCTGAACAAACCCTTGCTAAGATTTTAGAAGAGAAATTTCAGTCTGAATGTAAAACAAGAGACCCAAAACGATTAATTGATAATATAGTTTTCTATGCTTTCTACAATCTACGTTATGCATCATTTTTTCCCAGTCCTAAGCTTCAAGATTTTGAAATCAAATCTCGAACAAATCGCACCATCTCTGAGAAAATTTAGTGGAAAGTATCAACGAATGTACAGTTTGAAAATCAGTTTAAACTGTGTCATTTTCACTGGCTAATGGGTCTACAGACCTATATGTTGATCAACATTGATGACTCTATGTCATCGTTAAATTTGGACGCTTTTAATGTGTTACCTCGTTTGAACGGTTTTATGTTTGGGAATGAAATATATGTTTTGAGGATGTGAAAAGATAAGGCTGTATATCCTTCCAAAGATCCGCATGGTTAAGATAAATAAACGTTCAGATATGATGTGCAATGCAGTTTCACACTGAGCCTGGCCTTTGATGCCATTTATTCATTCATTCTGCTGATCTGAACAAGCCAAGCAATATTCTGATTTTGGTCTGTAAAAAAAAAGGGTCGATGGTGTGTGCTCCCAGGTTTCACTTCACAAGCAGTTGTATGCACTACTTTTGCAGTTCCCTTAATTCTTCGAGCTCTCTTTGACAGCGTCATAGTAATTATGCCTCCACTTGGTCATTACATGTGTGTTAACTGTCACATGAGTCGCAGTAGCTCAGCTGGAAAAGCGTCCGTCTCGTAATCCAAGGGTCGTGGGTTTGATATTCGCCCAGGCCTAGGCCGGGTTGGATGCCCGTGTGACACTTGGAAAGGCGGTTAACTCCCATTTCCCTGGTATGATAGCGAGTAATGTGTAAAAAGTGTTAATAAAACCAATAAAGAAACAATGATCAAACCAACACAGCAGCAACTTTGAATTGTAATTAATGCTAACTTTTGCAAGTACCTAAATATCATTACAGCCATTACTGACAGATATAATATTCAATGAACTGTTACAAAAACAAGCGGCTTTATTTTCTTTGTTTCCAAAAATGCACCTAAACTTCCTCATCGTGTTCAAACTGACCTCTTTAGATGTATCTGTTTGGCTGAAGTTATTTACAGGCAACATGAATGACCAATAGTTTTAATACATGCCCAGTATGGTGCAAATATATGTGTGCATGTGCTGTCTTATTTGTGTATTGGGTTGATTCGAAAACATCTTGGAAAAAGTTTGGACTTTTTCATTTCCTGTAAATATTTAAAATACGCAGTGTTTAGAAATTATGTGAGAAGAAACGACTGAAACACAGTCATATATTTAAAGTTTTGGAGTACTTATCTGAAAAAGTCAAGCTATGCCTTACAACCTAACATGATTGTTTTTAGTCTTAGAACTCGACAACACTTTCAGTCTTTTAATATAACCAATATGACTTGGGTTCAGTTAAAAAATAATCGCCAGCTTTTGAAAGATTCAAGACGTCAACATTGGGAATAGCACGAAACTGGGTTTCAACCAAAATCCATAATATAAGTAGTTTTTAGATTTATAGCCAATGATTAATGGACTGGATAAATTGGAATCGCACTATTATTTTTCATTTTGTAGTGCTGTTTTACAGGTTTCTTTTCTTCTATTTTTAAAATCACTTCTTCATTTTACTAGTTGATTATAAATATAATGCTTTAGTTCATCAAATGTATCCGATAAATGTACTGTTGCTTTAACTGGGTATCTTTGTTTAAAGAATGGCAGGCATTTGTTGAGATTTTTGGGTTCAATTTAGTAGGGGCAAGGTATTGCGTAAGAACTATCCGCACGGACGGCTTCCGCGTTCAGTCAAGCGGATAATATGTGCAGCTGCAATCTTTATTCCTAGGTTTGGGTAAACGTAACCGGACTCGTTAATTTTACAGTCTTGGTCAGTTATTGCGTCTTGCTCATGACATGGTAAGTTTTGTAACCCAGTATTTTCATGCTGTTAGGGGATAGTAGACGTAAAAATTGCCAATTCTATGACTTTGTTGCGAGTCTTTTGTGTGTATGTTTTTTTTTCCCGTCCACGTTTTAAGGTTAATACATGGTGTTAGTTGTGTGTGTGTTTTTTTTAAGGCTATACAATGCTTTGTTGGGGGTAGGTGGGGAGTTTGTTTGCTTAAATTTGTATTTTGTAACACTATACTGACTTCAAAATATATTTATAGGGTTTAGAGCCTCGTGATTGAATGTGCTTTCAAGACATGCGCTTTTTGTTGCTCTTAAACTTTAGCTAAATATATGTTTAAATATATACAATGTATTTATTTCTTGCAAATATTGTACAATGTTTAAATATTACGCATTTGACAGGGGATCTCACATGTTTAGTCAGTTAATAACTATAATAAATATTTCCGTCTAACAATAAATATTGTAACACATTGCAGGCTGGATATATGAGGTTACTAACAAGCCTAGTTAGTCCATTGTTACGTATGCCTGCCTGAGACAGATGAACTGGTTTAGATTCCAGACAGCAACACTTAGAATTCCTTTCCAGTCATTATCTTAATCGAATTATGCCGTATTCACAGAAATTATACCGTATATAGGCTATACATGGTAGCCAGTATTAATGGTGGAGGAATAACCCGGGAAAACCCCAGAAAGAGCCACCAACCCACGAGAAGCCACTGGCAAACTTTCTCACATATCCACATTAGCCGAATCTGAGACTCGACCCCACGCAGACAGGTGAGATGGCAGTGATCCGTAACGGACAGCGCACTCGGCCACTCGGGGCCCCCACTCCATTTGTAATATCCAATATAATAATAAATTATAATTTAAAAAAAAAATAGCTTACTTATCGTGAACTAGGTAGTATAAACGTGGGTTTAAAAAAAATGCTTCTCTTTCATCCCGAATGCTCGTGCATGACGCTTATCACAGAATCGGCGTTGTATTTTGTCTTGGGGGGGGGGGGGTATTCTACAAGTAATGCACTCATCTTCATAATGTGTTCAATGTGCCCCATATTAAACGCCTTGAATACTGGTTAAATTTTGCGTTTTAAGTGGAGGAATAACTTGGAAAACATTGCAAAGAACCACCGATCGACTGGAAGATGTGGACAAACTTTCTCACGACGTTGATAGAGCCGACACTCGAACCCACGGGACAGTGTAAGATCTCAATGATCTGTAAAGGATAGCGCCTT
Organism: Unio pictorum; assembly: GCA_030141615.1. Classification (NCBI taxonomy): domain Eukaryota; kingdom Metazoa; phylum Mollusca; class Bivalvia; order Unionida; family Unionidae; genus Unio; species Unio pictorum. The sequence continues at coordinate 15,645,106 of JARLTB010000122.1, forward strand.
AGACCGCTTGGCCCCCGAAGCCCATTTCAGTTGTTAAAAGTAAACTAGAAATGTTTCGAACAATTAATGTCTAACGTATTATTGATAACTAATTCGAAATGCAAAGTTTTAAGTGGAAATATGAGTAAAAGTTGTTCAGATATGATGCGAAAACATTCTGATGTCACCATGATACTTTAAAGTTCTTTCCTGATCTGAACAAATCAAACAATATCTTTGCAAGTCAAAGTTTATTTCTACTAAAGACGTACACCCTAACATCCAAAGTTGTCCTGAGTCATTTGGTGCGTAATTTACGATCGCAGAATTTTAAATTGATCTTACCATCATGTATTACAATCGCTCCAATCTGTAATAAAAGCAGCCCCCCCCCCCCTCTAATTTTATACAAGTACATGTATACATTTTTACCTTCATTGTTTATTTATCACATCAGCAGTTCGGACAGCTTCGGGTACTTCAGGTCAAATCCACGAGTCATATTATACGTTGTGTTTTTGTATTGGGAATTTTATTTTGGGAGGACATGAACAACTTTTAAAACAATTCATCGCTTTGATATTTTAGCACTTTCATAATATTGACACGGAACATACTGCTTTCACTTTCGTGTTCTGACGTTCATTCTGCATGGTTCTGTGTTCTACGGCATTGCAAGACATGTAGGTTAGTGCCTAAAGTATTGACATGTATAGTGCCTTGTTCCAGCAAAGACAATGTATCTGACAAAAATGATAGGATTCAATCCCCTACCATTTAAGTCACGAATCCTGCATGCGCACCACTAAACTACCGTGACTCCTTTAGCCACTTCTGAAGACATGCATGACAGCGCATTGACCACGGGTTCTCATAGTGTGGTCAATTATCTGTTTGAAAATCTCTTAGAGGTATTGCAAAAGGCACTTTTTACATTTGGAGATGGGTACTAAGCAAAAGCGTACACTCACGCGACTTTACTGCATGGTGAATCCTGTATGATTAATAATGATTTGTCAGTGCAAAATTATGGTAAAGGTTGTATAACCACATCTTATATACTTATATTTATTCAAAAATGTATATGCAACTTCAATCTTGCCGCGTAAGTTCCCTCAGTCTTTTCGTTAATTGTAACCATTCTAAACCTCGAACCACCACACAAGTGTTACATTGGATTTACATCGCCAAATATTCTAGTCTAAATAAAAGCGTATGGTACTTTATGTTAAGATTCTTGAAGCTACAAGGAATTGTCACCGAGTAAAAAGGTGCGACTCGGCAGTCTGTGTTTCCGACAACGGCTGCGGCGTCCGGGTTTGTCCTGGTTTTGCTTGAGGTTTGTTGGGGGTGGTGTGGTTCCTATACACATTGACGGATTCTTATAATACTTGGGATGATTTATTGTGAGGGAAAGTCGATTTTATTTGGGTCACTCACTTGCATTTTTTTCAAGGTCACATTCAAAGGACAAGGTTAGGTTTAAGGTTTTAACTGGTATTTTATAAATCAGCTAATGGATTATATTCGTACTTAGGATAATTAACTCGGCAACAAAAAGTAATGTGAAGAGCAAAGTTCGAGTGAAGCTGTTACAGATTAATGTTTTTTATGTACTAGTCCGTAGTCCTTAACGAATATGTGAAATAAAAGTGCTATACTAGCTTTCATTTTTATTTCTTCTTCGATTTACCAACTACAATGTAGTTTTCGTTAGAGGAGAATGAGAATAAATATAGATCAGGAAGTAGTATACATACTACAAGGATTATGGACAAGCCATATTTTTGTGTTTGTAGCCCCTATATATGGGTAAAAAAAAATCAAAATTAAAACATAGACCAGGAAGAAATGGAAGTTTTGTGAACATGCAAATTTTTATTTTAAAAAAAAAAACAATATCGCTAATATTTGATTTTAGCACTCTAGTGTAGGTCAACAACAACACTGAATATCAAAGTTACAAAAAATGTCAAACCGGAGTATCGTTAAAAAAATTATCCGCTAGGACTACAGGGAAATAAAGAGTACATGATATGCGGGAATGCGTGGCGTACAGATAAAGATATGAATACAGAGCGAAAGTTTGTGGTTTGAAACTCAACAGAAGTTAAAGTATTGTCTTTTTCTTGTATAATTATAGTTTGAAAACTACTGGAAAAATTAGTAAAGAAGAAAGGTGAGCCACGTTACCAATTTTGTTCAAAATGCAAATGAAACCATGTCATTATTTAAAGGTATATCTGCACAATAAACTAAAAAGAACTATCACGTAAACACAAGCTAGTTCAATTATTTGAAGCTTCATAGGTTCATCAAAGAAGTAAAATAAATAACATTTTAAAGGACTTGCAGGTTTCTAGTTAGTGTAAAGTGCAATGGGCATTCAATGGAACTGGCCTAAGATGTAAGCGATTAAAAAAAAATAATACATAAACCCAAACATTTTGAGTGAAGGCGCCGAAATATTGAGGAACGACATTTAATAACAAGATTTAATTCAGTAATTTAGGCCACCGGCCCATATTACAAAATACAAGTAAAAATAATGCGCGCTTTGTTAAATAACTTAAATATGGTATTCATCATATATATATATATATATATATATATATATATATATATATATATATATATATATATATATATATATATATATATATATATATATATATATATATATATATATATATACATAATTAACCATACGAAAGAGTGGATAGCATTGAAAAATTCAATAAAAACGCCATAGCATCCAAAGAAATGTTTTACTGATTGTTTGTGGTGGATTATTTCCTTTGGTTGGTTATCAATGTCCAGCAGATGATCTACCTCTATGTTATAGCATGGATGAATGAATATTAAAATGTGAAACTAATGGATGGAAATATTCGGAAATCTGAGCAGGGATACAGAAAAAAGCAATACTATCCCCCGTGTACAAAATAAAACAATTTAGGTAAAATAAAATTGTACACACCAATTGTTGGAATAACCCTTACCAGAAAGAAAACGAATTAACTCAAAGTTCTATCAAGCAATTGGCAGTTGGGTTTACCTCAGTTTCATCACGAAATCAAGTTAGCGTCTCAATTTTAATTGTCCGGTATCAGTATATCGTATCGGTTGTGGTCGACATATACAGAAACACTATTGTTCCCTTTGACTTGGTGCTTCAACACGGTTAGTGGCCTATTTCTGATTCGTCAAGGCTATTGAACTCGTTGTTCACTATTCGTTTGGGTGTGGAAGATATTTCTCCTTTTTAAACAAAATAAATGCGTCATAATCCTTCGATCGTATCTCACACCCTGATCGGAGTATTCCGACTCAGAATAAGCCGTATCACATTTCACAGCAGAAACTCGTTGCTAACTTGTCTCGGGCCACAACCTTGCATTCAATACTACAGTGATGTATTGACACACTCGATTTCTCTTTCCATATACAATTAACATAGAACAATTAACATATCGTCTCGCATACATACTGTCTCCATTTAAAACTTCACTTTCTCCCCCTATCCATGTTTGTAGAGAAACGTTTATTGCTGACAATAAGAATTTACATCCTGTGTGTGTGTGTGTGTGTGTGTGTGTGTAACGGATAGAAAGAATGAGAGGGTCAAAGTCAAGTTGTCTACTATCAACGCCCAGACCCTTGTAAAGTTAAAATCTCAACCCCATTCTATAAAACCCGTATGCCTCCAATACTCTTATTATGAAAACAAAACACCCAATGTCAAAATCTTTGCATACCAATATCTAATTATCTACTACTCATCACCTAATTATCTAACAACTATCGCCCAACAGAAGATCTGAAATGTCTAAGCTACAGGCCATTCGGAACATATACTACTTAACAACGATAACTCTCCCTAACACAATACTTCGCTTTATCAAATAGGTTACGAATTATAAGCTGACTGGGAAGTATAGACTTCTGTCAGATCTTCAAATGGAACTGTGGAGATCCACCACACGTAGCACACGTATATCATATAACCATCCCACATTTCAGCGTTCTACTTCATTGCAATGTATCATTTTTAAGTCTGTAATAATCAAATCAGTATTTATATTGTGCTAAATTTTATTCTGTTTCCTAACTAACCTTGACCAAACTTTTATCCCAACCTGGTCTGGTAAAAAGAAAGTGCATAGTCTCGCTTCGTATCGATATCGTTGCTCTCAAACTTAACTCATTTAACATTTGTATCATCTTTAAAATACTCCTTTAGTTTATGTCAAGGGGTAGCCTTTCTGTTTCATTTATCTTGTGCAAAGAATCTTTGAATATATCGTTATTTTCTGCGCCAAAATTATAGCATTTTATGAACTCTTTGTAATGGAGTAGGCATGTTTCAATATCTCGCTATAATGTTAGTGTTTTGTTAGTAAGGATTGGGAACATTATGGGAGAGTAAGAAGGAAATTGATACATAAGTACAGGATCTATGAATATTGGGAGGTGTTATGCGGCAGTGTGGAGCATGGTCAGCGCCGGATTAAGCACCGTGGAGGCCCATAGGCAGTCAAACTTTTGGGGCCCCAGACCCACGGTCACGGTCTCATGGGGGCCCCTAATGGGGCCCATAAAAGTCGCGGGGCCCATAGGCAGTTGCCTACTCTGCCTAATGGGTAATCCGGGACTGAGCATGGTCCAGCAATTATACTGCTTTTTGTGTTGTTTTATGTAATAGCATAGAAAGGAAACTGGCCCAGCAATGTGTAGGTGATGTGTGGGAGAACTGTAATTTGAATTACTCATTTGAATAATTTTTGTTTTATTTGTTGTGCATAGGGATATCCCACACACACAAAAATGCATTACTTTAAATTGCACGTGGGACCTAGCTCTCTCGTCAGTCATTGCTGCTGCATCCTCTATCACTACGTATCTTTTCTAAATTATTTCAATCGTTATTTTGTGTTTGCTTTGTTAGGGTGCCAACATTGTTGACTTTATTTTAGTGTTATATCCCAACACGATTTGCTTGAAAATAAATTTATATCTTACTTTGCTGTTAAGTTTTTATTTGTTTTAATTTTTATTTGTTGTGAAATGATTACAAACAAACAAGCAAATACTTGCTCTAGTTAAATCGTTTTACTTCCTCACCTAGAGAATTTAAATCATGTTACTTCCTCACCTAGAGAATTTAGTAATCTCAATTATCACGGTGAGTATTTCCAAGAAGTACATCTTTTAATTTTTTGACAAATAGTTCAACACGTAAAAGGGTGTCTTAGTACGATACCGTAATTGTAAATGCACGGAACGCTGAATTTAAGGATTAGTTTATAGTTTTCACGCCTCAGTTGTCAATCACTCAGTTATAAAATTCTAGCACCTCCAATTCTAAAATTCCAGCACTAGTTCTGCACTAAACAGTGCATGCAATTCATTGACTGTTCTTTGGCTATCATCAGATGGGTCATTAAAAATTTTCAGCCCTTGACCTGTGCAGTTTGCATCGTCTGGCATAGTCCGTGCTTTCAGACCTTTAACATCTCATTTTGCAAATTTTGACGTTTATTGTGGCGTAGCTAAAGTCCTTCTGAGAAAACTCTGCACCTAACATAAAACAAAGGTCAAAAAGGGAGTGGAAAAAAAACCCTGACTTTTAAAGGAGTGCAAACTGATTCGAGTTTTGGCTGATTAGTACCATGTGATACACACACACACACACACACACACACACACACACACTCTCATAATAAAACTTTTCACGTAATCGGTGGAGTTGTCTTATGGTAGACCGCCTTATATAGATGTTCATTATACACTTAATTTTAATATATATATATATATATATATATATATATATATATATATATATATATATATATATATATATATATATATATATATATATATATATATATGTCACAAGATAGACCGAGTCGGGACTGGATTAGTGAAGACACGGAACGCAACTGCGTTTAATAAGATGTTTATTAAATAAACGCAACTCTGACACCAATATTTTACAAAATATAAGAAAAATCTATTTAAATAAATGTTCCTAACATGGAACTATGAATTTCAGTAACGTAATGACAAAAAAAGTATATGAATAAATTTACAAATATGAATATATATAAAAAGGCTCCTATAACGAGATAGATGCAAATATCAAAAGATAATGCGTCGTCAATATGACGAGACTAGAATGAAGATATTAACTAATTAATACGTCGTCCATATGACGAGACATATGCAATCGTGAACCCTAAATTCTGAAGTCATCGTTCATGGAACGAGATTTGTGTAGAATGAAATTATGCAGGTGTCGTTCATATAACGAGACTGCAAAGAAGATATTAAATAAATAATACGTCGTCCATATGACGAGACATATGCAGTTGCGAACCCTAAATTCTGAAGTTCTCGTTCATGGGACGAGATTTGTGTAGAATGAAATTATGCAGGTGTCGTTCATAAATAAATAATACGTCGTCCATATGACGAGATATATGCAGCATACGTAAGCACCATACACAGGCACCACACACGGGCATTACACGGTCAGCCTAGACAAGCCCACACACGTAGTCACCACAATGGCACCACACACGCAGTTACCACAACACTGCACCACTTAAGCACAACACGTCACCACACACGCAGTTACCACGACACTGCACCACTTCAGCACAACACGTCACCACACTACGTCAGCCCAACACTTCAGCACACCACTTCAGCGCAACACGTCACCACACCACTTCAGCACAACACTTCAGCTAAAATTAAAACAACCGAACCGTGTAATACATATGACACGGTCAAGTATTTTCACACATATGTAGCGCATGCGCGCAAATGAAACAATTATCCATGTACATTTAACGTTAAGCATGCAGCGTATAATTGAACTCAATTATGTTCAGATACAAAAGAACTAATGAAACAAAACATAGTACTTCTGATAAAATGGCGCTGCCTAACCTATGTATTTATTCTATAGATTTTATAATAAATACTAAACATCTAATATGTAAAACAATGAATTATATCATAATACAAATAGCAATGAGAACAAAGTTAAATCTATTGTCACCTCTTTTAGCTGATAGATTGCTCCGTTTAAGCAGCAGAGAGGGTGAATCCTACAACGTTTTTAGACAAAATTTGATTGAAATCCTAAAACGAGCCGTCCTATAATCTCATTTTAACCAAAAAAAAATATCTCAGGGGCAAACCCTACAACGTTTTCAGACAAAAAATTGATTGAAATCTTAACGAGCCTTCCCTACGAAATCTCATTTTAACTAAAAAAATGAAAACGGAGATTTTACGATTTTTTAATTAATTTTGGTCGCAACTTGTTGTCATCCACCCTCTCTGCTGCTATGGGTTAACAAAAAAATAATAAATGATTTCAACCGAATATTTGATCCAGTCCGATACGATATCGTGTCCGAGGATCATGTAGATTTATTGTTGCGAATCCGTGCGGAGTCGACTGAGCATGACTAAAGAAATCTCGAAATTGATTGAAGTCCATATCAGAGCACCATGTCTGCCAAATATTTCTAAGAGTATGAGTATCAACTCCGTTGAATACAGACAATAAATTGCAGTTATCTCTGATAACTTTTGGAACCTGAGTGTAGCGTTGAGTGACATATATCACGTCAGTGTTTTTGTGACGCCCCCGGGAAAAGATCCTAGCAGGATTTTTTTGTTTATCCAACATTATATCGTCGTATACGACTAAATTGTTAATATCTCCATCAATATCATCAATACTCGGTGCTTCATCGATATCGGTTATAAATTCAATGGCGTTCTCACCCTTAATTTCTGAAGCGTTTTCATTAAAATCTTTTAGCACTTCATAACATCGTTGATCATCTACGCTAGGGGCAATTAAATACAACTTATCCCACTTCATCCATCTCATTATTAAATTGAGTAACAATTGCGTTTTACCGGATCCAGATGGCCCGATTATAATCATCCGGATAGAGTTTGGTAGCGCTGCATGATGCTTAACCGGTTCTCTTCTTTTAGTCGCTGAAAAATCAATTATATCCATATTTCTATACATAAATTATGGATCTATATTGTGTGAAGTGTAAAACGCGTACTGGCACAGATGATGTGACGACGGTTACAACTAAAAATAACCGATCAGCGCTTTCTGGTAAATGCGTGCAATGTGGTACAAAGAAATTTAGATTTGTGTCTATGAGATCTGATTTTAAAAAAAAACGAGGAGGTGATATCGCAGCCAAATTGGCAAAGCTCCCTGGAACCCCATGGGCAAAGTACCCCGGAGAAAAGCACCTTCCCGGATATAGCTACTGTGGACCGGGAACCAGACTTGATATCAGACTCAATAATCAAAATCAACCCAACCCCGGTGAAGAACCAATAAACGCCATTGATAAGGCCTGTCACCTTCATGATGTTGCTTATAAAAGCAGCAATCTGCAACACAGGCATCTAGCAGATGTGAAATTAATTCATGCGTTAAATGCTATTCCTGATAAATCCTTCAAAGAAAAATTGGCTTCATTTTTAATAAAATCGGCTATGAAAAGCAAATTGATGTTAGGTGCCGGTAATTAATAATATGGAATCAATTTATTATTCCCCAAGAGGATACTGGAGGGGTAAATCAGCAGTCCATAAACTCGCTAGCGCTGCAAAAGTGAAAAAACCACTGCGGCTAATTGGTTATCCAAACAGGCACTATGGCAAATTTATCTACCACCGCCTAAACAAATTCAATTCTCGCATTTTGATGTGACCGCTCCTAATGAAGTTCATCAGGCTGATATATTATTTCTGCCACATGATCGTGGTTACAAATACGCTTTTACCGTAGTTGATATTGCAAGTCGATACAAAGAAGCAGAACCGTTAAAAACAAAATCAGCCACTGAAGTCGCTTCTGCATTTGAAAGGATTTATCGACGAGGTCCTCTGCACTGGCCAAATCTATTGCAGGTTGATCCTGGCAAGGAATTTCAGGGTGCAGTATTATCTACAATGAAACATCATAATGTCACCATACGACGAGGGCATACTGCGCTACATCGCGATCAGGCCATTGTAGAACGATTTAATCGGACGATTGCTGAGCGGTTATTTGGATATCAATACGCAAAAGAATTCATCCAAGAAAAAAGATCCCGTGAATGGGTTAAAAGATTACCATCTGTGATTACTGCACTGAATAACGAGATTACTAGAACAATCAACATGAAACCTATCAACGCGATTAAAAAGAAGTCAATACCCGTACAACCACAAAAAGATTTCAAAGAACCAATTCTTGGTAGTAATGTCATTGTGAGGTACTTATACGAACCAGGAGAGCTTGAAGGGGGTAGAAAAAGGGCTACTGATCCTATTTGGAGCGTCACTACGCATAAGATATCTAGTATAACACGATCTACGGGTAGATCTCCAGTCTATAAACTGGATTCAACTGCCCCTCAGCGGGGTTTTACTCGACAACAACTACAGGTAATTCCCGAGGATACTCAATTGCCACCGCATGGTCTTAACTAGCACCGTTGCGTCTATTGCACTCAAGACAAGTCAACATCACATTATTTCTGACATGACCGAGACTGTTATTTTTTCTGTCTACGGTAAATTGGCGAGGATCCTTATCCGAATACTGCCAACGCATTATACAATTGCAACTCGCGCAGTGATTATTCTGTTGTTGTTTCAGCGTAATTATTAATTTAGCATCAATATCAAATTCTCGTTGTTTTTTTTGTCCTGTTGTTTGTAACCGGAGAGTTTTTTTTATTAATGATGCTAACATCAATATCACTTATTGTTGTGTCATTATCATCGAAAACAATTCTTCGAAGTTGATTTATTCTTCGTACTCTGGATACTGCGAGATAGACTAAATTCGACCATTCGATGTGATTATCCACCATCCAAACAATTGTATCCGATATAGTCAATCCCTGTGAAGAGTGTATTGTTGCTGCGTATCCTAGCGTCCACGGGGATTTATTAGCACGCAATGCATTTTCGACGACGCTGATATCAACCAGCACAATATCATTTAATACGAGAATTTGTTTTTCACTCTGTCCTGGAATATCAACTTCAATGTTCTGTTTTCGTGTATCCGATGGCCTATAACAAAGAGGTACTGGAAGCGTTGCAAATTTTTCTTTATGCAATTCAAATAACTTCATTTGAAGTGTGTCCCTGACTATTTTTCTACTTGCAATTATCAAATCATTTGGTCTCCATGTTTCCCAGAAATCATTCATTGGAGTTTCTGAAATCACTTCACGCGCTATTTCGCATTGGATTCTATCCGGTTGTAATCTAATTAGCGCTTTGAATTCTCGTAATCGTTCATCAATTGATCTATAATCAGTGGTAATTTCTTCATAATAGTCTACAAAACCCCTTAGCCATTCATGTGGAGATGCACCGACAAATGGTGGTGGTTGGCCGTGATCACCGCACATGACGACTTTTGTGTTTTTGTTTAACAACCACTCAAGAAATGTTTGTAATACATCTAATGACACTGTGCATATTTCATCCCAAATGATGATTTCAGGAATGAATTTATCACCCATACGCTCAGGAGTCCATTTGTCACCCTTCCATCGAAAGAAACTATGGTAAGTACAGGCATTTACCCCTCGCTGTATCATCTCTCTGGCGAGTCTGTGAGTCGGTGTTAGCACAATCATGGTTGACCGACGAAATAATTCAATTGCACGAGTTGTCTTTCCTGACCCACCACAACCGTTTAAATAAACTGTCTTGTATCTACATACTGGATCAGATACCGGTGGTGCATTAGAAAATTCTGATTGATTTTCAATACGGTTACAACAAAGATATTTATCATCCATGGCAACGTCTGCGGATTCACAATACTCATGTAGCATCTCCTTTTTAAATCGCCAACGCCCCCAATTTTCTTCGGGATCTGTGAATTTAGCTACAGCTGATTTGTATTTATTGTGTATATACATCGAATCAGTGGCCACTCTAACCGCGGTATTAGGAAATCTATTTATCATCGAAAATAGATTAATAGAAGCATAGGCTAGCATTGAACTTCTCAAATGTGTGTACTGGGAATTATATCCATCACAGTAGGTAACAACCGTACCTAATTTCTCACCATTAGATAGAAAAGCATCCTTACGGGATACAAGTTTTCCCTGTTTCATTAAATCCGCTACAATAAAATCGTATTCAGCGACATCTATGATTAACCGCGAAGAGTATTTTGCGTTGTCGTATCGTCCACCCTGGGTAAATTTACCGATTATTCTTCGTCCGAGATCTTTTGCTTGTTCTTTTTTAATTTCAAATAACTTCTTAGACCGATTCATGATTTCTTCTTCACTGAAATCAGGAAATTGTTTTCGCTGTTCGCTGATTATTCTATCTAGATCGGGTTGTGGTAGCCAAACTTCTTTCTGAGCTCGATAGCATATAATAGCCTCGGAAACAATCAACGATATTAGCATACCACAATCAATCATATATCTCAGTAGCACTATTGGCATCCAGGCCTTTTCAGATAGGTGTTTACCGAGCCAAACATAACTACGCGGATGTAACCCTGTAGCTAATTCGAATGATATCACACGAGCGAATCCGGTTAAATCAAAATCAGGCAATGGTCCATTAATCGCAACACGAGTCATTTCATGTGTGGGATGTCCAAATCGTTTGAAGTACTCAGCGCATTCCCCATACCCGAGAAAACTTCCGGGATAACACGCGGCTATATCAATTGAAATCATACCATCACGTGAGTATTTCGTATTCCACAGTCCTCCATGACCAAATTCGACGCAACTCAATTTAACATCCTCGAGAAAATCACTTCGTGTTGGACGCCATGAGTTTTTTTCTCTTGCGAAGTGAGCTACCACTGATGGAATAGTAAAACTATCCGTGAGTAGTTTTTCATGGAAACTTTCCGGTGAAAAATCACTAGCGATTTTTCTCATTCTGTTATCTAATTCTTCAACGCGATATAATTCACCATTTGGTTTTACAAATTGATCAAATCCTATTTCGGGATCTTCATCACTTCTAAGTAACCACACTGACACAGGATCATCTTTACACAACGCATGAATAGCATCAAATAATCTCTCTTCATAGAAAACATCCCCGACGAACTCCTTAGGGATATATTTCACGGTTCGTTCTCGTGGAAATACTGTTACCGCAGGTGTCCACGCGTGTTTGTTATGATCAATAATCTGTATTGGCGCTCCATTTTTGTTATATTTCGGTTCGTATAAAACCTCTCCGGTTATCGTCATAACTGTTATTGGAAATCTTAATGATGTTTCTAATTTAGCTATATCAGAAATCTTTGCACCATGCTGTTTCACTGTCAGTTCCCACTCGGTTATTTTCCTACGTCGCAGATCAGTTAGTTTATTTCCTCGGGATGCATTTGTGAAGTGTTCTATTATTCGTTCTGCTACACAATTAAGCCCTGACGAATATTTCATAGGAGCCAGTTTTGCGATATCGGGTTTATCATTTAACGGATATATCCCATAAACCATTGCTGTTACAGGATAAGATCTTTCGTAGTATGGTTTGTCAATGCCGGTTAGAATTCCTGGTTTGGAATCTCTACTCACAATGACAGCTTTTTTATTCTTGAGGATTGGTTCAAATTTATCCCTAATAATCCATTTGCCATCGACTTCAATAATGAATTTGATTCGGAAAAAATACCGTTTTTCCCCAACACGTGAAATTATCACTGCTGCTTTTTCATCATTCATGGTAGCGTCAACAACACCATCAATTCGAAATGTTGACCAACAATAAGATGCTCCATCACGTTTGAATTCAGTAAAACAATCTCTGATTTTACTAATCATGGCTTTATCAAGAATTGTATTCTTTGGTGTATTAGAAACTATATCGAGATTGAATTGAGCATCTTTCCAGGGTAATTTCTTGGACGTTTTTTTTTGGATTATCGCGATTAAATCTAGGATTGATTTTTAATAATCTCTTAAACTCTTTCATATTTCCGTCTCTTGGACGTTTTTTGGGTCTATCGAGATTAAATTTAGGATTAATTTTGTTACGTTTTTTGGGTCTATCGATATTAAATTTAGGATTGATTTTCAATAATCTCTTAAACTCTTTCATGTTTCCGTCTATTGGACGTTTTTTGGGTTTATCGAGATTAAATCTAGGATTGATTTTCAATAATCTCTTAAACTCTTTCATATTTCCGTCTCTTGGACGTTTGTTACGTTTTTTGGGTCTATCGAGATTAAATTTAGGACTAATTTTTAATAATCTCTTAAACTCTTTCATGTTTCCGTCTCTTGGACGTTTTTTGGGTCTATCGATATTAAATTTAGGATTGATTTTCAACAATCTCTTAAACTCCTTATCAACATTGAATTCAGCATTTTTCGAAGTCAATCTCTTGAACTCTTTCATGCTATACTAAAAACAAGTGTCTAAATGAAAGATTTATGTATAATGAATCCCTGCAATGGATCAGTCATTGAATTAGACAAATAGTATAGTATACGAATGACCCAAGAATTCAGACAGCACCCTGTGAGTACAAATTATGAAGCATCCAGTGATGGTGTTGTAAGAAACCGTAGACTGAAGAACCCAGTTGGGAGGGATAATGGTATGGGGTATTTGATGTTTACTGTTGGAAAGAAGAAATATTACAATCATCGTTTCATATTTGAATGTTTCCATGGATTGATCAAAGATGGTTTTGTTATTGATCATATCGATTCTAATCCGAAGAACAATTCCTTATCAAATCTTCAAGCAATCACACAGAGTGAGAATTCCAAACGAGGAAGGACTGGCAATTGTTCAAAAAAAACGAAACCAGTAAAATCTTTGAATACGATAACTAACGAAGAAAAAATATTTCAATAAATATATGAAGCCGGCAAGTATTTCAATATTTGTAGACCCTCAGTACGATATGTTGCAGAGGGGGTTTGTCGATCTGCGATTTCAAAAGGGACGGGACAAAAAATTCGATTTAGTTATGTCTAATGCGTCATATTTTTCATTTAGAAATATATCATTATTATAGAATAATGAATTCTGAAAACATGAATAGCATCATATCCGAGATTTCAAAATTGAAAAGTTGGGATATTGAACTATCAGATGGGTTAAATCCTGATCAAATCATGTCTGATTTTCAGGATATAGAATACGGAGTTAACAACAATAAATACATGCTGCCAAAGAAGTATGCACTCATCAAAAGAATTCAGAATTCTATTCGGGACTCTCTCGCATTTTCCAGTGACGTAAGTGTGTTCGCTCCGTTGTATACCATCGTAGAACGAATACGAAAAGAATTGGGGTACGAATACGAATTGAAAAAGGAGGTTAATTCTAAAGTTAGAAACCTACGGGCGTTAATTCAAGAAAATGAACAATTTTGATTGACCATTTATCATTATTTGATTGACCGACTATTTATCATTATTTGATTGTGACCGTCCCTCATAGAGATTTTAATTTTTTTTAGCATTTTTTGATTGATAATGTCAGAAACAGTGAATAAAAAATTGATGGCTGGTTCGGATTGATCAAAAATAGAATGGCGAAAGTGTGATATTAATTATTTTTATATACAATTTCCACACTTTCGCCATCATTGATAGAAGCCGTTATAGGATGAAATAACACTTCCATGACCATCCGATGGTGTTAGGTCGGATTGAAAAATTGTTTTGCAATTGAAAAATTGTTTCTGATTTCAAATAATGGTCAATGAAGCATTAACAACCCGATTGGCTCGTGAACGATTAGATGCAATCAGGAGATTTGTACCAATTCGTGACTCTGTACGGAATAAACTGCAACAACGACAGAGTCTTCAGACTGATTTTGCTGCGGGATCTGAAGAATTGTTTAAACCAGTAACAACAGCAACGAAGGAGATAGAGCGTGCTATACTGGGAGATGATCCTGACGGTAAAAGAAAAGAAGAGGGTCTTATTCCTGTGTTAGAAAAAATAGCAAAAAGAACTAAACAAACAAAAAAATCCTTGCAATCACTTCCTCAGGATATATCAACCGCTTCGAAACGAACATTTAAAGGATTTCAGGAAGAACTAGTTAGTGGACTACCTAAATCAATTATATTTACCGAGAGCGCTAAACAACAAATTCTCAACGAGGATATAGACAATTTAGGTGAATTCGCTGCTAACAGCTATGATTCACAAGAGAAGTTTTTCACGGACAATTATTCGGATTATAGAATGTCACATAATGAATGGGCTGATATAGTGTATGAAATAAATACTGGGGGTTTAGATAGAAGGATGAAAGAATACAGAGACTTCAAAAGAAAATTTCAACTCCAAATAAGACAGCCATACGATGAGAAAAAATTTCTGGGGAGTGGTCTAGTTGGAAACGCTAGCGTTTCATGTCCTGGTAGTGTTCTCAGTGATATATCACGATTAGAGGTTCTTGTAGGAGGGTTCCGAGCCGGAAATAACTCACCGGAAATAATTAATGAAGCAGCTGATATCTGTAGACGATTATTTCAGGGTGGTATCATGGATATCAGCACATATCGAGATTTCATTGGCGAGTTAGTGGAAAGTGGGTATCATAGTGACTGAATTGAAAAGTCATTCGATTAGATAAATAACAATTGAAAAATTGTTTCTGATTTCAAATAATGATCATACACTACAATCATGATAAACCAACCCCCGTCTACGTAGTTAATTCACGGTTTCCGGTTTATAGAGCATACTACGGAGATGGTTTAGGTAATACCATTCTAGGGTTATTTGCGAGAATGGCTCCAAAAGTGATGCCGTTGGCTAAACAATTAGGAATGAAAGCAATTGATGTTATTCGTGATAAGGGTATTGGTGCTGTTGGAGATCTTGCTGGAAAAGCGTTTTCAACTGCGAAGAATAAATTAACATCATTAGTGAAATCACGGATGAAATCCAAAGGATTTTCAAAACCGTTACCGTCTACAGCGGAAATGCCTGCAAGTGTTAGTAGAATTATAAATAACGCAGTAGATGAAAAATTAGCATCGATGGTGACTCCCTTGATAAATCAAGGGGACCAAAATAACATGATAGCAAACATGATAGCAGGAAGTGGCTTTAAAAAACTACGACAATGAAAATGGAAAATCGCGATTTAGACTCTGATAAATAGAATAAAATGTTCAAAAGGTCACCTGATCCAGCATTTGATATGGATGCCCCAGTGCGTAAAGATGATTCTGTACGCGATTTTCAATTTTATTCTTATCACGCAGTACAACCAGATCTCCGATCGCGAATTGAACTTCAAGTTCATGATACCAGTAAATATTTTCTACCGTGTGAGGCATTTATCGAAATCGAAGGAGAACTTGTAACAAATGTTGCAGCTGATACCCCATATGACAATAACGCAAATGTCCGAGTTGGTTTTGTTAATAACGGTATTATGGCGTTATTTGAAAGCGCTAGATATCTCATTGATGGAAAAGAAATTGAATCCATTGACCGTGAAGTTGATGTGGCTACAACAATCATAGGGTTAGCGAGATATTCTGATGATTATACAAGATCGGCTGGTCCGTCTATGATGTTTGCAAAGGATACCTCTGATAACGCTGACCACCTTCAATTCATTAAAGTGTTAACAGCAAGAGATAATGCAGAAGCCGATCAACAGGAAGCAGCTAATCCAGAACGTCGAACTAGACCCGGAGCTGCGTTTGATATTCTCGGAGGCGTTAATGGTAATCTCAATTTAGGATTTGCAACACGCGTAGCAACGTTGCATGGGCAGCGTCGACGATTTTCATGTGCGATTCCACTGCATCATATTTTCGGATTCTGTAGAAACGTCCGAAGAGTTATTTATGGAGCTAAACACACAGTAGCGCTTGTACGAAAGGGTACTGATGATGATGCAATCTGGCGTAATGCTGGGGTTGCTCCCGGTAAAGTCATTTTAACAAAACTATCATTGTGGATGCCAGTGTTAACTCCATCAATCACCGAAGAACAACGACTACTATCATTTATGGACCAAGGAGGAAAGTCGTTGTTAAGTTGGTTATCAGTGACCACGGATATTAAACAAGACAGTGTTGATGGTACATTCACATGGCACCTGGCATCAAAACAAGGTGTTTCAGCTCCACGTCATATATTCGTAGCGTTACAGAATAATGCGCGAGTTGGTAATCAAGAACGAAGCCATATGATATTTGATCAGTTAGGTGTTAATGAAGTCTCGCTGAGAATAAACGGACAGCAGGAACCATCCGAGGATATACAACTTGATTACGGTCAGAATCATATTGCACGCGTGTATCATAACCTGTTGTCATATATGTCACGTGATCAAAATGTGGATACTGGTTTGCAAATATCACAATTGGATTTTAAAAGCCTCTATCCGATTTATTACTTCTCACTGGAACATCTTGATTTAACAAGACAATCTGTCGTTGATATACACTTTAGAGCCCGTGTAACCCGTCCGACTGGTCCACCAGTTGGTGGGGTACCTCCTATCCTTATCCCGAATTATAGAGCGGTTGCTGTCATTCTCAGCGACAAATCAATGCTACTTGAAGGTGTTGGTGGAAGAATGAGAGTGGTAGATGCACCAGTGGAAAACATGTAATTGAAATTGTAAACGATTTAGAATCAATCTATTATGTATAATGTCATATAGTGTTATTAGTGTTGCGTTAACTCCCGGTCAATTAAAAAAATTGCAATCGGAATCAGCTAAAAAATGTGGAACCACAATCACGTTGAAACCCAACCAAATGACTGGTGGTGCAAATAAACTATCGCTGACAACTCGTCAGGTGAAACATTTCAATGATGCACTAGTAGCAAAAAAGGGTGTTCAGATTACTCTCTCTGCGGCTGCTATCAAAAATATGATTAAAACAGGCGGTATATTCCCGTTGTTAGCTGCGATACCAGCATTGATTGCAGCAGCAGCCCCAGCGGTGGCTAAAGCGGCAGCGTTAGGAGCCGTTGGTACTGCAGCAGGAATGGCACTAAAGAAGGCAACTGGGAAAGGATATAAAAAAAGGGACGATCCGTTCACGGATTGGGTCTAAGACTACCAGGAACCCCGTATTCGTGGTACAGCGGAAAGGGTCTAAGACTAGGACCGGTTTATTAATTGAGGAACCTATGGTTCCCAAATCTTCGATGGTTCCCATGTCCAATTTTGATTTAATGGATGCTGCTAAAAAACTAGCGATTAAAAACTTCAGAGGTGTCTTTATGAAAGATCAATTACCACATCAACCAAACAGCGTTGAAACCGGAATCATTAATTTAGATAACAGCACCGGACCCGGAACTCACTGGGTTGCATACGCTATTGATCCACGTGGGATTGTTTATTTCGATTCATATGGATTAGCCCCACCAAAAGAGTTTTTGCGTTATATAAAAACCCTTCCAATGAAGACTTGGTATTCTACGCTACCAACACAACAAATGAATGACCCACCAATATGTGGCAGCGAAGTATTAAATGTCCTTAACGCTATTTCTAACTCCTTGAGTAACCCAAGCGGAAAACCACCACATGTTGTCGTGAATGAATACACTAGTAATCGCTGGAGAAAATCGAAGATTTTTCAACGAAGTCGTCAAAAACGATTTTAGAGAGAGAAAGAGTTTTACAATAACATGATTGATATTTGGGGGAGATCTTTGAAACCCAAACCCGATGACACTGCAACCGGTGATGTAAAAAAACTAATCAAAGATGAAATAGCTGAGACGTTAAATTTAGCAAGTGTTGACCCGAACGAAATAGTTGTATTTCAGGACAAACAGGGTAAATTGAAATCCAGTGATGTGTCATTGAATGACATTTTAAAACGGCAGCAAGACGCCACTGAAAACTCTATTGCGCTGTATTCCAACGACGGACGACTTAAAGCCAGTAATATATCCGCGGATGACATTTTAAAACGGCAGCAAGACGCCACTGAAAACTCTATTGCGTTGTATTCCAGCGACGGACGACTTAAACCAGGTGCACTTGTGTCTACGATCACAGACGCGATTGTCACCCACGACAAGATGATTATCACCAACAACCGCATGATTGCCGACAACGACAACAGGATTGCCGCCCACGACAATAAGATTGCTACCCATGAAAATGAGTTGGATAATTCTCTGTTAGAACTAACAACACTTGAATCTAAAATTGAAGAAAACGGAAAACAGTTTTCAGTTTTTCGTAAAAATATCATCGAGAAATTTATTGGAACCCCGTTGGATAAAGTTGAAATAAAACTCCCGGATATTAAAAAATCCATCGATGAGACGAAAACATTCATCGAAGCCATCAAAGGTGATTTTTCGAGGATGATAACAATCATTGAAAAAACAAAAATTCCTCATGAGAAAACCAACAACGTAGTATACACCATCCAACACGGATCATTTGCGTGGACACCTACAAACAACAAATTAGATATCACTGCAACCGTTAAAGGTATTTATCGATTAACACTAGTAACACCATTGACTCAATTTAATATATCATCGTCGAGTTCATCCGGGGTCAACAATACGATTTCAACGATCATCGACAAGGATACAACTGAAAAGTTCACTATAACAGCTACTGATAAAAATTTGATTAAGGTTTCAGCAACCTGGTATGTGGAATTCGTAGCGGATTTAAGTAAATAACTAAATTGAAAGGAAAATCGTTCGGATTTCACAATTGAAAACGCTAGCGTTTTTAAAATAACAATGATTTCATCAACTCAATGTCGCTATGATCAGGTCAGAGAATTTCAAAATAGACTCAAAACCCTCACTGAGGAGTATCAAATAAAAATAAAAAAATACCGACGAAGAATCACCGCAATTGATGTTATTGTGTACTCGGTGTCAAGCGTTCTCACTGGCGCAGGAATAATACTTGCATCGGTTACAATGATTGCCCCGGTCGTAGTTCCAATTTGCATTTCTGCGGTGGCTACAATCGGGGGTATATCAACCGGGATAGCAAAAAAGATATCATCATGCAGCCAGAGTAAACTGCAGAATTACTTAATTCAATTTCATATTGCATCAACCGCATATTCGCAGTTATCCCTGATGATATCGTCGTCACTCGATAATACGATTATATCAGATAGTGAATTCTCAGCGATGGTCAGTATTTTTGATTCCGCGATATCGAAATTAGAGCGACAGCATGAATATAATAACAATGACAACACCGATGGAATTAGAAAACACGAACCCAAAAACCAAAATGATCTCAATAACCTCAACCATACCAAATTGTGAGTTCTCAGTGATGGTCAGTATTTATGATTCCTCGATACCAAAATTAGAAATAAATCCTGAGTATAATAACAATGACGACACCGATGGAATTACTTCAACGAGTAGTGGAGAACACGAACCCAGTACAAACAAGCATGATATCAATAACATCAACGGAACCCGAGTTTAGTGTGAATTTCCCTAGCCCAGTCCCCGTGAAGGAGATAGCGCTAGCAAAATTACGAGTATACCACAGTTGGCCTAATATCAGATCAAAATCATT
This sequence comes from Unio pictorum, assembly GCA_030141615.1. NCBI lineage: Eukaryota > Metazoa > Mollusca > Bivalvia > Unionida > Unionidae > Unio > Unio pictorum. Next base: position 15,665,677 of record JARLTB010000122.1, read on the forward strand.
TGGTGGTCAACAACCGAATAATTCACTGGTGTTTGCAAATAAGAATAAACCCGACGGAACCCCAGACTGGAATGTCGTTTCGATACCAACCGGATCATACCAAATCGAACAAATCAATAATGAATTCGCGCGTAGAATAAAATCGATTACTGGAAAAGAATCAAAAATCGCTATAACAGTTCATGAGCCGACGCTATCATCCGCAATTGAGATAAGCACAGAAGGATACGTCGAAGATATCTATCAGAGTTCTATTAGAACCGTACTAGGATGGCCTGAATTACCACCAGGGGGAAAAACCGTTGATTTACCAGAACCACAAAAAACTGATTATATCACCGACAGAATAAAACCTGATAATCCAATAAGGAGTTATAAAGATCGCACAATCACTAGAGATTTTTTTAAGATCTTTCACGATAATGTTGGGGGAGGGAAATTTCTTGTTGCTGACGATCTTAAAATCGATGAAAATTTCACAGCAATGAATAATGATTTTTCGCTGTTGTTAATACCCCTTAAATCCGGCTCTCTCACCCGAGATGAATTTATCAGCGTCGTAGAAACATGCAACAAAATCATCAATGATATGGAAACATTTCATTTGCAAATCATTCAAGTGATATTAGGTGACAGTAATCCTATAACGAGAACAGAATTTGCATTAATCTATCAAATCCGCGTTGAAGACATTCCAACATTCAAACTACCAGGGTATAATATCTTAGAACTACAAAAATCTCTCAGTGATGCCATCGATGTTGGTTTTAAAATAATTCATGATGCATGGAAAAAAACAGCATCACCGGAAATAAAAATCCTCAAACACAATAATGACCCAGACGGTGGCGGTAGGCATTTCGCTCCGTTCAACGTAAATATATCCTCAGTGATTGCACTCAATTTAGTATGTGATGTTATTGAAGGAAGCTATCAGATTAATCTCGAACGATCAAATCAAGCTCAGCAAGGATATATTCTTTATTCGTTTTCACCAACAGCTCCTCCAGGATTCCTGATTATTGAAAACCCAATTAATCCTGTCTACATGCGATGCCATAATAATTCGTTAACGAGAATTAATTTCAAACTCACAGATCAGTCCAATAATCTGATTGATTTACAAGAAGAGGTGTTAGCGATTAGTCTGTTTGTGAGATCCTAAAGACTGGATCAAATCATTTATTATTTTTTGTTAACCCATAGCAGCAGAGAGGGTGGATGACAACAAGTTGCGACCAAAATTAATTAAAAAATCGTAAAATCTCCGTTTTCATTTTTTTAGTTAAAATGAGATTTCGTAGGGAAGGCTCGTTAAGATTTCAATCAATTTTTTGTCTGAAAACGTTGTAGGGTTTGCCCCTGAGATATTTTTTTTTGGTTAAAATGAGATTATAGGACGGCTCGTTTTAGGATTTCAATCAAATTTTGTCTAAAAACGTTGTAGGATTCACCCTCTCTGCTGCTGTTTAGGATGGAAGCGTTTCCGACAAGACTGGATTCGTTATGTGATTTCTGTCTTATAATTTCGTCCTTATATACCCCTAGCTGTGACAGATATGCGCAGCTAGGTACTTTAAACTGCAGGCAATTTCGCACATGCAGCATGAGCTGAGTGTTCGCTCATTATGCCGAAATAACTAAAAAGCCCAACAAATAATAAACTACCCTCGGTAAGGCTGTACGCAGTAACGAAATCGAGACTAGATTTTTGACCACATATACATATTGAACATAATCGTATACAATTCCGTGACAATATATATATATATATATATATATATATATATATATATATATATATATATATATATATATATATATATATATATATATATATATATATATATATATATATATATTGTTACGGCTATTGGATTTAAATTATTTATTTTTTTATTGTTAAATCTAAATTTGTCATTTAGGGTTTAATATTTATTCATTAATTGGGAGATTTTTTCTAGAAAATTCAGTTTGACCTAGACTCTTAGTTGTAAACAGGCTGACTATCCTTTAATTGTAAACAAGTTTTGACCTTGGCTTGCAGTGGATCTAATTCCTGACCTTGCTTTGGACATTGTCAACAAGTATCTACAACTATTGGTTAATTTCAAGGACAACCTTTTATTTTTAGTAATTCGTGGCTTATTTTCTTCTGGATGATTCTATTATTACGTGACTAGGTGAAGGTAGACTCTTCTGACCTTCTATAAATTTCTAGAAAATCACGTGATCTCTTGTTTACATATTAAAAACGGGTATTTAAATCATTGTACTGGAAGAGAGATTCAGTAGATGTTTGGGCTTTATTATTATTATTAAGTTGTGTATTTCATGTTTGAGTGTTATCTTGTTCTGGACTTTGTGTCAATTAATTGAAGAAAGAAGAATTATCTGGAAAAGGACATATGTTTCATAATTTCATTTGGATGATATTAAAACAAGAACTGCATCACGTGACATTGTCAGCCATTTTGGATTACATCGTCAAGATTCGAACCTGGAACTATTAGAACATTTATTTATCAGGACTTGCAATATCATTAGTGGATTATTTTGTGAATTCTATATTTGTTGGATTTGATTCTCTAAAACCGTAAGTTTATTTATTTTATGAAAATAATTGTACTTAAATAAATCATTGTTAAAGTTTTACAAGCTTGTTAGTTTTCACTCTTTCTGTGTTGCTGCTTATTCGAGCCTAAGCACGTAACATAGAATTGGTGGCTATCATCCGGATTGAGATTTGAGATAAATTTGAATTAAAATTAGAATTTCCCCTAGTTTTTGAAAATTTTAAATCTTTAGTGAGACTAACACGCTTGTATCAAAATGACATCTAAGGTAGAAATATTTCTTTCTAATCCTACCCAGGAGCAATTAGATCTTTTCAAAAAAGATGAGTTAGTTCAACTTGCAAAAAAATACGATCTTTTGAAGTGAAGGCTTCTTTAACGAAACAAGATATCAAAAAGATTTTGGTCCAGTATTTGGTAGAACAGGATCTTTTGGAACAAAGTGCTTTGATTCCAGTCAGTAAGTCTACCCCAGACTCTGACATTAAATTGAAGGAATTAGAATTAAAATTCAAGATGGAATTAGAGTTGAAGAAGCTGGAATTTCAAAGAGAGAGTGAATTAGATTTAAAAAAACAACTGGAATTACAAAAAGAGCAGATGCGGATTGATAGAGAGAAAGAGAAGCAAATTGAATTACAAAAAGAGCAGATGCGGATTGATAGAGAGAGAGAGAGAGAGGAGAAAGAAAGACAATTACAATCTGAAAAAGAGGAGAGAGAGAGAGGGGGAATTAGAGTTTAAGAAACTGGAATTTCAGGAAAGGGATAAAGAAAGACGATTACAGTTTGAAAAAGAGGAGAGAGAGACAGGAAAGGGAGAAGGAAAAACAATTACAATATGAAATTAGAATGAAAGAAATGGAGCTGGCAAGTGAGAATCACCATCATACTTCAAATCAAAATTTTGATTTAGCAAGGAATATTAGATTAGTGCCCCCTTTCAAAGAAAAAGAAGTAGACAAATATTTTATTCTTTTTGAAAAAGTTGCAGAAAATTTAAAGTGGCCAAGAGAGAATTGGACTCGGTTACTACAATGTGTAATTACTGGTTAGGCTAGTGAGATTTATACTTCACTGTCTGTTCAGCAAAGTGGTGATTATGACGTAGTTAAAGAATGCATTTTAAGAGGTTATGAGTTAGTTCCTGAAGCTTATAGGCAAAAATTTAGAAATTACAGAAAAGAAGCTGGACAAACTCATGTCGAATTTGCTAGACAAAAAGAGCAGTTGTTTGATAGATGGTGTTTAGCCAAGAAAGTCGAGCAAGATTATCAAACTCTCAAGCAAATTATATTAATTGAAGAGTTCAAAAACTGTTTTCATAGTGATGTTAAAACTTATCCTGAGGAGCATCAGATTGAAACCTTGGAAAATGCTGCTCGAGCTGCTGACGAATATTCTTTGACACATAAAGTTCCTTTTGTTAACAAGACTTCTACTCAACAATTTAATGGCAGAAAAGTATTTCCGCCTAATTCAAGCCCTTCTAAAACTCAAACTAACACAACTTTCAAAAATCAGACTTCAGAGAAGTTTGATTCTGGATCCTTGTCTCTTCCGATGTGTAACTTTTGCAAGAAAAAAGGACACGTTATTTCTGATTGCTACAAATTGAAAAATAGGCATCAGAATCAAGACAGGCCTGTTCCAAATGCTCTTATTTACAAGAGGTCAAGGTCACAGTCATGTATTGAAAGCAATACATTTGTTGGGTCTAATAAATCCCAGTCTGATTTTGATTTGGAGAATTATGAACCATTCATATCGAAGGGTTCTATATCACTCTTGGGTGATTCAGCCAATCCCACCCCTATTAAAATTTTAAGGGACACAGGAGCTTTTCAGAGTCTTTTATTATCAGGTACTTTGCCTTTTTTCTGAGAAGTCTTCTTCTAATGAAAGTGTTCTTATTCAGGGAATAGAGTGCGGCGTTGTTAATGTTCCTCTCCATTGTGTAAATTTGTCATCAGACTTAGTATCAGGACCTGTGACAATCGGAACGGTCTCTGTTTTACCCGTAGAGGGAATAGATTTATTGCTAGGTAACGACTTAGCTGGGGACAAGGTTGTGGTTAATCCACTTGTGACTGACAAGCATAATTTGGATCAGAAAGTTGATCCAATTGAAAAAGAAATCCCTGATATATTTCAAGCTTGTACAGTTACTAGAGCTATGGTAAAGAAAGCTCTTGAGAATGAAGTTGAAAAGGGCAGTATTCCCTTATCTGACACTAGTATAGGTCAGGCTTTTGATGAAGTCACTTTTACTCTTGGTTTGGATCAATCAGAAGGTATTGATCATAGTGATCCTCTTTTAACAACTCATTCTCTTTATTCTAATCAGGGTGATGATTTTGAGAATGATGTTACAGAAGGCAGCATTCCTTCAACTGACCCTTGTATAGGTCAGGTTTTTGATGAGGTCACTTTTACTCTTGGTTTAGATCAATCAGAAGGTATTGATCATAGTGATCCTTTTTTAACAACTCATTCTCTTAATCAGGGTAATAAACGACAGGTACTTGTCGTTGAACAGGAAAAAGATCCTGAGATCTCCTGTTCGTTTCAAAGGGTCATAAATGAGACTGAAGTCACTGAAGTTCCTGTCTGTTATGTCATTAAAAATGGAATTCTTATGATAAAATGGAGACCTCCCGAGGTACCTGCTGGTGATGAATGGTCAGTGAACTATCAAATAGTAGTTCCAAAACCTTACAGACAGGAAATACTTAATCTGGCGCATGAAACTCCTTTGGCTGGTCATTTAGGGATTAATAAAACGTATCACAAGATCTGGACTCACTTCTATTGGCCAAAAATCAAAAGTGATGTTGTCAAATACTGTAGATCTTGTCATACTTGTCAAATGGTAGGAAAACCCAATCAGAAGATACCTAAGGCTCATCTACAACCTATTCCTGCATTTGACGAACCTTTTAGTAGAATTATGGTAGATTGTGTAGGTCCCTTACCTAAGACCAAGTCAGGTAACCAATACCTGTTGACCATTATGTGTGCGTCAACAAGGTTTCCAGAGGCTATTCCGTTGAGGAATATAAAATCTAAAACAATAGTAAAAGCTTTGATAAAGTTTTTTACTCAGTATGGCCTTCCCAAATCTGTTCAGTCTGATCAAGGTTCAAACTTTATGTCTGGTATTTTCCAACAAGTTATGTATGAATTAGGCATTCAACAATTCAAATCTTCTGCCTTTCATCCTGAGAGCCAAGGGGCTTTAGAAAGATTTCATCAGACTTTGAAAAATATGATTCGATCATATTGTTTTGATACAAATAAAGATTGGGATGAAGGCATTCATTTACTATTGTTTGCTGTTAGAGAATCAGTTCAAGAATCTCTAGGCTTCAGTCCCTTTGAACTGGTTTTTGGACATACTGTGCGTGGACCATTGAAGTTATTGAAAGAGAAACTTTTAACTAATGAAGATCCTGAAATTAATCTTCTTGATTATGTGTCTGATTTTAGATACAAATTGTCAAAGGCTTGTGAGGTTGCAAAAATAAATCTGCACTCTGCGCAATCTAAAATGAAAGCAAGATATGATAAAAATTTGAAGGAAAGGAGCTTTCAACCTGGTGATAGAGTCCTGGCTCTCTTGCCTTTGTCACAAAACCCTCTTCAGGCTAAGTATTATGGTCCCTACACAGTCGATAGGAAAATTAATGAATTAAATTACATTATAAATACTCCTGGGAGGCGCAAACAAAATCAACTTTGTTATATAAATATGCTAAAGGAGTATATTGAAAGAGATAGCCATGCTAAACATGTAATTAATTTAGTTGTACCTGTCCCACTCAATGAAGCAATATCATCAGATTCTACTGATATCGAAGTGACGACTGATATTGAAATGACGAATCTTTGCAATTCATAAATTATAAAAAAATCTAGACCAGAAACTTTCACATTTGCAAGTGCAAGAAAGAAATAAATTGAAGCAATTATTAATAGAATATGAGCACTTATTTCCAGATATTCCTACAAGGACAAACAAAATTTTTCATGACGTTGAAATTGAAAATTCAAAACCTATTAAACAACATCCATACAGGATGAATCCACTCAAACAGGAATACTTAAAAAAAGAAATTCAATATTTGCTGGAGAATGATTTTATCGAGCCCAGTAAAAGTGATTGGAGTTCACCATGCATACTTGTTCCAAAACCAGATAAAACTTTCCGTATGTGCACTGATTATAGGAAGGTGAACAGTGTGACAAAAACAGATTCATTCCCATTACCAAGAATTGACGATTGTATTGATAAAATCGGGTATGCCAAGTATGTCACCAAATTTGACCTTCTGAAAGGATTTTGGCAGATTCCACTGACGGAAAGAGCAAAGGAAGTCTCAGCATTTGTGACTCCAGATGGACTTTACCAATATAAAGTAATGCCGTTTGGGATGAAAGGGTCACCAAGTACATTTCAACGTCTCATGAATATGATTACCTCTGGTCTAGAAAATTGTGATGCTTATATAGATGATGTCATTATCTACAACGACACCTGGATAGAACATCTAGCAACGATTCGAAAATTCTTTGACAGACTCACTGATGCATGTTTGACAATTAATTTATCTAAAAGTGAGTTCTGTCGTGCTAGTGTAACTTTCTTAGGACATATTGTGGGACATGGGCAGGTTAAACCAATATATGCCAAGGTTGAGGCTATCTCTAAATTCCCTGTGCCTGAAAATAGAAAACAACTGATGCGGTTTTTAGGTGTGGCTGGATATTATCGTAAATTTTGTTTAAATTTTTCTATAATAGCAGAACCCCTGACAAATTTATTGAAAAAGAAGAATAAGTTTGGTTGGACTGAAAAATGTCAGGAGGCTTTTGATAAGTTTAAAGCCATACTTGAAACAGCACCAGTTCTTGCAGCTCCAAATTTTGGTCAATCTTTCAAATTATCTGTTGATGCAAGTGATGTTGGGGTTGGAGCGGTTTTAATTCAAGAGGACAAAAATGGAATTGAACATCCAGTGTGTTATTTTTCTAAGAAATTGAATAAGCACCAGAAAAATTATTCAACAATCGAGAAGGAATGTTTGGCGTTGATTTTGGCTCTGCAACATTTTGAAGTTTATTTAAGTTCAGCTCCTTCGATTACAGTTTTTAGTGACCACAACCCCCTTACTTTCATCGGCAAGATGAAAAACAAAATCCAAAGATTACTGAGATGGAGTTTGTTATTACAAGAATATAATCTTGATATCAGGCACATAAAAGGAAAAGATAATATAATTGCAGATGCTCTTTTCCGTGCATAATTTATTATCCTGTGTAATTTATGCTAGTTCTTTTAATCTCAGATGTAAATTGGTTTGTGATAAAAAAAGAAAGTTTTATCATATAAACCTTTCTTATTATTTTATGGGGGAAGGTGTTACGGCTATATGCATATATATATATATATATATATATATATATATATATATATATATATATATATATATATATATATATATATATATATATATATATATATATATATATATATCATATTCTGAAAATATTTATGACCCTATTTTTTTTTCTTTATTAAAATGTGGAAAAGCTATAAATTTAACACTTCATATTTATTATGTCCTGATTTCGGTTATAAATTTATGATAATTTATATTGACGTTGTGGAAATCCTAGGATCTCTTCACATACGAACTATTATATGTGAATACAAGTTGGAAATCGGCATTCTCTATGTTTGCAAAAATATTGTTAGCTACTTAGACAAAATAGAAATGTGTGTTTCATTGTATTTCCTTATTTAATCAATCACATTATCTATAGCAACCTGGCATTTTGGATTCCAATAAGCCCATATTATTTGATTAGAATTAGCAATGGCCCGAATAAGTCGGCATTCTTTATATATATAATGCTCTTTTCCTGTTTTTCATTAATTTATTATTATTATTATTATTATTATTATTATTATTATTATTATTATTATTGCTGTTGTTGTTGTTGATACCCTCAGTCAGTTCATAATTCCAATGAAACGTAATTGGTTCAGCTTTAAGATTTCTGTAATTTATCTAAAGTACATGTACTTTCAATTCCAACCTGTTCAAGACCGTCTTGCACGTTAGCGTCCGTATTAACCGTGAAGTCTTCCGGTACACTGTTATGCTTAACAGTGTTACAAACATCCGAAAGAACCAAACATTTTCTGGTAGTGAGAACACTTCTATTTGCAGCACAAATTCTACATTGTTCAAATACGAGTGTCATCACCTTGAACGGTTAGTATTTATGCACAAGTTTTGAGTGCAAAAATGTATTTAAAAAATGTTTACAGAGCTGCATAACTTATCAAACGGATCGACCTATTCTTACAATTTACAATGTCAATGTAAGATGTCGGCCTTGAAATATATGTTTAATGGGGTCGACGTCTTACACGACAGTACCAATGGCACATGAGTAAGACGTTTCATCAATTAAGTACGAATAAATCTCTGACAACACGAAATCACCTTACCGGTACTACTATTATAGTACAGGTACGGTTATTTCGTATTGTCAGACATTTCTTCGTACTTTATTGATAACATGTCCGACTCCAGTGTTAATATCTACCTATTTTAATTTTATTGGCAATTAAAAATGATAATGGCAACCTATTTTAATTTTATTGCCAATTAAATACGACAGGTAGCAAAGTCTAAATAATCAACTGACAAACGTTATTACAGATTTAATACCCCACCCCCTACCCGGGTATTAAAGTATCAATATTCATCCTTCTTTTCGTCATTCATGGTGTAATGATCACATTGGCTTATTTCAAAGGAAATTTGGAGAATCTGCAATGAACTGAGGGCTGGGGGTGATATGGGATTCCAACATATAACAAATGTTTGATTGTTTTAGTTATAACGAGCCCTAGACCAGCAAGTTGGTCTAAGCTTTTTATTTATTTTGACATAGCAGCTTTGTCAAAATAAAAAAAAAAGGCTTAGACCAACTTGCAGGTCTAAACGAGCCCTTGTGGCCAAGATTTGAAACCAATTTCTTTGTTGCATATCCTCTTGATATATGATTTCAAGTGTTGTTAGGCCAGCTGCCTTTTAATGGCAGAGTCTTGCAAGTCGTAAGACATCTTATGTTGGGAAAGAAAAATCGGGGTGCATAGGGACAACAGAAAATTAACGTTGAAAAAAATGAAAAGACCAGTTGGGCAGCTGAAAGTATTATGAAGCAAAGTTTTATGTTAAAAATCATAATGGAATTATTTTTATTTTCCAGAAACAAAAGTGATCATTAAATTGTTCCTTTGGGTGTCTACAGCTAGATGCCTAAATGTCTTCACATCATTCTGTATTTGAGTTCTGGATGATTGCTGTCAGTAAGATGCCATATCAATCCTCATTTACTGGGTGCCAATTATCTGAGTAAGTAATCATTTCATACTATGACCCCTTAAGTCACCATTAAAGAAATGAGACTTAAAATGAAAACTTTTCTTTTTATTTAATAATTTTTAGATTAGTCTTTTTCTCTTCACTATTTGATTTAAGTGTCAAGTGTAGATTAAAAACATTGTAAACTTGTGAACATTGCCTAAGAGTATTTACTTTCAGTATGCAACAATATGTTGTTACAGACATAACATGAGTAAACTATTGAACCTGTCCTTTTTAAGACGGAATTGACAAGGGGACATAATCAGATGTTTTGACCAATTGATTGACATATGAACAGATGATAAACATATATCTGTCTGTAATATGCTTAATACAGATACAGCATTATGTCAACATATATAAAATGGCTCTACCCCACCACTGATAGAATTTGTAAAGATGAAAAGACCATCATAAGTTAACTATATTGGAATGATATCGATACATGACAGAGGTGTATTGTTTCACCTGTATATCAAAGTATCTTTATATTTAATAAATATACTGATCTATGGTGGTTAAGTGATATTTCATGTTAATTTTATGAACTATTTTAAATGAACTGGTATTAATTACCCATGAGCTATGCATGACTGAAGCACTTCCATAGATGCTTATATAGAATAATACGATTATAATTTTAAAATTTAATTTTGAAATGGGTTTCTGTCAAATGAAACACTGATTCATCATTCATTTGCTGAATATATCTTCTCAGAATACACCATGTAATACAACCAAAAGTCCATCTCTTTTTCAGTATAATCAATGTGTGATGATTTGTTAATCTGGTTCTTGACTGGTTGGTAATTGACACTGGCCTTTTGTTATAGCAACTGACCAGATTAACTTAATGCATTTCAGATTGCAGTACTTATATACATGTACTGACAGTGTCAAGAAAGAAACATATACAAATATTTACTGTGAAATAGTTGGACATGCTTTTAGTGAATATGATTGGCAGGTAGTCCGGGGTATACAAAAAGTTGATTCTATTTATAAAAAATCATTTCATATTCAGTTGAAGCATGCAATGTTATTTGGACATAAGTATTTAGTGACAATAAATAAACTATCCAGATTTATTATGTAAGAATTCTATTAGGTTTCTAAATATGTTCATTTCAGTGCTTGTAGAATATAAGATGGATTCCTACTTGATCCTGTTGTATGTAACATTGGAACAGGAGAATGCAATACAGGCTTTATTCAAGCAGCAGGAATGGCTTTACAACAGGAAGAAGTTCACAAAGACTGATTATAAAGGTAAATGTATCCCAAATAAGTCTCTTTTTGTGGCTTAATTTTTGCTCATTGTTTCACCCCAAATAGGACTGCTACAGGGTAAATAATAAATTATTCTTAAGCTTGGAAGCTGAATAGTTTCCACATCTCTTTAACTAGGGTAAACAATGCATACAACAAGCTTAATATAACACTTGTGTTCTTTAGGTAAACCATCCCGCAGTGTTGTACGATTAGTCTGCCCACACTGGGTACACCAAGGACCTGGGATCGCTAAAAAATTGTATGATCCATTTTACACTCATTATATATTTTCTGATTTTATTGTTTTATTGTGTTTTCTGGCAAATTTTAATTCTTTTTTATTTTGAAAAATCAAAATAAATCTTTATAAACATTACACAAAATTAATGCCACTAATATTAAATGATAGCATGTATGTAGAAATACTGGATACAATACATCCTGTTTGCAAGACATCCTGGTTACAAAATGATGTGCTGGTCTCCCACTCCCACCCGCACCCCGAAATTATAGTTCATAAACTCACAATATACTATCATTTAATGCATGATAAAAAAAAAAGAAATATCTTTGAGCTGATATAATCATTTTATCAGCCCCGTTCCATGGGTCCTTGTGCTATTTCTGTAACATAATGACAAGTAAATGATGAAGTAACTTGTACTCTCTAACATGGAGAACACGCTTTTACTGTCAGTTAGACAGTATTTTTCCAAAAGGTTTGGGTTGTTTTGGTTCAAATTTAAAAGGGTTAGTTTGTTTTACTCTATTCAGAATGGGCATAGTTAAACAATTTTATCATCAAAATGTACTTTATTCATGTAAATCACTTCCAAAGATTTGCAACTGAATCATTCAAAGATATTATTATTATTATTATTATTATTATTATTATTATTATTATTATTATTGTGATATTTCTTTGTGGAGTCGATTAATGCATGGAGACAGGAAATAGTCAGTCCAATTTTTTAAAAAGTGTTTCGCAACTGTTATTTAAAAGTTCCTCTTCAACAGCACACAAATGTTATCATTTAGAAACAGATATAAACAACAATATGGTCTACATAATGCTGTATCATCTGTTGGTCCAAAAACAATATGGCCATGGGTAATGCCTTGTGTGTAAATTACATCATTTTATATTTATGGAATTCGAGGGCCTGCTAAACGATGCTATGCACTCCTGTTTGTGAGGGAATTTGTGAACTTATAATTATCATTTATTCCATTATTGGTTTACATGAGGCGTTTTTGTTTCAGATGGAAGTGATTTTGCTAATCCTTGGAGAAGACCAGACTTGTCCGACAATGGACCCCTAGAAAGCATGGCGGAATCATCTTCCTTTAACCAAAATTTACCAACTAACAACAAAAGAATTCCAAAATATGCAAGCTGTATCCAACAGAGAATCAATTCTGAATGCAAAGACCAAAGTAATAATGCTATGATTGGATCTGATTTCACACATCTGTCACATAAAATATTTTCAAAAAACCAGGGTGTTGAAGTAGATCATGAGGAATTTTCTTTTAACACATCCTTGCAATCAGCCATCCATGGCACTCATTCAGATGAATTTTATGAAGCTAGAGTTGACAATTCTGCTTTTCATGATGGATCACATACACAAACTTCCTTTAACTGTGACAAAATTCAGGTCAAAAGTTTGGAGGAAGATCATGACCAGTTATCTTTTGAAATTCAGATAAAACAAGAAGAAGAAGATGACATTGATTCATGCCAGCCTGAACCGCATGCCGATGGTAGTCTTCCAGATATTTCCTCTGAACAACCACAGGTGACTGTTGCCCCAGTTATGTTCTTAAGCCCAGCTTCAATTAAGGTGGCCAATAATTTTATGAATGACTCTGCTTCACATGTTTCCAGTCACAGAGAAAAATTATTGAGAATTTCTAAGAAAAAGGATAGAGTTTCTGACCAAAATAATCAGGATAAGAGAACGAATGAAATTCAAGCCAGTGGTAAAACTTTTAAGCGACAGAGAAAGAATTCTTCATTGAGTCTAGTAACAGAGACAGGAAAAAGAAAGGAAAAAAAATTTAAAAAGAAAAGGAAAGGCAAGACTTCAAAATCTTATTTAGCAGATTGTAATAAAGAGTGTGAAAAGAATATCTTAGAGTGTCATCATCAAGAACATTTTTTAGAAATTGCTGAAGTAAAACAACAGATTGAGTTAGAGAAAAATGTTACAGTCCATACGGCTACAGGAAACCCAGAAAAAATTGAATCGGATAGTAACAAAGACTGTAGAAACATGACCTTGGAAAATTCTTCTGGGTCTAATGAAAGTATTGCAGAAACTTCAGAAGAAAAAATATTGGTCGCTTTAGAGTACAATAAAACAGAGCATACAGTTACAGAAACTAGAAAAAATACTCAAACAGAGCCTGAGACCACTGCTACAAGTATTGGAAAGCCTAAAATGGAAAAAGGACGCATTTTTTGTGAAGACTGCAAGGAAAGTTTCAAATTGCCAGGAAAGTTCAAAAGGCATAAAAGAGATGGTAAATGTGTGTTTCATTGTGAATTCTGTGGGAAAAGATACATTTCTAAGGATTATGCGTCATTTATGGTACATAAAAGATACCACATGGATGATCGTCCTTACAAGTGCCAACTATGTCCTAAAGCATATAAGTTTGAATATCAATTAAAAGTTCACTTTAGAAGTCATGTGGGCGAACGGCCCTGGGTGTGTGAAATTTGTGGAGCAAGGTTCTTGGCCACTTTTAATTTAAAACAGCACAAATTAAACATGCACTCAGATGAAACCCATGTTTGTGACATATGTGGTGCTTCATTACGCAACAAAGGGTACCTCGAGTGGCACAAAAGGTTTGTACATTCGTCTGAGCGACCATTTCCGTGTCCAACATGTGGACAACATTTTAAGACAAAAAAGACTCTAAAGGATCATAAACTTGTGCATGAGAAATCTCTTGCCTTCGTATGTGACATATGTAGTAAAGGGTTTAAAACAAAAACTAGATTAAACTATCATGTTAGACGTCATCAAAATGACAGGAGATATCAGTGTGAGACTTGTGGTAAAAGATTTTACTGTACAAAAACTCTTGGAAATCACCAGATGATTCATTCAGGTGAAAAGCCATTCAAATGCTCAGTTTGTGATTATAGATGTACCATAAAAAGTAATTTAGGCAAACACATGAAGGTTCACACAAGTAAATGAAACTGACCAGATTTCTACCATGTCAGGCACATACATATGACATATGTATGTACTTTATTTCCTTTGAATACAGATTTTTAAAGATTAGATATGTGTATGGATTGTTTTAACTGAATATGTCAATAATAATAATAATAATAATAATAATAATATTAACAATGATAATAATGTTTTATCTATCATTTGAGCAGCTGTAACTTTTGAGCAATATTTGCTTAGGTAAATGCAGATTTAAAACTTATCTCACCTGTACGAAGTACAGTGCAACTTGTGCTGTGACCCAAACGTGGTAGTGAATGTACACAGCAGTTTAGTGTCTGTTATTAAAGTTTTAATTATGACTGATATGAAGGAACTATGCATCAAAGTTTTACTGCTTTGTATTTGCTAACATATGCCTGAGTTTGCTTTATACATTTTAGTATTTTTACCCAAATTTACTGCTTTTTTTTCTCAGAATTTTAGGAACAAATGTGAGGTCATAATTTGCATTTGAGGTTCATTCAAAAAGATCAGTGTCACACAGTAAAAGCCAGATCATGGCATCTGTTTTATTTTCAGTATGTATTATGTCAAGTTAAAAAAATTGATTTTTGATTTTTTTCCAGCTTTAGTTGTGTCAAGAAGCACCATTACGTTACATATGTCAAGATGATTCACATGTCATTTGAAGTGGACTGTCGGCAATTTAGATTATCTCAGTAGTAAGAAGCTATCCTGTCTTTTCATGTACTGGGTCTTCTTTAATACTTTTTTCAAGCCAAATTTTACTTCTTTTATAATATATATATATATTTGTGTGTCTGTGTGTGATCAAGAGGTTAATTAAAACTGATAACATTGAAATTTCATTTGTTAACTCAATCCCGCTTATATCACAATGTATTTCTTTGGACCCTGTGCATCACATTATAATGGGTTTTACCAGTATGTGTTTGCTATTGCACTCTTTTTAAAATCAGTGTAGGTAAGCAGATTTGTTTTAAAACAATATTATATATTTTTACAAGTTTAGGCTCTAATAAACTGTAACAAAAAAAGAGTGAAAACAACAAGCTTTGTAAAATTTAAAAAATAATTTGTTTCCCTTGAAAACATTTTAAAAATGAAAAAAGAACTTACGGTTTTAGGAATTGAATTCAAAGAATAATCCACAAATTAAATTGCAAAAGTCCTAGTAATGAAATATTCTAATAGATTCAAGTTTGAGGCAAATCCAAAATGGAAGACAATGATAGATACTGTTTGTTTCATGTTTAACTACAGTTCCTTGTAGAATCACATGATTTAACACTCCGGTGTTGGAAATCCGAACAAGATTTTGATAAACTGTCTTTGTCCATGAATTTTGTATGAGCACATCAAATATTTCCAGAGATATGAATTAATCCTTTATATTCCAAATGAACTGAAGAATTGTGTACAGGGATTAAAAAACTGGCTACAACAAATGAAATGACGTCATTTATAAAAACCCAGGATGTGGCGTTGCCCGACCCAAAATTAAATTAGAACCATGTGTTATCAAGTAAGTCGGACAAGCCACTGTTTATTGTTACACATGACCGCAGGCTAACACCATCCCTTACGTAAGTTTGCCATAGTTAAGAGAGGAAGCTGACCAAAGCCCGTCAGAAGTGTAATTAGCACCTTGGGCTGGAAGGATGTTTTGTACATCAAAGAAGCTGTCAGAAGGAGTGGGCGTGCCTTATCTTCTGGATACGCTGACGGACCGCCAGATTGAATAAGTCGAGTGGATAGGGTCCCAGCGCTACCCAATCAGAATCGAGATAGGGGTGGGACCCTGATTTATTTTAAAATATAATATCTTTCACCTGCCGACTAGCTTTAGTTCTCGATCATCTGTTAGAGATTGTCTGAAGAATTGGAACTCCGGCGGCCATACGTTAATTGGCGGGAAAACCTTAGGAACAGGATTCTAAGTGTATCTTCTAAAAAGGTCAGTGAGCTATTTGTTCGATCTTTGCTGTCTGCGACTGCATTTAATTGTAGATCGGGTATATACGTATTATTACTAGAATCGTAGTAAGAGTAATTATTTTGTGATGTTAATATGTTTGTATATTTTGAAGAATGGGTTCCTATTTGTAAAGAATCGTATTGCTTGCTAGCTGTCATAAGAATTAATACTATTATAATTCACTATGTGGTTATTTTATAGTACAATATCACATTATCCATGTAATTATAGAAATTGAATGGTATCTTTGAAATGATTTCACTGTGAGAAATTAATATGAATATTTGTGTACGCGTGTAGGAGTGTAGTGTACAGACATACGTCTGGCTGTCGTAATATTGTAAGTACAATGAGATTAAATATATATATATATTAGATATACTTATGTGATATGATGTATAGATATATGTATAATATCGTGCTATTACGCCATTGTTTTCCTGTAAGAGTGTGTGGGAATTTCGATGTGTATGTATGCGTGTCCTAAAAGGTAATAGCCTTATCTGATGGTTAATTGATGATTTAGTGTGAGGTGAGATGTGATAAACCCTATGTTAACGCCTTGTGATTTTCACAGGAAGCTTCGAGGGACAGACTAGTGAGTGGTCCCAGTGTCTCCGTTATAGACGGAAGAAAGAGAAGGAAAGAGGGAAATCTGGAGAGGAAGTTTCGGGGAACGGACCAGGGAAAGTGGTCCCAATAGTCGTGATAAAGAACGGAAGGAAAGTGAAGGGAGGAGAGAAGTCGGGAGAGGTAGAATACAGGAGGAGTGGGAGGATCGGATAAATAGATGAGTACAACCAAAAGCCAGGTGGAAAATCGAACTCACACTGAAAATCATAAGATGAAATAGGCTATCGCTTAAAGGACGAGTGATTGTGTGACATTTAAATTTATAGGCTTATTAAATTGTTATTGTTGAATTTCATCTTCGTGTTATATATATATGTATATAATTTAACCGTCGGCAGTGCTGACTGGTGGCTCAGAGCCGTATACCTATTTGGTCTTAAATTTAAATTTAAATTCACGAGCCAGGTGGAACTTCCATAATATTTTAATCAATATTTTGGAAGTACCCCACCACAACCTTTGCAGAACGCTACACAGAACTAACTATATTTCAATAGAACAATGATTACATCATATTCCAATATGCAGTTTTGGAGTAAAAAATCCTAAAATTGCAAAGCAAGCAGGAGTTTGAAGGAGTCACATGATTGTTTATGTCGTGTACTCATAACATGACCCTGACAATAACCAATCATTTTTACTTTAAGAATAAAAAGTAGGTTACTTCTTCACTAATTCCATCTTGACCTTGACAACAACCAATCATTTTTTATAAAATAAAACTTGTTTACGTGGTGCAACTAACCTTGAATCAAAGCCAGGATCTAAGTCCACATTACTTAACATAAAACCAGGTCAACAGATGTTTGGAGAAGAAAAAAAAATCATCTCTAAAGAATAAATTTACATTACAATAACATGTAATATAAAATTTAAAAAATTTAAAACTGACAAACTATTAAATTAAAACAAATATACAGTCAGCTCCGCTTAATTGCATGGCCTCGGGACCGATGCTATGATATGCAATTAGGCGGCGTATGCACTACACCGGCGTTTATGTTATGGCATGTACCGGTATCTGGTGCAGCATCCATCCTGATACCCATTATTTCTCCGAAACAAACCCACATTTGGCCTAGTTCATTTAAATGTGACGCAATTTGCTCTGGTATCGTATGGAAGTCCGTTTTGTCGGTAGATCGAGGAGCAGACTTGTGGTCAGCGTTTTAGTCTTAATCTATCGAATTTAATGACCAGACTGGATCAGATTCTTAATGAGGGTGATGCAAGTTTGTGTTAAAGCTAAAGAGTGTTAAAGCCGTCGACCATGCTTGGTTAATTATTATGGTTGTCTACTATCGCGCCTCCTGGTGATCAACAGAAAATCATAGCTAATGCCGTCTTGGTAATATTTATGGTTATCTACTATACCGCCTCCTGGTGAACAACGGAGATCTATTAGATGTGATGTTGATATTAACAGACCTCATTAATCAACCTTGACCGCCAATGTTCGGAATCAGTTTCTTTTCATTTTGAAAGGAACAATTTTGAACAATGCAGTTATCTGAAGCAACTTAACACGTAATAATGCATGTTCAGACCAAAAGAATGTATGCAATTATGCGAAAAATGCATATAGACGATATGCAATTGTCCGACATTGATATCCATTGAAAACAATGGTAACAAATCGGGACCGGCACAAAGCTATGCAATAAGGCGGAATATGCAGTTATATGATATGGACATATCTGGAGCCAACTGTATATCAAATCAGATATACATTCATTAGGATAAACCACTCATTTTAGATGCACAAATCAGTTTTGTGATTTTAAAAAAAAAGATTTTTTTAAAACATTATAAATATTATAAAGATTATTAAATATATTATTATGTAATAGTCTAAGCACAAATGACTCTCTGGAGTTTTGGGGGGAAATTTTTTAAATATTCATTTAAACTGTTTTCAATGGAATTGCCCAGTTCATCAATGTAAAAGTCGGTCTCACTGGCCATTTCACTGTTACATGATAATTCATTTGATGATTTATTTCCAGCAGCTTATAAGTAATACTTATATTATTTAATAGTCATCTGTTGACTCTTACTGCTAGATATAAGTAATGTAAGGCAAAGAATCCTGACAGCATGAAGCCTTCTAATATAATAATTTATCTATGACTGGATTTTCTCCAGACATGATTTGTTTATATTAATTCTACAACTAATTGGGATGATGGGATCCCATTCACACAACAGTTGCTGTCATTTAGTCTGATACTGTTACACATCAGAACTCAGTTTTATACTTTTTGAACCAGCAAAATACCCACCCCCCCCACGCCCCCACTCCGTTTTTTTGCTATCTCAAGCAAAGATACTGCCCTGCCATATCCTGTAAATACTATCAACAGATGTTAACTTTGATCTTTTCACACAAGACAGTCTTCTCTTTGTTGGAAGCAATTAAGAAATGAAATATGGTTGAAAAACATAAATTTTCTCTTTTATGCACACATTAATTTGTTATGCTTTCTTTCATTCTTGAAAAACTCAGTTTTGTTCCATGGACTATGAATAAAAAAGTGTATTATTTAAAAGTGGTATACTTATTACAAAAAGCATGTAGACAACATTGGACTTGCATTTCTGTGCTACAGGATATGGACAAAAGCTTAGAGTGTATGTATGTGTGTGTGTGTGTGTTTATGCATGTATTTATGTGAGTGTGTGCACTCGCACATGCATGTATGTATTTATGTTGGTAGCATTAATGGTTAAGGTACAAGTTTTTAATAAGTAAATATTTAAACTTTCACATAACAGGATGACATGTAGTCCTGTCAGCTAAATAAAGATGTAAATAATGAATGAAAAGTAGAAATAAATAATAAAAAAAAATCAATCAATGAAAGGTAAATGGTACAAAAGACAGACTTATTCAAAATATATGGCATTTAAGGTTGAAGAAATTATACCACAATCTTAGAAGACAGCTGGAATCAGATTGCATAAACAATGAACATAAATGGCAAATTCAGGAAGCAGATTGCATAAACAATGAACATAAATGGCAAATTCAGGAATCAGATTGCATAAAAAATGAACATAAATGGCAAATTCAGGAATCAGATTGCATAAACAATGAACATAAATGGCAAATTCAGGAATCAGATTGCATAAACAATGAACATAAATGGCAAATTCAGGAATCAGTCTGCCACCAACATATACCATCGTGAGGCTGAAAGTTCACAAAATAATGAAGACCATGAGACACAACTGTAAGATACTGGGGAGACTGAATTTTATTGCCCCATGTCAAAGACAGTGAAGGTACATAAAAAGGTATAGAAACTGATCAATGGCATTAACCTAACAAGATAATTCCTTGACTAATACATGATATGCCATCAAAGAAAGAAAGTGTAATCAATATCTTTCATGATTTAGAGCAAAAACTAAAGAAACATTAAAATATTGAGCCTTGATGATAAAATCCATAACCCCTCTCTCTCTCTCTCTCTCTCTCTCTCTCTCTCTCTCTCTCTCTCTCTCTCTCTCTCTCTCTCCTTTTTCAAGAGACAAATATAATAATTGAAATTGATGTTATTAAGATGGTTTAAATGTACCCTACTAATGTATTATAAAAGAAACTAATCTTATGGAGAGTGGATTTCAAAGTTACAGATGAAACAATAGTCATCTTGTTCTACATTTCACATCTCTTCTCCATTTTTCAAATATATCATATCACATAAATACCTAATGATTCATGGTGTCGTACATTATTTAAAAAATACTAAATAGCAAAATAACTAAATAACTTTACTTGTCCAATCTAAAATGATATTCAGCATGCTCTAAATTGTGAAATATTTTTTCTAATGTCTTTCAAAAATAGTACACAAGCAGAAAGAAAACTCTTTCATCCTCTACTTTGTTAAGAAAAATTCATCTCTTGGGATAATAGGTGTTTGATAATTGTCAATTTGAATTTTAACACGAGTGTAATCACTGGAACAAACAGTATATGTATCATTTGATTAGCAAAAATAATGACCAAAATTACAGTTGGAATTTGAATACATAAACAATGATTTTTATGTATATTTTATTTGCATTGTATTTTGGCATTTCTCCATGATTACCATATATGTTATGTATATCTGTATAAATTATGTGATTGTGCTTGGTCAGTGGATGAGTTAAGGGTCTGCCTCACAAGTGACATTTATTTTGTAAACAACATAATACATATATATTTCTCTATGATAGAGATTAAATATGCACATGGTTATTAATGGAGGAAAACATGTTTACTTTGTATCTGAGTATTTTTTTGGAAATTCATGTTCTGGTTGACAACTTCAAATGTTATAGAAAATAAGTTTACCTTTATCATGGTAATGTTAATGTGTGCTTTTCATGATCATGCTGTTTACTGAGAAAAAAAAATCAGTCTTATTGTTATACTCAGTTTTTAATTTGAGAGAATTATTTTTTTTTAAAAAAATTATTCTCTGGAATTATGAAGTGCTAAATATTTCCAGACTAAATCAATATTTTGAGATTGTTTTGAATTTATTCAAGGATAGTTTTCTTGTATCATTGTGATATATTTTGATTTTTGGCACATTAGCAAATTCAAGACTATTGGAACATCAACACATTCAGTATTGGAATTTATTCAGAATGCCATTTGAATTCATTTGGAACTCCATACATTTGAATTTGTGATTGAAATTTAAGGATGACTCAATTCACAATACTGTAAGTTCCTTTGTAAGTTCATTTTGTATTCAAGGGAAATAAATTACTTGCTGAATTTCTTAAACTATGTTTTTTTTTTTCCTTCTATTTTCTGTTACTAAGAATAAGACCATAGAGTCGCAACAACATAAACAGCAAATTTAGAATTTCACACCTGAATTAGAGGCATCCAAGCTGGATTGTTTATAACAAGTCTTTTAATCTTGTTGTTAAGTTAAGGTGAGGATATACACCTGCCACTTTGAGTTTAATCCTAGTTGAATTTGATTTGTGTCATGCAAGGAAAACATAAGTGATAGACATAAGCAACTGGCAATTTATGCTATTGAATAGAGGGTAGAGCAATTAAAAACAAACATAACATTGGAATAACCACATAATCCTGACCCTAACATATTGGTGTCTAGTATTTTTGTCTTCAAATCAGAAAACAATGCTTTATTCTTCTCTTCTATTTAAATAGATTTATCAGATATTGATGAATTTATTAAGGCCTCATTGGTTGCTAAACACCTGCTAAGCACCTATTCTATCACCAACTTACTTAGCAAGTATGTACCAGGGGTACCCACATAATTAGTTTTGGGTGGGGGAGTAACATGTAGTGGTCAGCCATTAAGTTTTAAAGATGTAGGCCAAGTCATGAGGTGAAATCGGTTTGGGGTGGGGGGTGAATGTGATGCTCCTTGCTTCTATTTTCGGGTGCCAATTGGTATGGATTCCAAATTACCAAATTACTCAGTATGGACTGTATAAACTGCGGTCAAATGATTTCATTAACATTATGGTATATGCTCTTCATCTTTAATCTATAATAAACTAACACATTTGCACCGTCCTAGAGATTTAAATACCATAATATATTAGAACAGATTATCATTACCTATCATGATGGCTTAGAAATGTCTATATTATTACTACTGGAAAACAATTTGCTGCAGATAGATGAAATAATAATAATAATAATAATAATAATAATAATAATAATAATAATAATCATAACAAACACTCTAGAGCATTTTTTCAGGCAATTTATTGCTATCCTTGAATTTAAATTTATTTAAGAATAAGTAAGAAACTTATGTGAAAATGTTAGGAAATTTCAGAAGGGGTTTACTATTAGAGGTAAGAGTTTTTTCAATCAGAAGTTCCAATATCCCCCTAAAAGATATACATTTCAAGCAGTTGAAAGACTGCTGAAATATCCAGGTAAATCTGAGTTTATTTACTTATAACCATGATAAAGGGCATATAACTGTATGGTTCTTAGGTAAATATTTTTATTTTGCCATGTACTAAATTGGATTTGGAATGGGCATTCAGATGTACCGATGTAAGGACAGAAAAATATTCTGATGGATATAACCAAAATATAAATACCCTTCATGCTTTTGCAGTGGTTGCATAAAAAGTTTACATGAACTAATTGTATTATTTTAGCATAAATAATATTCCTGCTTTCCCAAATTGTCCTGTTTAAATTATTGGCACATTTGCTGAAATAAACTTTCACTGATACACAAAACCATTTGACACTTTCTAATGCAAGGTTTTAGCTTGGATTATACATGTTATAACGTTACTCTCTCAGTAAGAGGGGTAGTTAATTGGATTTAGCTACGTTATTTAGAGAATGACCTCCCTTGATATTATAAACTGGTGTGAGTGAAAGATAGAATATCAACAGAGAACTAGGCAAGATTGTCAGCAACAAAGAAGGCATTATGAGCCTCCTTAGACAAGAAAAATAAATTTAATCAAATAAATTAATAGTGATAATTTTAATTCAACTTAAATGATATGAACAGGATTTACTAGCAGTGTCTAATTTGGATTGATTACATCATCGTAACAAGCAGTGAAAAGAATGCAATATCCATGACTGATTGCAATAACTTCCTCTTGACTGTGTTCCAATGTTTCCTTTATCCTTGAGTCTTCCTTTTATGACTGCCTCATCCTTCTGTGACTTCCTCGAGTTTACTCTCTACTCATCACTTCCCCCTTCTGGACTTCACTCGTCACTTATCCCTTATTCAGGCTTAACTCATCACTTGTTTTTTTTCAGACTCTGTCGTCAGACCATCGAGTCTCACTCTCCCTCAGAAAACTGTTTCCATAAAGGACAACATTGTCCCTAAATCGCTATATGTACCACTTTCTAGATGTATATAAAATTCCTTCACTTAACGTAACTCAGAACAAATGAGCAATTCAGACACTGTGTAAAGCCTACTTACGGTAGTACATTTACGTTGCCATAAATTCCCACATGACTTCTCTATAAAAAATTTACCATAAGCTACTACATCCTTGATTACTATTGCATACAATTCAAAGATTCTTACTCACTTCCAGAATATTAAACATTACAAAAGCAAATATATAAGTAGTTATCATTAACTCATGATAATTAGTATCATCCTAACATGAAAAAGGAAATTATTTCCTATTTATTCATATAACCCTATAAATCTTGCACATATTAACATTTGGATCACATACAATCAATCCAGCTAATGAACTAATAACTGTCAAATTAAAAGATAAATTGCATAACAACTCTAGCATCAACAAATTTCCATGAAATTGAAGAAACAGTACATAATATGGAACCTAGTCATATCAAACAAATTTGCATACAGCAAACAATCCAAACAAAAAAGAATATTATGTGAAATTAAAATTGCGTATATTAATGCTGTTAACTTACAATTTTGTGCATCCAGCACTAAACTCTGTCTTCTCAGTCATCTGGTCCCTCCCTTGTTTAATGAGGAAAGCACTATTCTTTTCTAGGCTTCCTCTGAGCCAACCTTCTCTCTCTCAGAAAATTTTGGACTAAAGAACTTTGATCAAGGTTGTGACTTTATATGCCAGTTACTTCCAAGGTGTGCACCTTAATTTCACTCGGCCAATCATAAGCAGTGGTTTCTATACTTTTCCTAAGACAATCATTTATTTCTTCGGTCACTCTCTTGGAACTAAGTTATAAAACCATTCCCTTTGAAGGATGACTATTTAACATGGAATGGGAGTTTCAGATGTCTCTTTCTCAAACTTGTTTTAAGATATCCAGTCAATTTCAGAAAAATATGTTTGCTTAGTAATGAGAAGATTGTTTTTTCTGCACCTACTTGAAATCACTATACCGGTAATCTGTTTTCTTTCACTCCAAGCACTTTACCTTCTTTGAAGTGCTGGTGACTGGTTGCTGTTGTGAATGAGTCATCAGTTTTAGCTTCTTGCTGCTGTTGACCTTGGGCTCTGATGGGGGCGTACTGGTTGGCTGTTTTCTGTTAGAGTATAAAAATTAAATATCCAATAAAGGTTGCTAATTAGAGGCAATTAATTTGTTAAACATTTTCTCTAATATCATCTAAAGTCTATATCAAGCAAACAGCCATTTAATTACTACACATGTACATAATCACTTACCAGGCTACAGGTCAGCTTGAAAAACAAAGAAACCTCAATGTCCAAATGGTATAATCATGGGTGAGTGTGCTGTAAAAACACAGCTTGTATGTTTTAGAGGACAGAATACAAAATGTCAATATGAATTGTAAAAAGACTGGACAAATAAGAAACAGTTAAATTACTTAGATTATCTCATTAGAACATAAACCTTGTGCCAGAGATAATGTTTTTCCTCAACCAGATAAACTAACTTCCATTTATAACCTATAATATGCTGATAAACAGTATTTAACCCAAAATTATAATTATAACAACACCAACAACATATGGCATTTGGTTAAACAACATCATACTAACATTTTAGGTCATGCTTGCAATGCCATTTCAATTAAAATGGAACTTTTCATAAATAATATCTGGCTCACACAGTATTCTGTTATTTTTATTCCAATGTATTTACCTTTAACCCTTGGCCACAATGTAACTCTCCTGGCCATATATCAAGGAGACTGATGGTAAGTAATTTTTCACATCTCTATCAGTAAACTCCCCTTACAGCAGAAGAATTCCATATTGATCTATATTCCACATTTTGCTGGAATAGGTTAAGTTTATGCATTTAGGATTTTTAATAGCATATTTAATACCTTATTTCCTTTATCATGCCAAGGTAATGATAGCTAGCTAAGTACCTTTTTAAATGACACAACAAGGTAGCTATTCCAGGATGACCTAGGTGGATATCAAGCCCACATCCCATGGATTAGCAGTCCAACACACTACCAACAGAGCTACAATTGCTCTCAATTTGTGTTAGTGCCATTCCTATACAAACAAGGTCACCAAACCCACAATTTCAAATTTAACTGTTATGGTTTTTCATTTAAGTAGTAGGTCCTTATGGTCTATATTTTATGCTTTACTAACTTGAGTTACATTTTTTCTTTAGTGTTAATTTCTCAGGCACTATTGATGCTAGAACTATTGTAATCTTGTAAGGATTAACCAGATTTCAACATATATATGTTAGACCCTGAGGCTAATAATTATGCACTGTAAATATGTATGAAGGTCAATTCTACTAACAATGAGGTGTCAAGCCAGTTATTTGACATGGTCATAAAATTCTTGCCTGGCCTTAAATTGGGCAAGCCAGTTATGTAATAGTTGTCATCACATGTTTCACAGGTAAGTGGTGGAATTCTGTGTTCAGATCAAAGGAACATCAAATGGGGCTGGTAAATCCACCCTTGACAGACTGTTTGGAGGGGCAGTGTCTGATAATTATATGAATCAACATCCACTTGGAATTGAGCAAGGCGTGGCCAACATTAGAATCTCAAGCTTAAATCTATTATCTTGAGAACTAAATGTCAATAGTCACTAAACCAGCTTGCAGAAATTATAAAGGAAGAAAAGGTACTCTGATGTCATTCGAAATTGGAGGGAAACTTGTTATTCTGGGAACTACAAGCAGCTTCAGTACAAGAAGCTTTTAGGGACCAGAGGAACTGTAGGTGACAAAGGGAATTACACCAGTGCAGTTCGTCCAAGTCTCTGGGAAGCAAAGAAATAGTAATATATTAAATTGTTAATTATTTGAATTTCACATTTTGTGTATTCATTAATTTAACTGTTGGCACCCGCTGACTTGGGGCTCAGAGCTTTGCATCTCTCTATCACTAATTCAATTTCTGACAAAAATGAGCCAGGATGTGTCTTCTGTAATAATTTAAATAATATTGGGACACCCCACCCAACCTAAATAAAGGGAAACATTGACAACCACGATGAGAATATGCAGTCTATTAGTATTACACTCAGCTTGCCATGACCTATATTTGATCTTTTGCTGCCTTTGGTAAAATCTTGGTTTTCAGTCAGGTGTGACCTAGCTAGGATATTTGGGCCCATATGCAAAAGATTACAGAGTTGTGGTCTCTGCAATGTTAATAGGATATTTCGGCCCCTGTGCAATACTTACTAATGGATCCCATAGGTATGCGGAGAACTCGCCCCATGGAGAACTCGCCCTGGGAGAACTCGTCCCATGGAGAACTCGCCCTGGGAGAACTCGCCCCAGCGTATCAGGAGAAGTCGCCCCAGAGTGGTTGGAGAAGTCGCCCCATATCCCAGATAACCTTTTTATAGCAGAATTAAAACATCTTTTACGTGATTCATATTTAGATTTTTATTTAAACTCGATCACAAAAAAAACAATATTATAGTAATATTTCTAAGACGAAATTCAGTTTGTATATAATATAATGAATGACGACAGTATAGTGTTGCTATTGAAGTGCTTGTTATGTGCTGTGTTTGGGAATAGACACTTCTATGATATATTACTTGACAGATTTATCAAGATTTAATTTTCAGATATATGAAACATGATTACATTTCAGATGGGTTTATTCAATCCTATCATTTTGATTTTCCTATTATTAGGACAAAGTAACGTAAGTTATCCATATAAAAAAATTATATGCATCAACAATAACCATTTATTTGGTTGTATTATTTAAAATAAACGTACAGGTCAATTTTCAGCGCCTTTTGTACTCACAAAACCCTTTGTTTTCCACACACACAAAAAAACACCGCTGTGCATAAAAAGGGTTACCTATGTACCAGTACCTTTTTGGAATGATAGATGTATATTGTTTGATAAAGCAAAAATGTATGCATTAAGGAAAGAAACGTATATAATGAGTTAACGAGTCGACGGCATTGATTTGTGCCTCATTAGTAAATTTTGGTCTAGTACGCGTGATCATTGTGTTATTATATATTAATAAATAATGTAATCTTGTTTATTTTACAATCGTAATTTAGTAGCGAATTAGTTTTTAAAGTTATCTTTTAAATTGAAATAGTGTGTTATTATTGAGAAATAATAAAATTACAAACACTGACAAAGAAGAAGAAATAAACTAAATGATGTAGTACAACTGATCTTTCAGAAACCGTCCGATTTCTACGCATTAGTAATGATGATTATTGCGATAGCGACCGCATAGGCATCAATAATGGTTTGTTGTTTTTTTAAATTTAGTTTAATTACCATTTGTTAATAGTTAGCAAATCTCAATGAAAAATCAGATTAAATTGTTCACTTAGAGAAATAATAACATAACACTTTGGCTTATTGACGGTCAGCGCCAATTCAGTCGATTTCGGGTTATAAAAGTCAATGTCAGTCTCAGGATGACTTAGGTAGGTTAAGTTAAAAAATTGCAAATTTTATAGATTTAATAAGTTACTAAGTTGAAGAAAAAAAAACAACAATAAATAAAGCCTTGACAAACATGTGGCGAAATCTCAGAATTATTATATATTATCCTTGGGGCGACTTCTCCAGGCAAAGTGGGGCGAGTTCTCCAACCACTATGGGGCGACTTCTCCTGACACCTGGGATGAGTTCTCCCAGGGCGAGTTCTCCATGGGGCGAGTTCTCCCAGGGCGAGTTCTCCATGGGGCGAGTTCTCCGCTATTCGATCCCATACAGTGTTAATAGCAATTTTGTGGGTCAAAATTTATGGTACTGTATTTGATAGGTAATATATTGACTGTTTATAGTTTCTTACATTAGTGTAAAACAATTAATTTACTTGGAAAGGAATTGTGGGTCCCCTGTTTTTGTGGTTCATTATGCTTTTCATACTGTTGCTAAATGGTAGCTATGCTTTTAGCCTATGACTGCAATGAGGTTTTTGGGTATACTATATGCTCTCTGTTCTACCTAGAATCATAGAAACTAGTGAGTGAATGCATCTTGTGACGTTATTCATCCTTTTGCAAAAAGTTTTTTTTTATGTATATTGCATGAAGCAGTGACTTTGTTGAAATTTGGTGCTAAACTTTTGGGAGTTCATTAATGTTCAGGTCATGAAAGTTAATAATTGATATCCTTACAATCGGAGACGGTCACTATGATTTAAATATTGTATGCTTCATTAACACAAGTATTAGTATTTAGTTATAGCCAAGTTTTTCAATGTGATATTCACGCTAACCAATAAACAAGGCCATTTGATGTGTAATTGGAAGTAATATTAATTAAATGGCAAACTTTCCATAATAATGACTGTACAACAGGTGAACTGCATATGCATGTGAATGAATATAGGAATTAGTGGACTGCATGTAAAGCCTCAAGTCTCATGAAGGTGTCTAATGATGCATTTTGTGTTTTCAATACTGACTGTCACTCCAAGGATACCCCATGTCCCTGACTTAGCCAAGTACAATTTGCCATCTCGGTGGTGGGCATTCATAATAGATTTTGAAGCAGATTTTAGGAATACTGATTTAAAATAATAACTTTCTTGTTTTTATCAGCTTGATTTTGAAGTATTTCTACATTGATGGTATGATTTTCAAACTTGAAGAAGAATTTTGTTATGGAAACATTGCTTCAGTTTTGACAAGTTCAGCCAGTAAAACTTGTGTGAATAAAACTTCAAAGCAATCACTTTCATTAAAATTTTCATGACACATTTGCAGTGATGAATATAAGTCAACTATATTTTCTTATGAAACAATATCTTATGTTTGAGGAGAAAAGCTAAAAAGAAATTATTTCAGAGAGCAAATATGTCTTATCATGCCCAACCATGACAATGAATGTCATTCAGTGACAGTGGTAAATCAATGTCCATTCATAACATTAATGATGTGACTTTATTTTTAAAAGGAAAAGCTTTGCAAAAAAGATTGTTTCAATTAAAATAATTTTAAGAAAAAAACCACTTTTATTTGTCAAGTTGCAATTTTCATTGAGAAATTCTTCTTTCAGAGTCAAACCAGTGCCTGGCGACGATATAATTTGAGCGCCAGTCCAAGTCCGCATTTGTTAACATCCGCATTTTTATCACCAATATTTCCGGATACTCTTTAAAGTTAAAGACCTGAAACTTGCACTATAGAACGAAAATGAAGGGAAAAAATTTTGCGCAATGTTCATAAACTTAGCATTTACAAATTGTCACCTGATTTTAACTTTTTTTATTTTGTGCACCATTAGCCATAAAGGAAAGAGCCAGGTCAAAGTCACCCTTGTTTCAGGTAGCTGACACAAGCTTAACGTTGCAAGAGCCCGAAGGGAAATAACAAAGACACTGAGTGACATTAGTTAATCACTAAAATCAGATTATTCCTTTGATCACGTTCTCAACCGGACCTAACTCTGCAATAACAGACGTCCTTCTTGATGTAATTGTGTTGCTTGGGTGTGACGTACTGCTTCAAGCACAAACAGAGTGATATAGCATATTTCCTCTGTCAACAGACGAGGGGGCGTGGGTACTATTGGCCAATAATATCTCGTGTACTTAGCAGCTCATATTAACACTGTTCTGCATTTAAGAGTTTAATGGTGGTGGTGGTAGTGGGGTGTCTGAGTATATCGTGTTATAAACAGTCGGTTGCCGACTTACACAGCTTCGGCAACTGACAGTTTATACCACGAAAAACCAAGGAGAAAAAAATGTTAAAACTCATAGTTGCATTTATTTATAAGTTTATTTATTATCGTTATTTTGTCGGGTTGTTTTTAATGAAGGTACTTCCTATCAGTTTTTAGAGCCTGTTTAAGCATTATAATTCTTTTGGAGGGCGTTTGTTATATAGCTATTTATAGAATAGAGGATTCTCCATCTGCAACGTAATATCAAACAAAAAATTCTACCAGTGGTTGTCAACCTAAGGTTTTCAACATTCCACAGGATGGTCTTAATCTTTTATCTAAATTGGCATATGTGATGTGAGTAGAAGTTCAATATTCAAAGCAAAGGATGTGTTGCCTTGTTTGACATTTGAATTACTCTTGGAATTGATGCTATCATGAGTTCATTTGTGACTTTACCAAATCATTATTTGAGTACACATGAGTAACCAATTTTTGCATCTTTAAATCTATTTTTATGTTGATTAGATCATTACAGTTTCGGTTTGCCAGCTTTTCTTTTTCAAATCTAGTCAAAGAAAGATTTATTTATAATTTTAAAAAAACCCTGCTAAGATGTGCTATTTGATTCTGTCAAATCAATTTATTCAGTTTTCTAAATAAACTATAAACCCACAATTTTTATTTTAAGTTTAAAGGCATGCATTTTCATGCCTTCCAGTTCAGTGTTTACATTAGTTACTTTGCACATGTCTCAATTTCTGTTAGTTAGTACAAAGTTGTTCTCCTTACAGTTGATACAAAATAAATGCAATTGAGCCTGATCACATGATTATGTGATACACCTGCCATTATATTACAGTAAAACCTGTCTTGAGAGACTGCTGCCTTGAGAGACCACTTGTTTTGAGAGACCAGAATCTACATGCACAGATTAATTCATTATATAATGTTATGACCTGTCATGAGAGACTACCTGTTTTGAGAGACCATGTTTTTTTTTGTCAGAAGAGGTTGTCTTTCAAGACAGGTTCTACTGTAGTTTAATTGCTTTGGTCCAACTAGACTTTTTATGATATCTTTATTTTATAAGATTAAAAGCCCAACACAAGGATGTGGACATGTTTTCAGGGTATAATGACAAACATTGCAGTTGGTTAGAATTGAACAAAAATATACAATGAAGGGAAATAGTATAAGTAAGGTTTGCAAGGATGGGATATTTGGATGTAAGAGATCATTAGTGATTCTTTAGTTTGCATTCATACAAAAGACTTGCTTAGTACTTGAACACTTGCAACTTTCTACATGACCATTTGTGTTATTCTCTATTTAAAAAATAAGAAAAAATATTCTTGGGAAGAAAATAAAAGAGAATTAGGCAAAAACAGGCAATTGGGAGTTCTAATTAAAACCGGTGAATTTTATCGGAAATCGGGGAATTATCACCAGTATGATAACACAGTTATTATAATTAGTGCAAAAAAATATCTTTTGATTTTAAATTTATTTATCTTTTCATAGTTTGATATTGCATTGCACACAAAATTGCTTTTTAAAAAAACTCGTGCTGACATATCCTGGTTAAGGGGCACTATACAATTGGCTTTAGAGTCTCATTTATTGAGATATAGGTGGGTGGGTTTAAATTACTTAGTTACACCCTAGATTTGGCTAAGGATTTAGACAGATTGAATACCATGGCTTTTGTCTTACACTCACAGCTTTGACAATAAGGAAAACTTGCTATAACCAATGATCAGTTTCTGATAACCAATCAGTGATTGATTAGTAATTGATTGATTTGGCCACCTGATGTCTTGTGAAAAACATGGCTATTTTTTAAACTAATATTCTGAAGTCTGAAATAATGGAAATGTTGCAGAAATGAATTTTGACCAACTCAATTTCAGAATGATAGTTGGTCATTCAAATGAAAGTGAGTGATGCTGAAGTAAATAAGTTCAGTAGAACAGAACTAATGCAGTGATTTTCCTTTAAGCATTTGTAGAAAAATCACTTCATCATCAAAACATTAAACATATTATGTATTTTATGGTAGGAAGAAGTTTCTATAACAAGAGCTTGCTTACAGGATCTTCATTCTCTAGTCCTAGACTTTAAATTTTCACCTTCGGTCATCAGTTTCACTTTATTGGACTCATTTTTTTTTTTAGAGAAATGTAGCTCTGGGTTTCTGTCTTCAAAATATTATAGCAAATTCTGTATCTGTGGATATCAATTTGCTTGGTGTTGATTTCTAAATATATTAATTCCAGTGCATGTGGAATACAAGATGGAATCCTATTTGATCCTGCTTTACGTTACATTGGAGCAAGAGAATGCAATCCAAGCTTTGTTCAAGTTGCAGGACTGGTTATACAGCAGGATGAAGTTTACAAAGAATGCTAATAAAGGTAAACGGAATGAGGCAACTTGTAAAAGTGAATATTTTAAAATACTTTTTTCTGTTTTTCCGTTTAAAAAAACCGGATGATGCATCTTGTAAAATTGAATATTTTTAAATACTTTTTTTATTTTTCCATTAAAAAAAGGACTTATAAAGGGTAATATTTATTTGCTGGAAAGCTAAATAGTTTTAATGTACAATTATTACTTTTTCAGTTAATGAAATGCTCACCTATGGAAATGTGATATTTAATTAGAAATGTACTCGGCCTTGTAAGATAAATTAAAAAACGAAGTATTTGGATGTAGGGGCCTTGAAAATGTGACTGTCTAAAACATTACCGTATTTTCGCGTATATAAGACGCGTCTTATACAACATTTTACACACCACGCAAAAAGTGATGCGTCTTATATATGGGTGCGTCTTATGTAAAATATTTTTACACAAATCGTCAAAACCCGCGTCTTATATACGGGTATATGCGCGAAAATACGGTAAGTATTTTTTTAACACGAACGACCGGTACAGTGTGTGATATTGAATGACGATTTTTGCGGTCGATATTCACGTTTCACGATTTTCATTCCTAGTTGTAAAAACAGTTGGGTAAGTGTTCAGTAATTACCACGTGTACCAATCTAATGCAGGCCACTTCAAATTTAAAATCCTGTCGTTTCAATGTTTTGTATACCGTAGTTATTGCAGATCTACGTTTAGTCGGAGTAAATGTTTTAAATTTAAATAATAATAGTATGTTTAAATAGTTTTGTTTATTGTTATTAATTATCACAGCAAAAACTACGGCGGCTATATTACCTATACATCCGGTTGGGTTCAAAGATACTTACCGGTAAATTTTTAGTATCTTTGGTGGGTGCGTTCGAAAACAAGACAAGACTAAATAGTTCGAAAACAAGACAAGAATTTATTCAATATTGGACTTAAATATGAAAATCAGTAATACCATATATTTAAAATTTTAGCTTCGGCATCGTGACAATTTTATAAATTTTAAAAATGCAAATTGATCTCTCACTTATATATACCGGTAACAAGATACTATTCCCACGTTTATATATGCTAACCACATACATCAGGCATTTATTTTTCTATGTACGGTACTAATCACACTCGCTGAAGACTTGGCCTCCTAGCAGATCAATGAAGCCTCCTTTACATCTGGCGTTTATTGTTCTAGAATCTAGAAACCAGGTACCGGTACTCAACCCATCCGCTATTGGCCCGGCGGCAGATAAGAATAAACAATAATCGTTGCGGTCCTGCCTCAGACAATTCTTTGATCTAAACTAAAAATGTTACAGAATTAATTGATTTATGTACATGTACTTGAACAGTTGTAACAGAGTATTGTTTGTTTCACTTTCTTCGCGTAAATGTATATCTGAGGCATCTAATAATGATAAAGAAAAGAATCCCGAAATAAAATGTTCACCAATTACCGGTATGTGTAGAAAGCCTGTTGCTCAACCTACTAATAAAAGGGCAGCTGTTTTGTTAACTGAGAATATATTCACATTCGTTTTATTGCCCTTCTTTGTCTTTTGTATCGGCGAGAAAATATAATGATTTACCGGTATATATTTGTTCAGTTGTCATTACAATATATACTTCTATTCATTAACCGCTGGACATCGTCGTTAATGCGAACTACTGATTACGTCAGTCGGTGTAACAAATAAACGCGCGTATTTGAAAATGAGTTCAGAAGCCATTTGAGTTTATTTATCTACCGGTAGTAAAAATAATATCTCAACGCGAAGACCACAGACCAGTTGGCAATTAAATACACGTTTTGTTCTCTCTCTCTCTCTCTCTCTCTCTCTCTCTCTCTCTCTCTCTCTCTCTCATAATAACAACATATTTTTAAAACGTTGAGCAGAATGAGACCGATTTTGTAAATTAGTACATTGAAAAAAATAATTATTTTTTCGTGTACGAATAATAACATGAAATACGGTACATCCGACGGGTGATGAAACATTGGACAAATTTTCATTTATGATAAAGGAAAGGAAACCACTGGATATAAATTGCTCAGTGCGGCAGATGGCAGGCCGCGTGCGTCTTATGTAATTTTGTTTTACACAAATCGAGAAAACCCGCGTCTTATATATGGGTGCGTCTTATGTAAAATATTTTTACACAAAGCGTCAAAACCCGCGTCTTATATACGGGTGCGTCTTATATTTGGGTGCGTCATATATGCGCGAAAATACGGTATGTACTAAACAGAGGTGACTTTCAAACAGACTTGCTGTATTTTGAGTTTTAGGTTGCTTAAATTATACAGTAGAACCTGTCTGGAAAGGCAACCCACTCTTAAGTTATAAAGTAGAACCTGTCTGGAAAGATAACCCACTATGCCAAAAGCATGGTCACTCAAGACAAAGTAGTATCTAATGATAAGTCACAATGCTATTTAATCAGTCAATCCATACATTAAGAATGTGGTTCATGATGGTTGATAAAAAAACAATTCTCAGCCTCGTGTCTAGTACAAGTTGTTTCCGAAAATTTGCTTGTCCCACCTGCATTTTCACTTATCCCAAAATTTTAATCTCTTGCCTTGGTTCAACAAGATATATGTATCTTAATCAACTTGAAGAAAAACAAAAGAAACAATGTATAGCATATTTCTTCAAAGGACTGTCATTTGTTATGTTTTGTATTTAATTCTCTAATAGTTTTAAAATGGCCTTCCTATTATAGTGTTAGCATTTCTAATTTAGGGATTTTCTATACATACTGGCTGGAATAGTTTTGAAATGGCCTTCCTATTATAGTGTTAGCATTTCTAAATTTAGGGATTTTCTATACATACTGGCTAAAGTCAAGCATATAATGTGTTGCTAAGGCTTTATGAGGTCCAAATTTATCATGAGGCTTGCTTGATTAAATCCTAAATTTATCAGTTCCACCAACAAATATAGTCAGAATTTTAGGGATATTGTTTGCAATAAATGCAAAACATCTTTTCATCAGGCTCAGTGAATTTAAGCTATGGATAATTATCAACACAATGTGACTGAATATGCCTGTGTCATATTTGACATTTTTACTGACACACAGTCTGGCTTATGTCACTTGGAGGATTAGTTGTTGATCTTGTTGTAAGGTTGAACACCATTTTTCAGCACAAGATAGGCTATACATGGCAGCCAGTATTAATGGTGAAGGAAGAACCCAGAAAATTACTGGAAAGAACTACGACCAATGAGAAGCTACTGGCAAATCTTCTCACTTACCCACGTAAGCGGAATCTGAGACTCTAACCCATGCCGACAGAGGTGAGATGGCAGTGATCTGTAACAGAGGTCTCTTTAGACCACTCGGCCAGTTCGGGCCTCTGAGGATTAGTTACCTCAGACTCATTGGCAGTCTTACATTTTATTCTTTCACTTTCATGTGAATTTTCCAACTTGGAGTCATCTTGATGACCTTCCTTGCAAAAATAATTTGGTCATCTCTTTTTATCCAAGTAGAGAAGATCACCTCATTTGACAACTACATGTACTTCTACTAAAGTGATCATTACATACATTGTAATGTTCAAAAGCAAAGAATGACTGCTTTTTTTTTGCATAATTTTTTATCTTGACATGCAATACCACATGTTGAAGTCAATCCTTTGTATAATCAGTTTAAAGACTTTAAGAATCATTGCGGTCATCTAAGCAGTTCATGAAGGAACTATATGCTTATGTTGATTAGCCTTTCATTAATTTCATTGCACTGACTTGGTTGATTGATATTCAAGGGCTGTCTGTTACATAAACAAAATAAAACAAGGAATTTTAAAGCACTAAAAATAATTCTGTTCGATTTGTTTGTTTGAAGAGTTTTGATCCGCTGATAAATTTGGCCACTTAGCCCACAGATGCAACAATTACCATATGTACTCACTTATTAGTCAATTCCAAATACAAATAACATTGACCCTGATCTGCCATATGTGTTGGTAGATCAGGATCTATGTTGTTTGTTTTACCGAGTGTCCCGTAAAAACTGTTGATCCAGAACTGCTGGCACATTATGCAATGGCAGATCTGGGTTTGTACAGTTTGCAATTGGACGACAGAAAAATGACAAATCATCACCTATTTACAAACTTTAAAAGATAAATATGAGAATAATGTATTGCAACACTCTGAGCATCTTGACTGAACATTACAGTATTCCAGATTGCAATCATTTAGCAAAAGTTACACATGTAGGCTAGCTAAAGTGACAGCTGAATGTAAAAAGAAAACATATATTGTGTTTGTATTCTGATTCTAGTCCATATGGATTTTGCCTTGTGTGTCAAGAATTTTGACCAGCTGCAGAACTGCAATATATCTTATTCATACTTGCTGTAAATTGTAATTCTGGCATATAATATATTGATTACAGTTTTTACGCCCAAATTATGCTCTTTTGCCACTAATAATAGCAATAATAAGGCTTATGATTTTCATGGGGTTGGCATATGTGTTGCTTGCAAAAAAGCAAAACCACCATATTTTGGTAGGCATCAGCCAGGTTTTTCATATTTTGGACCACAAACATGCCAATCATACACATAACATTCTGCTAACCAGGTCTTAAATAAAGAATCATTTATTGCCTAACTCTAGCTAGCTACTATGTCTATGAAGTAGTAGTTGGCTGTTATTTTACCCTGGCATCTGCAGCCGCAGCCGCATAAAAAAATAGAACGTTATTTATGTGCACAGCTCATTAGATTTTGGTCATTTCTTCCTAGGTCCTAGCCTGCAGTGCCAACTTTGTGCATATAAATAGTAACAGAATGAGAATAGGAAATACATGAGCGGACTGTATGTTTATATGTATTACTTCAGCTGTTTTTATTACTCAAGGCAATTAGCGATTTGTGAATTATGGTTTTAATACTGGCTATTATTCCAAAGTTTTCTCGGAGCCTTTGACTTTTACTGTTTAAACTCTGTTTTCACTCTTTTTTTCAGAGTGAATAGTGTTAGTAGATTCTGAAGTTGATTTTGAGAAAATTGATTTAAATAAAAAAATAAAAGCCAAAATAATTTTGGGCTTTTATTATGGTACTTTTATATCATAAAAAAGAATGTTCTTTTTTAAGTGTGCCATCATTTAAACTATTCACAGTGTGTGTGTGTGTGTGTGTGTGTGTGTGTGTGTGTGTGTATGTGTGTGTGTGTCTATTTTTGTATCTATGTACATATGTATGTATATGGTGTAACATAAGTACAATATTCACTATATTTTGTGCAAGATATAAGTTAAATTCTACAAATGTGATTATGAAATTACAAAACAATTAGTACGATAAGGAGCCAACATGTTGTTGTCAAGATCATTTTAATTTATTTTCATGATAATTAATATTTACAGTGACTGATCTTTCAAAATTGAGCCTTC
Source organism: Unio pictorum (assembly GCA_030141615.1). Lineage (NCBI taxonomy): Eukaryota > Metazoa > Mollusca > Bivalvia > Unionida > Unionidae > Unio > Unio pictorum. The sequence continues at coordinate 15,704,179 of JARLTB010000122.1, forward strand.
TAATTTTGAGCTATTACTAGACATTGGAGACTGTGAAGGTGCACAACAGTTTTAGAATGGAGTCGGGAGGTCTAAATGGAGAAGGATTGGCGTTTACATAAATGTGCTTGTAAGTCCTGGATGCCTGCTAACTGCTATGTATAATCATTGACTCAAGTATCAAGACATTGCAGATGGAGTCTTGAATGACTCCACTGAGTTGTGCACTGGACTGGAACAGACACAGCAGGGATTATCCCCACCCAAAACAGTATGCACATGCATTCTAAATGGGCATGAAAAGATGTATTTAGATATATGGAACCAATATTGATCCCAGGGTGTATAAATGCCCACTTGAAATTTGGATCCAGGTCCACCAATTTAATGGTTAGGACAAAACATAGTAATGTGTGGATGTTTTAATTTTACTCCTTTTTTTAAATGGTTTTTTATTATGTAATAAAATCTTTTTGTCCATAAAGTATATGAGTTAATTTTTTTTCAGAAGCTGGGAGTGATTTTATAACTCCCAGAAACAGATTAGACCCTTCCCACAATGGGTCCATGGATAGCAGTATGGAATTGTCTTCAGTTAGCCAGACTTTCGGAAGTAATTACATAAAAACTGCAAATGACACATGCTACAAAAACCAAAGAGACAGTTTAGAATCAGAAGACCAAAGTACCTTTGACAGAAATGAATCAGTTATTTCAAATATCGTTAAGAAAATATTCTCACAGAATAAAGGTGATGATGAAGTAGTTAATATGTTTCATGAATCATCATCTTTACATAAAGTTATATATAGTAACCAGGCAAAAGAATTTGATGAAGTTAGAATGGATAATTCCACTCTTCATGAGAGAGTGTCAAATTTAAAATGTCAGCAAGTTAATACAACAAGTTCGAATCCCCTAAGGTCACACGCACAAGATTCCTCTAACTGTGACAGATTTAATGACAAAAATGTGGGAGATGATTATGACCAGTTTCAACAGGTTAATACAACAAGTTCGAGTCCCCTCAGGTCACATGCACAAGATTCCTCTAATTGTGACAGATTTAATGACAAAATTGTGGGAGATGATCATGACCAGTTATCTTTTGAAATCCAGGTAAAACAAGAAGGTGATGACTTGGATTCAACCCAACTTGAAACGCATGCTTACGGTAGTCTTCAGGGTATTTCCTCTAAACAGGTGAACGTTTCCCCTGATATGTTCCAAACTCCAACTAAAGTAACGGAGGCCCAGTATTTTGACAAATTTCAGAGAGACTCTGCTTTCAGTCAAAAATTGCAGAGGGTTTATCGGAAAAAGAGTAGAGTTTTAGAACAAACTAAGGAGGACAGAGGGATGTTAGAAAAGCAAGGCAAGGGAGAAACTTTCAAACGACAGAGAACAAGTCCTCCGATGAGTAAAGAGACAGAGGTAGGGGGAAAAAAGGGGAAAGGCTTCACAAGGAAAGTGAAGGACCAGGTTTTGGAACATTGTTTATCAGATCACAACAATAGGTGTGAAAAAATGATCTTAGAAAAATCTGACAATAAAAAACATTTTAAGGAAGTTTCTCAGGATAGAATAGAGATGGAGTTAGAGCAGAATGTAATGAGTCAAACCACCAATACAATTCAGAATTCAGGAAAAACTAAATCATATAGCAACAAACACGTTGAAAGCATGACTTTGGAAAACTCTTCAGGGCAAAATGAAAGTTTTTCAGAAATTATTAAAAAACGAACAGTGTTGGGTTTAGAACAGATTCAAACAGTGTATACAGTTACAAACAGCTTGAACAATTCTCCAGTTCTTACAGAATCCAGTTCCAATATTGCAAATAATGGAAAATCTAAAATGGAAAAAGAGCGTATTTTTTGTGAGGACTGCAAGGAAAGTTTCAAGTTGGCAGGAAAATTCAGAAGGCATAAGAGAGATGGCAAGTGTGTGTTTCATTGTGAATTCTGTGGGAAAAGATATATTTCTAAGGATTATGCATCATTTATGGTACATAGAAGGTATCACATGGACAATCGTCCTTACAAGTGTGAGGTATGTAACAAAGCATACAAGTTTGAGTACAAATTGAAAGTTCATATCCGAAATCACACTGGAGAACGGCCTTGGATATGTGAAGTTTGTGGTGCTCGGTTTATGGCACCGTTTAATTTGAAACAACACAAGCTCGCAATACACTCTGATGAAATACATATCTGTGACATATGTGGTGTCAAACTTTGTAACAAAGGCTACCTAGATTGGCACAAAAAATTTGTTCATTCCACTGAGCGACCCTTTACTTGTCCCACTTGTGGAAAAAGTTTTAAGTCAAAACAGAATCTCAAAAATCATAAAGTTGTGCATGATGAAGCACTTGCCTTTGTATGTGACATATGTAGCAAAGGGTTTAAAACAAAAACTAGATTAAACTATCATGTTAGACGTCATCAGAATGACAGGAGATATCACTGTGAGACTTGTGATAAAGGGTTTTACTGTACAAAATCTCTGCGTGAGCATCAAATGATTCATTCAGGGGTAAAACCCTATAAATGCCCAACATGTGAGTACAGATGTACTCAGAAAGGTAATTTAGACAAACACATGAAGATTCATTTAACTAAGTGACAGTTAACTGCTCCGGTGGCCTAGTGGTTAGAGCATCCGCCCCAATTTGGGAGGTCGTGGGTTTGATCCATGGCGGGGTCATACCAAAAACTTACAAAAATGGTACTAACAACTGCCTCGCTTGGTGCTCAGCATTAAGAGGTTAGTGTTAGGACTGGTCAGCGTGGTGTCAGGATAGTGTGACTGGGTGGGACATCATGCTAAATGTCAGTAGCATGATGCCCCAGTGCTAGACATCACTGCAGACATCGTAGTGATATGGCTGAAAAATCGTTAAAGCTACGTTAAAAATCCTAAACAAACAAACAAACAAAGTGACAGATCTTGGATAGGAATCATGAGTAATAGTCTCAAAATATCTTGTCCCACTGCCTGGGTAATATAATCTTCATGATTTGAATATTAAGGATAACTCAAAGTAAAACATTCTGTGTGTACACTGGTATTTATGAGTGAAAGCTAAGGACAGGCAAGTACAGTTTTGTAGATGCTTGTCTAATTAGACAAGCCGTTTGAGCAGATTCAGTGTAGGATTACTAAAACTGGGCAAGTCACCTACCATGCAGGACAAATAGAGAACTGAAAATGTTTGAAGCTCTGTGGGACATGATGTATATTTATATACCTTATTACTCTAATGATATACTGTTCGGAAGTCAGTATCGGGTTTGAGGTTATGTGTGCGAGTTTAAGGAATACATTTGGGTCTGCAAAGAGTTCATTCATTCTGGTGTGGATGTATGAAATTCAGTTTCATATGCAAAACTTGTATGTTTACCTCCAGACTTGAGAAATCCATCTGCCTACCAAGTGGTGGATTTCATTTACTGTATTTTTTCTGGCCTATAAGACGATTCAGAGTATAAATCGAATTCGCCAATTTTGTAAATTTTCCATCCTTCGGTCATATATAAGTCGATTCGGAGTATAAGACAAGGTCAGGTCAATATCTTGGCTTCGTATTTTACACTAGTAATGGTATTGTTGTATGATGTTCGATATTACCGGCAGTCGTAAAATTGCATTACCGATGCTAACTTGCTTGTGATTTTACTTCTGAACAAATCACTGCTATATTCTGTTATAAATTGACACAGCTGAATAAACAGCCCATGCTTGTTTTCTTATCATTGAAAGCACATCCATGTTGTAGTTCATTTTATTACCTGTAGCTACGAATGTAACATATACAAACTTGTCATTTTATATCGTAAGTTTGAAAGTCCCAGACTCCATTAAATCGATTCATATATATACATATACTATTTTTTAAGTGTTTGTTCTGTTTTGACTTGGATATAATTAACATTTTATCACTAATCTATTCAAAAATATACCCCACTATTTTCTGTATTGGTGAGTTCAAATACAAAGTAATGGGTATGATCTCTTGTCCTTATAACAAATTTTTTATGGACAACAGCTTCAATAGAATATTGACAGATTTTCATTTTTCTAAAAAGAGCCTCATTTCCCTACTGGCAGCCTCGCTGATTTGACCTATTCTGCAGATTATTGCCCTCAATCTGGTTTCAATTATAACCAAAGTGCTCAGCGTGTTTAATTAGCGTGTAAATAACACTGCATAGCCATGTGGTTGTTGTGACAATGTACATCTTAATTAAAACAAGAATGAATTGTTGATTTAGAGGTGTTTATTGATAATGGAATATAGTAGGCTCATAATACATGAGGATCATCACAATCAGGTAACTCAAAATTCAGTCTTTTTTCTCTTTGCAAAAGCTACAAAAAAAACTGCCTTGAATAAAAGAATGGTCTTGTACATGGGAAATTTTTTCATCTCTCTCTCTCTCTCTCTCTCTCTCTCTCTCTCTCTCTCTCTCACACACACACACACACACACACACACACACACGCACATACAAATGCACATGCGCTCACTATATATCTGATTTTAGTTTAGTTTAAACCATATTTGTTTTAATTATGATATCCATTGCAACAGAATATACCGAACTCATTTAAATGTGCCCTTACTATAGCAATGAAAACAATGCCCATGGCTAAATTCATTAATTACATCCAGAGAATGGAGTGGGCATCATTTCCTGTGGTTCTTAATCCCCTTGATATTAAAAATGGTCGCGTAATTGATGCGGATTAATGTTGAAGAACAATGAGGTACCGGCAATATGGTAACTATTATTGGTAGCCGAAGCCAATATCAAGGTTTAAACAATTGCGGCAACAGGCTTTGATTGTTGTAGGAAACCAAAGACCAATTTATCAACTACCGGTATAATCAAAGAGAGACACTGATAATGAATATAGGTGAAGCATTGACACTACAATTTGCTTTAAACTGAAGTGCGAAACTAAAAATGGATCACTGATGATCAATGAGTACCTGTAGTCCATCTACCATATATATCTGATTTTAGTTTAGTTTAAACCATATTTATTTGAGAAACTTTGTCAAATACAATTAGAAACATATTATTTGGGGGATTCAGTAGAAAGCATGATCTACATTATTTTATAAATAATCATAGAACACTTGATTACATCCCTTTGTAGGATCAATTAGATCAATAAAAAAGCAATGCTGGTAATCGCTTGCGCGTGTATGACACTATACTGAAAAATCAAATATTAATGGACCAGTTGCTAAAATGTGATCAGGAAGAATGAGGTATGGTTAAAAAGGATGAATAAAACAAACTTATTTCATATCTTTTTTTTAGGAACAAACAATATGTTTTGAATTAGTACAGTACACTATAGAGTATAGACTGTACGTGTGCTATGTGGCACAGTGAAATTTTTACTGGTAATTGTTTTCTTTTATTTTATGTTTGAGAAATAAGAAAATACACGCAGAATGCAAAATAAATAATGACAAAACTATAAACATAAATGCAGTCATAGTAGTTTATGACAATGTATTGACATATTAATTTAATAAGAATTTGTACTACTATATGACCTGTTTTCAATAATGCCAAATTTAGAGCAATTTTAATAGCATACCGGGTACCGTAATCAATATAAAAGTCGATGCAATTTCAATGACACAATCCAGATATAAGTCGATTCGGAGTATAAGATGATGACCTGACTTTCAAGTAAAAAAGTATCGACTTATAGGCTGGAAAATACGGTACTTAAATAAAATTACAGCCACACCATGCTGATGCAGCTTAAAAGATTTTGGAAGCCCATGCTTCACAATATCATGTTTTCTTATTGTCAAAATCTGTATGACCTTTTTCCATGATAACAGCATTATGTAGAATTTATGGAAACAAGACAAATCATTCACAAACTGTAGCAAGAAATATCACACAGATTTTTATGGGAAGTATGACACATTCTAATAGTGTGCACTTGTTTTTCTAGTTATGTTACCAGCAATTTGGTATGAACATACCAAATCAATATAATCATATATATATATAAATCATAACATTTAAGGATAAAACAGAGTTTGAGGGCACTGACTCAAGGCGGTGTGTGATCCAGACTGTTTTGAGTGTTTCATGTTAGTGGTGTTACAGTTGATCAAAATAATCAAAAATTGGTAGAAAAAGCGAAAAGACCAAGTGTTATGGTATGACTTTCAGTAGGGGCTCCAAGTGGCTGAGTGGTCTAAAGCGCTGTCCGTTACGGATTACTGCCATCTCACCTCTGTCTGCGTGGGTTCAAGTCTCGGAGTCAGCCAATGTGGGTATGTGAGAAAGCTTGCCAGTAGGTTCTCGTGGGTCGGTGGTTCTTTCCTAGGTTTTCCCGGCTCTTCCTCCACCATTAATACTGGCCGCCATGTATAGCCTATCTTGTGCTGAAAAAATGGCATTAAAACCATTAAAAAAAAAATGACTTTCAGTAAATGATCTTAGATGATTCAAGGTTTCTTTGCCATAAAATTGTCTATTATCACCTTAAATTTATTTTAATGTTTTATGTGCATCATCACCCACCATGATTTAGATCAGTACACACATTATTATTGATTATTGATCACCAGTATCAGACAGTTGGAGTTTTTAAAAGATTACATGCTGACTGTGATTGTTTTGTGAGTTCAGAAAATTTAGAGGTATGGACTTTGTAGTCTGAAATAAAGAAGTCTTATCTTATATACATTCATGAAAATGAACAACGTTTGACTTAAAAAGCAGAAAATATATCTAATTAATTTTTTATATAGAGGTTTGATTACTTCATTAGAATCAGTCATCACTTTTTAAATTTTCATTTGATTCCCAGCAAATTTTTATGTTGACATGATCAATTATAATTTCATTGTTGGTTTCTAAAAAGGTTCTCAATGCAACACCATTACAATTGTTCTGACATGATTCTAATCTACAATAATTGTTCTGTGGAACATTTTGTCTCACTTTTTATGTTGATGCCAATTTTCTGAATAAAATGTTTTATTTTTGCATGATACTTTAAGAGGATGAGGACACTACAGTGCAAATCCAGCCCGCCCTAAGTCAACTTTCAGCTATATAAAAGCCAAAAGTTGTTTCCCCACATAGGTGGCAGTCGTACGAGAGTATCTCAGCTTAGCAATAGGGATGGTGCCAAATCCCACTTTTACCTAAGCTAGCAGCAAAGAGGGTGGACAGACCAAGTTTTCAAGCCGAAATAAGCCTTCCACGGAGACTTAATTTTCCAATTAAAGGGCTGCATGTGGTTTTCCATTTTACAAAAAAGAAGGGGTGGACAGACCGAAACTATTTCAAACAAACCGAAACTATTTCAAGCAAATCGAAACCAATTCAGGCAGACAAAAAAAAAAAGAGAAATCCTTTATGAATCATTATGACATAACATATACACTGGATTAGTTGGATCCTCAATGATTAGAAACCTTGGAGGAGCCGTTGGTGCAAATGAGTATAAAATATATCCTTGTTGGGCTTGATTTGATCTTTCGAGATTTATTTGATAACTTCCTTTGATAACATCACATACTAGATTCACTGCAATCACCGAGGATATATTGACGTTTTGAGGAGCGATATGCCTACCACCACCATCTGGGTCATTATTATGTTTGAGGATATTTGTTTGTGGTTGTAGCATTTTTTTCCATTAGGCGAGTATCCGAGAAAAGTTTTCTTGAATAAGATCATTAACAGATTTTTTTAGTTCATTTGTGTTTTACCCAAGAAACTTGAAATCGGGTAAATCAGCTTCTGTGATATTATAACCAGTTAGGAATTTTTGTTTCTCTACATTCTTGATATTAATTATTATCTGAACTATTCGTTTGTTGATATATTCCATGTTGGATACAAGCTGATTTAATATCTCAACATATTTTATAATCTCGATGCGTGAACTCGTTATATCAGAAAGATGCTCCTGGAAACTCTGTCGTAGTCTCTCTAGTTGTGTTTTATGTAATTGATTAATCTCTTTCAAATAATCAATGACGTTATTTAGAGTGAATACAATTGCAATGGATGAATCAGGAATTTTCTCAAAACCAAATTCCCATTGCATGGTATTGTTATCAAGAAATGTGAATCTATCAGTTAATTTTGCATTTTTTATAACAGGTAAATAATTTTGATATGATGGAGCAATTTTGTGGTATGATCGTACATCTATGACATAATCAGATTTTGTAGGTTCTGGTATTTGATAAGATGTCCGAGGTGGGATTTCAGGCCAACCCAGTATTGTCCTTATAGAACTCTGATAGATATCTACGACATATCCGGGTGAGTTTATCTCAATGGCAGATGATAGTGTTGGTTCATGAACTGTTATAGCAATTTTCGATTCATTTCCAGTAATGGATTTTATTCTGAAATTCATTATTAATTTGTTCAATTTGGTAGGACCCAGATGGTAATGAAACAGTGTTCCAATCTGGAGTTCCGTCTTGTTTATTCTTACTCGCAAACACCAGGGAATTATTCGGTTGTTGACCACCGAATAGTACTGATCTGATTTTTGGCCAACTATGGTATACTTGTAGTTTTGCTAGTGCTATTTCCTTAACTGAAACCGCAGCAGGGAAATTAACACTGAATTCAGGATTCATTTAGGTTATTGATATCATGCTGGTTTTCACCGGGGTTGTGTTTTCCACTATTCGTTGAAGTAGCTCTTGTGATGTTGCCATTGTTATTATACTCATCTTGTTTTTCTAATTTTGACATCGCGGAATCATAAACATATACCATTGCTGAAAACTCACTATCGGATATTAATGTGTCATCGGGTGACGACGATATCATCGAGAATAATTGGGAGTATGCGGTTGACACAACATGGAACTTAACTATGTAGTCTTGAAGTTTGTGCTGGCTACACGATGATATTTTTTCTGTTATTATTGAAATAATTCCAGTGATTGTTGTCGCCGCGGATATACAAATTGGAACAGCTATCGGGGCAATCATTGTCACCGAGGAGAGTATTATACCGGCTCCGGTGATTACACCTGATACCGAGTACATGGTAATGTCAACTGTGGTAATTCTTCGTCGGTATTTTTTTATTTTTACTTGATACTCCTCAGTGAGTGTTTTGAGTTTAGTTTGAAATTCTCTGACCTGATCATAGCGATACTGTTGTGAGAACTTGTGACATTGCCAATGATGACATTTTATTTATTATTATAACGGATTTAAAATTGCTGGCGTTAAATTTGCCAGCATTGAAAATCCTATGGATTTTTAATTCAGTTGTTTACTTAAATCCACTACGAATTCCACATACCATGTTACTGAAACCCTAGTCAAATTATTATCAGTGGATATTATTGTGAATCGTTCAGTTGTTTCCTTCTTGATGATCGTTGATATCATATTGTTGACCCCAGAAACTCATTGATGAAATATTAAATTGAGTCGGCGACACTAGTGTTAATTGATAAATACCTTTGACGGCAGCGGTGATTTTTAATATGTTAGTGGATGTTAGTGATGATTATGGCCATGGTGGATTATGGAATACAAAATACGACCCCAAAAGTATTATTTCGGTTGATATGATTGGGTGTTATCCAATGAGTATTCTCGGGTACGGAGAGTGTTCTGAGTATTTTAAACGATTTGGACATCCCACACACAAGATGACCCATGTTGCGATTAATGGACCACTGCCCGATTTTGATTTAACCGGAATCGCTCAAGTGGTATCATTTAAATTGGCTAAAGGACTTCATTCGTGTTGTTATGTTTGGCTTGGTAGACACATCTCTGAAAAACACTGGATGCCAATAGTGTTATTACGGTATATGATTGATTCCAAAATGCTGATATCGCTGATTGTCAGTGAAGCAATTATATCATATCGAAAACAAACTGAAGTCTGGTTACCACAACCCGATAGTCTACATAGTATAATCACCGAAAACAAAAAACAATTCCCCGATCTCGATGAAGAATATATCGTGAAATGGTCCAAAGAAATCTTTGAAGTTAGAAATAAACACGCAAAAGATCTCGGTAGAAGAATAATTGGTAAATTCACACAAGGTGGAAAATACGACCACAAACAATATTCTTCGCGGTTGATTATAGATGATGCTGAATAAGATTTTATAATCGCAGATGTAACATCTAGGGGTATATATGTAAATCGTAAAGACGCTTTCTTATCCGATGGAACCAAATTAGGTACATTTGTTACTTATAACGATGGAGAAAATCCTCAATATACGTATTTAAGGTCGTATATGCTGGCTTATGCTTCCATTAATTTACTTTCTATGATAAATAGATTTCCTGACACCGCAGTTAGAGTCGCCACTGATTCATTTTATATAGACGTAAAACATAAAGAAGCAGTGGCTGAATTCACTAATTCAGACGAGAGTTGGGGATCATGGAGAATTAAAAAGGAAATACTGTGTGATTACTCCAAGTCAGCAGATGTTACAATTGAAAACAATTACTTGAAAAATAATCCAATATCAGAAATATCTAATGCACCGTCGTGTTCCGATCCAATATGTAGATATAAAACCAGTTACTTAAATGGCTGTGGTGGGTTAGGGAAGACGACTCATGTGATTGAATTATTTCGAGGGAAATCAAACATGACTGTGCTAACACCAACACACAGACTTGCAAGAGAGATGAAACAACGAGGAATTAATGCTTGCACTTATCACAGTTTTTTTCGATGGAAAGATGACAAATGGACTCCTGATCGAAAAATATATTCCTGGGCGAAAAATATATTCCTGAAATCCTCATTTGGGATGAGATATGCACAGTGTCGTTAGATGTACTACAAAGGTTTCTCGATTGGTTATTGCTAGCGATTACAAAAGTGATAATGTGTGGCGATCATGGTCAACCACCACCATTTGTCGGTTTATCTCCACATGATTGGCTGAAGAATTTTGTAGACTATTACAGTTTATGAAGAAATTAATACCGATCATAGATCACTTGATAAACAATTACACGAGTTCAAGAAACTAATCAGATTACAACCGGATAGAATCCAGTGTGAAATAGCACGCGAAATAATTTCAGAAATCCCATTAAATGATTGTTGGGAAGCGTGGAGACCAAACTATTTGATAGTGGCAAGTAGAAAGATAGTCAGAGATACACTTCAGATGAAGTTATTTAACACGCATAAAGAAAAATTTGCAACACTTCCAGTGCCGATGTGTTATAGACCAAAGGATACACGAAGACAAAATATCGAAGTTGATATTCCAGGCTTGACAGAAAAGCAGATTCTCGTATTAAATGATATTGTGTTAGTTGATATCAATGTCGCTGAAGATAAATCCCCATGGAAGCTAGGATACGCAGCAACGATACATTCTTCGCAGGGGTTGACTATATCCGGTACAATTGTTTGGATGGTAGACAATCGTATCGAGTGGTCGAATTTAGTTTATCTTGCGGTGTTCAGAGTACGAAGAATAAATCAACTTCGAAGAGTTGTTTTAGACTATAATGACACTACATTAAGTGATATTGTCAGCGATGACATAATCAGAAAAAAACTCTCTGGTTATAAACAACAGGACAAAAAAAAAATAACAGAAAATTTGACATTGATGCCGAATTCATAATTACACGAAAACAACAACAGAATAATCACTGCGCGAGTTGTAATTGTATAATGCATTGGTGTTGGTCGGATAAAGACCCCCGCCAATTTACCATAGACAGAAAAAATAGCAGCATAGGTCATACCAGAGATAATGTGATGCTGACTTGTCTTGAGTGCAACAGATGCAGAGGTGCTACTTAAGACCATGCAGCGTTAATTGAGTATCCTTGGGTATCACTTGTAGTTGTTCCTGAGTAAATCATCGCTGAATCCAACCTATAGACTGGCAGTCTACCCGTGGAACATGTTATGCTAGATATTTTATGCATAGTAACACTGCAAATAGGATCAGTAGCTCTTTTTTTGCCGCCTTCGAGCTCTCCTGGTTCATATAAATATCGAACAGTGACATTGCCGAGTATTGATTGTTTTGAAAAATCATTTTGCAGTTTTACAGGTATATACTTTTTTTTAATCGCGTTGTTAGGTTTCATATTAATTGTTTGAGTAATATCATTATTCAGCGCGGTAATTATGCCTGGTAATCTCTTGACCCATTCACGGGATCGTTTATCCTGAATAAATTCCTTCGCGTGTTGATATCCAAATAACCGCTCAGCAAGGGTCCAATTAAATCGTTCAACAATTGCCTGATCGCGATGTAGTACAGTATGTCCTCGTCTGATGGTGACATTATGATGCTTTATTGTTGATAACACTGCACCCTGAAATTCCTTGCCAGGATCAACTTGTAATAGATTTGGCCAATGCAGAGGACCCCTTCGACAAATCCTTTCAAATGCAGAAGCCACTTCAGTTGATGCTTTTGTCTTTAGAGGTTCTGCTTGTTTGTATCTGCTCTCAACATCAACTACAGTTAGCACATATTTATAAACACCATCATGCGGCAGAAATAATATATCAGCCTGATGAAGTGCGCTGACATCAAAATGCGAGAAGTTAATTTGTTTAGGCGGTGGTAGATAAATTTGCCATATCGCCTGTTTGGATAACCAATCCGCTGCTGTAGTATTTTTTACCTTTGCAGCGCTAGCGAGTTTACTGATTGCTGATTTAAACCTCCAGTATCCTCTTGGAGAATAATAAATAGATTTCATGATGTTATTAATTACCAGCACCCAACATCAATTTACTTTTCATCGCCGATTTTATCAACTATGAAGCCAATTTTTCTTTGAAGGATTTATCAGTGATAGAATTCAACGCATGAATCAATTAAACATCTGCGATAAGTCTGTGTTGCAGATTACTGCTTTTATAAGCAACATAATGAGCATGACACGCCTTATCAATAGCGTTTATTGGGTTTTCACTGGGTTGGGGTTGGTTTTGATCATCGAGTCTGGTCCCGGGTCCACAATAACTATATCTTGGAAGGTGTATTTTCTCCTGGATATTTTGCCCATGGTGTTCCTGGGAGTTTTACTAACTTGGCTGCAATATCACCTCCTCGTTTTTTTTTTAAAACATCTCCAGATTTTCATAGAAACAAATTTTTTTGTACCACATTGTACACACTTACCAGCAAGTGCTGATCTGTTATTTTTAGTTGTAATCATCGTGAAGTCGTTTGTGCTAGTACGCTTCTTACATTTCACACAATATAGATCCATAATTTATTTATAATAACATGAATGTAATTGATTGTTTGGCGACAAAATCACGAGAACCAGTTAAGCATCATGCAGTGCTACCAAATTCTATTCGCATGATTATAATCGGACCATCTGGAAGTGACAAGACACAACTGCTACTTATTTTTTGATAACGAGATGGATGAAATGGGACAAGTTGTATTTAGTAGCCCCGAGTATAGACGATCAGCAATGTTACGAGGTGTTAAAGGATTTTAATGAGAAAGCAAAATCAGAAATCAACGAGGATATTATTGAGTTTATAACCGATATCGAGGAAGCACTAAGCATTGATGTTCTTGATGGAAGCATTAACAATTTAGTTGTATATGATGATGTCATGTTAGACAATCAAAAGAATCCCTCTAGGATATTTTCCAGAGGTAGGCATAAAAATACTGATGTGATATATGTCACTCAACGATAAACTCAAATACCAAAAGTGATCAGAGATAACTGCAATATTCTTGCTGTATTTAATGGAGTTGACACATACACTATGAAATATTTGGCAAACATGGTGCGGCAGTGATATGGATTATAATCTCTTTAGAAATTTCTTTAGTCATGCTCAGTCAATTCCACATGGATTTGTAATGATAAATTTGCACGACCCGAGATCAAGATATCATATCGGACTTGATCAAATATTCGGTTGAAACAATTCGTCTCCGCAGCGACATCAGTGCCAGGTCTGTAGCATAAAATCATAAAGGATTTCTCTTTTTTTTTTTTGTCTGCCTGAATTGGTTTTGGTTTGAAATCCTTTAGGATTTTGTTTGAAATAGTTTCGGTTTGCTTGAAATAGTTTCGGTCTGTCCACCCCTTCTTTTTTGTAAAATGGAAAACCACATGCAGCCCTTTAATTGAAAAATTAAGTCTCAGTGGAAGGCTTATTTCGGCTTGAAAACTTGGTCTGTCCACCTTCTAAGCTACTTCTGAAGCAGAAAGCATTCTTTATCAGTAAGGATAAAAGGAGAAGGAAGATTTGAGAAGGTATATTCAGTCCATATTTTATAAGTGGAAAAGTATTATCAGAGAAAAATGTTTTACTACAAAAATGTGTTTCATCTCAATAATGTTATCCAGTCACATTACCTTAGGAGAAAAGGTAAGAGGTGGAGGGAGTTAACCCTTTAAATAAACAGGGGCCATAACCAAATGCATATGAGGGCCCATCGTTGGGTAAAATGCCATATTAACTTGATTTGATCTTGGGCAAGTTCTCTAAAGTCAAAACAAATAACCAATAGTATCCAGAATAATTAAGCCTGAATGAAAATATCAACCTTTCCATCTTTAAAAAATATAAATAAATAAGATATCCCTCTTTGCATTGACTAAGTTTATTTCATGTACCACTTCTGGGTCCTAAGTAGGTTCTTTAGATGACTTAAAGGTGAAAGGTCTGATTAAAATCAGAACTCCACTGTCATATGTGAAGACCAGACTGACCGCTTAGAGGTCGTGTTCTGGTGACCTATGTTATTATCAGAATTACTAATTTTATCAGCCAACCAGATTAAGTTGTGTCTTCGTATTTGGGAAACTGAGCAGTCTAGCTGAAGAACATCAGTGTGTGCATATTGATTTAATTCATTTTCAAATTTTTGAAAGCTGCATTTCCTTTGGCTAACTCAAAGGTCACTAGAACATGATCCCTCAAGAGGTCACTGTCAGATTTTCACCCAGGACAGTGGAGATCTGAATTTAATCATATTGCTTAGGTGAAGGGCTTAACTACAAAAAGCAGTTATCAACAATGACTGATTGCAGTGAAAGCAGGGGCGATCATGAATGAAATCAAAGAATCACATCAGAACTGTCATTTGGATTGAGAGACATGGTATGCATTTCATTGAACTTGCCAATTGTAGGAAATAGAAGGCAGGTTTTATAAGAGAGACATACCAACAAATGTTCTACATAGTGGTTACATTAGGACTTTATTCAAGCATGTCAGAACCCATGGTATGTTTCTGCACAAACAACTATGAAAAAAATTACCTGCATCGCCCATGTGCTTTCAAAGTGGCATTCATTTTAGCCAAAGTGATTCTTTCCACCATTCGTTCTGAGAAATCTTTGTCCCTTAGATCTTCTTTGCAGGTTTCATACATCAGTATTTAGATGAATTCCTGCCATCAGGGTTTTTCAAGCAGGTACAGTGGGGGGTCTTTTGCCAGGTTTAACAAGTTATTTACCATGATTTTCATGATAAGACAGCACGTCAGCTCCTTCACCATTTTCACGTTCTTTTGGATTGGAGGTGTTGAGGGTAAAGTGTATGTTTCCATATCATTTCAATCTATGAAAAGAGCAATAGCTGCCCAGGTTGTCTTATCAGGGACTAGAGATGAAACTATTAGGAGTTTTGCATTCCATGTTGTCACAAGCAAGTACAGATTCATTTAATAGTGTATGGAGAAAGTCGATCTAGCGAAGAAGGTGCTAAGAAAGGGAAATGTTGTCCCAGCTGTCACGCCAATGGGATGTACTTCCAGCTATTTGATGTTTCCATTAATAAACTTGCGCTGGCTGAAAAACACAAACAATGGATGTCCTTTTTTAGGAATGAAGCTGTAAAATTAACGAGGAGAACTGCATATCAACAATGAAAAACAGCTGATAAACAGACCGTGATCAACTGGATTAATGATGCATTCAAATCGTTGAAGGGAAACCAGAGCTCATGAAAACGTCATTTAAATTGTGCAGCATTAGCAACCATTGAAATGGATGCAAGGATCACCTTGTCCATTCCATATATTGAAGTTTCAAACAAATTCTATCAGTTTATAACTGTTCATGTAATAATTCATGACAGTAGCTCCTGAAGAACCTTATTCATTTAAAAAAATTAAAGATCAATAACAGTAGGAACAAAATGCCAAAGATGTCATAAGAGATGAAAAAATTGCTATCATTTTCTGTCGTAGTAATTATAGGTCATAAAAATACTTTTAAAGTAATTTAGGTGTCCCAAGACTTGTAGTGTCCCAAGACTTAGTTATTACTGCAAGCATGATGGTATATACAAAGCATGGAAGCAGAATGCCATACATTCCATACAAGCATAATGGGATACATTCTATACAAACTTAATGGATACATTATATTCAGTGTTAATGCTATAAATTCCATATAAACAATGGTATACGCTCTACATACAAGTGTAATGTTATACATTGCAGAAATCATGCTGGTATGCATTTCATACAAGCGTAATGCTACACATTATATAGTTCTGTATATTTCATTTAAACTGTGTGCTTAATTGTTGTACATGATTGTTAGTTAGATAATGTAAACAGGATGTTAACAGCTAATTGACCACTCCAGTGGCCTCAGTGGTAAGAGCATCCACATTAGATGCAGAATGTCACGGGTTTAAACCAAGGCTGAGTCATACCAAAGACATATAAAAATGGAATTTGCATCCACCTCACATGGTGCTCAACAAAGCAATGTTAAAATCCAAATGACACACACACATACATGGCTAATTATTGTTCTTGATTGTATGTTATAAAAGTCTGTTGTCTATGAACTTAGAATATTCTAGAAACAGACTTGTTTACAATTTGATTAGAATTTTCTTTTAGAATGACATGTAGGTCAAGTGAGAAAATGTATAAATAGGGACTTGCTAAACAAATAATTCATTCCTGTTTTAAGACCATGATGTGGGAATCCTTTGCACTGTGTTATGATTCAAGAGGAATTATTTATTTAAAATTTATTTTAAATTACAAAGTGCCAACTGACTTTACATTAACACATTACTTTGGAATTATTGTGAACTCATTCAAAGATGTTCTTGATTGCACCAGAATGATACATCAGGACATTAAATACTTGTGGAATTCATTCCAGAGAATCTATACTTATGGATTTGTTAAGAATATTTTGGATTATTTGGGATTTTATTCACAATACTGTCTTATGAATTTTCATTATGTAATGTAGACAAATAAATAACTTTTTGATTTGACTTAAGCTGTTGGTTTCACTTCTTTCTGTTATGTAATTTAAGCCTTAGAGTCATAGTGGGAATCAGGGGCTCATTGAGGGTCTTTATTTCTTAGAAGCATTTTAAAAATATTAAAAATTGTCTTTAAAATTTAAATTGAGTTTGATATTAGAATTTTCATTGTCCTTGGTAAAGATTCACACATTTGAGAAATCTTTCATGAAACCAGCAAGCATTCACAATGTCAACTAAAGTAGAGAACTTTGTTTCAGATCTTACCCTTTATGGGTTAGAGTCTTTTGAAAAGGGTTGAGCTTGAGGTTTTTGAGCAAAGCAAGAAATAAACAATATTTTGGTTTAGTAATTGGCAAGAAGAGAAATTTTATATTAGTGCTTTGGGTTTGATTGGTAATTCTGTCTTAGGTTTTGAAAGGGCATTAAAGGAATTACAGCTAAAAACCCGATGGAATTAAGAAAACTTCAGCTTCTGAAGAAAATTATGCAAAATGCAGATTCAACTAGATGAAAAGGTGAGGGAAATACAAATGCAGAGAGAGGAGAAGGGGAATACAACTGCAGATGCAGAGAAAAGAAAGGGAAATGCAATATATATTTAACAAATTAGAAATGGCAGGCAGATATCTCTCGTTCATCTTTACACACAATTTCAGGTTTTGCTTTCACCAGAAATATTAGATTAATATGCCATTTTCAGGAAAAAAGATAATTGCTGAAAACATTAATATAGTCAAGAGAGCATTGGACTTCATTATTACAAAGTATACTTATTGGCAGTGCTAAAGTGCTGATTATGATGCGGTTAAGGAATGTATCTTAAAGGGCTATGATTTGGACCTGAGGCATATGGGCAATGGACTTGGAATATTTGAATTGAAACCAAACAATAAACCCATTTTGAATTTGCAGAGGAAAAAGAACAATTATCTGATGGGTGGTGCTCGACCAAAGTGGTTGACAGAGATTACAATAATTTCAGACATATTAATTGAAGAGTTCAATAAGTGTATCCATAATGACGTCAAACCGGTCTTAAAAAAAATCTGAAAAAGGATGTATGTATAGCTGATGATTATTCCTGTGCAGGTTTCATTTGTCAGTAAGACTTCCTCTGAGCAGTTTGTTGGTAAAACAAAAATAATTGTTGTCTCATAAAAGTACTTCCAAATTTAGATCCAGCACAACCATTAGAAATCAAACATCTGATACGGCTGATAAGATATCATTATCTCTTCCTATATGCACTTATTAATAAAAAAAAAAGAGCACATCATTTGTGATTGCTTTAGATTGAAAAACAAGCAACACAATAATGACAAAGCAATTCCATATGCTCTTATATTTAATAGGTCAGTGTCATGTTCTTGTACTGAAAGCCTTGGTTGGGTCAAACAAACTATGTTGTAGAAAAACATGGGACATTTTATGACTGTACAAATATAAATTTGAAAAGTTTCCAACCACAGAACAAAGCTAAAATTTGCACAACCTCAAAGCCCACAAGTTTCTCCGAAATAACGAGTTAAATGTTAAATATAAAAAGAGAACAGCCCCACCCACCCCTATAATTCTAATGTATACTTACCATTATCTTATCTATGTTTTTTGGTATATGTATATTCGTTTTGATTAGAATTGATATCTAGGTATTAGTAAGTAGAGCTGATGGGCACTAAAATGTGGTCATATTCTGTTATTCTTTTAGTCATTAATTTAATTACAGCTCTCCTCGCTACTCTTGAAAGTAACACGACACATTCAAAAGACATTGTTTCTTACAATAGCTCTCATTAACACAAAATTCAGGTACATATTTGTTAGGATACTATGTACATATAGACAGGGAATTCCAAAGGTAATTAAAACATCAAATGTTATATGTGGTTGTTAAATGTCTGTGATATCATGAGATCTTGATCTTAATCAGATAAACGTGAGTAAATATCGTCGGTCTTCTTTCACTTTACATCTGTTTTTCTTCCGAAACGTGATATTTTAAATATTTTTATCATTTTTTTTTTTATTGAAAACAGTTAGCTTTAATTTTACTTTAATTACAAAAGTTTTAAGTATTAAAATACAATGAGATTAAATTGTTTTCTAGTAAAAAGAGTCTTGTTTTATACAAGGAAAAGGTGATGGTAAATTAAATGCTTACCATGTTTTCTTACAATTGAAGCATTCTAATTCATCTATCACTTTGTTGTATGAAACTATCGCAAACTTTGTTACAGTACAATGATGATTTTGGTCTCCTGACATTGATATGGCATGCCCCAAAAATTTACAGTTTCTCAGCGAAATTAAACAACCAGCACACTGTTAGACACAATTCACATGCATTTTATGCCCTATATTACTCTACACTCGTTACGGTCTCTCTAAACACCCCAAGACACCCCAGGACACCCCAAGACCACCCCAAGACACCCCAAGACCACCCCAAGACACCCCAATATTGCATATATTAGCACCAAATCTCGTAATAACGTACCAAGAAGCGGAAAAAAGAAATGAAAACACACATACGGACATTGTTACTATCAATGATTTATAGTATTGGTAGATGGCCCTATTTCTGATAATCTACGGAAACGAACTCTATGCATCACATAATCACATATCTTTAATTATATATATATATATATATATATATATATATATATATATATATATATAATATAATATATATATATATATATATATATATATATATATATATATATATATATATATATATATATATATATATATATATATATATAATATATATATATATATATATATATATATATATATATTTCCTCAATAAATGGCGATGTTCCATATTTCTCTCATTTATTTGAATTGTTAAATTGTTTAGGCTCCATGTTAATATTTGTCAAAAAAAAAGGAATGAAGGAATAGTTAAATTGTTATTGAGATAAACAATTTTTTTATATACAATGAATTTACCATTTTGTTCAATTTTTTAACGACTTATTTGTGGTATTGCTATTTATTAAATGTAGATTAGTATTCACGATACTGTACCGGAATACTCTTCATCAAAACGGGAGTTGTTTCCCTTGGCAACTCACGACCTTACTAATTTTACTTGTTACACAAAATATTGCTAAATATTCGTAGTTTTTATTTGTTTGTTTGTTTGTTTTTGGTTTTTGTGTGCTGTTGTTGAAATTTTAAGTGATTATTATGTGAGTTTAAGGTGTTCTTGGAGAGTCTTGGGGTGTCTTGGGGTGTTTAGAGAGACCCCACTCGTTACGACATTAATGTAATTAGCCCAAATTTCAGCAACGATGTACTTTCGTCTCGTCTATCAGCGGATTAAAGGCATAACGAATGCTATGCTCACGATTTTTTTTAAAGAAAATAAATCGTATTCCTATCAATTGCATGCAGGTATAACTCGATGAAAGATCGTTTAAGTTTGCTGGGCCGGCAATTAAGCGGCTACCCCATGCCGATACCAAATGGTGTCGGCAAATTCCAACTTTTCGACAGGGAATGCGCTCTGACCCTACACACCAGCACAAATGTCCAAAAAATTAAAAAATGGGATGGCAAGGGTCAGAGAAAACTGGACTAAATAATAATGGTTTTCTCTGCACAGAAGCAATAATCCAGGATACATCACAGGAGTCTGACGTTTTATCAATAAAGACTAAAGTACGGCGAAATGGATGCATCCATACTGATAAATATAGGTTTGATCATGAGCTCTCAGAAATGTAAGCTTATAATAGAATTTGTAATATCATGGTGTTTGCATATGTTTACTATGGGAATACAAGGTTTCGTTGCAAAGAAAATTACGAGTATCCGTCAATGACCCCCCCCCCCCCAATCGATTCATTGAGTGTCAATAACCTGGAAGTAAACACCAGTCTCGCTTGGTTCCATGCCCACAGTCTGTAGCTACAGTTATATGTATACAATAGTCGGGGGACCAGTCTAATAGCAGTCTTGTTACTTTCGTTTTTAAACGAAAATCAACGATTTGTCAGTCATTATGTCGGACTGGTGATGAGGTATGACTTTTTAAAATAGTTTGTTAATAGTTATCAGTTTCACTATGGTATTAGTTATTAAATCAAGATTTTGATTTGTTTTTTCTTTTATTCCTGAAGTGAAAGATGTAGTTTCGCCTGAATGGATTTTCTTTATTCATAGCTATACGTCGAAAGGATAGTCTCATTCGAGTCATCGTTTCCACACAGGGAAAACCGGGTTAATTTGTATATTATGCGCAGTTCTTACCAGGAAGGAATTGATTCTCATGAAATTTACATTTTATATCCAGATAGCTTATATTGAAAAATACATCTGTCCTCCAAAAATAATTAAGTAATTTGAACGATTCAAGCCTCAATAGAATGCCATTTGGGTAAATATAATTGGATATAGGTAAAACTTACAGCAACAGATAATACTGAATCCATTACATATAACGAAAGTAGGATTATTTTTTAAAACGTTTGATATATTTCTTGTAATCATGTAATAATCCACATACAAGGCTTTTGAAATTTATAATATTGTCCACCTTTTACAGCTTTTGTGTTATTGGTTCTGAATATTTGCTTATAGGTCAAGTTCAACTGCATAGACCCAGATCTGCCATCGATTAGTGTGTTAATAGATCTGGGTCTATGCAATTTATTAGGAGTATTCATTAAAAAAATAACATAGACCATGATCTGCTTGCTCATTATGTAATCACTTGGGCTATTTTTCTTTCAAGTTGGACTTGACTTATAAGCAGGTACCTATTGCATACTGTGAATAAAATCCCTGAAATACCAATTAAACAACTCAAGTTCTTATAAGTTGTAAGTTCAAAATTTGATGTTTTGGTATATGTCCACCACATTGGCCATCTTGAAAATCATGTTCTGGCTTCTGACTGAATTATAATATCAGCATGGGGTTTGCACTGAAAGATGTCTTATGATGTCTAGTTGGTTATAAATAAAAATGCTGCTGCTTGCAAACTCCAGTATGGATGCCATGACTGCCATCTAGAGAATCTTGTTATAACTATTTCTTCATCCAGGTACATTCAACATGGACTTGTACTATGAAACATCTTTTTGATGCCTATTAGGTTGTTAATGAAGTTGGTGCTGCACATAAATCCAAGATGGGCACCACACTGGCCAACTTGAAATTCTTATAGATACTTCTCCTGAATGAAAGGTCACTTTAACTTTGTTTGGTCTTGAAATACTTCTTATGATGTCTAGTTGGTTGTAAATACAAATGGTGCTAATCTGACCTCCAATGTGGCTACCACAAGGGCTATCTGGAAAATCTTACTATTACTTCATCTCCTAGATGACCTGTCATATCAATGTTGTGTTTTCACCAGAACACAATTATGATGTCTAGTTGGTCCTAAATGAAAATTATGCCTCTTAAACATCCAATATGTTCACCACATCAGCCATCTTGAAAATATTGTTATTGCTATTTCTTCTGACTAAATGATCATACCCACCATATTGGAGGTCAGTTTGTACTGAAAGACTTTATGATGAATGTTTGGTCATATATGAAAATAGCACCAATCTGACCTTCAATATACCTGCCACTACAATATTATCACAATGTTATTTTAGATGGCTGGTAATATCAATATTACACTTTCATAAGAATATTTCTTATCATAAGAATATTTCTTATGATCTCCAATTGGTCCTAAATGGAAATCATGTACAGCTGACATCTAGTATGGCCACCAGGGCAGCCATATTGAAAATCTTGTCATAGTTGCTCCTTGAAAGCAGAAAGTCAACACAGGGTTTTCATCAGAGTACCTTTTGTTGGTCTTAAATTAAGATGATGCTGATGTGACACTAAATATGGTCTGGTGACCATGACATGACATGGTTTTTTTTTATCTAAAGAAGTATCTAGTTGGTCCTATATGATAATGATGAACATTACCACTGAATATGGCCACCATGGTATCTTTCTTGAAGATACTGTTATTATTAATTCCAAATGGATGGATGTGTCAGCATGGGAGTTTCACCAATATACTTCTCATGATAGCTAGTTGGTTTGAAATGAAATTGGTGCCAATTGTACATCTAATATGGCTGCATGAATGACTGTTTGCAAAATCATATTGTTTTGCTATTCCTGAATGGATAGTCATATTCACATAGCATTTTCACTAAAAGACTTCTGATGATGTCTACATGGCCCAACATGAGAATGCTGCCAGTTTGACATCTAACAATTTCACTACATCAGCCAATATGAAAATCATGTTATTGCTATCAGTTAAAAGAAATAAATAGCCTTATCTTCAAGTCTTAGAAATTTTTATTGCTCTATACAGAGTTAGTCCCTTCAAGGGATTCTTATTATTATTATTTGTAGCAATACTGGTAATATTCATTGTATTATTGTTTTTTTGTACTCAGATTATACCTTTCAAAAACATTGGCAGTTTTAATGTTTATAGATTTTTCCTTGTATTTCGTGCAGCATTTCAACTCTTTGTGGTTCATATTCTTCAAATTACTTGAGCAAAATTCAAGATGAAAGTTTTGAAAGTTTAACAGTATCTAACTTTACTTGACATAAAAATAGAATCTTTGAACTTTTGGAATCTTCTGTGCTTTGGTATTTGCATGCAAAACATAGATTTATACCAAGTATCAGATCATATTTCTGATTGTTAGTTTGAATTTGGAGAATATAGTTTGAGGCTATTTTGACAGCTGCATTTTGAGTTTTTGAGCTGCACGCTTGTGTAGAAGTTCAGAGATTACTGGGTCAGATCATTTTGATGGCTGCATTGAAATTTTTGGCTGGAAGCATGTAATCCAATCTGCACTGAAAGCACTGCCATACATAAGATAATTTTCTGTAAATAAAGTGTATATATTTTCCAACGATAATTCTGAGATACAATACAGTATGATCAAGGCTGAATTTATGTATACTTTTAAAAGCCACTAGCCTGTTAGTTGAATAAAAGAAGAATCCTTTGTACTTACAGTTGACAGGATATATCAATCTGAGCAAGATGTCTAGAAATACACACCAATGGCCACCTTCACATGACAAAGAAAAAGCTTCACCAGATGGTTTAACTATGGCTTCTTCCCAAACCCTTCCAGATGAACATGCAGAAAATGAGTATGAGTCCATCAAAGGTAAATCTTTCCATGGTATTAGCAAACAAAAAATTAACTTATTCATCCCCCAAAAAATGATTTTTTAAAGGTAAATTTTGCTATGGTATTCCGCTGATGTTAGTAAATTAAAAAAATATGCACTCTTTCCATGCAACACACACACACACATACAAAATCTATCAATATCCAAGTTGTTTCATCTCTTTTATCAGCTGGTGAAACATTAGGATAATCACTTTTCTATGCCAGTTTATTGGCTCCATTAAAAGATTTTGTTTGAAGATCTGTGATAAAACATTTGAGACAGCTGTGTAAATTAATGTAATAAAACATGTGAGACAGCTGTTTAAATTATTGTGATAAAACATGTGAGACATAGCTGTATGTATTATTGTGACAAATATGTTTTGAGGCATGGATGTGTATATTATTGTGATAAAACATGCGAGATAGCTTTGCATATTATTGTGATAAAACATGGGAGACATAGCTGTATATATTTTTGTGATAAAACATGTGAGACATAGCTGTATATATTATTGTGAGACAGCTGTATATAATATTGTAACAAAATATGTTGTGAGACATAGCTGTATATATTATTGTGACAAAATATGTTTTGAGGCACGGATATGTATATTATTGTGAAAAAACATGTGAGACATAGCTGTGCATAATATTGTTATAAAACGTGAGACAGCTTTGCATATTATTGTGTTAAAACATTTGAGACATAGCTGTACATATTATTGTGACAAAATGTGTTTTGAGGCATGGTTGTGTATATTATTGTGAAAAAAACATGTTTTGAGACATTGCTGTGTGTATTATTGTCTATGTTAGTGATAAATATTTTGTTTGTAGATGTAGTGTTTTACAAGTTCTATGCAGATAGGTACATCATGGGATAGTTCACACATCTTACTTTGTGCAGGTTTGTGCATGATAAATGCATATACTTTATGCATGTGGGCACATTATGATGATCCATACATATTACTATCTAAAGATAGATACATCATGGCATGATCCATACATATTACTATCTAAAGATAGATACATCATGGCATGATCCATACATATTACTATCTAAAGATAGATACATCATGGCATGATCCATACATATTACTATCTAAAGATGGGTACATCATGGCATGATCCATACATATTACTATCTAAAGATGGGTACATCATGGCATGATCCATACATATTACTATCTAAAGATGGGTACATCATGGCATGATCCATACATATTACTATCTAAAGATGGGTACATCATGACATGATCCATACATATTACTATCTAAAGATAGATACATCATGACATGATCCATACATATTACTGTCTAAAGATAGGTACATCATGGCATGATCCATACATATTACTATCTAAAGATGGGTACATCATGGCATGATCCATACATATTACTGTCTAAAGATAGATACATCATGGCATGATCCATACATATTACTATCTAAAGATAGATACATCTTGACATGATCCATACATATTACTATCTAAAGATAGATACATCTTGACATGATCCATACATATTACTATCTAAAGATAGGTACATCATGGCATGATCCATACATATTACTATCTAAAGATGGGTACATCATGGCATGATCCATACTTATTACTGTCTAAAGATAGATACATCATGGCATGATCCATACATATTACTATCTAAAGATGGGTACATCATGACATGATCCATACATATTACTGTCTAAAGATAGATACATCATGGCATGATCCATACATATTACTATCTAAAGATAGATACATCATGGCATGATCCATACATATTACTATCTAAAGATGGGTACATCATGGCATGATCCATACATATTACTATCTAAAGATAGATACATCATGGCATGATCCATACATATTACTATCTAAAGATAGATACATCATGACATGATCCATACATATTACTATCTAAAGATAGGTACATCATGACATGATCCATACATATTACTATCTAAAGATAGGTACATCATGGCATGATCCATACATATTACTATCTAAAGATAGATACATCATGACATGATCCATACATATTACTATCTAAAGATAGATACATCATGGCATGATCCATACATATTACTATCTAAAGATAGATACATCATGACATGATCCATACATATTACTATCTAAAGATAGATACATCATGACATGATCCATACATATTACTATCTAAAGATAGATACATCATGACATGATCCATACATATTACTATCTAAAGATAGATACATCATGACATGATCCATACATATTACTATCTAAAGATAGGTACATCATGGCATGATCCATACATATTACTATCTAAAGATGGGTACATCATGGCATGATCCATACATATTACTGTCTAAAGATAGATACATCATGGCATGATCCATACATATTACTATCTAAAGATGGGTACATCATGGCATGATCCATACATATTACTATCTAAAGATGGGTACATCATGGCATGATCCATACATATTACTATCTAAAGATGGGTACATCATGACATGATCCATACATATTACTATCTAAAGATAGGTACATCATGACATGATCCATACATATTACTGTCTAAAGATAGATACATCATGGCATGATCCATACATATTACTATCTAAAGATAGATACATCATGACATGATCCATACATATTACTATCTAAAGATAGGTACATCATGGCATGATCCATACATATTACTATCTAAAGATAGGTACATCATGGCATGATCCATACATATTACTATCTAAAGATGGGTACATCATGGCATGATCCATACATATTACTATCTAAAGATGGGTACATCATGACATGATCCATACATATTACTATCTAAAGATGGGTACATCATGGCATGATCCATACATATTACTGTCTAAAGATAGATACATCATGGCATGATCCATACATATTACTGTCTAAAGATGGGTACATCATGGCATGATCCATACATATTACTATCTAAAGATGGGTACATCATGGCATGATCCATACATATTACTATCTAAAGATAGGTACATCATGGCATGATCCATACATATTACTATCTAAAGATGGGTACATCATGACATGATCCATACATATTACTATCTAAAGATGGGTACATCATGACATGATCCATACATATTACTATCTAAAGATAGATACATCATGGCATGATCCATACATATTACTATCTAAAGATAGGTACATCATGGCATGATCCATACATATTACTATCTAAAGATAGATACATCTTGACATGATCCATACATATTACTATCTAAAGATGGGTACATCATGGCATGATCCATACATATTACTGTCTAAAGATAGATACATCATGGCATGATCCATACATATTACTATCTAAAGATAGATACATCATGGCATGATCCATACATATTACTATCTAAAGATGGGTACATCATGACATGATCCATACATATTACTATCTAAAGATAGGTACATCATGGCATGATCCATACATATTACTATCTAAAGATGGGTACATCATGACATGATCCATACATATTACTATCTAAAGATAGGTACATCATGGCATGATCCATACATATTACTATCTAAAGATGGGTACAGCATGGCATGATCCATACATATTACTATCTAAAGATAGGTACATCATGGCATGATCCATACATATTACTATCTAAAGATGGGTACATCATGGCATGATCCATACATATTACTATCTAAAGATGGGTACATCATGACATGATCCATACATATTACTATCTAAAGATGGGTACATCATGACATGATCCATACATATTACTATCTAAAGATGGGTACATCATGGCATGATCCATACATATTACTATCTAAAGATAGATACATCATGACATGATCCATACATATTACTATCTAAAGATGGGTACATCATGGCATGATCCATACATATTACTATCTAAAGATAGATACATCATGGCATGATCCATACATATTACTATCTAAAGATGGGTACATCATGGCATGATCCATACATATTACTATCTAAAGATAGATACATCATGACATGATCCATACATATTACTATCTAAAGATAGGTACATCATGGCTTGATCCATACATATTACTATCTAAAGATAGATACATCATGGCTTGATCCATACATATTACTATCTAAAGATAGGTACATCATGGCATGATCCATACATATTACTATCTAAAGATAGGTACATCATGGCATGATCCATACATATTACTATCTAAAGATGGGTACATCATGGCATGATCCATACATATTACTGTCTAAAGATAGATACATCATGGCATGATCCATACATATTACTATCTAAAGATAGGTACATCATGACATGATCCATACATATTACTATCTAAAGATGGGTACATCATGACATGATCCATACATATTACTGTCTAAAGATAGGTACATCATGGCATGATCCATACATATTACTATCTAAAGATGGGTACATCATGACATGATCCATACATATTACTATCTAAAGATGGGTACATCATGACATGATCCATACATATTACTATCTAAAGATAGATACATCATGACATGATCCATACATATTACTATCTAAAGATAGGTACATCATGGCATGATCCATACATATTACTATCTAAAGATAGATACATCTTGACATGATCCATACATATTACTATCTAAAGATGGGTACATCATGGCATGATCCATACATATTACTGTCTAAAGATAGATACATCATGGCATGATCCATACATATTACTATCTAAAGATAGATACATCATGGCATGATCCATACATATTACTATCTAAAGATGGGTACATCATGACATGATCCATACATATTACTATCTAAAGATAGGTACATCATGGCATGATCCATACATATTACTATCTAAAGATGGGTACATCATGGCATGATCCATACATATTACTATCTAAAGATGGGTACAGCATGGCGTGATCCATACATATTACTGTCTAAAGATAGATACATCATGGCATGATCCATACATATTACTGTCTAAAGATGGGTACATCATGGCATGATCCATACATATTACTATCTAAAGATGGGTACATCATGGCATGATCCATACATATTACTATCTAAAGATAGGTACATCATGGCATGATCCATACATATTACTATCTAAAGATGGGTACATCATGACATGATCCATACATATTACTATCTAAAGATGGGTACATCATGACATGATCCATAGATATTACTATCTAAAGATAGATACATCATGACATGATCCATACATATTACTATCTAAAGATAGATACATCATGACATGATCCATACATATTACTATCTAAAGATAGGTACATCATGGCATGATCCATACATATTACTATCTAAAGATAGATACATCTTGACATGATCCATACATATTACTATCTAAAGATGGGTACATCATGGCATGATCCATACATATTACTGTCTAAAGATAGATACATCATGGCATGATCCATACATATTACTATCTAAAGATAGATACATCATGGCATGATCCATACATATTACTATCTAAAGATGGGTACATCATGACATGATCCATACATATTACTATCTAAAGATAGGTACATCATGGCATGATCCATACATATTACTATCTAAAGATGGGTACATCATGACATGATCCATACATATTACTATCTAAAGATAGGTACATCATGGCATGATCCATACATATTACTATCTAAAGATGGGTACAGCATGGCATGATCCATACATATTACTATCTAAAGATAGGTACATCATGGCATGATCCATACATATTACTATCTAAAGATGGGTACATCATGGCATGATCCATACATATTACTATCTAAAGATGGGTACATCATGACATGATCCATACATATTACTATCTAAAGATGGGTACATCATGGCATGATCCATACATATTACTATCTAAAGATAGATACATCATGACATGATCCATACATATTACTATCTAAAGATGGGTACATCATGGCATGATCCATACATATTACTATCTAAAGATAGATACATCATGACATGATCCATACATATTACTATCTAAAGATGGGTACATCATGGCATGATCCATACATATTACTATCTAAAGATAGATACATCATGGCATGATCCATACATATTACTATCTAAAGATGGGTACATCATGGCATGATCCATACATATTACTATCTAAAGATAGATACATCATGACATGATCCATACATATTACTATCTAAAGATAGGTACATCATGGCTTGATCCATACATATTACTATCTAAAGATAGATACATCATGGCTTGATCCATACATATTACTATCTAAAGATAGGTACATCATGGCATGATCCATACATATTACTATCTAAAGATGGGTACATCATGGCATGATCCATACATATTACTGTCTAAAGATAGATACATCATGGCATGATCCATACATATTACTATCTAAAGATAGATACATCATGGCATGATCCATACATATTACTATCTAAAGATAGGTACATCATGACATGATCCATACATATTACTATCTAAAGATGGGTACATCATGACATGATCCATACATATTACTGTCTAAAGATAGGTACATCATGGCATGATCCATACATATTACTATCTAAAGATGGGTACATCATGACATGATCCATACATATTACTATCTAAAGATGGGTACATCATGACATGATCCATACATATTACTATCTAAAGATAGATACATCATGACATGATCCATACATATTACTATCTAAAGATAGGTACATCATGGCATGATCCATACATATTACTATCTAAAGATAGATACATCTTGACATGATCCATACATATTACTATCTAAAGATGGGTACATCATGGCATGATCCATACATATTACTGTCTAAAGATAGATACATCATGGCATGATCCATACATATTACTATCTAAAGATAGATACATCATGACATGATCCATACATATTACTATCTAAAGATAGGTACATCATGACATGATCCATACATATTACTATCTAAAGATGGGTACATCATGGCATGATCCATACATATTACTATCTAAAGATAGATACATCATGACATGATCCATACATATTACTATCTAAAGATAGGTACATCATGGCTTGATCCATACATATTACTATCTAAAGATAGATACATCATGGCTTGATCCATACATATTACTATCTAAAGATAGGTACATCATGGCATGATCCATACATATTACTATCTAAAGATAGGTACATCATGGCATGATCCATACATATTACTATCTAAAGATGGGTACATCATGGCATGATCCATACATATTACTGTCTAAAGATAGATACATCATGGCATGATCCATACATATTACTATCTAAAGATAGATACATCATGGCATGATCCATACATATTACTATCTAAAGATAGGTACATCATGACATGATCCATACATATTACTATCTAAAGATGGGTACATCATGACATGATCCATACATATTACTGTCTAAAGATAGGTACATCATGGCATGATCCATACATATTACTATCTAAAGATGGGTACATCATGACATGATCCATACATATTACTATCTAAAGATGGGTACATCATGACATGATCCATACATATTACTATCTAAAGATAGATACATCATGACATGATCCATACATATTACTATCTAAAGATAGGTACATCATGGCATGATCCATACATATTACTATCTAAAGATAAATACATCTTGACATGATCCATACATATTACTATCTAAAGATGGGTACATCATGGCATGATCCATACATATTACTGTCTAAAGATAGATACATCATGGCATGATCCATACATATTACTATCTAAAGATAGATACATCATGGCATGATCCATACATATTACTATCTAAAGATGGGTACATCATGACATGATCCATACATATTACTATCTAAAGATAGGTACATCATGGCATGATCCATACATATTACTATCTAAAGATGGGTACATCATGGCATGATCCATACATATTACTATCTAAAGATGGGTACAGCATGGCGTGATCCATACATATTACTGTCTAAAGATAGATACATCATGGCATGATCCATACATATTACTGTCTAAAGATGGGTACATCATGGCATGATCCATACATATTACTATCTAAAGATGGGTACATCATGGCATGATCCATACATATTACTATCTAAAGATAGGTACATCATGGCATGATCCATACATATTACTATCTAAAGATGGGTACATCATGACATGATCCATACATATTACTATCTAAAGATGGGTACATCATGACATGATCCATAGATATTACTATCTAAAGATAGATACATCATGACATGATCCATACATATTACTATCTAAAGATAGATACATCATGACATGATCCATACATATTACTATCTAAAGATAGGTACATCATGGCATGATCCATACATATTACTATCTAAAGATAGATACATCTTGACATGATCCATACATATTACTATCTAAAGATGGGTACATCATGGCATGATCCATACATATTACTGTCTAAAGATAGATACATCATGGCATGATCCATACATATTACTATCTAAAGATAGATACATCATGGCATGATCCATACATATTACTATCTAAAGATGGGTACATCATGACATGATCCATACATATTACTATCTAAAGATAGGTACATCATGGCATGATCCATACATATTACTATCTAAAGATGGGTACATCATGACATGATCCATACATATTACTATCTAAAGATAGGTACATCATGGCATGATCCATACATATTACTATCTAAAGATGGGTACAGCATGGCATGATCCATACATATTACTATCTAAAGATAGGTACATCATGGCATGATCCATACATATTACTATCTAAAGATGGGTACATCATGGCATGATCCATACATATTACTATCTAAAGATGGGTACATCATGACATGATCCATACATATTACTATCTAAAGATGGGTACATCATGGCATGATCCATACATATTACTATCTAAAGATAGATACATCATGACATGATCCATACATATTACTATCTAAAGATGGGTACATCATGGCATGATCCATACATATTACTATCTAAAGATAGATACATCATGACATGATCCATACATATTACTATCTAAAGATGGGTACATCATGGCATGATCCATACATATTACTATCTAAAGATAGATACATCATGGCATGATCCATACATATTACTATCTAAAGATGGGTACATCATGGCATGATCCATACATATTACTATCTAAAGATAGATACATCATGACATGATCCATACATATTACTATCTAAAGATAGGTACATCATGGCTTGATCCATACATATTACTATCTAAAGATAGATACATCATGGCTTGATCCATACATATTACTATCTAAAGATAGGTACATCATGGCATGATCCATACATATTACTATCTAAAGATGGGTACATCATGGCATGATCCATACATATTACTGTCTAAAGATAGATACATCATGGCATGATCCATACATATTACTATCTAAAGATAGATACATCATGGCATGATCCATACATATTACTATCTAAAGATAGGTACATCATGACATGATCCATACATATTACTATCTAAAGATGGGTACATCATGACATGATCCATACATATTACTGTCTAAAGATAGGTACATCATGGCATGATCCATACATATTACTATCTAAAGATGGGTACATCATGACATGATCCATACATATTACTATCTAAAGATGGGTACATCATGACATGATCCATACATATTACTATCTAAAGATAGATACATCATGACATGATCCATACATATTACTATCTAAAGATAGGTACATCATGGCATGATCCATACATATTACTATCTAAAGATAGATACATCTTGACATGATCCATACATATTACTATCTAAAGATGGGTACATCATGGCATGATCCATACATATTACTGTCTAAAGATAGATACATCATGGCATGATCCATACATATTACTATCTAAAGATAGATACATCATGGCATGATCCATACATATTACTATCTAAAGATGGGTACATCATGACATGATCCATACATATTACTATCTAAAGATAGGTACATCATGGCATGATCCATACATATTACTATCTAAAGATGGGTACAGCATGGCGTGATCCATACATATTACTATCTAAAGATGGGTACAGCATGGCATGATCCATACATATTACTATCTAAAGATGGGTACAGCATGGCATGATCTAAAGATGGGTACAGCATGGCATGATCTAAAGATGGGTACAGCATGGCATGATCTAAAGATGGGTACAGCATGGCATGATCTAAAGATGGGTACAGCATGGCATGATCTAAAGATGGGTACAGCATGGCATGATCTAAAGATGGGTACAGCATGGCATGATCTAAAGATGGGTACAGCACAATTCATGCATGGTACTCTTTGTATATATGTGAATGATAAATACATATTAATTTGTTTGGGTAAGTACCGTACATTATGTCTTGATTTACACATAGTACTCTAAACAGGCAGGTGCATCTTGGCACGATTCAAATACTGTACTCAATGCTAACCGCCCTGGTGGCCTAGTGGTTAGAGCATCCGCTGCGGAAGCTGGAGGTCGTCGGTTCAATCCCCAGCCTAGTCATACCAAAGACTTACAAAAATGGTACTAACAGCTGCCTTGCTTGACGCTCAGCATTAAGAGGTTAGTGTTAGGACTGGTTGGCCTGGTGTCAGGATAATGTGACTGGGTGAGACATCATGCTACATGTCTGCGACATGATGTCTCAGTGCTAGACATCACTATAAACTGCCTCACTGCAGACATCATAACCATATGACTGAAAAATTGTTAAAGCTATGTTAAAAATCCTAATCAAACAAACAAACAAAAAAGACTCAATGCTGGTATGTAAATCATTGCACGATTTAGACAGAACTCTTATGCAGATGGGTATTTCATTGCATGATTTAGACACAGTACTCTATGCTGGTATTCAAATGATTGCATGATTTAGACTACTCTATGCAGATGGGTATTTTATGGCATGCTTCAGGCACTGTACTCTATGCAGGTGGGAATTTCATGGCATGATTCACATAATATTCTGTGCAGGTGGGCATTTTATTGCATGATTCACAAAGTACTCTATGTAGGTGGGCATTTCATTGCATGATTCACAAAGTACTCTATGTAGGTGGGCATTTCATATCATGATTCACAAAATACTCTATGCAGGTGGGAATTTCATGGCATGATTCACACATAATATTCTGTGCAGGTGGGCATTTCATGGCATGATTCACAAATTACTCTATGCAGGTGGGCATTTCATTGCATGATTAGCACATAATACTCGATGCAGGAAGGTACATGATGATATGATTCACACACAGTACAATCAAGAGAGAGAGACAGACAGACAAACAGAGTGCTTACTAATTGACATTTTTTTGTTATCCTATAGTAGTTTTCTAGCATGCAGCATAGAGCTATGCTATGAAAAAAATTAGTGTATACACAATCTAGATTTTACAATTGATTGTCCACTAAAACTGTTCGATCAAACCATTGTACTGATTTTGGCATATGCTTGTGGTATTTGGTGATTTTGTAAATCTGATTAGTGGAAACAACTCATCTGCTTTTCCTAGGAAAAATATTGAGTGTCAAAAAGTGCATGGCAACCTTGGTCATTTTCCCTTAATTATCAATGTAAAAAGTTTCATAGTAAACTGTTTGGTTAAAGTGTTGAACGGTTATGAAGAAACTGTCTGATTGTTTGTAATCTCTCTTATACAGATACTTTAGTGATAATTCGTATGACAAGAAAAGGTGACTTAGGGTATACTACATAATGTTGCGTTAAGCTATGCATGGATAAATCAAAGTTTTGCATAATTCCATGGGTTGTCATCACCGGGGTGGAAATGGGAGATAAGCACCCACTTCCCTTGGAAAAACCCCAATGTCTTGCATCTGATAGAGCCTCTGACAACTAAATCCAGCTAAAACCTTAATTATGCCTGGCGGAACCCATTTGAACAGACTGGAGATGGGATGACAGGCAAGTTTCTGGTGCCTCAAAACCTAACACTCCGGTCAGAAGGCGTTTGTTAACCTTGGGTGGTCGCCCATCTATGATAAGGAAAACTCCGTCTTTAAACTTTTGCTGCCTTGCGACTATGGACTATGTACTTTGGATGGATGATGGACAGATCCCCAAAGACCTTTGTTATTCGGAACTTGCCTCTGGCAAGATTGATCGGACGGCCACATCTCCGCTTCAAGAATGTCTGCAAGCATGACATGAAAGCCCTGGACATTGATGTCAACACCTGGGAATAGCTTGCACTAGACAGGCCCACTGGCAACATCACTGGTTTGAAAGCCAGCAAGGACAAGCTACGCTTGCTAGTTGATGAAAGCATTCTTGGAGGAAGAAGAAGCCGCTCCAGCACAAGCCAGACACAACTTTCAAAGTACATGCAGCAAGGACTGTAACTCCAGTGTTGGGCTACATAGCACTACAAACACTGCACAACCATCAACCGGGACATCTCTCATGGGCGCAATTCCATCGTCTCACGAGACTAACGGATGCCAACAAAAGTAATATTTTAGAACACTGTGCACACTGGATTTTATTTATCTATATAATTAGAAGTGAATTATGACTTGATTGTATTACATTCTGTATTACAAGATTAAAATTTGCAATGAAAATACATTGTTCCACCTTTGTCTTTTGGAGTACTGTGTGTAATTAGCTGTCTATTAAAGTTGTCAATGACAAACTGTAAATCCACATCTGTGAGTGCACCATGTGATTACAGAGGTAGATATATGATGTTCTCAATTGCAGCACATAATATCTACGCAAGTATGGTAATTAACTGACATGAGATGGCAGATCTGGGTGTATGCTGTTTTCACAGTTGGCATACACTGAATACAAGTAGTTAGCACCTGCATGATATCATATTATACACTGTTACAGAAAGTACCGGGTACTGTAAATGCTCTATGGTTTCCTAGTTGATGAACATTATAAATGGCTATGATAAATACTTGACTTGAGTTGGCAGTTATGTGTCTATATTGTTTGCTGTTGGTGGGGCAAATACCTGACATTAAATGGCAGATCTGGGTCTGTGGCATTAGTTGATGCAGATTGTACACAATAATGTATTTGCAGTAATTTACTTGATGTGCTTTGTTCTTCAGATGAGAATCTGTCCAGAGAGATTGAGGTGAGTGAAATTCCTGATGATGCGTCAGAGGAACAGTTGTGCAATTTTTTAGAAAACAAAAAAAGAGGTGGAGGTCCAGTGGAAAAAATCCAATACAATCAAGCTGCACACACTGCCATTGTGATATTCGAAGCACCTGAAAGTAAGTGCTAATCTTAATTACATGTTTTAATTAAATATTTTATAACCATATCTCATATTTTTAATATTACATGTATTAATCTGTTGTGGGAGATAAGCACCCACTTTGCTTGGGTTGCATCTGATATATGTTCATCAGCTATGTACTGATGTGTCAGTAATTTTATCATATAATACAAGGCAAATAAGACACCCAAATGTTATTTAAAGTCTGTCAATGACATTCTTTTTACATGGTATTAAATAATATCAGTAGTTGTCATAAACATAATCTGTCATTATTTTTAATTCCACATTACATGCATTGTTATAGTTGTACATGACATACACCAATAATGAATTAATTGCCACTTATGATTTCCCCTCATTAATGAATCCCATTGCACAAAAAGGAATCTGGTGTATTCTATCCTTCCTCAATGCACACAGGAATATTGTACTGTGATTTGTGACCATAATTTTAAGACATACATTGACAAATCCTCCTCCTTTTTATATAAACTTATTTAACAGGTGCTTTTTGTTTAGAAAATGTGTAACTAAAAGAATAATTTATGAAATGCTTGTTTTTTTTACGATACACTAGTTAGAACTAGTAGGATGGTAGTTAAATTAAAAATTGTATGTGTTTTAAGAACTACTTGAAATCTCATTGCTAATGAAAACTGAAAAGATGTTAACAAAGTATCAATATACAGCGTGTATCAAGGTCTGTTGTACAGGGCAAGTTTCTTAATGCACACAACAGTGTTACATTGCATTGTATTCTGCATTATTTCTATTATCACATATCCTTTCTCTGTGAGAACAAAATCACCCATTCACCCACTTAGGTCAAAATACCAGTGGTTCATCCATCTTGCCGTACTGTGATCTGAAGCTTGTACACTGCCCTTGAATTCACTCAAGTTAAACAAAAAGGGTACTTACTTAGGATCTGAATGTTGTTTTAGTATAGCTTACATAAATAAACTGCACTGATTGAATAAACTAAAACCCGCCCTATCATTGAAAGAGCCAAAACCTGCCTGATCATGTAAGAACGTTATATTTTTGCTCATTTGTTGTTGAATATTACTAGAGATAAAAATGTTTCAGATTGTTTTTATGTATTCATTGAAAATTAGCATCTTGTGAGTAAACCAAGTGAACATTTGCGAGCCAAAAATTGCCAGAGTCTGTATGAAGTTCAGTGATCTTTTTATTGTCTCACATACAGTGTTTCCCTTTATGCACATTTGTGTGTCCAGGATGCATGCTGGAGAAAATTCAGACACACATTTTGTTGCTGTGCATTTTTTTTCATGCAAAGGGATTTGCATAATGCATTAAGGATTTATTTAATTATCCAAGGGATGGCATCATGAATACTTCAAGCATAGGTATAGTCTGGTTCGATGTTTTGTATGCTCCTTGCATTATGCTCTGCTATATGAAACACACGAGAAATGAACCAGTCTAGCATAGGCAATGTTATAATGGAGTAGCTTCCCCATATCTTGTGAGCTCTCAAGCGATTTTCATTGCGCTCAGCAACATGTCATCCAGATGTTTAACCTCAATGCTCGTTGCACTAATATGTGATCTCCAGATTAAAACAGCATGCACTAAGAATGATTAGCCAAAAAAATGAAAGAAGCAGAACACAAAAGAGTAACTGGATCTAACTTTAAGGAAAAATGGAGAAAATAATTCCCTTGACTGGGATATGGCCCATACATTGGGATTACTGGTGTGACTTCTGATTGCGTGATTGCGAAGACTGCAAAAGTGAATAATCCTTTCGTGACCAGGTTTAAGAATTGTTAAAAGTCTGTCCTTGTTCACCAGTGTACAAGATACATGTATCTGGAGAATGCCATTATCATCCAAGACATTCTTTCACAACAAAGAAATCAGTAAATTTGCAGCGACAAATGCGTTATTTGGATTACAAAGTCAGGAGGTCATTGCAGATTTTGGCGGTTTTGTAATAAAAGAAAGATCTAAAAGTTCAAGTTTAACTTAAAAAAGAGAAGATCAATGATTTGCCTTTTTGTTTTTTGGATAAATCTGTTTTAGGACAAAGTACAATGAAACCGATAATAGTACACATTTTATGAGAGGCAGTAAATTAACTGCCATTTGGTTTAAAATATTTATTTGTCATTTTGTATTTGTATTGGCTTATATGTAATATTTTGGTTTATAATATTGCTATAAAAAATATTATAAGGAGACTATTCAAAGTACAACTTGAAACTAAAAGAACAATGAGCTAATACAATTATTTGTTTAATGGACAATACATTTGTGTGTTAATTGTGCATGTTGGTATATTTGTATTTTGAGAGACAGACAGACAGACAGATGCAAGTTGCAGAGTTTGTTAACACATTTTTTACCCCAACATTTTTTATTTGACCCCCAGTTCTGACACCAATGTGTTTTTTAACACTCAACTTAACTTTTTTTAACACCCCTGGGTGATACACTGTTCAAATGTGTTTAGCATCATTAGACATATCGAGTGTTATTTTCCAGCAGTGACAATATTGTTATTGTCATTGTGTAGATTTCATGTACAACACTGCATTACAACATTCATCACTATGAGGCCCATCATTATAACAGTGTTGCAGATTTTGACATAAATCCCATTTCATTATTTAGTAGTCAATTATGTCATGTACTTCATTATAAGTGGTCTCGCTGAATGATGATATATTCTGTAGCTCCCAAGGACACCAATATAAGGAATGAGTACTTTATAAGCATAGTCCAAAGTGAGACTTTTGCCTTATCATAAATGATGTCAAATCATCAGTCATGAATATTGCCTTTTCATATCTCAACCATGACGATACAGAATGATGATAATTTTTTATCACACAATTAACAGGATTGTGTGGACACAATTTGATTCAGCAGAATTAAATACATTCCTTGATGACATTAACGTTAAGATATAGACCTGCTACATCCCAAATCAAGCCGTACTAAAAAATGAAAATATGTCTTTCTATTACTCTCATATAAAGGGCAATAACTCTTGCTTGTTACCTCCCATGACACAACCAAGTGTCACTAGTTTTACACTTTGACTCCATACAACTCATATAAGACACACAGACCAAGCCAAATTGTGTGCTAAATTCGAACCATCCTTACAGGAGTTTGTGATTTATTGGAATTAATTTTTATTCCAGTAGATATGGGAAATGTTTATTTTTGGAATGTTGCAGATATTTTGTAAAATTGTTTCACTTTCTTGGACTTGGTCATTTTTAGACCACATGGTACACTACACTGTCACTGACACATGCTGTTATTCATGGTTTTTCACAAACTGCATATTGCTTGCTCACCCAATTAATAATGGATGTTTTAGTTGTATTATTAATTTATATGTTTTTGTTTTGTTTTATCTTGTTGTTTCAGCGATACCTGTCATTGGTGCATAATAAATAAATGTATGTTCAAGGCTAAGGAAGACACACATGAGTCATGCCTTGCATGTACAAAATATACTTCAATACCATCAGTGTGTGCACAGTATGGTTAAAGAATGTATAGAAAGAGGGTAATGATGATGATGCAAAATTTTAAAATTGCTACAAGTAATTATGATATAATGGGAGAGTGCAACCCAATTTTTTGTCTGAGTCTGCCAAGTTTGTGTAAGTCCCCCCTCATGTTCAAGCATGGCCTTTTGGCCTGTAAGTCCAGGGGCATGGGTTTTAATGGAGCTAACAGATCCATCCTTTATTACTGTATAATGCCATCTAAATCCATCCCCTATTGGTTATCCAAATGAGCTGTCCATTTAGCCAATCAAAATGTCTCAATCATGGAACCTTACTACGAATCTCTACCTCACTAAATTTATGGCTTCATCTGTAGACAGTTATGGAGATTTTAATGATAGATGTCCGTCTTACCATGCTACGGTTATATTCAGTTACAATTACAGGTTCTTGTTGATTAATCCATCTATTTCACCAGGTTCATGGGTTTATCTCTATATTATGGATATCTTAATAATAGATTTGTCCATCCTTGAACATACCTAATGGTACATTCAATTATTGGGATCTCAGTGATAGGTCCATCTGTCTGACCTTGCTTAATGTTACAATGACCACAGTATTATGGGGATGTTAGTAATAGATCCATCCATCCATGCCTACAGCATAACAACTGATGATGGTAAGGTGCTCTCTTGCAGACAACTCATGGTCATGAGTTTGTTGTTTATTCCCTTGGGAGGTCCAGCCAATTTGCCTTTCATCACTGCAAAGCTGACTCCAGCCACATCGTGCTCTTCACTAATGCTCAGTCGCTCCTAAAGAAAGTGTATCCAGAGACCCTTTAACAGATTTTGCCTGTCCTACAATCTGGGTCTCACTCAAGGCAGCAATGTCCACATTGTACCTGGCAAGTCCCTTTATATTAGGGCAGTTCTCCTCTGGGGTCTTTCCGCATTGTCTCAGTCCATTAACGTGTGCACATTCTATGCACCAAGTGTGAGAGGAACAATCCCTCATTTTATTTTTTGTATTTTGACTGCTGTAGTAGGGTCCCTGCCAGCCATGGTATGTTGGCTAGGGAAGTTTAGAGCAGGAAATTTAGGGCACCTTTTCTAGCCTCTTCCTCATCCCAGAGAGGTGAGAATTGCATTCCTGAAAAAGGCTGATCAGTTGCTCTGGAGTCCGCAGGACTCCACTGCTGCTCGATATCAGTGGTGAACAATCCTAATGCCCTGAGCTGCCTGTGTGCAGGTTTGCTTCTGCGGCTACTAGTGTACCCACACCTACCACTTTGTTGCTTGCCTGTTGCCACAGGACTTTCATGGGTGATGAAATGGGATGAGTGGATGACAAGAATGACTTGCTTGGTGTTTTTTGTATTAAGTGTGGAAGAGTTGCACAGTTTGTCGACCACGCTGTTTTGCCCAAAACCATTTGGGTCCACCAGCATGACAATGGTGAGATGGCTGGAGATGGATTTGAGTGTAGTGGATGACCAGGATGTCCTACGTGTCTCGTCAGTTTTGTTTAGACCAATTAAACCCATTCAGTTAAGTCATTGGTGAGACAAGCAGTATATGTGATTGTAAGTTTTATAAAAGCCATCATTTTAGCAGCTGCATTCCACTAGGCATTCTCAGAAAATGGTATGTGCACTTAATATTGGATAATGTGTAA
The DNA here is from genome assembly GCA_030141615.1 of Unio pictorum. Classification (NCBI taxonomy): domain Eukaryota; kingdom Metazoa; phylum Mollusca; class Bivalvia; order Unionida; family Unionidae; genus Unio; species Unio pictorum. The sequence continues at coordinate 15,747,131 of JARLTB010000122.1, forward strand.
TTGGTAAGGTATATGCAAGTATTGGGTTGATTTGGCATTCTGTCACCTCATCATCAACACCAATTAATTGAATTATGTGTCTGCAGTATTTGTAAACAATAGATTTCCTTTACAGGTGTTACAGCAATTCTTAATAAACAACCATGGAAATTTCTGGGGAAAAACATGCTTATAAGTGTTCGAGCAACACCAATTGTACCAGCCAGAACTGCCGTAACAAATGTGAATAAATCAAAACCACCATTACCAGCTAAGGAAACTGCTGTAAAAAATTTAGAGAGCTCCAGAGTGACAGATTCTGCTTTATCAATCTGTGTCAGTGGCTTTAAGGAAGAGACTTCAGAAGATGCGCTTATTAATTACTTTGAGAACAAAAAGCGGAATGGTGGTGGGGAGATTTCCTCTCATCAGATGAATAGAGAGGAAGGTTATATAATTATAACCTTTGTCCATAGCTCAGGTAAATATATTTCTATTAATGCATTATTACATAATTTAAGCTGAAAGAAAACATAGTGTTCATATGAATATTCAAATAATTAATATAAAATAAGAAATATTTGATGAATCCACAGGCTTCACTTATTAGTCACCAGGACTTAGTCAAGCATTGTTTATTCCGACTTATAATGTATGATGTCCACTCTCAAGCTGGATTCCTTTTTGCATAATAACATTAGGGATGCTAGACTTTTCTGTCTTAGCAGTCTGGCCAAGTGATTGTCTGATACCTAGACCATTTTTTACTGTATTAAATTGTACAAATATAATATAGCTAGTTTTGTAACTATTAAATCAAACTAATTGGAAATCTTTATATGCTCCAGCACCGAGTAAATTGACTGCTTCTAGATACCATTTTTAAGTTATTATTCCACTTCCAATCTATGTTATTACACATCAGCATATATATCTTGATGTTGGATGATGATGTAAAGATATTTATGAGGCAACCATGTAACAGAATTTTTTAAAATGTATCATTATGGACACCAAATTAATTGAATATTTTCCTCAATATTGCCAATTGACTGGTTGTGTATCATCATTATTTTTATAGCATGTGAGATATTCTGTCTATAGTAATGAAATGACCATCAGACTGGTTGAGCTGTTTATATAATCAAATTTTGGTTGAGTTTGATTGTGATCTAGTGTTACAATTATTATCTATGACATTATCTTTAGAGATAATATTTATTTAGACTTGTAAAATAGGTATAATGGTTGGGATATACTTTCATGGGAATATATTGTTGTATCAAACTGCAGGATTGAGCCTGCTTAGTGAAATGGTCCACTGTTAAATTATGTAAACCAGGTGAATGGTATCCTGCCCACATGAGCCTCTTGTTGCAGTTTTGTCAGAATTATGGATTTAGCACTTTTTTGAAAGGTGCACATCTTTATTTTTAATATTCTAACCTTATGCAAAATATGAAACTTTAGAGCACTACCTTAATGAGGTAGTCATGCATCTGAGTGACTGAGCTTATTAACAAGATCCATCAATGTCGATGAGGTAGTCATGCATCTGAGTGACTGAGAATATTAACAAGATTCAACCATGTCGATGAGGTAGTCATGCATCTGAGTGACAGCTTATTAACAAGATTCATCCATGTCGATGAGATAGTCATGCATCTAAATGACTGAGCTTATTAACAAGATTCATCCATGTCGATGAGATAGTCATGCATTGAGTGATTGAACTTATTAACACATTAGCAATTTTGTTTTTCATCTGGTGTTTATCATTCCTTGTCAATAGTTCACATCATCAAGATTTCACAAAAGTATTAGTATGAGTGAAACATATGCATATTAATGAGGTGATCTTACATCTGATTGGCAGAATGTCTTAGCACTCTGGAGACCAAATTTCAATTTTGATTATGTTCTAGTTTATATCACTTAGACTGGTTCTATAATAAGTGAAATGTGCACATATTGATAAAGTGATTAGTTTCTGAGTGGCTGAACTTGTTACCTATCTAGAGACCTTAGTTTGCATCTGATTTTCATAAAAGCCAAGTGAGTGATAAAAGGCCAACTTGAACCACCAGTATTATTTTTTTTTTTTTTACAGATGCAGCTGAAGTTTTGAAACGTGTTCACACCTTAAATAATGTTACTCTCTCTGTAAGACCATATATCATTGATGAAAAGATGATTCTGGTGACTGGACTAACTGGCAAACTAGGTGAAGAAAACTTACAGAACTTATCAATCTGTGTCAGTGGCTTTAAGGAAGAGACTTCAGAAGATGCGCTTATTAATTACTTTGAGAACAAAAAGCGGAATGGTGGTGGGGAGATTTCCTCTCATCAGATGAATAGAGAGGAAGGTTATATAATTATAACCTTTGTCCATAGCTCAGGTAAATATATTTCTATTAATGCATTATTACATAATTTAAGCTGAAATAAAATGTAGTGTTCATATGAATATTCAAATAATTAATATAAAATAAGAAATATTTGATGAATCCACAGGCTTCACTTATTAGTCACCAGGACTTAGTCAAGCATTGTTTATTCCGACTTATAATGTATGATGTCCACTCTCAAGCTGGATTCCTTTTTGCATAATAACATTAGGGATGCTAGACTTTTCTGTCTTAGCAGTCTGGCCAAGTGATTGTCTGATACCTAGACCATTTTTTACTGTATTAAATTGTATAAATATAATATAGCTAGTTTTGTAACTATTAAATCAAACTAATTGGAAATCTTTATATGCTCCAGCACCGAGTAAATTGACTGCTTTTAGATACCATTTTTAAGTTATTATTCCACTTCCAATCTATGTTATTACACATCAGCATATATATCTTGATGTTGGATGATGATGTAAAGATATTTATGAGGCAACCATGTAACAGAATTTTTTAAAATGTATCATTATGGACACCAAATTAATTGAATATTTTCCTCAATATTGCCAATTGACTGGTTGTGTATCATCATTATTTTTATAGCATGTGAGATATTCTGTCTATAGTAATGAAATGACAATCAGACTGGTTGAGCTGTTTATATAATCAAACTTTTGGTTGAGTTTGATTGTGATCTAGTGTTACACTTATTATCTATGACATTATCTTTAGAGATAATATTTATTTAGACTTGTAAAATAGGTATAATGGTTGGGATATACTTTCACGGGAATATATTGTTTTTATCAAACTGCAGGATTGAGCCTGCTTAGTGAAATGGTCCATTGTTAAATTATGTAAACCAGGTGAATGGTATCCTGCCCACATGAGCCTCTTGTTGCAGTTTTGTCAGAATTATGAATTTAGCACTTTTTTGAAAGGTGCACATCTTTATTTTTAATATTCTAACCTTATGCAAAATATGAAACTTTAGAGCACTACCTTAATGAGGTAGGCATGCATCTGAGTGACTGAGAATATTAACAAGATTCATCCATGTCGATGAGATAGTCATGCATCTGAGTGACAGCTTATTAACAAGATTCATCCATGTCAATGAGATAGTCATGCATCTAAGTGACTGAGCTTATTAACAAGATTCATCCATGTCGATGAGATAGTCATGCATCTGAGTGACTGAGCTTATTAACAAGATTCATCCATGTCGATGAGATAGTCATGCATCTAAATGACTGAGTTTATTAACAAGATTCATCCATGTTGATGAGATAGTCATGCATTGAGTGATTGAACTTATTAACACATTAGCAATTTTGTTTTTCATCTGGTGTTTATCATTCCTTGTCAATAGTTCACATCATCAAGATTTCACAAAAGTATTAGTATGAGTGAAACATATGCATATTAATGAGGTGATCTTACATCTGATTGGCAGAACATCTTAGCACTCTGGAGACCAAATTTCAATTTTGATTATGTTCCAGTTTATATCACTTAGACTGGTTCTATAATAAGTAAAATGTGCACATATTGATAAAGTGATTAGTATCTGAGTGGCTGAACTTGTTACCTATCTAGAGACCTTAGTTTGCATCTGATTTTCATAAAAGCCAAGTGAGTGATAAAAGGCCAACTTAAACCACCAGTACTATTTTATTTTTTTTACAGATGCAGCTGAAGTTTTGAAACGTGTTCACACCTTAAATAATGTTACTCTCTCTGTAAGACCATATATCATTGATGAAAAGATGATTCTGGTGACTGGACTAACTGGCAAACTAGGTGAAGAAAACTTACAGAACTTCATGGAAGCCAAAACAAAGGCAGAGGTCCAGTCCATCATGTTTAGTGATGACAGAACCAAGGCAGTTGTAGAATTCCCAGGACCATGTGGTATGTCTTACTGGAGGGTTAGATCAAAAAAGTATTTGTAGAGTTTTTTTCTTGTCCAATAGCTTGACATTGTGATCACTTCAGCAATATTCATGTCCTTTCATCTATCTTTATAAGTATATATCTTTCTGTACATCTGTCAACACCTTAGGCAAACATGCCAAGCATTATGCTTTTGGTGTAGTCATTACAATTTTTCACCTAATTACATCTTATGCTTGCCTTTATGTGGTTAAAAATTTTTGGGTACATTAAAAAAACAAACTTCAGCAATGAAGTGTTGTGTGTCGATTTCTTTTAATCATCTCATTAATTCCACTCATTTAATAAATTGGAGAATTGTTGTACAAAGATGGCTGCTGGATATATTTAGATAGCAGTCAAATGGTGCCATATGGTATGTGAAGCATGCTTTATTGATGAGACTAATGGCTGTGACATGACGGTAAAATGTTGGATATCTTTTTCAGGTTCAAAACTTTTCAGATCAGAATAGGACAAATTAATACAAATTTAAGTATAACGTGAGTGATGTAATACAGCACATAGATGGAACACATCATCAAGCTCATTGCAGAATTTGTGGATTTCACTCTGTGATCTTTCAGTGAAACTAGACAGTAAAATTTGTTATAGTGAGTGTTGTATATTTAATTTGTTAGCATGTTTTGTGTTTGCACTTGTACTAATTCACATGAATTTTGCCCATTTGTAAAAAAAATTTGACCAGCTGTATATCCAGATAAATAGCAAAAATAAATTAACATTTGTCATAGTTTCTTGTCATTATGGCTTGTAGTCTGTAAGGTGACAATATTTTTACATAAGTTATGCTCTTTGCCACTTGTAATAGTAATTTTTGGGTATTATCTTCGACAGAAAGCTGACTTTTATACCACACATCAAGAATTTAAAAGCTAAATGCTTAAAAGCTTTAAATTTACTTAAAGTAATTGCGTACACTGACTGGGGTGCTGATAAAAAAGTCCTCCTTAATTTGTATAGAACATTTATCCGTTCCATATTAGACTATGGATGCATTGTTTATGGTTCTTCTAGGAAGTCCTATTTGACAATGCTTGACCCAATTCATCATCAAGGAATAAGACGCTCTTAAGTTAAGATCAAACCCTCGGAACCTTGCTTTTTCGGCTGTTTTATAACCAAAATACAAAACTTTATATGGAAATAAACCAATTACCATACCTTCATTTGGCATTAGAATATCATCCAGCCTTGAAAATATCAAAAGTAATCTCTCTACAGTTCAGAAAGTGTTTGTCTCGAAAACACCACCTTGGCTCCTTAAGCAACCCAAAGTGATTTTTACGTTACACGATGGGAATAAATCTGAGACAAACCCTGTCATACACCTGAACTCTTATCATGAACTTCTCAACGATTTTACAAATTACACTAAATTTTATACTGATGGATCAAAGGTTAATGAAAAGGTTGCTGCAGCCTTCGTTAGTGGCAAACACATAACCAAAGTGCGCTTGCCAAAGGATGCGTCCATATTTTCAGCGGAAATCAGAGCAATAGACCTAACTCTGAAATTTATCGAACAGAAACGCATTTTAAATAGCATTATCTTCTGTGACTCATTATCAGTGCTTTAGTCGCTGCACAATAGAAAACTGGATAATCCCTTATTAGTCAATATTCTCGTCAAAACCTCGGAGCTTAGTACCTCTTACAATATAGTATACTGTTGGCTACCTAGCCATATTGGTATTAGAGGTAATGAAGAAGCAGACCGGGTTGCTAAGATGGCTCTATCCCAAGAATCATCGGATTTTAAATACCGTTTACTGATTTTAAGCCTTGTATCAAAAAGTATCTACGTCAGAAGTGGCAGGTGTCATGGGATGATGTAGTCAATAACAAACTTCATGCCATCAAACCAACCCTGGGAGAATGGACTCCTTCCTACAGAACTATCTGTAGGGAGGAGGTTATCATTGCAAGAATCAGAATCGGTCATACATACATTACCCACTCCCACAAACTAAAAGGTGAAGATCCACCAGAGTGCGTTTCTTGCAATGAATTCACTGTTAAGCACTTTATGACCGAGTGTGCCGATCTGCAACCTATGCGTGATAAATACTATAATGTACATGACATGAAGGAACTTGTTGATACTATACAAATCACTAGTATTTTAGATTTCCTGAAGGAAGTAAATCTTTATTTTAAATTATAACTTGTATGACATCTCCTAAAAGCATTTTTATCTAATGCAAATACCGCCTCTTATTTACAACATCTTATCATCAACATACACCATTTACATCTCCCGTAAATTGGGAAGCTTCATATTTTCCTGTTACCAACATCTTACCATTTTATATTTAACTATTATGGTTTTTTATATCGCTGGTCGATATTAAACCTTTCTTATTTTTAAACATATAACCTATTGTATGGTGCTAAGTAGCCTAAAAGTGCTGGTGCACCATTAAAATTCAATTAATCAATCAATCATGTAATAGTAATAGTAATGCATTCACCTCTCTTGGATTATAATATCAATAATTACACTTATAACTCTCTTGGATTATAATTATAGCAATAATTACACTTATAACTCTCTTGGATTCTAATAGCAATAATTACACTTATAACTCTCTTGGATTATAATTATAGCAATAATTATACTTATAACTCTTGGATTATAATTATAGCAATAATTATACTTATAACTCTTGGATTATAATTATAGCAATAATTACACTTATAACTCTTGGATTATAATAGCAATAATTATACTTATAACTCTTGGATTATAATTATAGCAATAATTACACTTATAACTCTTGGATTATAATTATAGCAATAATTACACTTATAACTCTTGGATTATAATAGCAATAATTACACTTATAACTCTTGGATTATAATTATAGCAATAATTACACTTATAACTCTTGGATTATAATTATAGCAATAATTACACTTATAACTCTTGGATTATAATAGCAATAATTACACTTATAACTCTTGGATTATAATTATAGCAATAATTACACTTATAACTCTTGGATTATAATAGCAATAATTACACTTATAACTCTTGGATTATAATTATAGCAATAATTACTCTTATAACTCTTGGATTATAATAGCAATAATTATACTTATAACTCTTGGATTATAATTATAGCAATAATTACACTTATAACTCTTGGATTATAATTATAGCAATAATTACACTTATAACTCTTGGATTATAATAGCAATAATTACACTTATAACTCTTGGATTATAATTATAGCAATAATTACACTTATAACTCTTGGATTATAATTATAGCAATAATTACACTTATAACTCTTGGATTATAATAGCAATAATTACACTTATAACTCTTGGATTATAATTATAGCAATAATTACACTTATAACTCTTGGATTATAATAGCAATAATTACACTTATAACTCTTGGATTATAATTATAGCAATAATTACACTTATAACTCTTGGATTATAATTATAGCAATAATTACACTTATAACTCTCATGGGTTTGGCTTGTATACTTAGGTTAAGGTCATTGTTAAAGTTCTTGCCTTACACCTTTTGCATAAAATAAAAGGTGGGCATTAAATTGGGCCTTTGTCCTTCCAGTCTTCTCTCCTTGCATCTATACAGTGATGGTCACCCTGTTTTTATCCTTCCTACTTCCACTTTTGCACAAGAACTCTTAATTAATATTGACTTTTCACTGAATTCAGTTTGCTGTTAGATATTGATGAGATCTTGGCGAAGTTCATTTGTCAGCCTTGTACATGTACAATTGGATATTGATACAATTTTAATTTATTCAAATTGTCACATTATTGAGTTGAACTATAGCTATTATTGTTGGAACCAATGCTACTTTTGTTTCATCACAATGGCTCCATTATTTATAAATGGATTACATTTAGAGTTGGTATGCAGCTTTACATTAATGAGACCCAATGCTTAGGTACATGTTCTGCATGCAGTATTGTCTTCATAATATTTTATGAACTTTTGATAATTTGATCAATATTGATATAACTTCATTGGAATTTTATTATCATCTTCCTATATCATTGTTTAATGCAATTGTGGCTGCAAAATCTTTGGCTCTCATTTTTGTATGCAGCTTTGTATTGATGAAACCTCACCTGGGTTTGATTGTCAGTGTTTTATGTAACCTCTAGTGTGACCTCTAATCAGAGATGCTACTAGGACATGAAAGAACTGTGCAAAATTTGTATGATTGTGAGCACTTGTAGAGCAGTGATGAATGAGAAATTAGTTTTAAAGCCACACCTATCAAAATGTACTCTCCCAGTATACAATTTTTATTTAATTGTTCCCTTTTAAAGTGCTATTCATGATTTAAATCATGCAAGTCCGGTAGGCTACTGTTTATACATCTGGATTCTTCAGCTTGACATAAATGGTTGTTAAAAGAAATTTGACAGGCACACTGAGACCTGAAACAAGTGTTATGTTCTAGTTTGAACCTTGCATTAAGGAAGTTTTACAAATCCATGTTTAAAATATAGGCTACATAGAAAACTCACAATGGCTCATTTCAGGCATAGTCCATCCTCAGATGGTGACTTAGATTGGAAAATTGTTGATAGTGATAATAAAACTGATTTTTAAAGATGTGAAGTATATCAGATTATTGAAGCTGGGAAGGAGTCAATGGAGCTACAAGTGAATGATTTTGAGTCAAAAATGGTGTTAATATGAGTCTATACTGGCTGGACAAAAAATTAATGGCAGATCAGTTAATCCCTCTGTTAGTGATTTTTCAATTAAATGTAAAATAGGCAAAATACCACGCCCATTTCAAATACAGACAATTTAAAAGTAGAGTAATATTTTTATTTCTTTTTTCAAACAATTTACCCATCTGGGATCATGTTCTACAAAACAATAGGTTTAAGATAAACTGAGTAACTAATAATTAAAGAAAAGGAAATTAAGAAGTAAAGATATTTGTTTGATCAAAATACATCTGTTTGAAAAAACGAACTATGGCGTTGATGGACTTGAAGCCATAATGCAGCATTTAGGAACAAAATCTGATATTAGTAGTCAGTATTTACTGATTCAAGAAAGTGAAACCTTGGCAGAGCTTATGTTAGTGAAAAGTCTTATTTTGGAGCTAAAGTATCCAAAAGATAATACATGTGAGCCCTGGAAAATTGTACATAACAATGATAAAGATCAGTATCACAAGTCATTCGAGCTGGCTCAGCTAAACATGTAGATGCCCCTTCAGACAAAAGACTATGAAACCAGGGTTATCAGCACTGAACAATATTCATACACAGATAAGGAACAGATTATGCTCAGAAACAATCAACAGATTATACAACTAGACATGACATCTTTTAAAGATTTTTATTTTAATAGAACTCTAACAGAGAAGAGTAGGAGGAAAGAGGATATTGAAGTGTTAGGTATATATTGAACTATAACTGTGTACTCCTCCCCCTCTTTTTTCACTGCCCATTTATTTTGGTGACTGGGAGGGGGGGGGCGGAAACTCCTCCTATTAAATAAAATCATGGTAGCATCTCTATATCATTTACAAATGTATCGTATCTCATTTACTGTATCATCATTGTTATCTAGCCCTTTCTTCTGCAGAACTACACTCCCTACTTCGAATGAAAGCAGAGGACAACATTTCCTGGAATTTGCTTGATATTACTAGATTTCATTCAGTTCCTGAAATTCGCATGGTATTATTATATTTCAGTCAGTTCCTGGAATTTGCATGGTATTATTATATTTCAGTCAATTCCTGGAATTTGCATGGTATTATTATATTTCAGTCAGTTCCTGGAATTTGCATGGTATTATTATATTTCAGTCAGTTTCTGGAATTTGCATGGTATTATTATATTTCAGTCACTTCCTGGAATTTGCATGGTATTATTATATTTCAGTCAGTTTCTGGAATTTGCATGGTATTATTATATTTCAGTCACTTCCTGGAATTTGCATGGTATTATTATATTTCAGTCAGTTTCTGGAATTTGCATGGTATTATTATATTTCAGTCAGTTCCTGGAATCTTCTTGGTATTACTAGATTTTTGTAAATTCCAGAAATTTGCTTGGTATTACGATGGAGTTCAGTTAGCTCATGGAATTGTTTTGGATATTACAGGATTTCAGTTGGATAGTATTTGGCAGCTTGATATTAACAAGGCCAGCAAAATTAGTTCCTGAAATTTTCTTGTTAAAGTCTTTAGCTTTCTAGCTAATTAAAAAGGTGGATTCAAGAAAAGAGGGTCTATTTTTTATGACCTGAAAATTGGATTAATGTAACTGTGTCCAAAGGGAACATTAAGAAAAATGTTTGACGAAGTACAGTAATAGTTTAAGCTAGTATTAAAAGCATTACTGTAGTTTTGATCTAAATGATTTATTTTATTCATGGCAGTTTGTTACATCCTTTTTAATCTTTCAGAAATCCTATTATCAACCATCATGACTAGCATTTTATGCCATATGCATGCCATATGTATACCATATATGTCATGTGCCACATGTATGCCATATGTAGGTTATATGTATATCAAATGTAGGTCACATGTATGCCAAATGTATGTCATATGTATACCATATGTAGGTCACATGTATGCCAAATGTATGTCATATGTATACCATATGTAGGCCATATGTAGGTCACACATATGCCATTTATACCATATATGTGTCATGTGCCACATGTATACCATATGTATGTCATATGTATACCATATGTAGGTCACATGTATGACTTATGTAGGTCACATGTATACCATATACTTTCTAAATAAGCTCTTTTTGTCTAAATTGTGACATTACAGCACCTGATATTATACTGTTTTATTCTCAATTTTAAGCTAGTAACATGTAGAGATGATGAAAAAAATATAGTTAAATGTAGATTATTCTCATAAAAATATATTAGTGAAATATTTTACTTTTTCTTGTAACACTTTTTGAAGCTATGTGTATGACAGTGTATCAACATAAATTATTTTCATTTTCATGTAATGAAGATCTGAATGCAATCAAGCAGGCATGTGCAAAGTTCACGCTGGAAGGAGTTAATTTGACTGTGTGCCCTGTACCAATATGCAACTGTATCAAGGTCACAAATGTTCCCAAAGGAGTCTCAAAGGATATGCTTACAAACTATTTTGAGAACAAGCGACGCAGTGGTGGTGGTACAGTGGAGAGTGTGGACATGGACCATAGTGATGGTGTCTGCTTAGTTTGCTTTGAAGACCATGAAGGTAGTCCAGGTCTTTTAAGATCTAATTCTTTGAGCAGTGAATACATTTTGTGATTTTTCAGTCACTGAGTTAAATCACAAAGTCACCAAAAAAATCACATCAACGTTTGTTGGATCTATACTGAAAACATGTGGTTAAATTTGTAAATTTATGGTGTGATACTTAAAAATGAAACTGTAAGGAAACAGTCATGTTTGCTTGAAAGAGAATGTTTTTCTTGTCTCAGTTTTTTTTCTCAACCATTTTCATAAAATACAAAAAGCACATATCCAAATTAATTAATTCCTCCTTCTTTAAGTCTTTGGCATTATACATATATTGAATAATAAATTCATTAATTGCTGGCAGTAATATTGTAAATAAAGAGTTCATTCTCTGGTAAGTAACACCTCAACTTCTGTGAACAATATTATGTAATGTTTCCATCTGTGCTTTGACACCAATTTTAAACATTCATTAGTCAGTCAAGATCTCAGTTGTTGGCAGGTAGTAATCATGTATATACTCCAGACAACACAACATGATCTCTGATTAACTTTACACCATTTACACTATTGTTGTACGATGTATTATTAAACCCTCACCTCTTACTGGGTCTATATATGAATTGCTGTGTCAGTCTATCACATAATCTTGTGTGAATACAACAATCATATATATTTGCAAAGTCAAGCCCAGCTGTAAACAACAGAGACCATGGTCTATAGTTACATAAAGCAGTGGCAAATCAGGGTCTGTGATGTTCTACAGATTGCACTTGGACTTGACTTATATGCAAGTACATATAATGGTCCCACAGCTTTTGATGAATTGCCAAGAACATTGGCCAGAATCATGCTGGTCACCTGCAGATGCACATATCGGGCAAAAAATTTTCTCCTGCATTTTTCTAATTCAGTGTATGGCAAAGTCTTATCAACTCGGCAACTTTCAGAGGTTTCAATCCTGATGAAATTTGGTAGAAATTATTTATGGTCCTTATCTCAGTATTACTTTGCTTACAGAATTTTTTGTTTAGTTTTTTTGCTTGTTTCAGAGTTTAATGTATGATAACGTTTTGTTAACAATACTTTTCTCACAGTTCTAAGTGGATTACTGTGAAACTTGCCATATATACTCGCTTTTAAGTCGAGTCGGACTGAAAACATAAAAGATCCTGATCTGCCATAGCATAATGAGTCTGCAGATCAGGTTCTGAGTTGTTTGTTCTGCTGATTAATCCTAACAATCTGCACAGACTAAGATTTGCTGGTGCATTATATGCAGGTATATATTACAGTAGTACATGTTATGTTTGTCAACAGAAGATATGCCTGTTTACTGGTCTTTGTACTGTTCTGCACTTTTATGGCTACAGATTTGGTTAGATGCTGGAGAGGTTTGGGGTATATTTATGTAAGCAAATTATTTACCATTCTTATGTTTTTTTTTAATGAACTAGGCTTACCTTGTCAGACCCATATGAGATATATATTCATTTTTCTTTAGAGATAAGGATATCTTGTGATCAGACTGCATCATATACAATTGTAATGTTATGTTCATGAAGAACAACTCAATTCTGAACAGGAATTTCTTGGAGAATCCAGTAGGGAAATTCTGGCAACATTACATCCGGTCTCTAGTGTTTTGCAGAGACGAACATTAATGTCACTTGTATTACCATAAACCCAATGCTGAACTGTTGAAACCAGCAAGACTGCATCTAATTAAGCCTTATTTTGCCATCCATTGGATTTTAAAGACAGAAATTTGGTGTATGTTTTTTTTAATGTCTGTGATTGGGATTATGTGAGTGTTTGCACATATATTTATATGTGCATCGATGATATTTAAAAATACCAAGTCTCTTTCTCTTTGTAATTAAGTGTATTAAATAATAATAATGTTGACTTAGTACAGTGCCTAAGCTTTAGAAGCTCTTCATAATATTAGAAAACACATAAAAGCTGATAAAATGACAAGATTATTAAAAAAAGCACCATCAAATTACAAACCAAAACCATGCTCAAAATAAAGAAGTAAATATTATTACGTCTTTAAGTCTTTTCATACAGTTGAAATAGGTGAGTTTTAAGCACTATTGAGTGGGGACACAATGTCCTTGTATCTAAGATCTATTGTCAATTCCTTCCACGTAATTGGCCCCTGTATACAAAAGAACATTTTACTTCATTGGCAGTGGGAACAATGAGATGGCATAGTTCATAAGAGGAGTGTAAGTTTATAGATGGGCTGTACACATGGTTTAGGTCAGGTAGGTGTGGTGAACTGGAGCCACTCAATGAAATGTAGCATAGTAAACAGATTTTGTCTTTTATTATGGATCAAATGGGTAGCTAGTTTAGGTTACAGAGCAGGGGAAGGTGTGCTCAGTTCTTCTTACTTTATGGATAATCCGAGCGGCCTTGTTTTGAACTTTTCGAAGTTTTGTTAGCAGATGCTGAGACAAAACATAGAAGTAAATAACAATAGTCCATTCTCATAAGTACACAAGTGTTTAGTGGCTTTAGAAGGCACTTTATTATAAAACATTTTACTTTGCGGCTTTCTCAGTTGCTATGAGTTGTTAATGAGTATTTTTCTTAATGAATTTTCTTACTGTATTTAAAAAAATGTAGAACAGGTCACAATGTCTTGTAATCACCAATAAATTCAACATATGGCCAGCATTTTGGTTGCCCTTAAATTCAGCATTAGGAAAACTAGAATCAGCATTTTGGGTAAATTTTCTGATTTTGATGTTGGACAGAAACTATACTGCAATACTGTGATGTGTTCAGATATGTGCTACACTCACAGATGTTTTCAAATATGTGCCATATCTGTGATGTATTCAGATATGTGCTACACTCACAGATGTGTTCAAATATGTGTTACAGTCACAGATGTGTTCAGATATGTGCTACACTCACAGATGTTTTCAAATATGTGCCATATCTGTGATGTATTCAGATATGTGCTACACTCACAGATGTGTTCAAATATGTGTTACAGTCACAGATGTGTTCAGAAAAGTGCTACACTCACAGATGTGTTCAGATTAGTGCTACGTTCACAAAGTGTTACCATTTCTGTTTTTAGCCTCTGTCATGAATGATAACATGACATTTCTGCATGTTCTGAAACAAATATAATTTAAATTTTCATACTGCTACAGGCCCCTAATCAATACAATTTTAATTCAAAATTTATCAACCTTTTAGAAAAACAGAGATAATATCAGTCACTTACTTTTAATCGTTGTTTACTTATTCTTTGTATAAACATGTTGTTTGCTCTCTCTTAATAACTCTGTTTGGTAATCCATAATGGTTGGAAAATCTGCTTTCAGTTGTTGGACAAGTGTGCAAGAGATCTCATGAGATTGAAAAAACCATAGTTACAGTTCATCCTTACCACAGCTGTCTGGGCAGGCCTAGAGGACACAAGGCAAAGACTCTCCCTGAACCAATTCACATAGCTAATTTTGAACTAGACAAAAGAAGATTCTTGCAGAAAAATGATTTATATCGCAGTAAACTAGAGAAGGAATTGGCAGAGTGTTATTCCAAACTGGTATGGCCAAATGCAATCTCAGATGAAGTGCGTCTGGAATGTACTTTAAGCTCAGATGTTGAAGATTACATGTCACTAGTAGAAACATGGGCAGAAAAATGTCATGACTGTTTCAAACACTTTTTGGATGGCTTGCAGTCCAAGGTGTTTGAATTGAATTCAGAAGAATGGGATGTACGATTAGAACAGCTTGGAAAGTTAAATGTGTTGCATCCAGACAAAATTGCTGTTTTTGTTGAGGCAGAAAGGTACACTGTGACTTTTGTTGGTGACAAATCTGTTATGCCATCAGTCATCAAAAAGGTGGAGGAAGCCTTTGCTGCTAAACAGATGACAAAGAAAGTTAGCATGAAAAAATGGGAAGCTAAATATCTACTTGCAGTATCCTTTCCAGATGAGGTTATTGACCTGAACTGGGATGTGAATATTCAAATTCATGATGAGGAGGTTGATCTCACAGGTGTTGAAAACTCTGTCAATGAGGTAGCCATTCGAATGCATTCCAGACTGCAAAAAGTAGTAACCACACGAAAGACGATGGCACAAGAGATGTTAATTCTTTTGCAGAAGGAAAATGTTAGAAAAAAGGTTGATGAAAAATTGAAGTCACATATAGAAATCAACTATCCATGGGAGGTGAAGGATAAGCATCTAATTTTGTATACCAGTACAGAGGAAGAAACTCATGAAATGAAGAAGATTCTGGAATCCATGATTGAAACATTTTCAGTTCAGCTTGAAAAGGAGACTTCCAGAATTCTTAATAATCTTGATTGGAAAATGCTAAAGGAAAAACTTAATACAAAATTTCCTGATCAAATTTTTATTTCAGAAGATAAGCCTGGAGAAATATCAGTATTTTCACTGCTGGACATCACAAGGGAAGTAAAAGAGGAAGTTGAAGGATTCTTTGCAGAAAATACTGTATACCGTGAAGACTTGGTGCTTGATGAAGGAGTTTACCGCTTTATTCAAACCCATGCCAAAGATGAAGTTAATCAATTTGTTCAAGATGCAGCCAGAGAAAAAACATTGAAGATCAGTTTTGAATCTCATGGTAAGATTGCAATCACTGGAACAAAAGAAAGTCTGAAAGCCGGGAAAGAAAAAATCATGGCAATGGAGAAATGTATTCAACAGCAACAACGAACTATTCAGAAACAAGGAGTAAAACTTTATATTAGAACATCAAAAGGGAAAGAATGTATAGACAAAGCAGAGAAGGAAGCCAAATGTGTGATAGAATTGAATGACTTACGAAAACAAAGAGGAGAGGAGGGTGGTAAAGGCAGAGGAGGAAGAAGTCAAAGTTTCAATCAATTGACAGAGTGTACTACAGTCAAACTTTCATGGGGAGTAGAAGTTAAGGTGTTTGGTGGAGACATGACAGACTTGAAGGCAGATGTCATGGTGAATGCAGCCAATTCTGGTCTTCAGCATGTAGGTGGTCTAGCTGCAGCCATTGTGAAGAAAGGTAGCTAATAATAAGAATGTAGTGTTTATCCAACTTAAATGTGTAGCATTATTCCTACTGCAGATGTGATGGCCTTATAAGAGGGGTCCACTATACTTTTCCCCTAGTTGATTGAGGTGGGATTAAAAATGTATTTATTCACTGAGAATGTACAGTAATGGATTCAGTCCAATCATGCACACGTACACATATGAGGGTCTGGAGAACATGGATGACTCTATTCTGACATCACCTTCACTGCAGACATATACTAGTAGAGTCTTTTCGCACAAAAGGAGAAATTTCACTCCAATAACACACAGATACACACACACAGACACAGACACACACACACACACACACACACACACTCTCTACTGTAGACAGCAGGTACCTGTAGATAGATAGTCTTCTCTCACAAAAAGAGCAATTTCAGGACATGGAATTCTCTCTATTATGGTTGACACAAACAAGTTTGCTGAGTCAATGGTGGCAACATTTTCTCCCCATCCATTAGAGCTCCCAGCATCCCCCCACTTGTCAGCCAGTTGAAGGAGGAGGAGAAGTTTGGACATTCACAAAGATGTTTATTGCCTCCTTCTCCTGGACTTGTATCTGAAGCCTTCAGGCTTTGAAGATAAAAATGTTTTGCTTTTTTATAAAAAAAACCAAATTTAATTATGTGATACTTACCTGCAATAATTACAAAGATTCTCTCTTCCCACTCTGATGTCCTATACTATGTCATCATTTTCATTTTCCCAGATATCATGAATTTTGAAACTAGTTACACATTACATAAATAGCCAGAAAGGGATTCAGGCAGTTTATGCTTAATGTGTAATTGAATTGGTAGTTGCTTGACTTTATGTAAAACACAATGTTCAACTTTTATAATAATTACAATTTTAGTTTGACTTTAGTGTACAAACATTGTCAAAGCATGCATACATAATTAGTCCATCGCATTATGCTGAATGAATAAGGTTACCTGCTACAGTCATTTGCAGTTTATGAAACTAAAAGTAGATACCTTTCTGTCCATCTCTATGTATGGGTGGATATTAACATCTCCATGACCTGTATTGGCAATGCCTCGTGCATCTTTGAAAAACACCAAGATGTCATTCTTAACGGTATGGAGATATTTCGATTGTCTCTTTGGCCTGTATTCATGCATCTTTGAAAAACACCATTATGTCAGTCTTTAATAGTATGAGGATATTAATGCCTCCATGGTCTGTATTGGCATGTATATACAAGTATCTTTCAACAACTCCAAGATGTCATTTTTAAGGGTATGGGGCTATTTCTATGGCCTGTAATGGCATGTCGATTCATGCATCTTCAAAAAACACCAGCTGTCATTCTTAATGGTTGGGGATGGGTGTGCCTTCTAATCTTCTTACTCTGTTTTATGACTTGCAGTGTATTTTTCAGGAGGCAACACAATTCAAAAAGAATGCACAGAATATGTCAAGAAGAATGGTGACTTGTCAGAAGGGGATGTGTTTATGAGCTCTGCTGGAACTCTGAAGTGTAAAGCTATTGCCCATGCTGTTGGCCCAGTTTGGAAGGATGGTAAAAGTGGTGAACCAAAAATCCTTGAAAAAGCCATTGTCAGTTGTTTGCAGGAAGCAAAAAAGATGAAGGCAAAGTCTGTTGTCTTTCCTGCCTTAAGTGCTGGAATATTTGGCTTCCCCCCAGAGCAGTCCTGCACATTTATTGTAAATGCCATATTCAACTTCTTTGATGAGCAAAAAGGAGATGCAGGAATGAAGGAAATATATGTTTGTGACATCAGTAAACACACTGTGTCATGCTTCTTTCAGGCCTTGGAGAAAAAAGTGGGGAGAGACAAAATGCGAGGTAATGTTTTCAAAACTTGTCTGCCTAGAAAAACAATTTACAGAGTTTTTATCAGGACACATTTGTTTTATCTCACTTGTCAAGTATATATAATAAGATTAATAGAGCCTACAAATATACTGTATATTCCCTAATAAACTCTCCTGGGAGTGTTCCATTTTCCAAATAAGGGGTGTTTATTCTAGCACAAAAATGAAAACTAAAGTTGTTACATATTCATCCTCTTATAACAACCACATGTACATCTCTGGGTCTTTCTGCTTCTGAATTCAGTCATTGTAAATATCAGCACATTTTCCCACTTAGCAGTTAGTCTCTTTGAACTTGCTGCCCAGGAATTGCATATGTCCTCTTGAACAACATGCATATCTTGGAGTCTATTTTTAGCCACTAAATTCTGTCATTGTAAATATCAGCACAAAGCTAAAGATGATCACTTGATCAACACAGTTTCCTACTCAGCAGGTGATTGAAGTGGGATTGGCAAGTTTATATTTGTATCTCTGAGTGTATGTTGTTTGCAGTTGAACCCAACCAATCGGTGAATATATATGGTAGATTACACAAGTATACTTCCTGTACAACATTTTCCAGGCGGATTTCAGACAAGTGTTTTAAGGGTTTTCTGTCTAAACCATGACTGCTCATATTAAGGGAGCTTAGGCAGATTTCAAGTGGAGTTCAAGACAGAATTTTAGGTGAAATATGCAAATTAGTTGTCCTAAGATTCCTCTTAAACAAAACAATTTAAGATTTCTGCCTGAAACAAAATAATGTCTCCCACTTGAGATTTCCACCTGAAATGAAAATCCACCTGAGGCTTCCACTTAAACTATGGCTGTCTTTTATGTCCACATAAAAAAAGTCATCCTTTAAAAAATCTGCTTCAGATTACTATTAAACAATCTTAGGAATTAATGTGAATCAATCATACATTTTATTTTGCCAAACATTGTCAAATAAGATTTAGTTTTTTCTTGTCTTCATTTTCTTTCTTGCATACAACACATGTTCCTTGATGGCATCATTTATGTCTTTTTCATTTCACATTGTAATTTGGTGAGATTTCAGAAACATTTTGGCCAAAGTGCAAGCTTTCACTAAACTTTAATTGGAAGTTTGGAGAGATTTTAATACAATTTTGGTGAGATTTAACTTAAGTTTTGACCATTATATAGAATTGTACTGAAGTTCAAGTAATTTTTTTACAGTCATTTCAAAAGGTTTCAAATAAATAATGGATACAAATTATTCAACACTTTATTAACCACTGTAATATTTCAGTGTACATGAAACAAAATTATACAGCTTAATATATAGTTATATGATATCCACAAGATATGTGAGTTATACTGCAGACTCGACTTTTGAATGTACAATCTGTGATGTTGTTGGGATCACTTAAATGAGTCCTCCTTCCATAAACTGCCATGGCAACTGTTTATCATGATATAATTACTGATTTTACTCAGAATTCTAAATAACTTGAGTATTTTAATAATATAAACAATATCACCACTCAACATATTTGAAGGATGATTCTCCTTGTGGGCCAAGAAAACTCCCAAAAAATATGACCATATTTGATAGACATGGCTTTTGAATATGGTATAAACACTTCCCCATCAGTGATCTATATGTTGTCCCTCCATAAATTCTGTAAGTGAATTAGTTTGGAGTTATATAACTTTGAAATCTTCATAGTGTAATTTCTTTCCATTTAACATGTTAACCACTATTGTAAAGCTTGTAATAGTAGTTCAGATCTTTATGGGAAAAACCACAAAATGCTAGTCCTCAGGTGTTTTGTTTTCATACAGATTGATGAATTATGTTTCCACTGACTTCGCATCCAAGACAATCTCATATCTGCAATTTTGCAAATGGATATTCAAACTCGTGTCCTGTTAAAAAATTTGAAACTCATGTTTGACAAGCATGCTATTTACCATCAATTTCTATCATACAAAGATTCTTTGGGCAAGTACAAACTTTCGACCAATCAGAAAGCTCTTTACAACTATCATCTGTTAAAAAATATACAGAAAAATACTTATTACATGTATTGTAGAATGGGAATGGACAGTTCCATTCTGTTTAAAAAGAAACTTTCAGAGATGATATGGAAAAGGGTATATATTGAGGAAAATTAGATTCAGGTCAGGAGAAAAGCAGAATTCTGCCTAAAACAGAAAGTAATCTTGTTGTATGAGGGTTGTTAAATGCAATTCAAGCTAAACAACAAAAAAGAAACATAACAAGAAAAGATGTGGAAAGAACTTATTGTTCCCAAAATAAACAATAATATTAGAGCTATCAGAAATGGGAAATATCAGTTTTGCCAAAAATCATTCAAGATGTACAAGAAACAAAAAATCTTATGTGTGATATAAAAGTATGGTTTTTTTTATATCAGCAAAGTTTCTTATTGATGTTTTCACTGAAATTTCAGAGATATTATAATCACAATATATCACTATATTTTCAGACATTTTGGCAGAGTCAGTGAAATTTCAATTACAAAATGTCACTGATATCTTTAGAAATTCTGGCAAATCTCAGTAAAATTTTGCTTATGTTTGGCAAAATACCATAAATTTGATGAAGAAAAGGACATTTTAGTGAATTTCACAGAGATTTCAGTAAAATTTCAGTAACATTGGTATTAGGGTATGACTTTTGTAGAGCATATTTCAATAGGAAGCAAAAAAAAGTACTTCTGAGAGTAAAATTCAGATCATGTCCAAAACATGCCTTGCACCAAATTTTCAAAGATCCAGTGCTTTTGTTAAGTTCAAAATTATGCCTAACATTTCTGCTAAAATCAAAGTCCAAAATCTGTCTTAAAGTAGGAAAATGAACTAGACATTCAGAATGTTTCCATCTAACAGTTACCCTTTAGGAGGAATGTGAGAATTAGTATCACCATTAGGTGGATTCCATCTGTCATCTTAGCCGTATTCCCAGTCTGTCTAAAGTCCATCTGAAGTTGGAAGGTTTTAAACATAATGCACCCTGAATCCACTTAAAATCCATTCTTAATTGGCCTAAAAAAATTGTTTTGGTTTCTAAATGTCATGCTGTATACAAATAATGGTTTTAAAACAAATAATTATTTCCAGCCGTCTCTTTGATAATTCTCAATCTCTTAGTTGACCACTCTGTGTAATATCCAGTACCTTTAAATGTATATAACCTAGGTCCAATTGCATACTGCATGGACTCAGACATGTTGTCCCATAATGCACCAGCAGATCAAGGTCTATGTTGTTTGTTCCACTGATTACTCAAAAAAAAAAAACGCATAGACTCAAATCTGTTCTAAGCAATGACAGACATGGATATATATGCAGTTTGCAGACATGTACACAACTATATAATAATTCTTTAAATTTTGGGTATCTTGACCTCATGAATTTGCTCTGCAATTGTAACCTATTAATTCTGAAAAAAATGTTATGAGCTAAATGTTATAAGACACTTTGATTTAAGTATTGATCATCATGGTACTCAGCATTGATGCATCAATCACAAATTTAAATACTCAATGAATCCTGAACCCTGTGGAAACAATGGACCCTTCCTTAATTCACAATGGTACATTTCAGTAAATTTTATGTCTTTATCATAAAACCAAAATATGTAATATTTCCACAAATAAACTAATTTACAGAAATTCATAAATAAAACTTTTTTGCCAGTTTTGGTTGATGTCTCAAAAGAGGGCAGCAGCAGTGTTACACCTCAAGTTGGCGATGATGCTGCTGACGGTGATGCAGAGGACCAGGATGATGTTTTGGAAGAAAACATGTCAATAGCCTCAACAGAACTGAAGTTTGGACAAACTCAGATTATGATTGTCAGAGCAGTTCTTTCCAAGGAATATGTAAGTTTTCCTCACTGAGAATGAGCTTTTAATGTTCTACAAATTACCTTTCTTCTATTTTTGTGAAATGTCTTTTAGTACTGCTTAACCCAATTATAATACATTAAGAGAACATCCACTGCCCAGCAAGTATAGTGCCACTGCTGCCTGCCTGCAACCTGTCTATTGATGGTTCCACACTACACGCTTTCATCTCCTCAACTACCCTTTACCATGTCTTCATGGGTTGACCCCTTTTAAGGCTATTTTTGATAGTGCATCAGGTGACAATTTCAACACACATGCCCAAGCTTACTCCATCTCCTTCTTTTCTTAATGAGATCCGCTATCAGAGCAAAGACTTCCTTTCAGTTTTATTCTCATCTCTCATTAGTCTAGTATCTTGGTTTACCACACTTATTCCACTGTAAATAGTAATATAGTGCCATATAATTTAGGACACCTTATAATGAGGTAATCTCAATATTTATCACAAAGGTGTAATCCAAGGCCCTGCACACCTGTATTTTATGATGTGTTAAATTGAAGTGATTTACATTGTGTGATTGCCTGTTCTATGAGGGACTATAACTGACAGGTTTATAGGAATTAATGTACACCACTCCCTCGATAACTCGCGCCCTGATAACTCGCAAACCTGCTTATAACGCGGTGTCCGGCGTGGATCCTTTTTTTTCTTAAAGAAAATATTTTTAAAAAATGAAGAAAATCGTGATCAGAACTGGTGAATGAAACCTTGATATATTGCCCGTTTTATCGTCAAAAATGGCAGTTAGTGCCCGAAAAGTTAGAATCAACATCGGGAAATTTTCAGGTTTTAATAAGTAATCACATATCTTGTTAGATTTTATCGGAAAAATATTTTCTCAGTTCACTGTAAATAATAACACTGTATATGTATACGACGAAACAGCGATCAATGAATTATATTAAATGCTAACAGGTGGCAACACTGAATGAAATGAACACTAATTAAATATGTCTTGTCAGGGGAAATTAGTGTTTTAATCTTTTCATTGTGTTGCAGTGTAAGCAATATAATCGTTGCATGTTCTCTTCTATTCAAACATGAAAAGAGTCAATTGACTGTCACATTATGCCCGCGAGCACATCTGTGAAAACCTAATTAAGTGCCGGCTGCGTTTTGATCGGCGACTTGGGGAAGTGTTTGTTGCATTGTAAAAATCAATTAAAATAGACCTGCTTTGTTTTATCACGTTAAGTCGGTATTTTGTATCAAATCAGGTAAAAGACGTACAATACAAAAGTTAAAAGGAATGCAAATCCTATATGCATGAACTCTTGTGATCAATATTGTGTCTCAACATCAATCAATTTAATTGGACCAATCGAACATGGTTTCAAATAGTATGTACTTATCGTCATTAAAGTGTATATTAATCAGTAATTTATCCTAATCATTTCTAAATGTGATCATAGAGAGCAAGGGAATCAAGCGAAAGGCGTACTCGGTGAATGAAAAGCTTACTGCCATAGAGAGGGTTCGTAATGGTGAATCAAGATCAAAAGTTTGTAGTGAACTTAAACTTGCGGAGTCAACACTCAGAGGTTGGCTCAAGGGTGAGCAGAAATTTCAGGATTATTTGCATGAAGTTGATTCTGATGATGGATTTAAACGGAAACGGGCACGCACTGAAAACGACACAGAATTAGATGATGCTGTGTACACCTGATTCACACAGCACCGTGAACAAGGTGTTCCGATTTCGGGAACAATTCTCAAGGCCCAGGCAGAGAAAATGGCCAAAACTATGGACACTGATTCAGATTTTATGGCAAGCCATGGATGGCTTTGGAGATTCCAGCGCCGATATGGAATAAAACAAAAATCGTCGTGAGCAAAACCTAAGAGATTTTTCTCAGCGGCAGAGAAATTAACTGACAACACAAAAAAATTAACAGATTTTTTCAAAATGTGAATTTATATTTGTTAACTGTGTCAAAAACTGCAAATAATGTCGTATTGTATTTAAAATATTTTTATTTTCTTTCATGTCTGACGTTTAGACCCATTAAATTCATGGATGGTAATGGTTTATCTTTGTGAATTTATTTTTTTACATTGTACTCTATCTATCTATCTTATCTATCTTATCTATCTATTGCAGATTTTTTTTTTAGAGCAACACAAGTTTCGACGTCGTTTTTCGATATGAATGTTATCTTTTTTGATAAAAGAAATCTCGATTCATTTTGAACAAACAATAAAACTAGAATGTATCCAAATCAATACAAAAAGCGGTGACGTAATACACAATGTGTTTAGCGATACACATGTTAAGAGTACTGATACCTCGTGGAATAATGTTTGTTTTTACGATCTTTTCAAGATACTTTATCCAAAAATTAAAGGTAATTTATAAAGAAAAACGAACAACACATTTATAAAGAAATATTTATTCATAGTTATTTTCAGCACGATTATAAAACTAGTATTTAACAATGCAGCACACATGCACCCCCCCCCTTTGCCTCTATCTGTCGATCTCCATCTCTTTATTAGTTTTTTTTATAGGTCTATTGGTAACTCGCGCCCTTGCTTATAGTGCGGTCGATGTTTTTGGACCCCGTTGTGCGCGAGTTATCAAGGGAGTAGTGTATTAACATATTATGTTTAAATACTGCAGAAAGTTCCCATTGTAGTTTTTCATTATGACTTTTCTTCTGTGGAACCAATAGTCTATAGTTTATCATATTTGTTAAAGTAGTATTTGGTTAATTATTACATAAATAAAATCAGAAAGTAAAGTAAAGTTTCTTATTGATGTTTTCGTTGAAATTTCAGAGATATTATAATCACAATATATCATTATATTTTCAGACATTTTGGCAGAGTCAGTGAAATTTCAATTACAAAATATCACTGATATTTTTAGATATTCTGGTAATATCTCAGTGAAATTTTGCTTATGTTTGGCAAAATACCATAAATTTGATGAAGAAATGGACAATTTAGTGAATTTCACAGAGATTTCAGTAAAATTTCAGTAACATTGGTATTAGGGTATGACTTTTGTAGAGCATAAATAAAATCAGAAATAAATATACATTTTCTTGAGAGTGTTTTATCCCAGATTAATTAATGTCTGTTTCAGTAAAACAATTTTGTTGTACAAAAATAGAAATACACATGTAATAAATTGAATGTTACATAAAATGTTGATGGACAGATAACTTGATAAAGATATCTGGTGCAATGTTTTAGTTTTATATTTGTATAGCTTTATATTTAACCAGCACCACATTACCATTATTGTGCTAGCATGCCATTATACATAAAATCTATATAAGCCATATATTTTTGTCGTTCGTTTCATATTAGTTTTTGTTTTACTGCATCTAGTGGAGGGCATTATTGTTCTTGTCATTGTTTGAAGAGGGCATTTTATTGTTACTGTTATTGCTTTTAATGCATCTAGTGTTTTAGAGGTCATTACAGCTCCTGTTTGTGGTTTTTATAGGCATTATAGATCCTGTCATTGTTCATAGAGGGCATTATTATTCTTGTTATTGTTCTTAGAGGGCATTATTATTCTTGTTATTGTTCTTAGAGGGCATTATTATTCTTGTTATTGTTCTTAGAGGACATTATTATTCTTGTTATTGTTCTTAGAGGGCATTATTATTCTTGTTATTGTTCTTAGAGGGCATTATTATTCTTGTTATTATTCTTAGAGGGCATTATTATTCTTGTTATTATTCTTAGAGGGCATTATTATTCTTGTTATTGTTCTTAGAGGGCATTATTATTCTTGTTATTGTTTTTAGATGGCATTGTTGTTCCTGCTTTTGTTTTTAGATGACATTATAGTTCCTGTCATTGTTCTTAGAGGGCATTACAGTCTCTGTCATTGTTTTTAGATGGCATTATAGTTCCTGTCATTGTTCTTAGAGGGCATTACAGTCTCTGTCATTGTTTTTAGATGGCATTATAGTTCCTGTCATTGTTCTTAGAGGGCATTACAGTCTCTGTCATTGTTTATAGAAGGCATTAATTGTTCCTGTCATTGTTCTTAGAGGGCAGCTTGTTCCTGTCATTGTTCTTAGAGGGCATATGGTTCCTGTCATTTTACTTAAAGGAAACGACAGTTCATTTTGTTCTTAGAGTGCATTTAAGTTCCTGTCATTGTTTTAGAGAACATTATTGTTCCTATCATTGTTTTTTCTGCATATTTGCTTTATGCCCCCATCTCAGAAATTGATGCATAATGAATCATGAAAGATGATGACACATTTATCTGAAGACAACAGCAAATGATAGTGACCTTAGGTAGTCATCTACTTGTACTTCTCCAAAGACTGGTTTTAGCACCATTCTCTGGCAATCCTAAATTAATTCATGTACATCCATGAAAATTTATCAGCCTCCCCCTCAGCTGGTTCCATTAACCTAACCTTTCCTATTTTAATAGCAGACTTATCTAACATTTTTATCCTATATGTGAAACATTAAATCGGTACCAACTGTACCGTTTTATTTTCTCACCTCCAAGCCAGTAATATTTTCCCAGGAAAGAAGTCAGTGACACTGGATTTTGTATTTTAGTATATGACTATTTTAAAGATCAATTAAAAAAAGGAATTGAAAAAAAAAACAAGAGTACCACCCTTTCTACCTATTTTAGTTACCAAAACCACACATATTTCTTTTTGAGGCCTAAGTGCAATCATTTTTGGTGTTTTTCATTTGTTTTTGCTACTCAGTGGACCTTTACCGGAGAAAAAGAATATTAGAATAGTCATAGACACAAAGTTCTGCGTCACTCTGATGAATGGTGCTATCTCATTGTCTGCATCATGTACGTTGATTTCTATAATGTCAGTTTGGTATATTTTACCAAGATCTTAAGCAATTTTCAAAATGGTCCATTTTATCTGGGTAAGCTAGGTAAATCAATTTTAACTTAAGACCTCATATCACCTGTGAGACTAAGAGCTGAACCAAGGAACCAACCAATTCTGAGTCCAATGTGCCTATCAGGTGACACTGTCTATCAAGTCTCCCTGTCAATCGGTCAAAATTATTTTTAAAATGTTTTTTTTTGTTTGTTTGTAGTCTGATGTGATCATGAACTCTGTCACCACGGACCTGAATCTAGATGAAGGTCTACTTTCCAAGTCCCTGCTAAAGGAGGGAGGAAAAGAGATTCAGGAGGAATGTAATTCTAGTTATCCCAATGGTATTCAGTATGGGGACATAGCTATCACTGGAGCTGGGAAGCTTCGATGTAAAACAATTTTCCATGTCCCAGTGACACCATGGGATGGAAGGGAAGATTCAGCTCCAGTAAGTGTTACATGAATATTCCCTAGTCATTGAAAAAATAGTAGATTTTTGTTGATAGTTTATTTTCTTGATAGCTGATTTTGTTAAAACTTGATTTGGTTACAAAAGGAGTTGCTATGGTAAGATTATGGCATTTGTGATTTTCAGGGATGACATCACTGTAATACTTTCATTGCTAATATAAAGATATGGGTAATCTGGAGGGAGGTAATACATTAAATCAAAACAAAAGTCCAAAACTGATAAAAGTGTCACATATTTATTATCATAATGTCAAAGTAGATGGTTTTAGTTATATTTTATTTTATTTGTGAGACAGAAAATGATATTGGTTTCACTGAATACCTCTCTTGTCCATTAGGAATTAATCATATTATTTTGTTTTGTTGCCAACTATATGTCATAAATTCCAGTATTGTTGTGCAGACATATCCCAGATAGTATATATTTTATTGAGAGTTATATAAACAGATGTATCAGCATGTATTTATTCTGTTAATTTCAACTGATGTCATGAAACATTTTCTCCATAAATGTAGTAGAATTTGCAGTAGCTAAGCCACCCAAGAGACCTAGCTCAAGCACCAAAAAAACTTAGCTCAAGCACCCAAGGAACCTTGTTCAGAAACCCTAAGTGGGTACTCACCATTTATTATGTACTTTCGAGAGAATGATGTATGTAAAGAGAAGTTGTTTGGATTTAAAATGTGCACACTGAAGAGAATGTTGGCATACCTCTATGCTGCTTTAATGTAATATGGCTGACATTTCTTTGTATATTGTACTTTTGGATATTGTACATGATCAAAGCACACTGCCTACTAAAATGACTGCTCCCATGTGCTCAAAAAATCAGTCTGAATTAGTCTGAAGTACACTATCTATAGCAGCTATTAAAATAGGGTAAAATAATTTTGCCAGACATGAGAATACCAGCTTCTGAAAGTGCAATAGAGGAATTACAAAATAGATAAAATAAAACAAAATGTTATTGTCTTTTTTTGATACAATTTACCTCGGAGTGAAGTTCAGGAAGTGAAAATGACCAAGTTGAGCTAGCATTTTTCTGAAAGGTGCATATCTGGAGTAAGGCCAACCTGTATACTCTATAACCCAAATCATAGTATAACCAGTGAAAAAAACGGGGGAAATTTCATGTCCTTAAAATACTAATCCTATACAAAATATGAAACTGTAGAGCTTCACCTTAATACAAATATGAAAATGTTTGCAATTATTTTTCTTATTTTGATATCGTTGTTTATGATGTTATGAACAAAATGGTACATTAAAATTGATTGTATCCATAACAATGGCAAATTATAATTGTTTTGCTCTTGCTTACATAATATGCTTTTAGGCAGTATTGTGAGAGTAGTGATATTAATTATTGGGAAATTAGAAGCCTTAAAATATAGGAATGGAGTCAGCGTGAATTTAATTTTATATTTTTTTCTTTGCAAGAAATTAAAAAAATAAAGGTCTTTTTTAAATAGACAGTATTATAAACCAGCAAGGACTCTCAAAGAAATTCCTTTTCTTAAAAATTCTAACCTTATGAAAAATATGAAACTGTAGAGCGCCACCTTAGTGACCCAGCACAACACCCAAGTAACTTAGTTACAATGCACAAAGGACCAAGCTCAAATACCCACAGGACCTTCTGTTACAAAGTTCATTTAAATTTTCAGTCATGTATTAAAACATTGCTTAAGTTATCAAGGTTGTTTAGCCAATCATATCTGAGTCATTGAGATTCTAATGTAAAATTTCTGAAATAACGTTTAAAATTGTGGAGTTTTGAACATAAATCTTTATATGGTATGTTCCAACATCATTGAATGTGAAATTGATTCTCAATGTACGAAGTTTCTATCAAATCTTCATACTGAGCTAAAAAGAATTGTATGAGTGATCATGCATTTTGCTTTCATCAGCTGTGGTCTAAAATCACAAGTATGTTTTATGCTTTTTCATCATATTTTGTGGAGGTAGCAAATATTTACTGTCATAATTATGTCTTTCTATTACATCCAGTTTCATCCAACTGCCAACCACTTTTGAAGTACTTTGTGGAGTGAGGTTAAAATGATCAAGAACTTCATCAATTTTGATTTTCAGCACTTTTTGTTCAGATATTCCTGCCTTTGGATTGATAATGTATGTCATTCAGTTCATCCATCCATCAATCAGTATGGTGTCAACTCACTCAAGTTAGGGTTTTCTTTTAAATCATTTTTTCCGATACCATTTTTCATTATGAGGTTCATAAGATGGTATTTAAATGTGCCATGTTTGCTACTATACCTCGCAGTAAAAATGATCACTGTAACCCATATTATATCTCTCTTCCCACAGTGGCTTAATATTATGTATCTATCCAAGTTACTCCAATTTTACTAATGTTTCTAATGCAAATATATACTAGTATGCATTTTGAGGAGACTACAGGTGGATAACACCAGCGAAAACTTGTTCACTGTGATCTTTATTTTATGATTCATTGACTTGTACTTACCTTTGTGTCAAGTTTGGTTATCTTTTTTTTAATTCCCATCATCTTGTTTAGTCACAATCGTTGGTATTTAAATGTTAATGCATGGTTCAAAAGAAATCAGAAAAATCTTCAAGGAACACCATGAATAAACATTAATAACAGTGTTTATGGCTTGTATTCTGGCCATATCACCGTTTTTAGGTGTGTTGGGAACAAAACTTAATTGAATTACAACACCTTTGTATTTCACTTACACCATTGCCTTTTGAGTTTTCTTCAATTGCACTATGGCAGATGGAGTCCTAGTGACATAGTATATATTTTGCTGGGCTTGCAGTCAAAATGGAGATGGTTTTATTTTTACTTTAAGATCAGCCTATGTCAGTTAACATGCTGTGTCCTTGGTTTAATACAAATTTGGACAATACAAATACGAACTTTTCTTTGTATTGGTTAACTATAACCAGCCACTGGCTTGTTAAGGGCATTTTCTCACATATTTTTAGATTTGTTTTCATGTTCTTTGAATTACAGTAGAACCTGTCTTAAAAGACCACCCCTTCTGCCAAAAAATAATGATCTCTCAAGACAGGTGGTCTCTCATAACAGATCATAACACTATATGATCAATAAATCTGTGCATTTAGATTCTGGTCTCCCAAAACAGGTGGTCTCTCATAGCAGCGGTCTCTCAAGACAGATTTTACTGTAATATCATTATGTTGTGACGTACCTGACCATTGCAACAATTACCATGACCTTTATGGCTGATGAGCGATTTCAGAGTAAAAGATATATGTTGTCTAGCACATCACTTGTTACAGACAGCATAATTTGAGAAATAAAAATTGACCTGTCCTCCACTCCTATGATTGTTCTGGATAGTTATGTTTGCAGAATCAAAGTACTTACGAGGTGTTCATGGTCATTTGGACTCCAACAGAGCTTCAGCTTAATTGTTCTTTAGTTTGATATTTAAATATTTCTCATCAATTCCGTTAATTTCATATTTTTGAGTACTTTTTACAGGTTGTGAGAGATGTAGTATTAAAATGTCTGCATGAGGCCAGTAAACGGACAATGAAATCCGTTTCCTTTCCACCTGTTGGGGCAGGGCGTAGAAGGTATCCAAAACATTTGGTTGCCATGGAGATGCTACAGGCAATGCATGATTTCTGTCAAAAAAACCAAACATCCATCAAAATCATCAGAATTGCAGTCTATCTCAAAGATTCAGAAATTTTACAGGTAAACTCTAACAAAAATAGATGGAATTTTGCTCTTTTAATTCCTAAAATTATATCTGTTACTCAAAATTTAATTTTTCACATGCAGTATAAAGCATGGAACATGTGTTGGATAGAATTGAACAGAATATTTTTGTACTTTTTTTCTTCAGCCTTTTTGTTTTGTTGGTTTTTTTTAACCGTATTTTACCAAGTCTTAGTATTTTATCAAAAAATGTATCAATACAAAAATTATAATAATGCAGAAAAATATCTTAATTAGTTTGTGTATAAGCCGACCCCCAAACTGAACAAGTATAAACACTAAAAAGTGCATGAACCACATATAAACTGACACACAACTCTGAGACATCTCAAGATGTACAAGGTAAGCTCTATATGCATTTATTTAGGCACACTTATATTTTAAAACATGTACTTTTCTCGAGGTTGGGTTGCATGACTTTTAAAAAGAAATGGTATAAGTTTGTTTGAAAAGTAATTTATTTAATTTTCTGTTTTCTTATTGTTTCTGCCTAATTTAATTTTGTGTATAATTTGATCGAATGATAACAAGAATTTAGCAATCACAAGTGGCTGTAACACTACCTCTTCCTTTTGACTTGATTATTGTTTGTTTATGCATTATTGCATTGGATATTTTATATTAGTGTACCGGTAATTATGTATTTACTTTGCTTTGAAATTGTAAGTACATAATTCATTAAAATGTTGTAGTTGTTATAGGGTTTAACGCCATTTTCAGCACACGATAGGCTATACATGGCGGCCAGTATTATTGGTGGAGGAAGAATCCAGGAAAACAGCGGAAAGAATCACCAACCCATGAGAAACTACTGGCAAGCTTTCTCACATAACTACATTAGCCAAATCTTAGAATCGAACCCACGCAGACAGGTGAGATGACAGTGATCCGTAACGGCGAGCGCTTTAGACCACTCGGCCACTCATTAAAATGTAATCCCAGTATGACAACACAATGAACAATAATACGGTTTGACTCAATGCTCACAATTAGGCTACTGAACATATTTACATAATGGTGCCACCTCATGTACATTGTAGGTTTGATTATGGAGTCGAATCATGGTCACCATTGTGCTAAACTTTAATGATATCTCTAAAATACATAAAATGGATATGTATGTTGGACTGGAGTCTATCAGTGAAACGTAGTACAGAGAACACATTTTGTGTTTGATTCTGGATTGAACAGATAGCCAGTGAAGGGTACAGAGCAGCGGGGAGGTATGCTCTGATCGTGGTACTCTAAAGATGATCCGAGCAGCTGAGTTTTGAACTTTTTGAAGTTTCTGGAGTAGATATTGAGATGAATCAGACATAATTGAGTTCCATTACTCCATTCTTGAAAGTACTAATGAACATACAAGTGTTTTAGTGGCATCAACTGAAAGATATTTTGCGAATGGAGCTGATGATTCTCAGCTCAAGATATGCAGCCTTGCATATGTTCATGATATGTTGGTGCAATATGAGAGTACTGTCTAGAGTAACACCTAGGTTTCTTACTGACTGCGTGAATTTAATGTTGGTGTTGCTGATATTTATTGTTTGAGGTAAAGGTTGTGAATGAGAAAGTCTTTATGTTGTGATCAGAATGGCCTCAGTTTTATCATCATTCATCTGCAGCTAGTTATCCATGATTTCACATCAGAAATGCACCTCTCTACTCCTTGGATGGTAGCATCAACTTCAGTTGGGTGGCTAGATTTGTATATTTGGGTGTCATCAGCGTACAATTGGTAAGACACTGGATGATGATCTATGACACTTGAGAGCGACAGAGTATACAGAATGAAGAGAACAGGTCCAAGAACAGACCCCTGTGGAACACCACAAAATAGATCAAATGGGCTGGATTGTATTCCATTTGCAGATACAATTTGTGTCTTCTTCACCAAGTAGGACTTGAACCACTGTCAGGCCGTATTGTGAATGCCAAATATATGCTGGAGACAGTGAATTAATATATCATGGGCTATTGTGTCAAATGCTGCATACAAGTAAAGGAGGGTGAGGACTGTAATCTTTCCACTATCCAACAGAGAGAATGTCATTAACTACTGTCAGAAGAGTAGTTTTAGTACTGTGGCAAGGGCAATATGCAGACTGTACATTGCTAAATAGACTTTGAATTCAGATGAGATACAAGTTGGGTTAGAACAACTTTTTCTTAGATTTTTTATATGAATGGGAGATTAGAAACTGGGCAGTAGTTCTTTAAATCATTATGGTTGAGTGTTGGTTTCTTCAGCAGAGGCTTTACAATGGCAGCTTTGAAAAATGATGGGAATTCCCTGGATGAGAGAGATGTATTAGTAACCTCAGTTAGTGACGGCAATATTGGATCAAAGTACTCAAGCAGCAGTAATGTTGGAATTGAATCAAATTCACATCACTTTGGTGCACTCTTGATCACGATTGTCCATACTAAATCCATAGAGACAGGTTCAAATGCTGCTAATAGTTGTCAGTGAGATTCTGTATTGCAACTGTATGGTGATGACGAGTCAATTGAATTTGTGTTGTCAAGCTTATCTCTAATGCTTTGTACATTGTCATGTAAGAAATTTGCAAACAGGTCTGGAAGGTCTACTGGAGAGAAGGTTGTTAGAAGTGGTGTACATAGCTCATTGACATTAGTTTGTTTGTCATCTCGAAGAGCTCTTTACAGCTGAAACTCTCCGTGATCTTAGTACTGTAGTGGGATGATTTGGCTAAATGGACTGTTTGTGATGTTCTTCTTAGCGGCTTCATAGATTTGTTTATGAATAGTGAGTCTGGTGGAAAGCCAAAGCCTCTCCGCTTTACAGTGGTCTCTTTTAGCAGTTGTGAAGTTGGTCCCTAACACTGCTATACCACAGAGAACACTTTTGAATTGATACTCAGCCATTGAATGCAGAAACTTTATCACGCATATTGATGGGATCAGGGTCAAGTGAGTTAATTGACCACTCCTTGGCTCTCCATTCTACAGTGTGCTCAAGACTAAATAAACTGGGACTACATTAATCATTACTTAGATGTAATTGCAATCCAAGAAGCTGGTAGAGGAAAGTAATATTTCCATTGGTCAGAATGTTACCACGTGATCAAAATGAATTGCATTTATTCCAGTATAAACTGTAAGGAGAACTACTTTTCTAAGAATACCTACATCTATAAATAGATGTCACGTGTACAGCAGAAAGCTAAGTGAAGACAGAAACAAAGTAAACATTAAAGAAAAAAAATGAACAATTTTTCAATTTCTTTGAACAATAATTGAATAAATTTAATCTGATAGATTAAAGCAACATATATTTCTCATCTTTTATGAATAAAATCATTCTTTCTTTGTTGAAATCTGTGAAAAGTATGGATACAAATGTTTTAAGTGCGTTTGGTTAAGGTCACAGGTATAATGGCTATCTTATGATGAAACTAAAATGTCAGAATTTGAAGAGTTTTCGCTAACTTTGCCTTATCTAATAGATTTCATGCACGATGATATTGAAAATTTTGACCCATCTATATTTGATGAGCCTTTTAAAGTGGAAGAAGTATTACAAACTGAGTTATCATTTAGTTTGAATGAACCAACACCAGTCAAATTCTCTGTTGATCACCAGTAATCTACCAAGAAAAACACTAAATGGGGCTGTATATATACAGTACAACACTTTCACAGGTAGATTTATTCATTCATTCAATAAAAATAATAAATTAACTATAATAATAACAATAACCAATATACTGGACTATTCATAAATGTAAGCTTAAGTAATACTGCTTGATACTTAATGTTTTTTTTATCTATTTTTTTCTTAAATTATATATTATGAAAAAGGCAATATGCTGTTTATGTGTGTGCAAAAAATAAGAGAAAAAAATCATTCATGCCATTTTTAATTTTGAAAAAAGAGACTTTTCAGTAAATAAAATGTAGTTTATCTTTAAATTAAAAAATGTAACAAATTTGTTATTTAAATAGAAATTACAGAAAGGAGATATGCGTGAATGATTCTCCCCAATGATCTAAATATTTCAAATGTAATAAAATAGTTATTACCAGGTGTTACTAATGGAGGGCAGTTTCACTATACGTGTTTTGTTTATGAAAAATCATAAATGATGGCAGATATAAGACTTGATGACGGTGAGAGCAAAAACGAGGAGTTTCTCAGGTTTAATCTCAAAAATATTGAGCAACAAAAGGAAAAATATGTTTGGCAGTTGGATATTTTGCAAGATTTAGATTCAGACATAGAAGTTTCTGAGACTGAATTGTCAGAAGAAGAGGAATCTGATAGCGATGATGATAGAGTTCTTGTGGATCATGCAGATTGTTGCGATCGTGTTAATTTCATAAATAGTGTGTAGAAAAAAGTTGTAAAAGACTTGGACTGTGTAGACAACTTTGTTTGGAATAATTGATGAAAACTTAGTGGATTTTTATTGGATATAAGAAGAGAAATTAAGGTAAGAGTGAATGCATGTGCATGATATTTACAAAATTGTCGAAACAGGTAAAACTATATCGGGCACAAGCAGCTAGACACAGCTTAGTGGTACTGGGGCAGAGCACCAATATACTGTTAACAGTGCTGGGGCTGAATGAGTTTCAGCAATTAATGAAGATCCATCATAGCATAAATGGGTTGACAGGCAATCACTTGATGGCAGTTTATTCAAGAACAAAGGACGTTTTAGCAGTGGAGCAAGACAGCTGACAGAAATTATAATTGTTTTCATTTCCAAACCAAGGAGATGAAGAAACACATACAAACTGAATAGCCAATGCATGATGAAACACAATAATGTAGATGAAGATAGCCAACAAGCACATATATCATGAAAAATAGCACAAAAACGGGACAGCTGCTTCATGTCAGTTAAGTGATAGAGGCTATCTTTCCAAAACTTTCGCAGCAAATTTGTCATCAAAATACTAATTCAGAATATGTTTTATTGTAAACAATACTAAATGCTTTACAAATTGAAAATACGGAATAATGTTGGATATATGAGGGGAATTATAGTTGCCACATGTACATTACCATAAGGCTGTCTATTTAGGTACCTTTAGATCAACGAAATTGGGAATCCTTTATTTGCCAATCAAGTGCTGGTGCTTGCATAACACACAATAGTGTTGAACATGGTTTCTTTAAATTATGACGAAGGGCCAGCCATTTTCACAAAATAGATGCATCAATAAGGATTAACTTTTTAATTAGTCGCACTGGCTTTCTTGCTTGTTTATTTAAGACTAAAAATTCCCTCTTAACACAAGCCAGTTTCATGGTTTTAATGATTAACTGGCATGTACTGCTGTTGCAAAAGAAAAGACAAATTTGTCAACTATCAACATAGGAGATGCTGAAACATCAAACTTTCCATTGTGGAACATTATGATGTTTGTTCAGCAAAACACAAAATTAAAATTAATTGATGTTGATCTTAGTTGATCTATATGAGAATTTTAGCCTTTATTATTACCACTCCTCATGAACATATAAATTATGCTGGTTATGTGCTTTATATAATTAAACGTGTATTTTAAAAAAAAAAAATATTACATGTACCTCAATTTGTAGGATCGCTTATATCATTGAAAATGAGTAACTTGTGAGAGCATGATTCAATGGAAATAAAACAGCTATTAAAGATTAGCTGAAATGTTATCTGGAAGAACGCAATTCGGTCAAAACAATGAATAAAGCAAACTCTGCATTTTATATGTTTGGGAATAAATATGGATTTAGTGACAGACAATACACGCTTTGCACTGTGTAAGTACTGTACAGCCTAGTCTTCTGAGTAAATGCAAAATAATAACAAACTTAATCATTATAGTACATTTATAACAGATTAATAAATGTTGGGTCAGAGAAAGTTATTTTTTTACATGCCTATGCCTTAGGTCAAAGAAAAATAACTTTTATGTCCCTAAATTTACAGCCATTAGTCAACAAAAAGACCTAAACACTGTCAAGTTTATACATTGGTCCACAGATAAGCTGACCCCCCACCCCCTTCTTCAAGGCCTATTTATTTTTCCAACATGATTTGGCTTTTATGCAAGTATATATAATATACTTTCTATGAAAAATATATTTTCTATATTTTTCTGTGTAAAATGCATATACTTTCTATGTAAGAGGCATACTGCTATAGACTTTCTTAGTAAAATGCATTGCAGTATTGTCTTTCTATCAAATATACATAATACTTTCCATGTAAAATGCATATACTTTCTATGTATACTTTCTATGTAAGATGCATATACTTTCTATGTAAGATGCATATACTTTCTATGTAAGAGGCATACTGCTATAGACTTTCTTAGTAAAATGCATTGCAGTATTGTCTTTCTATCAAATATACATAATACTTTCCATGTAAAATGCATATACTTTCTTACCGGTA
Source organism: Unio pictorum (assembly GCA_030141615.1). Taxonomy (NCBI): domain Eukaryota; kingdom Metazoa; phylum Mollusca; class Bivalvia; order Unionida; family Unionidae; genus Unio; species Unio pictorum. The sequence continues at coordinate 15,784,959 of JARLTB010000122.1, forward strand.
TAGTCTTTCTATGTACCATGCATTTCCATTCCATGTAAGAGATATACCAATATAGTCTTATGTAAAATGCATATACTTTTTATGTAAAATGCATACTTATATAGTCTTTCTATATAACATGCATATACATTTTTATGTAAAATGCACACTGGTATAGTCTTTCTATGTAAGATTCATATACCGGTACTTTCTATGTAAGAGACATACCAATATAGTTTGTGTAAGATGCATATACTTTTTATGTAAAATGCATACTTATATAGTCTTTCTATATAACATGCATATACTTTTATATGTAAAATGCACACTGGTATAGTCTTTCTATGTAAGATTCATATACTGTCTATGTAAGATTCATATACTGTCTATGTAAGATGCGGGGCCCCGAGTGGCCGAGTGGTCTGAAGCGCTCTTCGTTACGGATTACTGCCATTTCACCTCTGTCTGCATGGGTTTGAGTCTCAGATTCGGCCAATGTGGATATGTGAGAAAGCTTGCCAGTAGCTTCTCGTGGGTCGGTGGTTCTTTCTGGGGGATTTCTGTGTTCTTCCTCCACTATTAATACTGGCCACTATGTATTGCCTATCGTGTGCTGAAAAATGGCATTAAACCCTGCAACAACAACAACAACAACAACAAATCTATGTTAGATGCATTATACTTTCTATGTAAGAGGCATACATGTACAGTCTTTCCATGTAAAATGCATGACAGTATAGTCTTTCTGTGTAAAATGTATATACTTTCCAAGTAAGAGGCATATACTTTCTATGTAAGAGGCATATACTTTCTATGTAAGAGGCATACATGTACAGTCTTTCCATGTAAAATGCATGACAGTATAGACTTTCTGTAAAACACATATAATTTCCAAGTAAGATACATACCCTTTCTATGTAAGATACATACCCTTTCTATGCAAGATTCATACCCTTTCTATGTAAGATACATACCCTTTCTATGTAAGATACATACCCTTTCTATGCAAGATGCATACCCTTTCTATGTAAGATACATACCCTTTCTATGTAAGATGCATACCCTTTCTATGTAAGATACATACCCTTTCTATGCAAGATTCATACCCTTTCTATGTAAGATACATACCCTTTCTATGTAAGATACATACCCTTTCTATGCAAGATACATATCCTTTCTATGTAAGATACATACCCTTTCTATGTAAGATACATACCTTTTCTATGTAAGATGCATTCTGGTTTGCTTTATATGTTCTTTCTATATAAGATATATGTATTGTGATTGTGAATGATATTGTTCTCACATGTCTGTTACATGTAGCATTATTTTTTGTTCTAAATTTGGGATGATTGCAAAATTAAGCATTCAGATGATCCTGGCATAGAACTACACATAACTTTAATTGTAGTTTCCTGAGCCATTAAATTTATAATCGTGTTAATATTACACTCTACATATTCAAATTGTATAATATTATTTTCTGTGCCTTTATATTGCTTGAATTCATTTCACCATGTTTGTTGGGAGTATTTAAATAAATGTTTGATTTGTCAGGAATTTGAAGATGTTAAAAGAGCATGGCTTCAGATGCAAGGAGGAAGTGGGGGAGATTCAGTGAAGAGGCCCACCAGGGGTAAATCATGGTCAAAAGGAAAGAAAGTTGTTGATGGTAGGTGTATTTCCTTGTTATAAATTTGAATTTTTAAAATACTATTTTTATATTGCTTGCATGTTTTTATTTTCTTGCATGCAAAAAGACCCTTATTAAAGGAAAGATCTTTCATTAAATTTGATCAATGAAGTCATGGTGCAAAGAGATGTTTTAGAATATTTCCATATTTTCTCCTGGACACTTAATTTGAATAATGTTGATTAAATTGTATGCATTTGTTGTTGTAGGATTTATGCCATTGTTCAGCACACAATAGGCTATACATGGCAGCCAGTATTAATGGTGGAGGAAGAACCCAGGGAAATCCCCCGGAAAGAACCACCTGACCCACATGAAACTACTGGCAAGCTTTCTCACATACCCGCATTGGTTGAATCTGAGACTCAAACCTTTGCAGACAGAGGTGAGATGGCAGTGATCTGTAAAGGAGAGCGCTTTAGACCACTCGTCCACTCAGGGCCCTTCCTATGCATTTGTGCTTAAAGATCAGCAAGTGTACAAAAGTCTTGCACCTATGATCACAATTAAGATTCTTTGATACAGTAGAACCTGTCTTGAAAGACCACCCCTTCTGCCAAAAAGTAATGGTCTCTCAAGACAGATAGTCTCTCATAACAGGTCATAACACTATATAATCAATAAATCTACATTGAGATTCTGGTCTACCAAAACAGGTGGTCTCTCATAGCAGTGATCTCTCAAGACAAGTTTTACTGTAGTAACAAAGCTGAATATGATGATGTAAATGCTTGATAACTAGATCAAATGCTGTATTCAAGCGCTTACTAACTTTTTAAAATGGAGCAAGGGGATCCTTTTATTGATTAGCAGTATCGTCTGTTCTGTTGCATTATTTTCCAATGCATATTATCACAGAGTCATGGTCATAACAGATGATTACTATCGCTGTGCACATAATGAATATAAAAAGCTTAGTTTTATCTTTATTAAATGGTATTTATCACACACACTTATTTATATCATACATTTATATCTCACATAAAATTTTATTGAAATATGTTGTTGTTGTTGTTGTTTTATTAGGGTTTAGCAACATTTTTCAGCACAAGATAGGCTATACATGGCGGCCAGTATTAATGTTGGAGGAAGAACCCGGAAAAACTCGGGAAAGAACCACTAACTTACAAGAAGCTGCCGGCAAGCTTTTTCACATACCCACATTGGCCAAATCCAAATGGAAATATGTACAACAGATTACAATTCTCATGCATCAGTGAATGTAGCAAGCACCCTATTCCCTTTTCCCCAACTTCAAACTAAAATTTGTATCTCCCTCACTTTTTTTTAACCTTTACCTGCGCTGTTGACAATATAAATGGATCCCATTGCACACGAGTTGTCACGGGAGAGATGCATTCAAGTGTCTATTCATACATACTGTTCCTATTTAAAACTTCCTGCATCTTCTTAAATATTTAAATCATCATTCCCACTTTTATGAAATGTCAGATGCTTAATACCCTTCTGTGTGAAAATCCTTAAGAAGTTACTATTTCTTGTACCATATATAGTCGTATGTTAAGTCAGATCATACAGCAAACTGCATGTACCCAGTTCTGCCTGTACATTATGTGATGGCAGATCAGGGTCTTTTTTCTTTTGAAATATACACAAGCATTTATAGTATTTGGGTAAGGGTGATTCATTTTTGGTCAAGGACTATTCTAATTTGATTTTGTCTTAAGTAGAGGAGAGTATAACATTGTGTCTCAACAATAGTAATTAGTATTTATCTTAACATGTTTTAATATTATAGATACTAAATTCTACTATAATTGTAATATATATTATAATCTTTAATAATAGATACATACTCATTATAACTCTTTGTAAATACTATAATATTTTCTGCAGATTGTTTATACAGTATGTCTATCGCAGAGTATTGGAAGCTTTTATTAATTTACTCTGTTCTTAGTTTAGGTTTCAATTTTCCATTTAATGTTGATCTCAACTGTGTTGAAAAAGGCCTGAATGAATCCTAGAGATTTTCTGGTGTAGCTCCATGTAGACATTTATATACAAGAACTGCTGTGTGAAAATCAATCCTTTCATATATTGTATTCATATATTGTATACCATTTTGGTTGATTATGCTCTAAAATAATGTGCTCTCCTTTTCTGAAATTTATCACTCCTGTCAAGCTGAGATTTGGCAGTTTCCCCCATAAATCTAAACAATTTGAGTTTGATGATTTGGCTTTTTAGCATAGCTTTAACAAAATGTTTGAGTCAAATTGCTATGATGTCTGCAGTGTGGCAGTTCCTGTCAAGCTGAGATTTGGCACGGGTTGATACCCATGACTTCCTGCATCCAGATTGGTAATCCATTGCTGGAAGAATATGAGCCTCTGCATGTAAATATTTCATGTATTGCAGTGCTTTTCAATATGGCTATCAATTAATAAATTGTTATTTACAAATACTCCATCAAGCTTTTCATGTTTAACATTTTCTATCTGATGATTATATGTTATAAGAGCTAATTCAGGGTTCCCTAATTTAAGTAAAGTTTATGATCTCTTCAAAGACATGCATTTTGTTTTCCTTTCATTAATTACTATCATGTTTTGTTTAAAACATGAGTAGTATTTTCAATCCTGATTGTGCTGTATGAAATAGAAAGTTTACATGGGTACATAACTTATCAAGATTTTATAGACTTTTTTAAAAATCATCTAAGATTAAATTCTTAGAGTATTTATTCAGTTCTTTGTAAATATCACAATACTTTAACATTTGTCATGATATTTTCAGACAGGAGAGAGTTCATGATAGAGAATTTAAAAGTCTATATCTATGAAGGGGACATAACTGAGGAAAATACAGATGTCATTGTCAATGGTTCCAATGGTAACCTGGACCTGAGAAAAGGTTAGATGATGAAAATTGTTATAATATTGCCAGTTATATTAAAGTACAATTTTGTTCTCTTCAGCCACTAGTCAAGACAGATTGACATTCTTTATGTTCATGTACTCTGAAAATGTATTCATCCTTGATGACCTCCCTGGCATATGACTCTGCCACACATCTTATGGTCAAGTACAGCCCTCACTGTAATCAAGATATATGCATTTAAAATAAATAAATAAACTCACATATTTTGTTTGTGGTTTCATTCACATATTGTATAAGTTTCTCCAATTTCAGAAGCAGTTAGTAAATAAGGATTATGCTGTGCCTAATAAATACCCTTATGTACTGACTCTTATATGTCACATTTCTGTTTTTATTTAAATCCTAATTTTTATTCTTTTATCACAATACAGGATAAGAAAGGCAAACAATAATGATACCCAATTTTCAATGACATTCTGTCCTGTATCACCTTGCACATCAAAAAACATTATTTATAATTATCCTTAATTGCACGGTATGTAACAGAATGTTCATGTTTGTCTACTAAATATACCTTGGTAAACATCTGATCATTTACAGTTCATTTTCAAAACTAAATAATTGTAAATGTCTGATTCACTAAAATCAAGTATTGAATTTAAGTCTATTTTCCATAAAGTCAATGTGTTTGGATGTGGTAGATGGTTGCCAGCTGGCTGTTCTCTTGATAGTAACTTGTTGCTTAGCTTCAGATATGTTTTTTTTCTCACTATCTTAAAGTTTCATTTGTGAGATTCCTTTCACTTTAGATATCAACTCATGTTTGCTCCCTGTAACAAATTGATTGTACATGTATCTGCACAAATATGTTTCAACTATTTACAATTTAGAGGTATGAAAATGCATGTGACCTCTGAAATAATAAAGGGGGATAACTTTTAGTAAAGGCCTGTAGTGCATCCTCAGGTAATACAGAAATTTAGAATAAAAAGTACAGGTATTATTTTGGTTTAGTTTGTAATTGTTGTCATTACCATAATGCTGAATTAGTTTTCTTATTTATGACTGAAGTCTGACTACACATTTGGAGTTTCTTATCTTTTGAACTTGTAAAGTTATTGGAAATAAAAATAAGATAATAAGATAGTTCACTGACTTGCTGTTTCAATAGTGTTTGTACAGCTATTTTGTTTTCAGGGAGTGGTGAGCATAATATGTCACACAAATATCTGAGATCAGCTGTCCACCAAAAATAAAATACAGGCATTAAAAGTCATAAGGAAATACCCTGTAATAGATTGTATCTAATTTCAGATGATATCAGAAAAATATTTTGTGTATTTTGTCAATGAAATGTTGGGATATGCAACAGATATACTGCTGCACTACAAAAACATTATGGTTGTACTTGGATTCATTGTTCATTATCAGTACATTATGGACACAGCATTTCAAACATTTTGCTAATATTTATAAAAAGGGTTTTTACTAGTAATTTACAGTACATCATTAAAGCAAGAGCATAAAATTTTGAGTTTCTTTTTCACATTTTACTGGCATTTACCAATATTTACTGTTATTTCTGCCATCCATGCAGTGAACAGACAAACTTTGACACTCACGACCTTATACTAATGTTTGATATGGAAGAGTGTAAGAATTATACATGAGAAACAAATGTAAGGTAGTAATAATACTGTAATTTATGGGTTATTGATGTTTGCTAAAGAAAATGTGCAAGTGTAATTATCTAATGTTGTTTTGTTTTCCCATCCTTCAAACCTAGATCATTGGAGTGAATTTCATGTATTGACTAGAATTTGGAAATGTTTTATTAAAAATCCCTATAGACTGGACGAGTCAGTAATTGTTTTACTTTAAATGTGCTATGGCTATTAGAATGACAAATCCTGAATAAGATTTTGCATACAGTCTAACGACTCCATTACAGGTAAAGTCTCCAGAGCTATATTGGCTAAAGCAGGAGGTAGAATAATTTCTGAATGCAAGTCTCAGAGTAAGTAATGTGCTTTATTTTTTCACTTTAAACTTTTAATTATACTGATACAAGGTTTTGGAAAGAAACAGAACCCATAAAGGCATGAGTAGCAGTCAGTAGCAGTGTTTACTGAATGATATTTGGCATTTGGCATATCACATAGTAAATAGTGATTTTTGTTGAATGGTATTTGGCATTGATTTGGCATACCACAAAGTTAATAATAATTTTTGTTGAATGATATTGGCTTTGATTTGGCATACTACAAAATCAATAGTGATTTGTGTTGAATTATATTTGCCACTGATTTGGCATACTACAAAATCAATAGTGATTTGTGTTGAATTGTATTTGGCATTGATTTGGCATACAACAAAATCAATAGTGATTTTTTTAAAATAGTGTTTGGTATTAATTTGGCATACCACAAAGTCAATAGCAATTTTTGTTGAATGGTATTCATCGTCATTAAAAAGGACAAACTATTTAGACTGTCACAAATGAAATTCATCTTTCACATTTTAGTTTTAAACAGTGACATATTATAATAAGAAAAACTTGACATCTGTATATACAGTTAAAATCCTAAGTAATCAGATGCTGATTTCTGAAATATATACCATGCAATCGACAAGCCCTGTTCTTTGGCAATGCCTTTTATTTTCTGTGTCCTCAAGAACTTGAACAGTTGTTGCTAAATCTATATATATGCATATCAGCAGGATTCATATTAAAAGTCTGGCATCAACTTTTCTTGGCCTTGGTAGCTTTATTGTCATTTAATAACATGAATATGAATAGCTTAAGCTGATTATTTATTTATTTCCAAAGCCTTGGTACTTTACTCCATGTGCATTGATACTAAATAATGTAGTTGTATTGCAATGTCATAAAAACCAAACACCACCACCACAACAAATGGTGGTATCAACTTTTGATTTTCAATGAAAGACTTATAATATGTACTTCGATCCGAATGAATATGTTGCTGATCCGACTTCCGAAATGGCCACCATAAACCTTGTTTCTGCTTCTCCTGAATACATTTAATGAATTATTGTAGCAATATTTGGTTTCATTGATAATATTTTACAATGTTTGGTTGATCTAAACAATGGTACCGTACAGACTTTCAGTTATAGTAGGAATCCGTAAGAGTTACTGCTCTTTTTAAATTACAGATGGGTGCTGTGTGTGTGACACAATGTGTTGGTTGCACTGTTACAGATATATTTCAATGATTTTGGTACATTTGGTAATGTACTTTAGTTATTCTTTTTTCTGATTTATACCTGGTAACAACAATTCTCAAAGTTGTTTTAAGTTGAGATGAAACTACAGATGCATTTAAATCATAGAGAGGGTCATTGTGGGAGTAGAAAACAGGAGAGAAAAGGGTATATTCATGTAAGAAAATGGCTCTCTATTCCTCTGAGATCGTTAATAAATAAATGCTAATGAATTTTGCAATTTCTTCCATAGAAGTTGCAATGCTGAATGATGGAGTTGCTGTCACTAGTGGAGGAAACATGCAGTGTAAGAACATTGTACATATCCTTGCTCAAGAGTCAGCCCAGACATGGAAGCCATACATCTTGAAAAGTCTTTTGATGGCAAAAGCTATCAAGGCACAGTCTGTAGCTTTCCCAGCCCTTGGTACAGGTAATTATGTCATTATTGGTACAGGTAATTATGTCATTATTGGTACAGGTAATTATGTCATGTATATACATATCTGGTCAATGTCTTCTGATTGCAGAGTCTGTCAAGGCTTGATCTGTAGCTTTCCCAGCCCTTGGTACAGGTAATTATGTATCTCTCTAGTAGAGTGATAAAGATGCTTTCTGTATAGGTACATATCACTTTATAAGAGACAGACCACACAACTTGGGAAGCCTTACATCCTGAAAGTCTTCTGACTGTAGTATCCATCAGGGTGCAGTCTGTAGCTCCACTTGGTACAGGTAATTATGTTATATATATATATATATATATATATATATATATATATATATATATATATATATATATATATATATATATATATATATATTTGGTAAAAGTCTGCTGATATCAGGGCTCTGGGTGGCAAAGAACTCTCCTTTACCAATCACTGCTATTCCACATCAGTTCATGTGGGTTTGAATTTCAAGTTTGACCAATGTGGATATGTGAGAAAGCTTGCCAGTAGCTTCTGGTGAGTTGGTGGTTCTTACCTGGATTTTCCCAGGTTCATTCTTCATAATTTATACTGACTGCTATGTACATCCTATATTACACTGAAAAATGGCATTAATCCCAAATCAACAAAGTTACAGCATCTTCTGATGGCAGTCTGTCAAGGCTTGCTCTGTAGCTTTTCAAATTTCCATCATACAGATAATTATGTCATGTATATCTGTTAAAAGACTTCTGATCACAAGCTTGTCAAGGCTTAGTCTATACCTTTCAAAGCCCTTGGTACAGGTAGCCAGGTCATATTTATATCTGGTGTCATAACAGAGACGATTATGATATAGGTTAATGTTGTCTCAGGTTGATGAGTAGTTCAGGACAAGGCAAAAATCGTATGAGTTGCCTCTACAGAATAAGTATATAAACAAGCTATTAATCAATACACATTCAATAACTTGTTCAACAGCTGCATCTTTTTAATATATTACACAGTATAAAAGCTTATCTTTTGTACATACATATATATCAAATCAAATTACAAAGAACATTGACACAAATCTGCTGTTGCATAATGTGCTGGCAGATCTGGATCTGTGCAGTTGAACAAACAGCATACAAAATAATGAACTGGTGATGTGACAGATGAGTTCATAACTTCTCTTCAAAATACACAAACCAGCAATGTCAACTATAAATGCATATGTATGTTTTTGCATGTCTCGCATGTGGGAAGCACTTCAGTAAATCTACCTAGAACATAACAATTTTAACAGGACCTATCATTATACATATTTGGTATATAATTATCACTTAACACTGTCAATTAAGTTAGTCTCATGACCATACTGGAATAGAGAATGAACCTCCAGAGTATTAAGATCTGAGTAATGGAGCTACTCTTCTGGCTTATACACACATATGATGGGAAAATTTAGGATGTCATCAGTTTGTGCTTATTATGATGAGATTTGCCCTAGAAAACTTACCTGAATTATGTTTTCATACAATGTGCAGCACAGGTATTAACAAGTTTGTGGAAAGTGAAACATGTCATACTTGCATACTTATCTATTAAGATTAAATGAATTTTTATTATTAGTAATTATCCCAATTTGATGCTTAAAACAACTCATTGACTTTTATTTTAACCTTGTGTTGACAGGAAGAGGATGCACTGCAGAGGAAATGGCTGAAGTCATGCTGGATACTATACAGGACTTTATAACTCAAGTAAATGGCAAGCATCACATGCAGGAAGTGCGAATTGTTATTTTCCAAGGAGATATGGTACCGGCCTACTTGACTAAGTTTGCAGGGGCTGAATCAGGTTAGTAAATTGACTAGATCTAAGCAAACCCTAAATTAAGTGATGGACAGTTAGCATGTCCAGCTTGACGAAGTCACATTATGTTACTTGAAAAGATAACTTTTACACTGCCAGATATACAGTTTTTTAAAGCAGGGGTGTCTGGCCATTGCTATGACAGGCCAGATTTTATATTCACTTCAGCCATATGTATAGTAAACTATGTTAGGCATAAAAAATTTGACTGTAATAAGAGACCTGGTTTGTGTGCTGGACTAATGGGTTTAGTGGGCTGTATGTTTGACACCCCGGCAATAATGTTATTATATTATATTTTCAGGCCTATAAGTTAATACTTTTTTACTTGAAATTCAGGTCTTCGTCTTATACTCCATATCGACTTATATATGGATTATGTCATTGAAAATGCATCGAGTTATATATGGATTATGTCATTGAATATGCATCGAGTTATATTTGGATTATGTCATTGAAAATGCATCGAGTTATATTTGGATTAATATACCCGTTATGCTATTTAAATTGCTCTTTAATCAGCATAATGAATAAACAGGTCCAAGAGGAAGTACAAATTCTTGTTAAATTACTATGTCAATAAATTGTAAACTGATATGACTGCATTTGTATTTATATGTTTTGTCATTATTTAGTTTGCATTCTACATGTATTTTCTTATTTCTCAAACATGAAATGAAAGAAAACAATTACCAGTAAAAATATTTACTGGGCCGCACAGCATACTTATGGTCTATACTCTATAGTGTACTGTACTAATTTGTTTGTTCCTAAACAAAGATATGAAATAATTTTGTTTTATTCATCCTTTTTAACCATACCCCATTCTTCCTGATCACATTTTATCAACATGTCCATTGATATTTGATTTTCATTGATCTAATGGATCCTATAAAGTGATGTAATCCATATTAACTCAATCATTCTATAATCATTATAAAATACCAAAGATTATGCTTTGTACTGTATCCCCCATATCATATGTTTATAATTGTATTTGACAAAGTTTCTAAAACAAATATGGTTTAAACTTAAACTAAAATAGATATATAAAAATTACTACTCATAGATCATAAATGATTCATTTTTAGTTTTGCATTTCAATTTAAGGTAAATTGTAAAGTCAACACATCACTGATATTTATTCTCAACCAGCTGTTGTTTCATTGTCTCTCTTTGATTATGCTGGTAGTTGATAAATTGATCTTTGGTTTCCAACAACAATCAAAGCCAGTTGCTGCAACTGTTTAAACCCTGATATTGGATTTGGTTACCAATACCAGTTACTGTATTGCCGGTACCCCATTTTTCTTTATCATTAATCCGCATCAATTAACTACCAGTTTTTAATATCAAGTGGATTAAGAACCACAGGAAATGATGCCCACTCCCTTTTCTGGATGTAAAAAATGAATTTAGTCGAGGGTATTGTTTTCATTGCTATAGTACTGGCACATTTTAAGGAGTTAGGTATGTTGTGATCACTCTTTTCAGTCATAATCATTCATATAAATTTCCCCATACAAATAATACAACTTATCTCACAATGCCTCCTGTCAAATCGTGCAAGTCTTACACAGTGACCTTTAAAATGGAAGTTGTAAAGGTCACGGAAAAGAAATGTGGCAATATGGCTGCTCACAGGAAATATGGTGTCAATGAAAAAAATGTGTCTGAGATTGGCATAAATCTAAGATTGTATTATGCGCTACAAAAAAAACCCCAAAGAAAGCAAATCATGGCTGCAAAGCAAGATGGATTAATATTGAGGATAAATTATAAAAATATGTCTTGACATAATGTGCCATGTGTTGCGGAATGAAATGGAGACAGATGATAATGTGAACATTTCCAATGATCTGATTCCTGACATAGTCAACATTTTTCATTACGATATGGAAGATGAAGAGTTTGAGGGATTTTAAGATATTGGAGATGATTAAGTGAAGTCTTACTCATTAGGATCTTAATTAGAATGTGGAACTGTTCTACTACAGGTAATAAAATGTATGACAACATTGATGTGCTTTCAATTATAATTGACAGATGTTAAATATATGCATTATAAAACTGTTCATTTGATACTGCATTTCACAGATATGTTAAACTATATTAACAAATATTTTTATTTCATTTTTGTTTGTAACTTTTCTGTTTCATGTCTCTCAATTTTCTTCACACTTCTGATTTCCCTGTGGATAGCCTCATTTCCCTATTGTTAGCCTCACTGAGTTTATCTTATCTGTTGAATCTTGCACTCAAGACTGGTTTCAACTGGAATAATTAGGTTAAAGCTTTAAACCTTTAATGAACATGTACATAACATGCACAGCCATGTGGCTCTTATTGCAATCATAATTAAAACAAGCATGGACTATTTATTCACCTGTGTCAGTTTGATAAAATAATATAGCAGTGCCTTGTACAGAAGTAAAATCGCAAGCATGTTAGCATTGGCGATGCAATTTCATGATTGCTGTTAATATAGAATATCATACATTGATACCATTAATATTCATGAAACCAGAAGTTACTAGTATAAAATATGAAGTTATTGACCTGGCCTTGTTTTATACTCCAAATCGACATATATTTGGATTAAGGATGGAAAAGTTGCAAAATTAGTATATTCGACTTATACTCCACATTGACTTGTAGGCTGTAAAATACAGTGTTTGCAGAAGATGAGGGGGTGCAATATCAAACACTACTGAAATAGAGTCTTCTTCATGAGGGCTATTCCATTTAATTATACATGGTACCCAGGGAAGGCAGGTTATATAACTGTATGCCAGGGTACTTTGATTTCACAGAGTTTATATTACAATTTTAAGAAATTTCTAAATTGCACCCAAATTTAAAAGTGCCTTCCCTGTATGTTTTAATGGAACAGTCCCAGGGACATCCTAATTTGAAGTACTTTGAGCTCTGTGTTTTTAATCACTTTATGTTCATGGGGTATCAATTTTTTTTCTATAAACAATAGAAAATTATGATTTATTCTCATGCAAAATTTCTTAAAATTTAATCGTTCTATCTCAGACTTTACTAAATTACTCATATCTTGTGTCCATCTCTTTTCCCCAAAGAACATATTACAGTGAAATCCCACAAAATAAAAACCTATTTGGACCAAATTTATTTATATTTTTTTGGAAGATTGTGTACTGAGGGTTTCCCATGTATGAAAAGAATAGGGCTTTTTGTAAAGAGAGAGAGAGAGAGAGAGAGAGAGAGAGAGAGAGAGAGAGAGAGAGAGAGAGAGAGAGAGAGAGAATAAAAAATTTCATACTCAAGAATGTGAAGTCATTCACAGAATCAACAAGTAGTTAACAGGTTTTGTACATCACATTGCATTTAAACTTTATATCAAAGTTTGATTTAGATTTTGAATTAATGTTACCATGGCTTCATGGTTTGTCATCATTTCACATGTCAACCTTCTTTTTTTCCTTTCTGAGTCGGAAACATTTTACTTACATTTCTTCCTTACTGTTTTCATTATGAGATTATCTTTGTAGAATCACCATGCGTAAAATACATCCTGCCGCAAGTTGTCTTGTATCCTGATAGAATTATGCCTGATGGCACTCACTGACCCTATGTACCTTAAGTTGCCTTTTATCCTGATCCAAGTATATCGGATAGCACTAATTAGATCTATCCTATTTCAGGTCTCTTATCCTGATGCTCTCAGTGACCCTATCTTACTTCAGGTATTTTGTCCTTATGCAGGTACACCTGTAGACATTCAATGGCCCTATTTTACCTCATGTTTTCATTTCCTGATACAAGTATACATGTAGGCACTCAATGGCCTTATCCTACCTCATGTTTTCATTTTCTGATACAAGTACACCTGAAGGTACTCAATGGCCTTATCCTACCTCATGTAGTCATTTCCTGATACAGGTACACCTGTAGACACTCAATGGCCTTATCCTACCTCATGTTTCATTTCATGATACAAGTACACTTGTAGACACTCAATGGCCTTATCCTACCTCATGTTTTCATTTCCTGTAATAAGTACACCTGAAGGCACTCAATGGCCCTATCTTACCTCATGCAGTAATTTCCTGATACAAGTACACTTGTAAACACTTAGTGGCCTTAACTTACCTCATGTTTTCATTTCCTGATACAAATACACCTGAAGGCACTCAGTTGCCTTATCCTACCTCATGTTTTCATTTCCTGATACAAGTACACCTGTAGACACTCAATGGCCTTATTCTACCTCATGTTTTCATTTCCTGATACAAGTACACCTGTAGGCACTCAATGGCCTTATCCTACCTCATGTTTTCATTTCCTGATAGAAGTACACCTGTAGACACTAAATGGCCTTATCCTACCTCATGTTTTCATTTCCTGTAAGAAGTACACCTGAAGGCACTCAATGGCCCTATCTTACCTCATGCAGTCATTTCCTGATACAAGAACACTTGTAAACACTCAATGGCCCTAACTTACCTGATGTTTTCATTTCCTGATACAAGTACACCTGAAGGCACTCAGTGGCCTTATCCTACCTCATGTTTTCATTTCCTGATACAAGTACACCTGTAGACACTCAATGGCCTTATCCTACCTCATGTTTCATTTCATGATACAAGTACACTTGTAGACACTCAATGGCCTTATCCTACCTCATGTTTTCATTTCCCATAAGAAGTACATCTGAAGGCACTCAATGGCCCTATCTTACCTCATGCAGTCATTTCCTGATACAAGTACATTTGTAGACACTCAATGGCCCTAACTTACCTGATGTTTTCATTTCCTGATGCAGGTACACCTGAAGGCACTCAATGGCCCTAAGTCACATTTACATAAAAAAAAATAGTTATATATTTATTTTTGTATCCTTCTGCTAATGATTTTTTAAAAAGGAAAAAAAAATTGACAAAACTTTAAACATTTTAATTCATTTAGAGAATTTTTTGACCCTTTAAATATTGCATTACAGTACATATTTTCATGATATTTTCAGACAAAAGCGAGTTTATGATAGACAGGTTAAAAGTCTGTATCTATGAAGGGGACATAACTGAGGAAAATGCAGATGTCATTATCAATGGTTCCAATGGTAACCTGGACCTGAGAAGAGGTTAGATGATGAAAATTGTTATAATATTGCCAGTTTTATTTAAGTTTATAAAATGTGTTCAATTCAGCCACTGGTCAAGACAGATTGACATTTTCTTCATTATCTTGACCTCAGTGGGAAATATTATGACCTAGTCAGACATCTTATGATCAAGCATAGTATAGACTGTCAGTGTTCATTCATCTGTTAACTTTGTGTCATTGTCAAAAGCTCCAATGAGAACTGTAATCAAATGAAGGATAGGATAGTTGGAAACACGTGCATTAACATTGTTATATTTTGTATGAGACATCTGTTATCAAAACCAATAGAGCTTGTGATGTAGTCCTGCATCCAGTATGCAGAATTTGTTGTCCATGTGGCATCCATCAACACATTGTCAAGCTACTTCAACTTCATAGAAACCACTTGAATAATTTAAACCAAAATTGGCAGAGAGCATTCTGGCTTTTCAAATTTATATTTTATGACTCACCATTACTGAAAATTATAAAACCGTTACCAAATTCTTTTTTTTTTTAAAATAAAAATATAATCTGACTAAATTCAGATCTGCACAAACAATGAACAATATTCTATCAAATCTCTCTGCCATTACTAAACAATATTTAAATTACAATTTTTCAAAACCTACTCAACAGAATTTGACTAGATGTAACAGAAAGCATCCTAAGATATATGAAATCCTTTACAGTTTGTGCAAATGATGCCAATTTACCATAAAATATGACTACAGTCAGCGAGTGCAGTTTCATAGATTACAACTTAGTAGAAACCAAGACTGAACATCATATAAATTTGTGAAACGCTTTTTCACATGCTCAGTATAGGAAAAAGAATTTCAGATAAGTAAATAAGTCCTTTGTCACTAATGTAATACACATATATAAAACAAATGAATTTCATGTATGTACAAAAAAATGTTTATTCAAATAGATGTCAAGTTCTTTATTATGTAGGTAAAAACTTTATTATGCACATATGAAATAAATTATTTATTTTATATATCATTATGTAATTGAATTTGTTAATTAATTTATTGGCTTTTCTTAATGATTGTATTTATGTATATAGCTGTATTTTGTATTTGACCTTGTCCACAAAAAAGTCTATGGGCAGTGGCAGATGCTTTATCTGCTTGGGAAATGGACAAACCCACCCACACACGTGTCCTGCTGCCTTGCAGGTTGGCTTTGGTTAGCCAAAAGCTAAGGAAGTAAACCCTAAAAAAAAATCCAGAGTGGAGACCCTAAGGCAGTTGGATGATGTACTATATCCCCTTCTGGCAACTATTTGGTCTGGAGGGATGGGCTCCCGCCAGGCAACATTTGCCCAAGACACACTGATAATGCTGGACAAATCTAAAGTTACCATACCAGATTGGTCATTGCCAGGTCTACAAGGACCGCACCTGCCATTGTCCACCAGGACGGAGGTGACAAGTATGCTACTGGTACTTTGCATAATATCAGAGCGAGAGACAGCGTTGCCATCGCCATCTGGAACATTAGGACTCTGGCACAAACTGGAAGACTCCAAGAGTTGACACATGAGATGGAACACTACACTTGGCACATTCTGGGACTCTGTGAAGTAAGATAGAAAGCCCTAGAAGAACACCAAACTGAAGATGGGCATATATTATACTATAGTGGAGAGTTGGACAAGTCCATAAATGGAGTAGGCTTCCTTGTAAACAAAGCCATCAAGAAATCTGTACTATCTGTGGATATGTATTGCCCCATATCTAGCAGAATTATCTCCATTCGTCTGAAAGCAAATCCCTTTAACATCACAATTATCCAAGTCTATGCTCCAACTGCTGATCATGATAATGAAGAAATAGAGGAGTTTTACAACAAACTCCAGGGTATAATAAACTTAGTATTAAGTAAAAAGACATGCTCATCATCCAAGGAGACTGGAATGCCAAAGTTGGCAAAGATGCTCAAACAGACTGGTATGATCATTGTGGACATTCTTGCAATGAGCTTACCAATGAAAGAGGTAAACGGCTGCTTGAGTTTGCAAGTTACAACAACTTGGTACTAGCCAACACCCTGGCTAACATAAAGCTTTCACAATGCTGGACATGGCACGCACCAAATGGA
The DNA here is from genome assembly GCA_030141615.1 of Unio pictorum. Lineage (NCBI taxonomy): Eukaryota > Metazoa > Mollusca > Bivalvia > Unionida > Unionidae > Unio > Unio pictorum. Next base: position 15,802,215 of record JARLTB010000122.1, read on the forward strand.
ACCCATCATAACCAGATCGGCTATGTACTAGTTCAAAACCATTACCGATCTGGCATCAATAGAGCAAAAACAAGAACGTAACCAGGTGCTGATATTGGGAGTGATCATGACCTTGTGATTATGAACTTCCAAGTGAGGCTGAAGAAAATTAACAAACCAAAGAAAATCAGGCTGAAATTTAACTTTGAAAAACTAAAGGACCCTAATATCTGCAAGACATTCCAAGCCACAATTGGAGGAAAATTTGCTCCATTCCTTGTGATGGATGTTGATGTTAAAGTGATGACAGACACTTTCAACACAGTCATAACAACAGATGCCGAGGACATCATTGGTCTCCATCGCCCAAAGAAAAACTCTGGTTTACAGAAGAGATTCTGAATCTGTGTGATGCCCAAAGAGACCTCAAAACCACCAGACACACAATAGGGGCAGTGGAGTACTGAAAAATAAACAAGAATATCAGAAAAAACTTGAAGAAAGCAAAAGAAGATTGGATTGGTCAAAAGTGCACAGAAACAGAGAGCAGTCTGATAAAGAATAACAGCAAAAAGTCATTCCAAATTGTGAAAGACCTCACCAGACAGAAACAACCAAGAGTCAGTACCATTCAAGACTAAAATGGAAAATGCCTCACAGAAGCATGTGACATTGCAGAATGATGGACTGAGTATTGTAAAGAACTGCAACCATCCATCCAGAGATGCTTGAAGTTCCAACTCCACAAATGATGATGATTTCTCCATTCTCAAGGGAGAGGTGGAGTCATCAATAAAATCACTGAAGAATGGGAAGGCAGCTGGAGTAGACAACATCCCAGCTGGACTTATCAAGAATGTTGAGGAATCAGTGATAGAGGATAGAGCTACTAACAAAAATCTGCAACAAGATCTGGCAGACAGGCGAATGGCCAACACATTGGACCCAGTCACTGATTATAACACTCCCCAAATAAGGCAATCTCCAGCAGTGCCAAAATTACAGATCTATCAGTTTGATCAGCCATGCTAGTAAGGTGATGCTGATGATCATCTTGAACAGACTGAACCCACAAGCAGAAGAAATAATTGCTGAAGAACAGGCAGGGTTCTGGAGTGGAAGAAGCACAACAGAACAAATATTCAATCATAGTGTTCTATATGAAAAGTACTCACAACATCAACAAGACATCTATAATGTGTTCATAGATTTCAAAAGGGATTTTGACAGAGTGTAGCATGAGGCATTGTGGGCCAGAATAAAGAAGTACAACATGGACCAAAATTTGACCAATACCATCAAGCAGCTGTACGCTAATGCTACCAATGCAGTAATTACTCAAGGTTCTGTGGAGGACTGGTTCAAGACAACAGTTGGAGTACATCAAGGCTGTCTCCTGTCACCCATGCTTTTCAACATCTACTTAGAGCACATCATGAGTGAAGCCATGTAAAACAACTGTGGGACAGTCAGCATTAGAGGGTGTAACATCACCAACCTTTATTTTGCAGACGACATTGATGGGCTGGCAGACAGTGAAGATGAGCTTGCCACTTAGTGAAGAACCTGGATGAAACATCTTCCAGATTTGACATGGAGATAAGCACCAAGAAGACAAAGCTGATGACAAATAGTGGCAAACAAATCTCAACCAAGATTAAAGTCAGAGGACAGGAACTGGAAACAGTGGGCCAGTTCAAATATATTGGTTCCATAATCACCAAAGAGGGATCAAGAGCAGAAATTTTGTCACGAGCAGCACAAACAATGGCAGCTATGTCAAAGCTAAGACCCAGTTAGAGAGGCAAGAATATCTGTCTGAAAACTAAATCATACTATTGAGAGCACTAGTCATCTCAATCTTTTTGTATTCATGTGAAACCTGGAGTCTGACAGCAGATTTACAATGAAAAATCCAGGCCAGAATATCAGGGTCTGTATTGTTTGTTCTTCTGACAAACTACACAAACCCAGATCTGCTGGCACATTATGCAATGGCTGATTTGGGTCTGTGTCATTTGCAGATGTTAATACATATAGACAGTATCATTAAATGTCAATGAGTGATTAAGATCAATGAATAAAATATAATTAATTCTTTACAGGCAAAGTGTCTAGAGCTATACTGGAAAAAGCGGGGAAGGGATTATTTTCTGAACTGAAATCCCAGCGTAAGTGTTAAATATTCACTGCATAGGTAAAACAATTATGTTCATATATCACCATAACATTCACCTTATCTTCATTAACCCTGTTAAAATGGCTGTGCACAAAAATTTCAAGAATCTTGCTAACAGCTGTTTCAATATTTTAGAGTCTTAGTTGTACTCCATGGATTTAGTGACAAATCATCATCAGTAGTTATAGGGGTCACTATGGGGACAGTTGAGCAATTATAGTATTTCAATACAATATTTTCTCTTCAACAATAGAACATTTTGATTTGAAATTCATTTTGTAGTTTTGATGCCATCAAAAACTGTTGTTTAAGTAATGTTCAGGGTTTTAAATTTAATCGGAAATTAGCACATTAATATTTAGTTAAATACTGGAACAGTTAGAATGTGATGACATTACATGAATTATCTGTGCTGATTTAAAAGCAAAATTATATAAAGCATGGTAAGTTTGTAATTTGTTGAAATTACTTCATAGTATGCATACCATATACTCACATGTTTGAAGTGTCCAACTGCAAACAACATACACCCTAATCTGTCATTGAATTATGTACTGCAGATCAGGGTTTGTTCTGTTGATTAGTAATAACAAAAAATGCATAGATTTAGATCTGCATGTACATTATTCAGTGGTATATGTGGGTCTCTGCATTTTGCAGTTGGATCCTAATTAGATAGATAGATAGATAGATAGATAGATAGATAGATAGATAGATAGATAGATAGATAGATAGATAGATAGATTATTTCTTCTCATCCACAATCTGGAAATTTAGACCATGGGATCTCTTGTTTTGTAACATTTCAAACTTATATAGATATTATATCAGTATAGACAGAAAAGGATTGTGATAATAGCTGTCTGACTGGATTACATTCATTACAGTCATTAAACATAGAAATTATTAAAATATTTTACAACTGGCTGAACCTTCAAGACTGGAGAGATTGGACAAGAAACCAATTTCACTGTGTAACGGAAAAAGTTAATCGTGCCTGGGATGTTATGGTTCAAATGTAACACTTGCATACATGCAAAATGCAAGTTAGTTGTTAACAATGCAAGCTGAGATTTCAAACTCATGCATCAGTTTGCCTGTGCTAAAATTTTCCAGCGTTATACAGTAAATCAGTAGTGAAACTCTTTCATTCCAAAATGTAAAATGAAGCTTGTTTAGCATTTAATTTCCTTTTCCATTATGTATTCAGTTTAGCATGTAGCCTAATGCTGTAGCCATTACATATACCTACCAATAAAACACAGTGGACTAGGGCACAGCCATTATGTTTTCAAGGGAAGGCAGGATATATCTTAAATGCACAAGAATTTTATTCACAGATACAAAAGTATTTTTCCAAAAATATTTTCATTGTTTCAAAATCTTCAATGTTTTTTTCATGGACAATGAATTTATGATAAATGAAAATGTTTTTTTCATGGACAGTGAATCTATGATAAATTAAAATTTACCTTGCAAATGAGTGAGCATTCATTGACTTTGCACTGATTGTTTCTACATACTGTGTTTATCCTTTATATCGGGACATATCACATTTTTTTTGTTTGTTCCTGAACTTATGGTGAAAGTTTTTTGACCTAGGTCATATGTCCCAAGACTTAAAAGTGAAATAAATTTGTATTGCATTTGTGTTCTTCCCTCCTCCCCTCCCCCACTCCATACACGTTGCAGTAAAAAAGATAAACAAAATGCTTATTTGATAACAAAAAGAAAGTAACTAACCTTGTATTGCTATTATTTTATATTCTTTTCTTTCACCATGTTCTTTAAAGAATAAAATATATCCACATAATCCGTATATGTGTAATGTAGGCTTCCATACTGTAGCGTGTAACGCTTATGTCTGATAACACACACCACATTGTTCATTGACAAACATTGAAAAACAAATTGTGTTTGGTTGTGCTCAAAGGTTTGAATATGTTATCCAACTGAAAACTGGATCCAACAAAATCACAAACAAGAAAAATAATCAACCTATATCTTGAAGACAACTGTCATTCATGCATGACATGGTGTTAGGTGCAAAATAATCAAGATTGAATATATCCAGGTCTACTGTATGACAATATCTCACCAAAAAGAATCATTTGTTGAAGACACATTCACTTGAGTGAAAGTGACAATCTTTTCACCATCACAGGTTAGAAAAGTATCATTACTATTTACCTGCAGACATCAATTCTCCTTTGTATTAATTATTACTATAGATGCCAGGCATGTAGAAGCCCGGTAGTGAATAAATACAACTGGCAGTGAGCAGTAAACTTATTTTTGAACTTAATGACAGGACATCAAAGACAAAGGTTATTTTTATTACAATGGCAGCTGATTTTGGTTACTCTTTTTAAAAAGGATAATAATACAAAGGTTATTTTATTGCAAAGCAAGGAGACATCAATAGCTGAATATAGATTCCTTGAAGTGTGCTAAAAAAAAACATTTTAATATACAAAGATGGTTGAGAAATGAAAACAGATTTTGGTTCCTTTTCACTGGTATTAATGGGAATTTAGAAAAGAAATTGAAACAAATTTTAAAGTGGCACATTATAGTCTGTTGTGCACAAATGTCAATGATGCAGCATTGCCCAGAATATTTGGAGAAAATAAAATCATGTGATGAATTTGTGAAAGATTGTAGAGAAGCAGATGATTTTGCCGACAATATGATCATTAACTCGGAAGAAATTCTAGTGTACTTTGATTACATTCCTGATTGGACTAACAAAAAGAGGGGGTCAAAAATGTGAGAATTAGACTGGCCCAGATTTGAAAAAAAATCTTAATTTTGTCCTTGCAGTTTCCACTTCAGTTGATGCGTTGCCTCTAACATATTTTCATGTTATAAGAAAGCTATTTTAAAAAATATTCAAGCACTAAAAGATTGGATCATACAGGTGCAGGAACAGTGTTCTGTTGATGAGATGCTGTTGCAGTGGATTATAGAATTTTTTCTCAAGTACACAGTTTTATATTTTTCAATTGTAGTGCATTTTCCAACATGTAATTTTCAAGTGATTTAATAGGTGTCACACATCTTATGATTAAAAGAATGATGTGTCCACAAACAAAATTGCTTTTAAATTAACTTAAAGTGTCCCAGCAAATACAGTGTCCCAACATATATGGTAAAGACAGTAGACCTAGATTTGCTGCCACTTTGTATGATGGCATATCTGGATATATGTTTGTAGTTAGGTCTTTTTATTAAAAAAAAGTATATATGGTAGGTAGTATAAATGCTAAATAAATTGGCAATTTCTTCCACAGAAGCTGCAATGTCAAATGATGGAGTTGCCATCACTAGTGGAGGAAACATGCAGTGTAAATATATTGTACATATCCTTGCCCAAGAGTCAGCCCAGCCATGGAAGCCTTACATCCTGAAAAGTCTTCATCTGGCAGAGTCTGTCAAGGCTCGATCGGTAGCTTTTCCAGCTCTTGGTACAGGTAATTATGTCTTGTACCTATCTAGTATCATGATAGAGACAGACACTGTTATAGGTACATATCCTTGCTCAAAAGTCAGTCCACACATGGAAACCATACATTCTGAAAAAAATGTCTGATGGCAAAATTTATCTTTGCTCAGACTGTATCTTTCCATGCCATTAGCACAGGTAATTGTGTCATAGTACATATTTAGTAAGATCAGGCCAGATAACCATTCTAGGTTATTGAAAGTGTATTGGGAGACATATCAGGGGAACGCGTTATGGAGGGACCAGAACATCTTGAGATACTATGATGAGTTACAAAGGCAAAAAAATCAGTATGTTACCTTTACCAGAACATATCATATCATTTCAAGATATTAAGATATTATAGATGAGTTACTAAGTCTAAAAAGTCAATGTTACCTTTACCAGAGGGGGACCCCAAGTGGCTGAGTGGTTCAAAGCGCTCTCTAATACAGATCACTTGCCATCTCACCTCTGTCTGCGTGGGTTCGAGTCTTGGATTTGGCCAATGTGGTTATGTGAGAAAGCTAGCCAGTAGCTTCTCATGGCTCGGTGGTTCTTTCCGGGGTTTTCCGGGTTCTTCCTCCACCATTAATAATGGGTGCCATGTATAGCCTATATTGTGCTGAAAAATGGTGTTAAACCCTACAAACAAACAACAACAACCTTTACCAGAACATATCATTTCTAGATATTAAGGTATTATAGATGAGTTACTTAGAAAAAAAATCCAGTGTATCAACTGTTTCGATAGAAAGATAGTGTAATTACCAGTAGTCTCTCTTTTTTTTTATTTGAGATTTTTATGTTTTTCAGTGACATGCAGATACTTGTAAAGAAAATCAGGCATATCATCTTAAGCTTGTAGGTACAGTCAGATGTCCGAAACACAATCTAGAACCTTGCTGGCTCTGGATATAATGGTTAAAATGTACTCATTTATTCAACATACATGGATAGAATGTTATAACAAAGCTTTTTGGATTATGTAGTAATTAGGAATTTGGCTGGGGATGTTAAACTCAAATGTTCTAACGTTGAAAACATTTTATCCATGCCATGATAACAAGTCTTTATTGTACCAACATTCAACAAAATATCTGAATTTCCAATTTTTCAGACACCTTATTCCCAAATAATTTTCAGTTTCTGGATACCAAGTATAGTTTTTAAGCTTTCTTTAACCTAATGGAAAAAATTAAAGTACAGATATTTTAAACATCTGATTGAATAGACTTAGAAACTGCAATTGTTAATGTAGCCTGAGTTCAGCTTTTTTTTCTAGCTTTTGTTTCATCTTTCTACTAACAAAAATTCCCACCACTCGGTTACCTTATCAAGACAGTTCCCAGTCATTAACTAGTATACAGAGAGGGCCGATCTGAAAAAAAAATTTCTTTTAACACATACTATTTAAGAATCGAACTGTTCTTTCTTTCTATATAGATACCATCCAGGACTAAGTCCCATCATTTGTATTTAACATCACTATTGTTTTGACTTTGTGGGCACATGCCGAGGTGGAGGATTTTTCTGTTTTGACTTTGTGGGCACATGCACAAAAATGGAGAGGACTCTAAGTACAGAAAAGACAACTCATTTGGAAACATTGTGTATCTAACACAATCTGTGTGACCATTTATTTCCAATAGCAGTGCATTTAAACAAACAGAAAGAAAGAAAGACAAACACCATAACAGCAACAAGTGTTCTTTATTTTCTAGCAAGGATATAAGACCATCTAATTTATGTATGTTACTTCTGACTACATTGATGATTGAACATGCCAGGCACACAATAACACAACTTAATTTACATAGCCTACTTCTGTCTGCATTGATAATTGAACATGCCAGGCACACAATAACACAACCTAATTTACATAACCTACTTCTGTCTGCATTGATGATTGAACATACCAGGCAAACAATAACACAACCTAATTTACAAAGCCTTTTTCTGTCTGCATTGATGATTGAACATGCCAGGCACACAATAACTCAACCTAATTTTTGTAGCCTTCTTCTGTCTGCATTGATGATTAAATATGCCAGGCACACAATAACACAACCTAATTTACATAGTCTACTTCTATCTGCATTGATAATTGAACATGCCAGGCACACAATAACTCAACCAAATTTGTGTAGCCTACTTCTGTCTGCATTGATGATTGAACATGCCAGGCACACAATAACACAACCTAATTTACATAACCTACTTCTGTCTGCATTGATGATTGAGCATGCCAGGCACACAATAACACAACCTAATTTACAAAGCCTTTTTATGTCTGCATTGATGATTGAACATGCCAGGCACACAATAACACAACCTAATTTGAGTAGCTTATTTCTGTCTGCATTGATGATTAAACATGTCAGGCACACAGTAACACAACCTGATTTACATAGCCTACTTCTGTCTGCATTGATGATTGAACATGCCAGGCACACAATAACACAACCTAATTTACATAGCCTACTTCTGTCTGCATTGATGATTGAACATGCCAGGCACACAATAACACAACCTAATTTGTGTAGCCTACTTCGTCTGCATTGATGATTAAACATGTCAGGCACACAGTAACACAACCTAATTTACATAACCTACTTCTGTCTGCATTGATGATTGAACATGCCAGGCACACAATAACACAACCAAATTTGTGTAGCCTATTTCTGTCTGCATTGATGATTAAACATGGCAGGTACACAGTAACACAGCCTGATTTACATAGCCTACTTCTGTCTGCATTGATGATTGAACATGCCAGGCACACAATAACACAACCTAATTTACATAGGCTACTTCTGTCTGCATTAATGAGTGAACATGCCAGGCACACAATAACACAACCTAATTTGTGTAGCCTACTTCTGTCTGCATTGATGATTGAACATGCCAGGCACACAATAACACAACCTAATTTGTGTAGCCTACTTCTATCTGCGTTGATGATTAAAACTGTCAGACATCACATACCACCACCTAATTTACCTTGCCCACTTCTAACTGGCATTGATACTTGAACATGCCAGGCATGCAGTAACACAACCTAATTTACCTAACCCATTTCTGATCCACTTCTGATTGCATTGATAAATAAACAAACAAGACATGCCATCACATAACTTAGTTTACCTAGTCAAACTCTGGCTATCATTGATAACTGAACATGCCAGACACATCATTAAATAATAGATTAATTTTTGGCACAAAGTACTCGGGGGGGAATAATAACTTTATTTGCACACATGTCATCCAGACAGCAAGAAAATGAATTTTTTTTTAATGTTCAGATAATTTATTTAATTACATCATATAATGATGTACAGCCTAAACTACAAGAACAGCTAATTGACCGATCTTAATGACTGAGAAAAGTGCATGACACAATGGTGATTACTTGCACTGCAGCATGTGTGCATTCATAGCCTGTGCCAAAAATTAAAACTTTAATACATTGTACTCAATATCTCTTGATTCGTTTCTCATTTTTATAAGTAATATTATACATTGTGTTTTATTTCTTATTCTCTGACTTGTGTGTTTCTATGTTTATAATAACACTTTATTAAAAATTAGAAATTGGGACCAATCTAATTCAATGTACATCTTTCGCTAATGCTCAACTCTGTTCCCATTTTAAGGCAGAATTTTTATGATAGTTATACCAACATTACTTTGCAGTTTTGAGAGAAATTTGCTGGAGTTGCATCCCTTTTGAATATAAAATGACTACCATAGTCAAAGCAATTGAAGTTATCAATGCCATTTTTAAACTTTACAAATTTGTATTGACCCAATAATGTTTTCACTTGAATGATCTAAAAGGTATTCTTTGAAGCAATAACTTCAAAATTTATGCACCCCAATTGCACATACAACCATTTGTACGCTTATATAAATCAAATCTGACTTTTAAACTCCATAGACCTAAGTCTGACATTGCATAATGCACCAGCAGATCTGGATCATTGCAGTTTGTTAAGAGTAATCAGTAAAACAAACAACATAGACCCTGATCTGCCATTGCATTATATACCATAAGATCATGTTCGCTGCAGCTGGACTCCTCTTAAAACCAAGTATATATGGATACATGGTATGTGATTTTTTATGCATGACAACATAAGAAAGTGTCCATAATGGAACATTGTATTTTATATCTTCATCCAATTTCAGCATTATGGATAGAAGTCACCATACTGGAAACAGAAAATTCACAAGCTTGCATAAATATATAATGATATAAAATTTTAAACAACTATCTTGTGTACGTGTGTGTGTGTATATATATATAGTAATTATCCTTTTGCAATAATTTTCACTATAAAACAAGGATTGGTTATTACATTACTTGCCCATTGACCTTGACATCAATCTTTTTCCCACAAGGTCGGGGTTGCTCTGCAAAGGATATGGCCATAATAATGCTGGATACAATACGGGATTTCTTAACTCAAGTAAAAGGCAGGCATCACATGCAAGAACTTCGAATTGTTATCTTCCAAAAAGACATGGTGCCATCCTTTTTGATGAAGTTTGCAGGGGTTGCTCCAGGTTAGTAGTTTTGCCAAAGCCATGATGATAGTAAGTATCAGTGATTGTTATATGTACATGGATCTTGAATGTTACTGGTAATCAAGAATATATAGCAGGGTTTTTAGTTTTAACCTTCTTGACAATTGCAGATAGTTTCATCAAGTGACAAGTTGTTTCCCCTGAACAGCCATGGTTTTAACAACTGTAACAATTACGCCAAGGCAGGTCACACTAAAAACATAATTTTGAATTCTCAATGACCAAAATATTAATTGGAGTGTGAGTTTATAGAAAATAAAGCCCTTGATTATTATTTTTTCCTTTTTACAATACAAGCTCATTAAAAGGATACAACACAATGAAGGGACTAAGAAAGTTTTAAAAATTTGTTACATTGTGAGTTCTTAAATTTACACCTTTTAAACACAAAACAGAATTTACCAGCAGATTTAGAACCTGACAGCTTCTTTCAAAGCCACTTGTCCATAGGTTAATAACTTTATGATATAGTATTTCAACCCTGCACAGTTGTTTTTAAAAATATACTACCATATTTCATGTTTTTGAAACCTTTTATTTTTTCATATACAATCTAGTTATCAAAATAATAATTATTAAATTTATTATATTTTTTTCCATACATAGCACTTTGTTTTGTTTTTAAAAATCCTTTTATGCATTGTACATAAAAATTCAACTAGGAAGATTGACATTTGCATAAAAGATAGAAAGTACCATATTGCCATTTGTATTTTTGTAAACATCAATAAGAGAATATAATCCTGATAATATACAATTAAGGTGGGTTTTAGTGGTGGTTTCTTTTTTTTGGGGGGGGGGTTGTATTATTTTTAACCTCATGTCAAAATTGGGAAGGTTCCCATTTCAAATAGCTGAATCTGATAACTTATAAAACCTAATTGCTGTCTACATCAATATCAGAACCTATACCTAAAGTTATTGACGCTTTCATAGTTGTGATTCTAATCATGAATTTGATAACTTATAAAAACTAATCGCTGCCTACATCAGTATCAGAACCTATACCTAAAATTATTGAAGATGTCATAGTTGTGATTCTAATCATGAATTTGATCATTTATAAAACTAATTGCTGTCTACATCAAAATCAGAACCTATACCTAAAGTTATTGAAGATGTCATAGTTGTGATTCTAATCATGAATTTGATCATTTATAAAACTAATTGCTGTCTACATCAATATCAGAACCTATACCTAAAATTATTGAAGATGTCATAGTTGTGATTCTAATCATGAATTTGATCATTTATAAAACTAATTGCTGTCTACATCAATATCAGAACCTATACCTAAAAATTATTGAAGATGTCATAGTTGTGATTCTAATTATAAAAACTCAAGCAAGTACTGAATGAAATCAATAGTCTCTATTTTGGAGAGTGGAGAATTTGACCCAGTTACTTTAAATAGCAGATTTCAACCAGAGTATTATTGTAGTACATGAAAGTAATATATAAACTATCTTTTATGTTGTTTTATAATTGAAATTGGATAATGAAATTTCTGTTGCATTAAGAATGTAAAGTGCACAGAACTAACAACAGGGGCTTGAATCATCACATACAATTTACCCATGTATGTATGTATGTATGTATCTATATATATATATATATATATATATATATCTATATATATATATATATATATATATATATATATATATATATATATATATATATATATATATATATATATATATATATATATATATATATATATAATGTTGTTATCAACAATATTAGCAGCTTTAATCTTTCTTAATCATTTTGCCATCATAACACATAATAACAGTTTCAAATAAATATACTCTGAATATACATGAACACTGATACTGCACTGTTTTTTCATAGTTCACTTTGTCTGTCTATCACTAATAACAACAAAAGTCTTTTGAGATATTTTATTTCGTTACTGTATTTAGATTCATGAGTTTAGGGCAAAATGAGACATAAATGGTATGTTTCATTAGTGCATTAATAATGTTAGGTCATCACATTTCATGTGTTATATAGACCATTTTCAGGTCCAATCACTTTCTTTTTGTACATGGTCGCTTCTCAAAAATAATAATAATAATTGTTTTTCTTCAATATAATATTTTTGGGTACTCAGCAAGGAATAAGTACTTTTTAAAAACAAAACTTTTATAAATACTAGATTACTTCTCTTTTTTTAAAAATACAGTTGGAGTTAGAGATGGTGCAGGTACGGCAGCAAAGTCCCAAAAATATGGGGATAAAAAATCAGAGCCATTTCGAGATGATTCTAACCTAAATGTGGCCATCTATGCTATCTCAAAGCGAGACATTGACAAAGCGGTCAAGATAGTAGAGACAACAATGGATAATGATTGGACCTGCAAGACAATTACTGATCCCGGTATCAAACATCTCAGGCCTGCGCAGGTACAGTTAAACAGCATCCACAGCAGCCAAGTCATATTGGCATGGGATTTTCATGACATAATCCTCTGATGTATTATTATTGGAACTTAATGAACATGGTTCCACTTGGACTCCCAGTATGGTTGCCACAGCAGCCGTTATGAAAATCTACTTCTGTTGAATGGCTGATTATATCAACATACAGTTTTCACAAAATTACTTTTGATAATGTCTGGCTGTTTCTTAATAAAAAGATGCTGAACTGATGTCCAATATGGCCACCATAGCAGCAATCTTGAAAATTCTATGATCGTTTCTTTACTGGAATAAATGGTCACATCAACATGGGGCTTAAAGGAAAAGGGTACTGATCTGACACTAAATATTGCCACCTCAATAGCCATCTTGAAAATCTTGGTATAGTTACTTTTCCTGTTGTGCAGTTTTTATCAGAATTCTTAGGTCATCATGTTGATCTTAAATTTTTTTTTAAAATATGCCACTCCTCAAACAATGGAAAGTCATATCAACATTGGATTTCACCAGAAATTTCAAATGTCTTGTTCGTAGTAAATAAAACTGGTTCAAGTCTTGACATCCAGTATGGCAACCATGGCAGCTATCTAATGAATGAAGTTATTGTGACTCCTTATAAATGGAAACTGCTTTCACCAGAAGACTAATTACAATATCTAGTTGGGCCTAAATAAAAATGATGCCAATCTGATCTCAAATATAGCTGCTATAATGAAGATATTGAAAATCTTGTTTCTAATTATTCAGAATGGATGGTCCTATCATTTTCACCAATAGCAGTCTAATGATGTCTAGGTTATCCTAGATGAAAGTGGTGCTGATCTTACACCCAATATGGCTGCCCAAGTTGCTAATTAGAAAATCATATCAGTCAAGAATATGAGAGATTATTTGAACACTCAGTGTTTGTAAAGAGATGGTCTTCCTATAAATTCTTTTTTTTAGACAATAGAACATCAATTCATTCAAGGGACTTATGTTTACAATACATTTGTTGCCAACTATATTTTTACCTTCCATCATGGAATAATTTTCTAAAATTGACATGATATGATGTTTGTTAAATATAATTGTGGCCTTTACTGCTCCTTACAAGCCGTTCACAGATTTTGTGTCTGCTGAGTAACATTTCATCATTTTTCCTTAAAACTTTTATAGAATTGTGGCCCCTGTTTGACTTTAGACTTTACTCAAGCTTTCATTTGGCTTCCTCTTGATAATGACTGAAGGATATTGTTGACATAAATCAAATTTGTGAGGCTTAACATTAAGAGGATTTAAGTCAGGTTCAATGTAACTAATTTTTTATACACGATTATAGCATTATGGCCCTTGTTTCCTTCTGTAGTTTTTTCCATTCCATAACTTTTGAAGGATTTAGTGTACTGGAATTAAATTTGCTCTCTCAGGCTTTACATAAAAAGACCTCAGTCAAAATGTTTCTTCACAAACTATTTTACAGCATTTTGGCCCCATTTTCACTTAGAAGTTTGATTTTAAAATACTTCTTTTTCTTACATTTGAAAGATTTCATTGATTAAAGCCAAATTTGGTAACATACTTTTTATTCAGAAGAAATACCTTATATACTAACTAATTGAAGTTGGTTAAATCAAAATACAGGTACACTCACTTATAAGTTAAATCAGATTGCTATGTACAGTCATTTATAAGTTAAGTCAGACTGCTTGTATACTCACTTATAAGTTAAGTCAGACTGCTTGTATACTCTCATATAAGTTAAGTCAGACTGCTTGCATACTCACTTTTAAGTTAAGTCAGACTGCTTGTTTACTCACTTATAAGTTAAGTCAGACTGCTTGTATACTCTCATATAAGTTAAGTCAGACTGCTTGCATACTCACTTGTAAGTTAAGTCAGACTGCTTGCATACTCACTTGTAAGTTAAGTCAGACTGCTTGTATACTCTCATATAAGTTAAGTCAGACTGCTTGCATACTCACTTTTAAGTTAAGTCAGACTGCTTGTTTACTCACTTATAAGATAAGTCAGACTGCTTGTATACTCTCATATAAGTTAAGTCAGACTGCTTGCATACTCACTTTTAAGTTAAGTCAGACTGCTTGTTTACTCACTTATAAGTTAAGTCAGACTGCTTGTATACTCTCATATAAGTTAAGTCAGACTGCTTGCATACTCACTTGTAAGTTAAGTCAGATTGCTTGTTTACTCACTTAAAAGTTAAGTCGAACTGCTTGTACATTCATTTATAAGTTAAGTCAAACTACATGTACACTTGCAATTTAAGTCAAACTTCTTTTACAGTTACTTATACATTAAGTCTAGCTACTTGATAGCTTATAAGTTAAGTCAAACTCATAAGTTAATTGAAACTTTCTTCCATAGTCACTTAAAAGTTAAGTCTATAGACATGTATACTCACTTATATGTTCAATCAAGCTACTTGTACATTCACTTTAAACTAAATTAAACAAGTACACTCATTTATAAGTTAGCTCAAACTGTTTTGTACACTCACTTATAAACAACATTCCCTTCTATATTTTTCTTGTCTGCATGGAATTTGTGGTGTATGTATTTGCTACCAAAACATGTGCAACAAATTTTGGAAGTGCTGCTTGGCATTTAATAATGAGCTACACAACAGCACACCTTAGAGAAAACATTGCTTATAAGCTAAATGAAAGTTCACAGATCCATATGTATCAATGCATAAAATGGATTAGCAGGTATAAGTCTATGCAGTTTATTAGGAGTAAACAGTAGAACAGACATAAATAGACACTAATCTGCCAGTACATTATGTGAAGGCATATAAGGGTATGTGTTGTTTGCAGTTGGACTCAGCTTATATGCAAGTATAGATGGTAATTCAATCTTGACCCAGCAATTGCAGTTGTCTTGATTCTATTAGTAAGGACATGTGTGTCATGTAGAGACATTTCTAGTCTTTGGTTATTGAAATCTCATGCAGACCATACATTATGAGAGTACACATGGTGTTGTTCCTGTTTGTCATGTAGACACATTTCTAGTCATGGTTATTGAAATCTCGTGTAGACCATACATTATGAGAGTACACATGGTGTTGTTCCTGTTTGTCATGTAGACACATTTCTAGTCATGGTTATTGAAATCTCATGCAGACCATACATTATGAGAGCACACATCGTGTTGTTCCTGTTTGTCATGTAGACACATTTCTAGTCCATGGTTATTGAAATCTCATGTAGACCATACATTATGAGAGCACACTCCTTAGTGTAATGCTATTTGTGATGTTTTCTGAATGAATATCAAACATGTATTACTTTCACTGACTTGTGTTAGAGCTAGAACACTTACAGATGTAATGATAAAGGTGTTTAGGTGTCCCATTATTTTTAAATGACTAATCATGGACATCTCAAATGTAGACATATGGACTTAAAGAAAACTACACATTAATTAATGAAGGATATCGTTATTTCCATCAGTGTAACTATAAACTTATTTTAAAAACTAAATAACTGTAAAATAAAGGATATGTATTTGTAAACAACACGTATATGTTACATGCACATATTTATTTACCAGTTTTTTGTGTTATAAGGCAGTTCATTATATAGTACAGTCATTGGTTATGGATACAACTAACATGTTGGAGAGAGAGAGAGAGAGAGAGAGAGAGAGAGAGAGAGAGAGAGAGAGAGAGAGAGAGAGAGAGAGAGAGTGAGAGAGAGAGAGAGAGAGAGAGAGAGAGAGAGAGAGAGAGAGAGAGAGAGATGTAAATCAAATGGCTTCACCCTAATCAAGTATAATTTATTACCCATGCTCCAATGCACTCCATATACTCTTTAGGGATATATTGCTGCTACAAGGCAGTGGATTTTGACCCCTGGGTTTATATATACTTTAGTCCATTATCTCAGCACAATATTACATAAGCACATGGATTAGATCCTACCTTCTTCAATCACAGATAGAAATCCAATCAAATTACTGAATTTTTTTTCCACAAAAGTGACACACTGTTTAGTTTTATTATTCATGGTCTGTTGATACTTTCAGAGGGAAGAAGTTTTCAAAACGGGTAAAGACAACAAGGTTGACTTGGAAATTGATGATAAGCAAGGTGAAATACAAGTGATGGGGTTATTTGCCGATGTTATGCCCATTACAGACAAAATTCACCAGATACTGCGAGAACAAGTACAAAAATATCATGAACACAAAGAGGCTCAGCTTCTGAAAAACATGGTCAAATGGTTCTACATCAAGGACAAAAAAGAGGTGGAGTTCCCTACAGACAGAAATATGTTGATTGAAAAAGCTTTTCAGGCCAAGAGCAAGAAGTTTATACTAGCGAGTAGATTTGGGGAAGAATTCGAAATAGATTTTGAAAAAATGATTGAAAGACCAATGAAAGACACCAAAACAAAGATCCCTGTGATAAGAAGAGACTTAATAAAAGGTAAGAAATGTTGTCAACAACAGCAAAATATATTTAATAATCTTTGTCTGTACCACCTATTTTAGAATGATGTCTTGTCTGTACCACCTATTTTAGAATGATGTCTTGTCTGTACCACCTATTTTAGAATGATGTCTTGTCTGTACCACCTATTTTAGAATGATGTCTTTTGACCCAGAAGTGGAACAAAACAAAATCATTTTTGGTATTGCCACATTTTTGCAAACATGAACTTAATGCGTACCCGATGGCTCATTTTATTACCTGGGCAGGTACACAAGTACCTGAATACCTGAGTACCTGTTGGCAGGTATAGTCATAAGAAACCTGGCTACAGAAAGCCTGTTTAAAAGGATGACACCATTACCAATCAAGAGACAGGCTTGTTTTGTGGGATTTTATTATAAGCTTTCAATGTGGAATGAAGCGAGCAAATCTGTCATACCACATCAAATTGATTTTGCTATGCAACAGTCCAGGTCTGTTCTTTTCTTTTTCTTCAGTTTATTTTGTCATTTTCATACACGCCATGATGTATTTTTGTTTCATTTTCAAGATGTAATACAAGTGGAAAACCCCAAACACTGGACAGATATGAAGAGTAATGAAAACGTAAGAGTTTTTCCCCTACACTCTTCTGATCCGCAGTATACAAAGGTAGTCAATGAATTTCACAAATCTGTTGGCAGTCAGAGACAAATACTAAAGGTAAGAATAAAAAATATGGATAGCAAAATAATGGATGTTGTTATAAATGAGTACATTTTGTAATGAAATTCAGTTTTCTTTTGGTTCTTCTAGGTTGATCAGTATTTTTTTTAATAGCGCATAGATCAAATCAAAAGTATTAGTAAAGTTCATATTGTATCATTAAGAAAGAGAATATTAAATGAATAAATGTACCAAGGTTAGATTAACTAGATCTTGTATTGTGAGGCCATTTGTTTTGATCAGTATACTAAGCAGGGTACCATACTACAGAAATATGTCTTGTAAATTTGTTAAGTGCAAGAAATACAAGGTAAATTAAGACATATACAATTTCTGCCTGGTGTGTTTCAAATGTACCTCTTTCTCCTCCCACCACTATGATATTAGCTGATTTGGGGGATATAAATTCAGATATGTTTCAATGGCTGACAATTTAGATACAGTGGGGGTTGGTACCACATTTTTAGGCAGCCATGATGGGCTTAATTCCCCTGACAAGTCCATGTTTTGGTGCAGGCATATGTGGTATTTTTGGGGTTCCAGTTGATCCATTACATGTCTAGCCATCCAGAGCCCACCAAAACTCAATTACAGGGATTTTAGTGATACGTGGGTGTACTGGTCTATAAATCCTTGCATGGTTTGGATCCTGATTACCGTATTTACTGTATATGTTGGGACACCGTATTTGTTGGGACACCATAATTTTATTTTAAAAGTAATTTTTTTTTTGCACTGTATATTCTGGGACACATAGCTTTTTTTGAGTCGTAAGTTGTGGGACACCTTTTAAATCATTCGAAAAGTACATGTCAGAAAATGTACTCAAACGTATATTTTATTAAGTAAAACTTTAAAAAAGAAAACTCTGAGTGTTGTTTGTTTTCACTTTTCGTAAAAATATATTCAGAGAAAGAGAAAAAGAAAAAGACAGAGAGAGATATACCAGTAGATAGTGACTGTACTTTGTTTTCTAATAATTTATGTCAACAAACTGCCAGTTCCGACCCATACTTTGTTCAACAATTAGTTGATCTTGCCGCCAGGCTTTTGATGTCGCGGTCGGATCAAAAAACATAGCAGCACATTTTCTCACTACTCTTCAGCTAGTTAAGTCTTTGATCTTCCAGCCTCGCTTGTGAGTCATATTCTTCAGATGAACTCTTACAATGACAGCATGTACATCTGTGGGTCATTCAGCCACTGAATTTTCTGATTGGAAATATCAGCACTGCTAAAAGGATCAATTGATGAACACAATTTTCCAATCAACAGGTGGTCGAAGCAGGATTAGCAAGCCCTTAAATTTACAGTCCAGGAAATTGATGCGTACAGAGGACTCCTGTATACTTGATTTTCTGAATACCATATATAAAAATTGTGTGAAAATACGGATTACGCGTTTCCGAGACATTTGAAAGTGATCGGTGATTAAAACAAGTTTTTTTTTTTGCTGTGAAAGTTTAACTTTATTTACATTTACGATGGCTACCAACTGCAAGGTAAAACGCAAATTAAATTTACAGTTTCTGGAAACTAAATATCTGGCTTGTAAGGAAGTTAAGGGATGTACATCTCGCAAAGAGGTCTGTGAAATTTTTTGATAATGTGATAATGCCGACGTTGAATTTCATATCAGGATGTGATCAATGCAATATTTTAATTTGGATTTTATTACACAAAGGTAACCAAAATGTAATTTATCAATATACAAGTGTATTTCACACTGATACTGTCTTCATGTTATCTTTTTTTTTCAGGCCCCCCCCCCCCACTTATCTCAACATCCGCCTATGTCGACAATATTTCCTTGGGCCCGAGGATAACGAGATAAATGGGTAGGACTGTACCCACAAACTTTAAATGATTTTCAGATCAGATCTGGCTTGTCCTGAAGCGATTTGACTGCTTTCAAAATACAGTCCACAACTGTTTGTTTATCTGCACTCTTAATACGAGACGTGTGGTCATTTTCCTTGGCTTCCCTATGTCGGCCGACTTTGTATACACATGCATAGTTAAAACAAATCTCCACGCTAATAGGAATCCAATGTCAGCTTCCGGAGTCGGTTTGTTTTGTAATAAATTAACCTTTGTATTTGATATCCTGCCAGTAAGTTCAAACAATGAGTTTATGGCTGTTACAAGGTGTGTTTATTCAACACCTGGGCTTTCATTTATATGCCGTCTGCAGTCATAATTGATACAAACTGGTTTCGAGTTATTCGGTAAATAGTATATACAGCATTAACTTGCTTTAATAATACTTTTTGTATCCCATGGAATCAAAAAGATTGTCATTTGTACTCACAGTGAATTTATTTCTAATCATGATTTTAGTTTGCGAGATATTGTCATATTGTTACCCTGGATATAATACACTCTTGGTTATTTTGTACCTTACACCGTATCACGCGTAAATGTCAGTTGCTTTTGACCAATGGGGCTGATAATTCTCACTCTTTCTTTCTCTATCTCATTCATATGTGATTTTGCAGAATCCAGTTTTCATTTTCATAACATTCAAACCTTTGAGGACAACTAAACATGATTCGTTTCTCAATATTCACGTCAATGACTAATGTGTTGCGTTGTCTGACGAAAGCTATTACACTATGGATTCATGCGCTACTCATACGGAGTTTGTGGATATATTTTTCCTTTAATAAAATGCTAATGTCAACAAAAAATGTGAATAAATGATAACAGTACAAGTTTAGTTTCTTGTTTATTTTATTTTATGATCAAATACGCATTTTATTTATCTGTTTTATTGTAACATGCGGTGTGGCCAGTTGTTGGCGGGGGGGTGGGGAATAGAACATGTTTTTCATTTCCTAAGTCTTGGGACACATGATGTAGGTTTTAAAAAAGTTCACCATAAGTTCTGGGACACGAAAAAAAATTATTATTTTTTCGTGTCCCAACATATGCGGTAAATACGGTATCGTAAATGTAATTTTAATGTAACTTTAAATTTGTTAAAAATGTTTAAATTTATGAACTAAGATAAATCTCAAACAACAACATTCTATTTATCTAAACCAAATTCAGAGTTTTATAAGAGTTTTGCTTTTGATGGAGCCAAACTATGGAATTCTATACCATCTTATTAAATCAGCTTATTGATGCCAAACTTTCAAAAAAATCTACAGCAACAATCTTTTGTATGATTTTGTTTAATTCTGTACTACTGCTTGTTACAACATTGTTATCATGTACTCATCTATAATGGTTTTAGCTAATACTATTTGTATGAATCCTGTATGTACTCATCTATATTTTACACATGTTTGCTAATACTATTTGCATGAATCCTGTATGTACTCATCACTGAAGCCTCGTGCATTTTATTGTAGTTGTAGATGATTGTCTAGTAGTTTTTAATAGCACTTGTTGTATAAAAGACACTTCATCTTGTAAAAATTACTCCCTCGATAACTCACACCTTGACAATTCGTGAATCCATTAGTAATGCAGTTTAAGGCATGGATCCCATTTTTAAACCAGAATATACCAAAAAACTTGATCCCTATTTGTTGAACTTGAAGAAAATCACGATTATAATTGGTAACAGAAACTTTAAAATATCGCTTGTTTTATCGTCGAAAATGGTAAATAGGACCTGGAAATTGTAATCAGCATTATGAAAAACAAAATTAAAATATATGTCATACAATTTTTCACATTTTCTTTCCACACGACATCCATTGTACACCACAATTAATGATATGTAAGGAAATTTTGAACAATTAAAATGTCACTTACGCTGATTAGAGGCAGTACTTTAATAAATAAATACAACTTAAATAATTTTTTTATCAATTGAAATTTGTGTTCTTGTTCAATCTTTTATTTCCTTTTAAGTGTAATCATCATAAATGCAATGTGTCTTCTTGTAATTAACTGTAAAATCAATCTTTCATAACTATTATGTCTGCAAACGTTTCACTGAGAACATAATTAACTTCCAATGAATTAAAAGCTGGCCTCCTTTGTATTATTTTGTTAATTGTATCTTCTGAATCAAATAAAGGATGTAAAATAAAATAAAAGTTAAATGGCATGAAAATCTCACAAACTTAAAATCTAGCAGCCCCCGGCATAATGTCAGGTGAACTCACTTCATTTGATCAATCGAACACTATTATAAATGTTACTGTTTATGTAGCATAACTACCTTAAGTTAATTGCCTCTTTCATAACTGTCATCAAAGATAACAAAGCTGCCAAACTAAATGAATACTTCTCAAAATAAAGACTCAAGAAAAACAAAAAGCAGTGATGTAATACACATATTTTTCATGTACACATGGTGGTTGTTGATACCAGTTGTAATGATCTTTTACATGTTAGACATTTTTAAAATAAATGTTAATAAAACAGAATAACAAATACATTTAAAAAGTCACATTATTAAAAGTTTTTATTGATGTAATTGTAAAATGGGATTCAGTCATTAAAGAGACCAGTTCCCTAACACTGCCCCACCCCACCTGGTTTTCTCGATGTGTCAAAGCCTGATCTATGAGCTTTCGAGGGGGATATATATATATATATATATATATATATATATATATATATATATATATATATATATATATATATATTTGTACAATGCCATTGTAGAAGGCCTCATAGAGCAATGGTCAGTTGACCAAATGAGCTGTTTCTTTAAATTTATTATTATTATTATTATTATTATTATTATTATTATTATTATTATTATTATCAATCTTTGAGGGGTTTCAAATTTGGTTTACCCAAAACCCTCCACTTTCTTCTGTCCCATTCGAAATGGAGGTACCTGCAGACCAGGTAATGTTCTTCTGTAGGAGAGACTGTTACTAATCGTAAAACTAGTGGTGGTTATTGTACAAAAATATACATCTATTTAACTCAATCAGAAAGGGATAATTATGCAATCAGTCACAATCTTGCAGATGCATACTTTCATGTTCTTATTCACTTAGCATTATGAAAGTGTCTTATTTTGCTTACCACAGCTAAGTTTATCCAATTTTAGTCCTTCTTTTCAGTCTAAATGTCAGAAATATCAGCAGATGGGTCTTCACCAAACGTATATGGATTCTCACCACAGTGTTTCAGTTTCCATGGCAATGGCAGTGTATCTAGACTATCACAAAACAAATTTATTCTATTCTCATCAAAGTCAGAAGCAGTCATCTACCCCTTTTGAATCATCTTGGTTTTCTAGAAAACCAGGAAAGATCTGACTTTCGCCCCTTTTCCAGTCCTCATCAGTATTGAGGTATGATCACTCATGTGTTAGTAGTGCAACCATAATTGGTTCATGACAGGATTTCCTCTGGAGAAACCTGAAAAGAATTGATGGTATATACAGACAACAGTGCATTCTGTTGGAGAGTCCTATGCCTGCCAGACAGCAGCAAACGGGGACCAGAAAAATGGCTTGTTCACATCAACCTTCTAGAGATAAATCATAGATGCCTTTCAGCCATGTAAGGATCAGCTTTGTTGGATTCAGTCTTGATTATGTCAGACAAATTCAGATTGACCTGCAAATTTCTGGCAGTTTTGGCTCATCTGTCTAGGTAAGGTTAGGTTATTAGTGTGGAATGATCCCATTTTCCATTATTTTATCATCAGATTTGTGCACTTTGTTTGAGACAGAGTGAAACTGTCAGGAATATTATGTCTTAAACCAAAGATATGTATGACACCTGCCTGAACTGTCTTCTCCTTCATGACTTAACTCCTATCAGGACAGCCTTTAAGTTATGAGAGAAAAAAATTCAGGCGGTCCTCTCTTAAAGCTTATGAAGATAACTTTTTTCAAGGACAGGTATCTAGTTAATACCTAAACTAACCAGTTCTCTTTCTCAGTGAGGAAAATAAGTTAGCACCAGTTACCATCAAAGACTTTTGCTCAATGATGTCTGACACACTCAGGCATTATTTGCAGAGAAGTTATTGTTCATGAAAAGATCTGTTAGATCTACTAACCAATTTAGACCAAAATTCCTCACCTTCTTTCCCTACTAGTTAGCCAGTACCTTGCTAAAGCTGTTTTCATTCAAAACTTATTGTTAATACCCTTTCATTCAAAACTTATTGTTAATACCCTTTCATTCAAAACTTATTGTTAATACCCTTTCATTCAAAACTTATTGTTAATACACTTTCATTCAAAACTTGTTGTTAATACCCTTTAATTCAAACCTTATTGTTAATACCCTTTCATTCAAAACTTATTATTAATACCCTTTCATTCAACCCATCTGTTTTCAGTTTTGATCAGATAGTTCTGTGATCTTCAAGACACAACCAAGAAGCATTTACCATCATCATTCACAGAGTCATTATATGCTCCCTCTCATCAGTAGAGGTGGCCATGCAAGATCTTCTCCATACCTTCAAGCAGCACTTGAATCACATGGAGGCAAGCCATTGCAACAACAAAAGAATCTTTTTCCAGTTTACTCTGATGTCTCAAAAGATAAAGTAAAATGGCAAGATGACATCATCTTCATAACCTGATAGAGCAGTCACAGATCATGTGACCATAAGCTTCATTGCTTTAAGCTTGAAAATGAGTTTTTTTTCACATTGGGGAATCCTGTCTTTTTTCTCTTGAAGCACACACAAGGTGTAAGCACGATGCTCAGCATTCCTTCTACCTTGTACCTATTCTCTAATGCAAACATGATCCAACAAACATCAGAAATATACTGTAGCATTTAATGATAAAAAAATGAAAGTTATCAGACATTATGTTAAAACTGAAGCAAGTAGAAAAGTGGCTAAAAGATGGAGCCTGGAATGTTTTGTTTTAGTTTCGGAACCAGCAACAACCATAAGCCACAGCTTGTGAATTCATTACACATACCTATGGCTTTTATATGGAACTTGGAATTTGTTGATGGCAGTGCTGACAAATACATAGAAAGACTAAATGATGAATGTCTGGCCAGTAATAGCACCACTTAAATCTGTTCTTATTCCTCTGAGGAATAAAAAAAGGATATACCTCAGCTGTCCTATGCAGTACCACAGTCAGATTTCTAATAGAAAATGTGTGACTGCTATTGAAAATACCATTAGAAAAAGACTTTATTAGTAAGGAATGTTGAAGAATTGATAGCCAAGCTCTTGGTATTTGTAAAGAAATTCAAATTTTGAATAAATTTGTCAGATTCTTATTTCTAATGTGATCAGCATGAGTTAAGGTTCATGTCTGTAATATTCCTCATGTTCAGAAAAGTGAGGACATGAGTGGGAATTTGTGTTTTATGAACACATTTTTTTTGTTTCTCTTTCTTACATAGGTGGAAAGAATCCAGAATGTGACACTTTATACACAGTATATGGCCAAAATGAAGCAGCTCGACATACAGAACAAACATAAGAAAAATGAGCGAATTCTCTGGCATGGTACAGCAGTGGATGCAGTGGACAGTATCAACACCCATGGCTTTAACAGAAGTTACTGTGGAAAAAATGGTACATCTTCATATATTTTTTTTCAAAGATTAAGAACAATTGTATAGACTGTACTAACAAACTTGAATGAGGATTTAATTATTCTATAATCTTTAATTAATCCTGCGCTGATAGATTAAAAAATAAAACCTTAGGAAAAGACATCAACATGCCGTCTTTTAAGAATTTTAGAGAGAAAAATATTTTATGGAACAAAAAATTTAAATAAGACATTGTTATTGCTTTACTTATAAAAAATCTAAGGTCCATATAAAGTGTTCTTAATAACATAACGGTCCTTATTTCAAAATGCATTTGCCTTGCAGTTCCAAAGTAAATGTTCATTATATAAAAAGTTTCATAATAGTAAGCTTTATTTAAAGGCAAGTAATCATTCGATTGATTTTGGATGAGGAGTTCCAGCCATTTGAAAACCCATCCTTTTCTGCTGTGTATCCCCTATATATACCCTCTTCTGTGTATCATGCAAAATCTTAACTATGTTTATATTTCCATTTCATTATGTCCATCCATGAAATTTGTATTTATTCAGTTGTACAGAAAGCTGGGGGATTTTTTTGCTAAAGAAAGAAAAATTACAAATTGTTTGTAAAGATTGGTGTCATGTCTTTTGGTTAAATTGTACTTGCTGCTTTCTTCATCAGTTATGTTGACAGAGGTATTGATGAATTGTGTATAGTAATATTCTTCCCAGGTTTCTGTTTTAATAGTTTTGTTAAGACAAACTTGTGATTGACTAAATGGCCATAAAATGAATTAGTACAAGTTTTTCACAGACTTAATTGTCAGCAATATTTTTGCAAGATTTGGCAACATTATGTCGTTGTTTGACTTGTGGAGGAATATAGTTACTGTATTTAGTACATGAACCATCTTTAGTCTTTGTGTGCGTTTTCTGCATAATTCTCGTTAATATATTGTAATTCTTCTTTATATCCCATAATTTAAATTAACCTGAACAGTTTTTTTTAAAAAAAATGTTTTAATTAATATTATTACCCCTTAATATGTTTGCTGATTTATTACAAAATCCTCTTTTAAATTTATTGAAATGAAAGAAACTTTAAGATAACTTACCACTGTGGATGAACATTAATAATGAGCAAGTTTCCAGAAAGTTTTCACTTGTTAAGAAAATGGTTTATTATAAGATGCTATGATTTGAATATATGTACGAATTAAGAAGCAAAATCATAATTTCTTGGTCACTCATTTATATGGTTTACAAAACAAATATAAACTATGAAGAAATGTGCTTACTAGAAGATAAACAGGAAATATGATTTGTTTTGAGAAGACACAACAGTGTGTGTGTTGGGGGTGGGGGGAGGGAATGGATTTTAAAACCATCCATGCCTATTACTGTACCCTTCCAACTATAAGTCGGAATACATTAATGATCACATTGTATGTAATTTATTCATCTGTCCATCTGTTTTATTTCACAGCTTGTTTTATGTCAACATTTAATGTCATTTAGAGTTTGAGTGTCAGATGGTACATAATTATGATAATAATTTTAATTTTAAGATTAATTTCATATAAATATTTGATTTCCACACCTTAATTCCTGTTGAACTTAAAATACAGTTCTTCTATGTGTGAATACAGAATGCTAATATTTTAGAGATACTTTTTTAGGTAATCTTTTAGGTTGAAGGTCAAGAACAAGGTGATGAGATGAGTGATCAGGTTGTACAAGAAATCTGTATTTTGTAGGGTTTTGCTAAGAGAAAGAATGATACACTTGATACAAGGATCCACTAATGGATTAGTCACATTTGAGTTGTTTAGGGTTAAAGGTCAGAGATCAAGGTCATGTACTAAATAGTAGTTATAACTTGGTTTGCACAGTATATTTAAAATGATATCAATGGATTTATTCCAGCCATGACTATAAACCCAGCAGGAATGCAACAAAGTACTGTTAGTTTGGTAACATATGTTGAGATCAATGGAATACATTTTATGCTGTCATGTACATACAGTTGTCAAGCACAATATTTACATGCAATCCATAATGATTGGGCAACATATTTTGTAGATGTGTCAGATATGGTAACTGTAGTACTTTTTATGGGTCACTGTATTTATTATTTTCCAAGTTTCATCGAGTCAGATACATAAGCCTTGCTGAATTAACATCTGGGCAAAACTTTCAAGGTCATTTGCCTTCCAATCTATTGTTATTTCTTTTTTTGCCCCCATCACCAGGGAGAGATAAACTTCAGATCAGGGAACCCCGGTCAAATCATACCAAAGACTTATAAAAATGGTACTAACAGCTGCCTCACTAGGCACACAGCGTTAAGAGGTTAGTGTTAGGACTGGTGTCAGGTTAATGTGACTATGTGAGACATCATGCTATATGTCATCGGCATGATGCCCCAGTGCTAGACATTACTATAAACTGCCTCACTGCAGACATTGTAATGAAATAACTGCCTCACTGCAGACATTGTAATGAAATAACTGAAGAACTGCAGACATTGTAATGAAATAACTGAAGAATTGTTAATACAATGGTAATATTCCAAAGCATGTGCATGTACACACACACACACACACACACACACACACACACACACACACACACACACCAGGTATGAGTCTGAATTTGGGTTACTATCAGCTGATTGGTAATTTAGAGTTTAAAGTGAAAGGTTCAGAGCAAGATTAGTTCATTTATTAATTTAGTCACTTTGATATTCAGAGGTTTTCACAGTAATGCCAGTCATGCATTTGGTTACATGATAATTTAATCACACTGTCACAGACATAGACTATCATAGTAAGGTCAGTGATTAATTTTTAAAATATTTATCTTATGTTTTTTCTTTACATTTCAGCTGTCGCCATAGGAAATGGAGTGTATTTTGCTGTCCAAGCCGCCTACTCTGCCCAAGATACATATTCCCGTCCCGATGGTAACAGGCAAAAAAGGATGTATCAGTGTCGTGTCCTTACAGGAGACTTTGCACAAGGAGGAGGAGGAATGAGGGTCCCTCCACAGAAATCATCAAAAGAAGCTCACATCTTGTATGATTCAGTAGTAGATAATGTCCAGTCTCCCTCTATGTTTGTCATCTTTCATGATGCTCAAGCCTACCCTGATTATCTTATAACATTTATATAATTTTACGTATATTTAAATTGGCAGGTTTTAAATTGCTGACAAATTAAAGATAATACCAGTATCACATAGGAAACCATGGAAATGGTTATAGTAAGATGAAATCATCATATATTTAAAAAATGTTTAGTTTGCGATGTGCTGATATGTGACATAGAAGGCTACTGAAACATTTTAAATTGTTGCTGAAAATTGACGATCAAACTCGTTCCTTTGTAGTAAAATGTATGCAATCATCTACAGAGTATTAGAATACCTTTCCCACTGAATTTGACTAAAACAATTCTCAGAACAGACAAGAATCTGAATACTGACTTTTCTAATAGGATTTTCTCTAGGTTTTTAAGAACTGTGCTGACATGTGGAGAGATTATTAAAGTCCTTCTTGTTATAACTTTGTGTGATTCCTTAAGTAGCTGTCAGCTATAGTGAAGAAATCCACAGACTTCCATGGTGAGAGGTATGGAAAATGCCTCAACAGCTTTCCATAAAAATATTGTGTAAATAAGTCCAGTTTTGTACTGGAAAGGATAGGAATGATTGAGCCTAGTTCTGGAGAGTTCCATGAAGTGTTATAGTAAATTCTCCACAACTTTATTGTTGTGATTTTCTGAAACATTCCTTATTATCTTAAGAATAGTTGTGTCTGATAAGTTTAATAATTATGGAATTTCATACAGCATTCAGTTTAAATCATTCAGTTAAAATTCAGCATAATCTAAGGACTTTATTCAACATATCAGAAGGATAATTCTCTTTTGATGATATTTGATAGACATTAATTACACACAAAATGATTGGCAAATTTGTTTTGAAAAAAACAAAAAGTATTTTACATTTTGTTATCTTTGCATTGTATTAGCATGCAGCTGATAGTTAAAAAAGAACGGTTTCACTTATATATATAATTACCTATTAACCATTTTCTCACTTTTTGTACTTCATTGAAGGGGCTCCTGGTGTCTGAGTGGTCTAAACTACTTACCTTTGGTGTCAGTTCACCTCTGCATGGGTTCAAGTCTCAGGGTTTGATAATGTGGGTATGTGTGAAAGTTTGCTAGTAGCTTCCTGTGGGTCAGTGGCTTTTACCAATATTTTCTTGGGTTCTTCCTCCATCTGTTATACTGGCTGGCATAGCATAACATGGGCTGAGAGATAGCTTGAACCCCAAAACTGCAGCATTACTTCATTGATGTACCCAAGTACTACTGACCCTGTAGGCATTGGTTTTTAGCTATAATGGTCAAGACGAACTTTTAGAATTGTCTTTCATAGTTCCATTAGCACAAGATTTTTGTTCTTAACTACCTGGAAGATTGTCGTGACACCTTACATGGCCAGTTTGAAAATCTTAACACTACTTCTCCTGAATGGATTCCTATGTTAGCATGTTTTTTTTCCTTATGATACTTGTTTTTGTTTATCCTAAATTAATAAGGTATCTGATATCCATCTTGAAAATATTCTTTTTGCTACTCCTCTTAAACGAGAAGTCGTCAGATTTTTGTCAGAACAGTTCTTATTTGGTTTTAATAAAAATGAAAACATGTAACCTTGGTATGGTCATCATTGTGGCTGGCTGTTATCCATACTTGTCCCAAACTGATATATCATCATGGCATTGTAACCAGTAGACCTCTTATGATACCTTTTTGATCATTAATAGAACTTCTTATCAGGATGTATTAAAATAGGTAAAATAAGCATGATATAAGGTTTGTTTAAAATAGGTAGAATAACCATGATATAAGGTTTGTTTAAAATAGGTAAAATAACCATGATATAAGGTTTGTTTAAAATAGGTAAAATAACCATGATATAAGGTTTGTTTAAAATAGGTAAAATAACCATGATGTAAGGTTTGTTTAAAATAGGTAGAATAACCATGATATAAGGTTTGTTTAAAATAGGTAAAATAACCTTATATAAAGTTTGTTTAATAAAGGTAAAATAAGCATGATATAAGGTTTGTTTAAAATAGGTAAAATAAGCATGATATAAGGTTTGTTTAAAATAGGTAAAATGACCACGATATAAAGTTTGTTTAAAATAGGTAAAATAAGCATGATATAAGGTTTGTTTAAAATAGGTAAAATAACCATGATATAAGGTTTGTTTAAAATAGGTAGAATAACCATGATATAAGGTTTGTTAAAAATAGGTAAAATAACCATGATATAAAGTTTGTTTTAAATAGGTAAAATAACCATGGTATAAGGTTTGTTTAAAATAGGTAAAATAACCATGATATAAGGTTTGTTTAAAATAGGTAGAATAACCATGATATAAAGTTTGTTTAAAATAGGTAAAATAACCATGATATAAGGTTTGTTTAAAATAGGTAAAATAACCATTTTATTAGGTTTGTTTAAAATAGGTAAAAAAACCATGATATAAAGTTTGTTTTAAATAGGTAAAATAACCATGATATAAGGTTTGTTTAAAATAGGTAAAATAACCATTTTATTAGGTTTGTTTAAAATAGGTAAAATAACCATGATATAAAGTTTGTTTAAAATAGGTAAAATAACCTTGATATAAGGTTTGTTTAAAATAGGTAAAATAACCATGATATAAGGTTTGTTTAAAATAGGTAAAATAACCATGATATAAGGTTTGTTTAAAATAGGTAAAATAACCATGATGTAAGGTTTGTTTAAAATAGGTAGAATAAACATGATATAAGGTTTGTTTAAAATAGGTAAAATAACCTTATATAAAGTTTGTTTAAAATAGGTAAGATAAGCATGATATAAGGTTTGTTTAAAATAGGTAAAATAAGCATGATATTAGGTTTGTTTAAAATAGGTAAAATGACCACGATATAAAGTTTGTTTAAAATAGGTAAAATAACCATGATATAAGGTTTGTTTAAAATAGGTAAAATAACCATGATATAAGGTTTGTTTAAAATAGGTAGAATAACCATGATATAAGGTTTGTTAAAAATAGGTAAAATAACCATGATATAAAGTTTGTTTTAAATAGGTAAAATAACCATGGTATAAGGTTTGTTTAAAATAGGTAAAATAACCATTTTACTAGGTTTGTTTAAAATAGGTAAAAAAAACATGATATAAAGTTTGTTTTAAATAGGTAAAATAACCATGATATAAGGTTTGTTTAAAATAGGTAAAATAACCATTTTATTAGGTTTGTTTAAAATAGGTAAAATAACCATGATATAAAGTTTGTTTAAAATAGGTAAAATAACCTTGATATAAGGTTTGTTTAAAATAGGTAAAATAACCATGATATAAGGTTTGTTTAAAATAGGTAAAATAACCATGATATAAGGTTTGTTTAAAATAGGTAAAATAACCATGATGTAAGGTTTGTTTAAAATAGGTAGAATAAACATGATATAAGGTTTGTTTAAAATAGGTAAAATAACCTTATATAAAGTTTGTTTAAAATAGGTAAGATAAGCATGATATAAGGTTTGTTTAAAATAGGTAAAATAAGCATGATATAAGGTTTGTTTAAAATAGGTAAAATGACCACGATATAAAGTTTGTTTAAAATAGGTAAAATAACCATGATATAAGGTTTGTTTAAAATAGGTAAAATAACCATGATATAAGGTTTGTTTAAAATAGGTAGAATAACCATGATATAAGGTTTGTTTAAAATAGGTAAAATAACCATGATATAAAGATTGTTTTAAATAGGTAAAATAACCATGGTATAAGGTTTGTTTAAAATAGGTAAAATAACCATGATATAAGGTTTGTTTAAAATAGGTTGAATAACCATGATATAAAGTTTGTTTAAAATAGGTAAAATAAGCATGATATAAGGTTTGTTTAAAATAGGTAAAATAACCATAATAAAAGGTTTGTTTAAAATAGGTAGAATAACCATGATATAAGTTTTGTTTAAAATAGGTAGAATAACCATGATAGAAGGTTTGTTTAAAATAGATAAAATAACCATGATAAAAAGTTTGTTTAAAATAGGTAAAATAACCATGATATAAGGTTTGTTTAAAATAGGTAAAATAACGATGATATAAAGTTTGTTAAAAATAGGTAAAATAACCATGATATAAGGTTGTTTAAAATAGGTAAAATAACCATGATATAAGGTTTGTTTAAAATAGGTAGAATAACCATGATATAAGGTTTGTTTAAAATAAGTAAAATAACCATGATATAAAGTTTGTTTAAAATAGGTAAAATAAGCATGATATAAGGTTTGTTAAAAATAGGTAAAATAACCATGATATAAGGTTTGTTTAAAATAGGTAAAAAAAACATAATATAAGGTTTGTTTAAAATAGGTAGAATAACCATGATATAAGGTTTGTTTAAAATAGGTAAAATAACCATGATATAAAGTTTGTTTAAAATAGGTAAAATAACCTTGATATAATGTTTGTTTAAAATAGGTAGAATAACCATGATAGAAGGTTTGTTTAAAATAGATAAAATAACCATGATAAAAAGTTTGTTTAAAATAGGTAAAATAACCATGATATAAGGTTTGTTTAAAATAGGTAAAATAACCATGATATAAAGTTTGTTAAAAATAGGTAAAATAACCATTATATAAGGCTGTTTAAAATAGGTAAAATAACCATGATATAAGGTTTGTTTAAAATAGGTAGAATAACCATGATATAAGGTTTGTTTAAAGTAGGTAAAATAACCATGATATAAAGTTTGTTTAAAATAGGTAAAATAAGCATGATATAAGGTTTGTTTAAAATAGGTAAAATAACCATGATATAAGGTTTGTTTAAAATAGGTAAAATAACCATGATATAAGGTTTGTTTAAAATAGGTAGAATAACCATGATATAAGGTTTGTTTAAAATAGGTAAAATAACCATGATATAAATTTTGTTTAAAATAGGTAAAATAACCATGATATAAGGCTTGTTTAAAATAGGTAAAATAACCATGATATAAGGTTTGTTTAAAATAGGTAGAATAACCATGATATAAAGTTTGTTTAAAATAGGTAAAATAAGCATGATATAAGGTTTGTTTAAAATAGGTAAAATAACCATGATATAAGGTTTGTTTAAAATAGGTAAAATAACCATGATATAAAGTTTGTTTAAAATAGGTAAAATAACCATGATATAAGGTTTGTTTAAAATAGGTAAAATAACCTTGATATAAGTTTTGTTTAAAATAGGTAGAATAACCTTGATATAAGGTTTGTTTAAAATAGGTAAAATAACCATGATATAAGGTTTGTTTAAAATAGGTATAATAACCATGATTTAAGGCTTGTTTAAAATAGGTAGAATAACCATGATATAAGGTTTGTTTAAAATAGGTAAAATAACCATGATATAAGGTTTGTTTAAAATAGGTAAAACAACTATGATATAAGGTTTGCTTCTATAGTTTGCATTCTTACAATACTACATTAGCCTGCTTAGTGGAATGGTTGACTGTTAAGTTATGAAAGCCACATGAATTATATCAGACATCATGTTTTACACCAGTTCAGTGCTTTGTGTTCTAGGCAATTAAACCAGAGATGTATCGTGTAATCAGCCATACTACTCAATGCCAGATTCATTATTTTAAAATTTTGAGAAAGTGATGGTCAGTTGATGGTGAAATTCCATACCTCTGGTCACAAAATGAATAACCAGCAGATGCCATATTCTGGATCGAATGACAGCAGAGTACATTATTTGGGAGATACACATTAATTTTTCCTAATTCTTCCAGTGAAATTACTTGGTAGTGTTGTGTTGGCCTTGAAATACTTGACTTGAAATTCAATTTCAGTTTTGCATTTAACTTTGAATTTGCATTTTTGATGGGTTCGACTTTGATGATGTCAATACCGTTTCCATTGTCCTTCACATATCTGTTAATGCTGCATGAACATTTTTCAAGGAAGTCTTGTGATATTCTTGTGTCTGATTGGCAGCATTTTTGTGATCCTGGATGATAACAATTTGGGTTTGGGCCTCAGTGTAGAACCTTCTTAAGTGGCCACTCGGCTCATCTGGTCTTATTGTGTTGAAGTCAAATTTGTATCCAACAATTTCAATGCACCATGCTGTAAGTAAATCGAAAAATATTCATAGAAATACAGTTCTTACACTTGGTAAGATCATTTTTAAATACACATAAAGACAACATAACCTGCAATTTGTCCATATATTGTATACTTACTGTTTGGATGTATGTATTTGTACATATATTGTATACTTACTGTTTGGATATATGTATTTGTACATATATTGTATACTTACTGTTTGGATATATGTATTTGTACATATATTGTATACTTACTGTTTGGATATATGTATTGGTACATATATTGTATACTTACTGTTTGGATATATGTATTTGTACATATATTGTATACTTACTGTTTGGATATATGTATTTGTACATATATTGTATACTTACTGTTTGTATATATGTATTTGTACATATATTGTATACTTACTGTTTGGATATATGTATTTGTACATATATTGTATACTTACTGTTTGGATTTATGTATTTGTACATATATTGTATACTTACTGTTTGGATATATGTATTTGTACATATATTGTATACTTACTGTTTGGATATATGTATTTGTACATATATTGTATACTTACTGTTTGGATTTATGTATGTAATATGGTGACATTAGTAGTTATATCATTCAGCATTTAATGTCTTTCTATAATTTAAACAGAAAATTTATTTCTTGAGAAGAAGAATAGAATGCAAAAAGTTATGTAATTTATTTATAATTAGAATTAATGGCAATACATACAAAATAATTTAAATTAGCAAAATAATCACCTTTATGGATTATTATATACATTTTTCAATGGTGTTAAGTCACATTGGTGGAGATGTAAATTTTACCATTTAAAAACTTTATTAAGTCTTTGAACAAATATTTGTTTCTATTTTTGTGTAAGTGGTCATATCACACCATGCCACCAACACCCACACATTTTCTTTAATAATCAAACAAAATTTAATTTTTTTTTTTAAATTTACCATTGAAAATACCATGGCTGCATTTTGTGTATCATTTAGTAGCCTCTGAGTATTGATTTTTTTAAAAATAGTTTTTAAGTCCTTCACAGATAATTTCTTGAATCTTTATATCCATCAGCGGCTTCAAAAATTGACTGGCGCAGTTCCCAAGCAATTATTGTTGTTGTTGTTATTGTGTAAGGCTAGGGTGACAGAGGTCATTAGATACTCTGTGAGAGAATTTATCAACCTCTGTTGTTCTTTTTGATTTTCAGCCCTTTTAACATTACTTGCAACATCGAAAAATCCATCTCCATCTGCTTCAATCACTGCTATTATTTCTTTTTACCCCTTATCATATAATTGTTCAAAACATTCCATGGAAAATTGCAGTGAAAAATCACCATAATAAGCCATTTTGCATGACTATTTCGTAGACGAATGCCAAATTGTAAACTATGCATTTCAATCAAAGAATATTGGAAAAAGTATTAAAAGGGTATAATTTGTAATTATTTGCCGAAGAAAAAAAACGTTAAGATGAAAAATATCATTTTTCAGTGATGTGTCTGCAATGTTTGTTTATATTGCAAAGAGGTCAAGAACTGAAAGTAGTCCCAGGATTTATCACTGTGTAAAATATTCCAGATCAGTATCACATGAGTATTTTCAGCCAATTGTATTGCAGAAAATCAATTTCATTTATAAAAATTGGAATTATTCAATCATACTGCACCAATAAAATAACTTTTTTTCAAATAATTTAATGTTTTGGTGACATTTTTTTAATTAACCAAGATTCACAGTGTATGCTGCAGCCAGAGTTTAAAAGAATCTTACATAAGTTTTGAAAATTTTATATATAATAGTGTTTGTAAATAACTTACAAATGCACTATCTTGTCATTAAAAAAAATCAATCAGAATCTGGCAACTGTCATAACTTTGAAAACAATTATGGTGGATGTTATAGACAAAGAGTTATTGTAGAATATATCCAGTTTGCTAACCATTATCCTATATGAAGAAGAAACTAACGAAAGTTATTTATGTTAAGTTTTTGTTTTTATAAAATATATTCTGCATAGTTCATGCTGGGCCTAAGAAAACTTCAGAAAGAGAATTTGCTAATTTTATATCACGAAGGAAATGAGTCTGAGAAAATATTATAGAAAGTTGTAATGGGTGCACTAAATCTAAGGACTTCTGGTCAACATTTATCTTATTTTTCTAATGTCCTACTGGTCAAGAAAAGATCATACTTGTGTAGAAGAAACAAAACTCATAAACAATACTGGGGAATTATGTGAATTTTCAACAACATTTATGTTAATGTAGCAGTGGGCATTGGCAATAAAAATGTTTGGGTTTTTTACCCTTGAACTCACCAAAGTACCAAATCTATTAAGGACAGCCATAAAATAGAATGTTTTTATTTTGGTAGGTTAATAAAGAGTTGTGATAAAGTTTTGATTCCAATAAAATGCCATTAGTTATCAAAATTCCCGTGTTTATAGCTGGGGCATCAATCATTGCTGGCCATTTTAGAGATCTGATCAAGAAAGCATTAGTCTAATATTCTGGTTACAGGAATGAAACGTAGTTCTGATTCTATTGATAAAAGAAACTACAGACCAGCTAGCACTTGACCCTGTACACCAAAACTCATTGAGAAATCAACATAAACTCATTTA
Organism: Unio pictorum; assembly: GCA_030141615.1. Taxonomy (NCBI): domain Eukaryota; kingdom Metazoa; phylum Mollusca; class Bivalvia; order Unionida; family Unionidae; genus Unio; species Unio pictorum. The sequence goes on from JARLTB010000122.1 coordinate 15,839,287, forward strand.
GCATCATATATTTTGAGAAGATTTTTAACAACAACTTGGTACCTATCAAGGCCATGGTTGACAGAAGGTACCTTTACCTTTCCTTGGAAATCGGAAATAAGGCTTGTGACAAAAACAAATAACTAACTGCAGTTTTGATTGATTTATTGTTCTTACTGAACTGTCATAAGTGTATAGTATCTTAAATAGTTGGTCAGAAATTCCTTTAATCTTTATATTTTTTATATTTTCTTTAAATGATATTTTTTATTTCATTAATATGGCTGATTGTATAACAATGTTGGTGACAACACTGTCCTTTTGCTGTTCTGACCTTACACTATCATTGCCTCAATGGAAGAAGAGTTCAGTGTTTGGATTGACATTTTCACTTTGAACAGTATGGTAGACACACCTGAACAGTATGGTAGACACACCTGAACAGGTTTCAGTCACTTTTTGTAGGTAAAATGTTATTTGAAATGAAATATGTATTCAACATGAGCACTGCCATTATGAACTGGGGAATTTTTAGAATGCTTTGAGTTGCTATTGACTAAGTACTTCAATTTGTTTGGTGGAAAGCATCTAGACAACTTCATGTCTTAAAGAGTATTGGACAGAATTTAACAATACTCAACAAAATAATGACTTTAAATTCCATCATCCTTTCCAATTTCAACTCCTAGCTATCAGCTTGACACATCTCTAGTAATAATAACTCGACAAAATTTTTAAAAAAGTACAGTTGCATGTATGTGATGAATTTGCCAAGAGTTGGAGGAAAAAACTCCAACCTTGAAAGCAAACACATTTGAGTCAATGGCTTTACAGACATTTAAACATTTGAATGGGATTGCTTCTTAGTGTTAGATAATTGGCTGAGTTTTAAACACCATTTATCCAATTTTAGATATTGAGATAGTTTTGATGTCCTACAATTTAGAACTTTAACATATGACAATAATTCCTTTTAGATATGCAGTTACCATTCTATGGAACCATGTACCAAATCATTCTAGAGTAGGATCAAATTTCAGCTCATCCAAATTCTTTATTTTATGCATAAATAGTAAAGACTGAATTTAATATTTGCTCAAAAATCCCCTCCCCAACTATCTTGCCATGATGATGATAATATATTTGAATCACCTTTTGTCTTTTGTGCAGTCATTTAAGTCCATTTTATTTTATTTTAATTCTTACATATATATGTACATATATATATATTTCATTTATTTTTGTTTTATTTATAGTTTTTTCTATTGTGTTAAGGCCTTTTTTAAATTTGAGCATGCTATGATTATGTCCAATCTGAGGATGCTTTAAAATTAGTTTGCTGTGTTTCAGATGCACAGACAGTAAATTTTATATTCTCTCATATACAGGTCTTTGTTTGCTTTTCCATATTATCTTCTTAGCTATTATTTATCTCTTATTACAGTTATGTTTTATGCTATGTTTGTATGTCTTGCAAACCATATTTATTTAATGTTTTTTATGTTTTATGCACTGTCTGTAAAAATGCTCATTGTGCTTAATTGTTGTTTTGACCATTCTGACTCAAAATAAGTCTTTTTTTATTTTAACATCAAGGAAGACAGTCTTATTTGGCTAAAATATTTCACAAGATTTTAGCATGTAATACAAATACTATCCTAAAAAATTGACAATGAGATGCTTCTTGATCAGAGATACACACTTATTACAAAATGAGGCTTCTTGATCAGAAATACACCCTTACTATGAAATGAGGCTTCTTGATCAGAAATACACATTTATTACAAAATGAGGCTTTTTGATCAGAAATACACCCTTAGTATGAAATGAAGCTTCTTGATCAGAATACACATTTATTACAAAATGCGGCTTCTTGATCATTAATACACACTTATTATGAACTGAGGCATCTTGATCAGAAATACACCTTTATTACAAAATGAGGCTTCTTGATCAGAAATACACCTTTATTACAAAATGAGGCTTCTTGATCAGAAATACACACTTATTACAAAATGAGGCTTCTTGATCAGAAATACACACTTATTACAAAATGAGGCTTCTTGATCAGAAATACACACTTATTACAAAATGAGGCTTCTTGATTAGAAATACACACTTATTATGAACTGAGGCTTCTTGATCAGAAATACACACTTATTACAAAATGAAGCTTCTTGATCAGAATACACATTTATTACAAAATGCGGCTTCTTGATCATTAATACACACTTATTATGAACTGAGGCATCTTGATCAGAAATACACCTTTATTACAAAATGAGGCTTCTTGATCAGAAATACACCTTTATTACAAAATGAGGCTTCTTGATCGGAAATACTTATTACAAAATGAGGCTTCTTGATCAGAAATACACACTTATTACAAAATGAGGCTTCTTGATCAGAAATACACACTTATTAAAAATGAGGCTTCTTAATCATAAATAGACAATTATTACAAAATGAGGCATCTTGCTCAGAAATACACCCGTATTACAAAATGAGGCTTCTTGATCAGAAATACACACTTATTACAAAATGAGGCTTCTTGATCAGAAATACACACTTATTACAAAATGAGGCTTCTTGATCAGAAATACACTTATTACAAAATGAGGCTTCTTGATCAGAAATACACACTTATTACAAAATAAGGCTTCTTGATCAGAAGTACACTTATTACAAAATAAGGCATCTTGATCAGAAGTACACACTTATTACAAAATAAGGCATCTTGATTAGAAATACAATGTACATCTTTACTATGAAATGAGGTATCTGTAGCCTAATCTCATACTTCAGTGACGTTGTTAACATTTTGTGTTTAAAGTTCATTTAGTTAGTCTTTTTATGCTAGAATCATGAAACTTGATAATTGGATTAGTCTCTTTTGGTACTACACCTTACAACTAAAACAAGATTCTGTGACCTACATTTTTAGTATAAAAAAAACAAAAAACGATTGTGTTCAGATCATGACAAATTAGATGCTTCCATGCATTATACTTCCTACCAACACAACCTTTCTCTGAGCATGACAGTTGTTTGTAGCAATACTAATAGTTTCATTACTTTGTAAAAACTATATTGATGAGATAATATTAAATATTGTGATTTGTTATCCTCAACAGGCTAACTGTATTGTACATGTCAGGGAATATAGGAATTACATGAATTAGCTTCCTTGATTTCATGTGAGACTATAGTTGTAGTGGCTAACCAGGAAAATCACTAATGCATGAACTATACTAAAAATAATCCTCATATCAACTGTAACTTCAGTATTATTCATAACATGCAACCTTCACATGGTAAAATCCAGATTCTGGGGTTGACAGTGGTAATAGCTTCTGAAGCAGCTTTTACAAACATGATTCTTGTTTAAGGAGTACATTGTAAAAACTTTGCAAGACAATGTTTTATCACCTGTTGAAGAGAAAGAGAGAGAGAGAGAGAGAGAGAGAGAGAGAGAGAGAGAATAATATGATTCATTAGTTTTGGCTAATTAAGTATTTTAATGACTTTTCATGAAAATGTTTATCTTACAACTTAATTAGTAATTATCAGCTTCATGGTTACCAAAAAATGTATGAATCCAATTATTGAATAAACAAACTACATCCATATAATATGCATTTTCTTTATTCTTATCGAAGACTTACAGCCTAATCTAAGACAAAGACACTATAGTGTGTTCAGGCTTTGTAGTGGAATTATGGTTTATTCACCTTCATTGGACTGTATATATTAATAAATAACACTTTAGTGCAGGGAAGGTTTTATTAGAAAGAGTCAATAGCCCAAGCACATCTTTTGTTATTTGTTATTGGGGGGGGGGGGCAGGTGTACTAAATATTTGCATCCTTAGTTTTATATTTGACTTTGAGACCTAAACCAGTTCTGCATCACTTTCATGGTATAATCTTTAGTATCAGAAGCTGATCTGGACCTTGTAGAATGGTTTTTAAATGTGTTTTATATATGAATACCTCTAGGGATTGCTTTATAAAGTGCATTAAGTTTACATTAGCTGTTTTAGGGGTCTCGAGTGGCTGAATGGTCTAAAGCGCTCTCCATTACGGATCACTGCCATCTCACCTCTGTCTGTGTGGGTTTGAGTCTAAGATTCGGCTAATGTGGGTATATGAGAAAGCTTGCCAGTAGCTTCTTGTGGGTCAGTGGTTCTTTCCGTGGGTTTTCCCGGGTTCTTCCTCCACCAATAATACTGGCCGCCATGTATAGCTTATCATGTGCTGAAAAATGGTGTTAAACCCTACAACAACAACAACATTAGCTGTTTTAGATTTTTTTTACTTTTACTTAAAGCTAATAGTTCAAGTTACATTTAACCAGTCCACAAATCCACTTTTCAAAAAGCAAACATATTTTCACCATATCAGATTGTCAGTCACTAAATAGCATAGCTTTTATTGTTTCATTAGTGAATGAAAAGGAACTTCATGCACCACTGTTAAATCTTACACTTCCAGCTATGCATTAGTTTCAGCAAAATGTAAGAACATTGAAAGTTATTTCTTGGATGTTGAACATTTTAATGGTTTTTGAAAAATAAGACAATGTTTTGAATTATGTGGAGGCAGATATGGAGACAGCTTTAGTTGGTATAAATTTATCCAGCTGGATTGTTTACAGCAGTAACAATTTACAGAAGTAGTTATTCCTTTTGCTTTTATTGCTATTAATACAACACTGCTAGGCTTTGCTGTCAAGACATCAAGGAAATATTAACAACAAAATGTTAAACTTGATGACATTTAAATATGTATCATTACCAAACTGAACATTATCAATGTTATGACTAGAAATGTAAGCAGTGACAAAAGAGCAATGAATTAATATTAGCATTAATATTACTGCAGGTAGAGACTGACTATTCAATATGGAAAACAATGAAAATTGAAACAAAAGGCATAGATGAAGGGAATAAATTTAAATTGAGGGAAGTTATGGAAGAACATGCATGAAAGAAAAGAAAACAATTACTAATTGGCTGTATATGTTTCAGCAGCACTAATTGTTCCTGTAAACATGGAGAGCTATATTATATAGTTCACAGACTCCCTGAGAAAGAAATATATTTCATGAATTAATAAGGCATGTCAGAGAATATATTTTTGCTATTATTTTTTTAATTTTGTTTCCAATGAACTGAAAATATCATCTACATCAATGACCAGAACGAAAAGAGTAATGATTACATTTGTGTTGGGTTTTACAAACTTGAGGGGCCCCGAGTGGCCGAGTGGTCTAAAGCGCTTTCCGTTACGGATCACTTCCGTCTCACCTCTGTCTGCGTGGGTTCAAGTCTAAGATTCGGCTATTGTAGTTATGTGAGAAAGCTTGCCAGTAGCTTCTCATGGGTCGGTGTTTTTTTCCAAGGGTTTTCCCGGGTTCTTCCTTCACCAATATTACTGGCCGTTGTGTATAGCCTATCGTGTGCTGAAAAATGGCGTTAAACCCTAAAAACCAAACCAAACAAACTTGAAATGTACTTTGAATGAAGTCAAACTGGAAATAGGAGCAAATGAATATAGAAAGAATTGATCTTGACTTTTTTGAAAATTTATCTCAAGCTGATCAGTAACACAAATTATTGTGCTATTATTTTATAGAGAAAATCTACTGCTACACAAGTCCTGCCAACAATTGAAGAAAGAACATATTTTGGAACTCACACTACAAATTATATAAGTGCTGTTCCTAAATTTGTTCAGGCAAAATGGAGAAGACAAGAAGACAAGAATAAACAGTAAAACAGCTTTTGAGAGTGACATAAAGAAATGTTTTAGAAAAAGATGGAGTTTTTTGTTCCCATTTGGAACCAGTACATTAAAAATGGATAATAAAATCCAACAAAATGATTAATATTTTAAAAAGGTTAATTAAGGATTTCCCACTAAAATTTCTTACTTGAAAAAATGTAAGAAAAAAAATAACTTGTCAGATTTGCAAACAAACAATTTCATTGATAACCAGTAACTTGAGAAAATGTAGAAAAAAAAGAGGATGGTAAATGAAAACACTATTGGATTGATACAAAAATACAAGACTCACAATTTATATATTGCAATTTTAAATGGTAATATTATCTTGATGTATGCTACATTAATTAAACTATTAAAACACGTTAAACGTTGATGTTGAAAAGTTTAAAAGGGATACAAAAATGTGTTGACCAGTTTAAGAACTGTCAACATCTTTGGTATTGTGCAAGATAGATCTGACAAAATAGACAAAAAGATAATGAATTAGAAATGTTTTTCCTGGTTTGGACTGATTGAATTAAAATGTTTTCGAACAAATTGACCAAATAACAATGAATATTTTCACTGATTTATAACAAAACATTTCAACATATACAGATGCATCAAGACTTAAATAAATAAAAGACTCAAGTTGATCGACAGAATCAATACTTTTAAAAGTTAAAGGAAACAAAAACAAAGATGTTTCAGACAATTGAACTTGGAAATAACAATACATTAGTGTTACATTGATGTTAACAATACAGTAATGTTACATTGATCTTAACAATACATTTGAGTTACATTGATCTTAACAATACATTAATGTTACATTGATCTTAAAAATACAGTAATGTTACACTGATCTTAACAATACATTTGAGTTACATTGATCTTAACAATACATTTGAGTTACATTGATCTTAACAATACTTTAATGTTACATTTATCTTAACAATACAGTAATGTTACATTGATCTTAACAATACATTTGAGTTACATTGATCTTAACAATACATTTGAGTTACATTGATCTTAACAATACAGTAATGTTACATTGATCTTAACAATACATTTGAGTTACATTGATCTTAACAATACATTTGAGTTACATTGATCTTAACAATACAGTAATGTTACATTGATCTTAACAATACATTTGTTTGACATTGATCTTAGCAATACATTAATGTTATATTGATCTTAACAATACACTAATGTTACATTGATCTTAACAATACATTAGTGTTACATTGGTCATAGCAATGCATTAATGTTACATTGATCTTAACAATACATTAGTTTGACATTGATCTTAACAATACACTAATGTTACATTGATCTTAACAATACATTAGTGTTACATTGGTTGTAGCAATACGTTAGCGTTACATTGATTTTAACAATACATTTGTGTTGGACACCGACGTTCTGCTGACTCAGTGGACGTTAAAAATGAAGCACTGAGTGTCAAGTCTTACAGCGTAAAATTATCGCGTAAGTTCTATCTCGACTAGAACAATGTTTTAATAATTGATTGAAGAACATTTTTTCCCACATCAATACTACAGCATGTATGAATGGAGGAGCAATATCATTTCCATTAAGAAACTATCCAATTAGGTTGATCCAGAGGGATCGGATAAAAGAGTACCAGTAAAAAACATAATAGTTCAGTTGAAACGTTCACAATACATGTTACTGTTTGAAAGAAAACTGAAAGATCAGTATCTGGTGATGCAGTATTTAACAACATGGATGATTGTGTTTCTCTAAAATCGTCCAAGTATATTGGTAACGGTATGCTTCATTTACATATCCTGGTAGTTTAAAAAGCTTAAAAACCCTAAGCAAAATAAGCTTTAAGATTTATATCGACCTTCTCATTATGAAGTAAAATCGAATTTGTGTTCATTCCACTTGTGACTGGGTTCGTGTGCATATGCCTACACATTTCTTTGAAATGATCTGCTGATTTTGAGGGTATTAAATATGGATGATGTTTGTCAAAATTTGATTGTCCATATACATCTACACAGCCTTTTCATCTTTAATGTAATATTTATGCACGCTATATGCATAACTCGCAAAAAGCGGGAAAATATCACGAGGAGTTCAATACCTGTGTCCAATTGTATACCATGACAATTAATTATAAACAAATTTTACGTACTCTCATTACCAAAGCTAACTCGAGATATATTGATTGTACCAGTCAGTTTCGTTGTGCAATATGATACACATATATTAATGTTATCAGGTTGTTTCGTCTGTAGTTTGATATGGTTGTATTAATGGTACCAGGTAGTTTTGTCGTGTAGATTGATAAGGATATATTAATTGTACTAGGTAGTTTCGTCATGTAGCTTGATATGGATATATTAACTGTGCCAGGTAGTTTCGTCGTGTAGTTGATATGGGAATATTAATTGTACCAAGCTGTTGCATAGAGTAATTTCATATGGATACATGTATATTAATTGTGCCAGGTAGTTTCTTCGTATAGTTGATATGAAGGTTAAGGTAGGTGCTGATAATGGGGTAGAATGCTTGTTAAACTCAAACCTATAACTTACGGATTCCGTGTCTTTTCAAGATAAACTGCTGAAACTACTTCACGACATACAATGATTTGTTTTTACTATTTTTGGCTAGAAGAAGCATGACTGAAAGAGTCACAAGGACCTAAACGCTTCGAAACGTTGTGACCATGAGCTTGCTAGTTACAAACTGCGACAGAAACCAATACAATGAAATGGAAAATATCTACCACCTGGATGATATGATTGCGTCTTAATTAATTGCACAATTTGGTTATTGATAAGCATATAAATGAAATTGCTTTCAGCAGCGACTAGACAATCTTACTATAGAATCATGTACACAATACCCAGTAAAACTTTATGTACATTTAACTCACTTAAAATGATTTTTAATGTTGCTTTCATGCCATGCAGAATGAGTGGACAAATTGATCTTTAAAATTTTTAGAACTCGACAAAAGAAACCAATATTTATTCCCGGGGTTATCAATTAAATTGATACAACATTTTAATGAAATCACTATTTCTTTAATGAGCAGCAATACATACTTTAATTAGTAAGTCGTTAACAATTATTTAATATTTGTTGTATGTTATTTATTTTGAGAAGTGCATAGGATCACAGATTTACGTGGCGTCGGCGTTAAGCTAGACACCATACATAGAATCAGGGCTGGCTTTAGGCCAATTGGACCAACTGCACCCAATTGGGCCCCGTGCCTAGGGGGGCCCCGCACCTTGATTGGGAGGAGGGGGGGTCAGTTCACAATTAGTCTAGACAATTCAGTGCATTGTGATGCCACCGTGGTCAAGGGACACAATCTTTTGCCAGTGTTAAGTGTACAGGCCACATGATAACTGTAGCAAGTGCCAAGTGAAGAAGTACCAGCTATAGTTATATTAACATTTAAAACCTGCAAGTCTGTCAGGCTACTGCCAAGAATCCTAGTGAAGCGAGTGATGCCATTTGTGTGAGTATAGACAGTGACAATGAAATTGTTTTTATTATATATAATTAAAAGTAGACTTTACCATTACTGTCTTATATTGACCTACAATACACAATCATGTGGTTCTGCTTTCAATAATTTGTTGAACATTTGAAAGCCACTGGTTGAAGTTAAAAGTCAGTATAACAAGAAAAATGCAGCACTAAAGTGCTACTTTGGTCGCACGCTTTACAATGCTCTAGCATCAAAAGTATTATAGCTGTGCAGCTGATTTTTTTTTCTGCACCCCAAAAGTATATTAACTGTATTCTGTGTAAATCTCATGAAATAATAATGTGCTGTTTTTCCTATCCAGGTGGCAGACTGAAATACGCACGGTTTTGGCCATGGCTGGTCCATAAATTGTCTGATTATTACGAGATTTATAATGTAAATACACCATTGTCCTGTAGTGCAAATTTGGTATTGACTATTGATATCTTAAAAATTGACGAAATGCGAGCATTTTAAATGCCGCGTAGAATAAATAGATAGGCGAGGACTAAAGCAGAATGCATAAATGCTTAGGTTATGGCATGGTGGAAAAATATCATAGTAAGTTCATGGCCTGAAATGGCGTGGTTTTCCAGATTTTTGCCGAACAAACATTTTTTGCCTACCCCCCGGTGCTTATCACTGCATAGGTCGAACGCGAAGTGTGCGACCAATTATCTTTTGTTAGGGGTGGACCAGTACTCATGCTGCTTGAAGTGCTCTTCCTTCCGAGTTGAATTGTGTCTTCATGACATTTGCTCCAATATGTCGGATGTCTAACAAAATTCATGATGTCACAATTTTGTTGGCTTTGGATTGCTCCAAGCAGCATGTGAACCATAAGAATTTATATTGTTATTTAATTAATTGCTTAAGATTAAACCACACACAGAAAAAATGTAGATAACAGTGGTGTGATTTAGCTAACATGACAATAATCAAAATTTATCCTGGCATTCATTGTCACTTCTTTGGGCAGGTTTGCACATATGAGGTGTTGTAAAGCTGATTTTGACTGGTTTTCATTTGGGCAACAGTGGATCTATTAGGTTTTCGATGGAGTATGGGTACGCATCCTCCCTGCTTTGTGCCAAGTAGATTCTTCTGTAGCCCTTTATAACTAGTCATTATGTGTTCACTGTATTTTGTTATAGAGACACGAGATTCCTGACCTTCAAATATGAGTAAAAGACCGAGAGATATAGGCAGAAAGTACCAGAGTGGCAGTAAGAAAAGGGCAATAAGAAAGGCTAAGAAAGCCCAAGATGAAAGAGAAAGAGGAGCCATAGACAGATTTGTTTACAGAAATACATCAGATAAATCTGATGAAACAAATGTGCAAAACTCAGTTGAAAATGATCCGAAATTCAGTGATAATGATAGTAGTGCTGAAGAAATTTTACAAGATGAACACAGCTTTAAAGGTGCTTCTGCTGTTACGAACTCTTCGAAAGATCCTTCCACTTCAAATGTCACCACTGATGATGAGCAAGATCCTTCCACTTCAAATGTCACCACTGATGATGAGCAAGATCCTTCCACTTCAAATGTCACCATTGATGAGAAAGATCCTTCCACTTCAAATGTCACCATTGATGATGAGCAAGATCCTTCCACTTCAAATGTCACCATTGATGAGCAAGATCCTTCCACTTCAAATGTCACCATTGATGATGAGCAAGATCCTTCCACTTCAAATGTCAAGATTGATGATGAGCATTCACAATTAACTGATGATCCTGCAACCTGGCCAGAAGTAATAAGTCATGATGTGAGAGACTATTTGGTGAAAAAAGGACCACCAAAAGTTCTAAAAGACGATTTCCCTAAAAATGATAAAGGAACACACTTTTTAAAATTCCACTGCAAACGAATGCTCCCAAATGGTGAATTTATAGAGCGACCTTGGCTGTTATACTCAGTCTCAAGTGACAAGATCTTTTGTTACTACTGTAAACTTTTTGACCCGAATGCTACAGACGCACTTGCAGCTTCTGGTTTCAATAATTGGCCAAACATCCATACAAGGCTGGCTGAGCATGAGAATTCAAACAGGCATTTGCAAGCAATGCTCCGCTGCTGTGAACTACAGGAGAGGTTGGCTGTTGAAAAGACCATTGATGAAGTACAGGAAAAACAAATTAGAAAGGAAGCAAACCACTGGTATAAAGTATTTGAGCGACTTGTGGCCACAATACAGATGTTAGCAGAAAGAAATTTACCATTCCGTGGTTCTGATGAACACATTGGCACACCACATAATGGCATCTTTCTAGGTGTCATTGTGTTACTTGGGAAGTTTGATCCAATAATGCAAGAACACATACGGAAAGTTCAAAACAAGGAAATACTTGATCATTATTTGGGAAAAAACATCCAAAATGAGCTCATCGACATTATGGCAAATGCTGTTCAGACAGCAATTATTTCTAGAATTAAGGCTGCCAAGTACTATGCCATAATTCTTGACTGCATCCCTGACATCAGTCACCAAGAGCAAATGTCATTGGTTATTAGATATGTAGCTGACGGTACAAAACCAAACATCCCAGCTGGAGTGTATGAACACTTCATTAAGTTTTTAATGGTGCAAAGCAGCACTGGAGAAAACTTGTTAAACTCCGTTCTGAAGGAACTTGAGGTATTAGGACTTGATGTTGCAGATATCCGTGGGCAAGGTTATGATAATGGGGCCAACATGAAGGGACACAATTCAGGTGTACAAGCACGACTCCTGCAAAGAAATTCTCGAGCATTTTTTACCCCATGCGCGTGCCATAGTTATAATCTTATTTTAAGTGATATGGCAAAAACATGCCCCGAGGCCATGACTTTCTTCGGTACATTGCAACGTATTTACACAATTTTTGCCTTATCCACAAAAAGGTGGACAATCTTCAGAAGTCATGTTACTGGCCTGTCCTTGAAACCTTTGTCAGAAACAAGGTGGGAATGCAGAATGGATAGTGTGAAGGCCATCAGATACCAAGCTTCTCAAGTTTGTGATGCTCTCGAAGAACTGGCAGACACTACTGAAGATGCCAAAACCAAAAGTGATGCTCAGTCCTTGGTGAACCAAATGAGAAATTACAAGTTCCTTGTGTCTCTAGTGTTTTGGCACTCATTGCTCTTTCAGGTAAATTTCGTAAGCAAGGAGCTTCAAGGTGAAACCATGGATGTAACAACTTGTCTGAAAGCATTTGAAAAACTGTTAAACTGGTTAAATGCATTCAGAGAAAAGGGCTTTGAGGAATCACTGGTCGATGCCAAAGAACTTGCTGAAGACCTTGAAGTGGAAGCAGTTTTCAAAAGTGAAAAGAGGCGTGTGCGCAGGAAGAGGCAAATGTTTGACTACGAATCAACTGATGAACCTCTGTCAGACCCCCAAAAGGCATTTCAAATTCAATGCTTTAATCAAGTGGTGAATAAAGCCGTGCAAACCCTTCAGCCCCGATTTGAACAGCTGACAAAGCACTGAGTTGTTTGGATTCTTGTGCAATTTTAAGGATATGCCCAAGGAAGACGTAAGGAAATGTGCTGCAGATTTGGAAATCGCCTTAACTGATTCCAAATTAGTTCATGCTGACAATGCAGCAGATGGAGTTACAACAACGAAGATGGCTGATATTGATGGTTTCATGCTTTGTGGGGAGATAGAAGCAATAAAGCCAATTCTCCCTTTAGAGCTGTTACAAAATCCTGCAAAAATGCTCGAGTTTCTAGCTTGCAATAACAGGTCTACAGCCTTTCCAAATCTTTTTGTGGCACTTAGAATTTACCTTACCATCCCAGTTACAGTTGCATCTGGCGAAAGATCCTTTTCTAAGCTCAAACTTATTAAAACTTACCTAAGGTCTACAATGAGTCAAGAACTCCTAAATAGTTTGAGTATTATGTCAATAGAGTGTGATATGGCCAGAGAATTGAGCTTTGAGGAAATCCTGAAAGACTTTGCAATGAAAAAAGCAAGAAAAATTAGCTTTTGAAAGCTTAATGTATTAAGGATACTAGTTGCTGTGCTTTTCTTAAGTGATAAGTTCCATATTTCCATATATTGAGTTGAATATAAATGTATAAGGTTCCCAGTGACTTGAACATGTTAATTAATAAATCAAATAAAGACAATATAGTATCTTTGTATTTGTTTAGACAGTTTAATTTAGGTTCATAATTTGCAGATTGACATGCTGTCTCCTAGACTGGGCCTGGTGAATCACCTGTCTTGCACTTCTGCTTGCCAAGTGCAGTGGGTTGCAAAAGTGTTGGCCCCCTCAACATTTTTTCAATGATTCCTATAGAAAACAGCTCTCACTGTATCAAGTGTAACTTCATCACAATCTGTTTAGCCATATAAATTGTAGTGCTGTTTAATGATTCAAGACTTCGGTGGTCAGTATATTATATCAGGCATAACTGAAAAATACCACTATGCTATATTTTGCATTTGGATCACAAATTGCAAAAGTGTTCATCCAACAGCTACTATTGGAATAGCAATAGAGGGGTGGGGATGAATAACAGATAACAGACCTTTATTCTTCACTTGAAATACTCAGTGAAATTTGTTTTACTGCCATTGAATAAAGTGTAAATAACAAATAACTTTTGCAATTTTATGACCCCTATGCAAAATGAAGCAGAGTCGTGCATTTAATCGTACCTAAAATAATATAAAATAAACTTATTAAATAGAACCACAATTTATAAGAACAAATGGGATGAGTTGAAGTTAATTACGCTTGGTGGAGTGAGAGCTGGATTCTATTGGAGTCAATGGAAAAATATTGAGGAGGCAAATACTTTTTCAACCCACTGAATATCTATACTGCTATTATCTATAGTATTATTATCATAACTTCATAAATGGGGGGCCCCACCATCATGTTTCCAATGGGGCCCCACACTTCCTAGAGCCGGCCCTGCATAGAATCATTATTAAATCAATACAAAAGAAAATGCAGATGCTCACAATGGATTGTTTCTTCTTTCTGAATATTCTGGTGTTCGTGAGTTCCTGAAAGTAAAAACTGCGATGGCAAGTTGTTTGTTTACAGGTAAGCTTCTCAAAACTATGCCGGTTTACCTGTGACAAGAACTTCACCACGAGTGGTTTACAAAATGACATGATTTATCAGGACTTGGGGGGAAAACTAGCAAATACTATACTGCCAAACAAATGTAGGTACTATATCTATATAAGGAAAAATAAATGTGATATCCAGGAGTCCATCGACATCCATTCACGATATGATCCGTAAGATGACATCAAAGCTGCGAATGCAAAGTAGAGAGAGAGAATGCATCTGCGAAGCAGAACGCTCACGGCAGAGCCAAAGGAAGCTAACTCTTCCAGTACATACATGAACGCGTCTATATGGACATAGACCACAATTAATTTTACTATATGTTCTCTACATATATTTCTCAGTACTGACCTTTCCACAGTGTGACAATCAATACAAATCATATGTTAATCTAAAATACCTCCAAAGATGACTTCACGGTGAAATTCTTGTCAAGGGTTGATCGGCATTTTTTTGAGCTGCTGCACTGTAAACAGAACAGCATGTACACAGACCACATATTTCACTTCCGGATCATCACCAAGGCCTTATTACTCCATGTGCACTGTCGCCAAATTACACACTGACAACCACTCTCTCTGCTCATATTCTCAAGAATGAACAATTACCTTTAAATCCCTACCAAATATGCATCAATATAACTCTTCTATCACCACCAAAATGAGAGAGGAAAAAATGTTCTAAAAATAGACTGGAACTACATTCGTACTGAACTGGACTGGAAGTATTAATTGTGGTGTGATTCCATATGGTTCTAAATTGCTCTCTCAGACCGTTTGATTTTACTGCGTAACCGACAAATCAAATCTTTGTCATAAGTTATGATAATACCGAGCTTTATTCATAACCTGGCGTTTATCTGGAAACTATTTGCCTCTTAATGTTATAATTCATGAGAAATATTCTTCTTACGCTAAGAAATATTCCTTTGCCATTGTGAAACAATCAATGACAACGTTTCTCTTATTGTTGCAGTGCAAAAAGTGTACTAATCAAAGGGTTCTCTATTGGTTTTACAGTAGTAATTTTCATACCAGACTCAATACATAAATAAGGTTTCATACTTTTTGTTTCCTATTTATTGGTTCTGTTATAAAAGACATTTTAAAATTGTCTTATGACATTGTCGTTAATTGTTAAATTTAAAACAAGCTTTTTGTCAGTGATAATTTTATTTTTAAAAAATCATTAACTTTAGATTTTTGTTGGCGAATTAAATCTTTGAGGTATAGTTTTGACATTAAAGTCTCAAAACAAAAATCATACCTTCATTTCAGAAGAATATGATTCCTGTTGTTATTTTGAAGCAGTTCGTTTCCAGCTGGAATATAAGCATGTCTATACTCCGACTATTGTCAAAGTTGTAAAGTTTAATCCATTGTGTTGCATCTGACTTTTGAGCGCTGTAATAAAATGAACCATATTTCATATAATTCAAACTAGTGAATATTTATATTTTCTATTGCAGCGTTGCTTATTGTTCGTTTCGTCAAAATATTGTATTTTATATTTGACCAGGTACGATCAAAAGTTGTCAAAATTCTGTTACTTAAAACTACCAGGTCATGCTGACCCGACTTTATCTACTCTGAAAGAAAGGGCGGCAAGGACATTTGATTCTGATTACTTACATTAAATAAGAGGCGTGTTTTCACACAAACTTTCATAGGGGTTAATATCGGCCCTTATTTAAATTGTAATCAGAGTTTTTTCCTGCAAGAGGAAGAGATGAGAGAGAGAGAGAGAGAGAGAGAGAGAGAGAGAGAGAGAGAGAGAGAGAGAGAGAGAGAGAGAGAGAGAGAGAGAGAGAACCACTACAGACTCCGAGAGGAATTTGAAAGACATTCATTCGTTTAAAAAAAAAGTGTGGTCCAGGCAAGCCAACAAACCTGTATGGGTGACGAATACACAAAGGTAGTGTGCCAATTCCATGTAATTTGTTGATGAGATGTATATAATGATTGCTGAGTCTATAGGTCTTTGCATGAATTTTGTCCGATACATTGTATAATAAGGTGCTTTTGAATTATAGCGATGTTGAGTTATGCATAGGAAGTCGTACGTTAATTCTTAGATAAGTTGACGTATTGTTTAATTTGTTGTCGTGTTTGCAGAAACACCAGGTTGAATTATGTTTAGGAAGTCTTACATTAATTCTTAGATAAGTTGGACGTATTGTTTAATTTGTTGTTGTCTTTGCATAATAACTAGGTTCAATGAATTGAATGCATTACATTAGTTAGTATGATTACGAAAATCCGTTTGAATTCACCGAATTCAGATTTCACGTATGATTTATAGCGAATGTGAAATGACGTAACTGATTACTTGTGGCGCGCTAAAAACCGCTAGGTCTCGTGTGAGTTCTATTATTGAGTGATTTTAATGCGTGACGAATTAGCCATTTGACTAACTACAGTTACTTGAGGACACGTGGAGTCGATTAATAGCCTTATCATTTGTTTACAATTGATAGAAATATCTTATTCCGAGCCGGGATAATGAAAGTTCTCACCTGTATCATATATAACGGGATATTCAGGTTGTCTTTTTTATATCCATTTAAAAGGGAGAAAACAGCTTCGGGGGACGTATTGATGCGATGTTACCCTGAGGCGTATGCTCAGAAAAAAAAATGAAAGAGAGTATAGTGAGACGTATAATCCTGTGACGAAATTCTGCCTCGTAATAAGCTCTAACGTATTCAGAGTGTATTCTGAGACGGATGGTACAAAGTATCATCCCTGCGATCCAAAGTTCTGAACAGCAACAGAGAAAGCGGAAAACTGAGGACTAGCAGGTTATGAAATTGTATAAGGAGTTGACTTCGATTGTTTCACTCGATCCTATGATGAACTAAAGCTATTAGTAACAGATCGGCTGGTTTATTTAAATTTATTTGCGTTTTCTTGTAATTCAGTGACAGTTTTATTTCTAAAAGAAGAGTATATTCCGAATGTAAGGAATTCTCACAATTGTTTATGTAATTGATTAAACTGTTTGTTTATCTTTACGGGGGCTTGTATTTGTTTGTTCAATATATCTGCTCAGATCTCGATATCTGTTCCATCTATAAGTTTCACCACTTATATTTACTCGAACCGACGTAATTATATCGAGGGCGGTCATCTCCTAGATATCGAGTACCAAAATGGGTGGGTTATAGTATATTTATTATTATATTTATACAACACGCCAATCAACTGCAGCCACTCCACCCGGTGACATAGTCATATCATTATACATAGCGTAAAGCGCTTAGAGCTTCTAAAGATTAGACGCTTTACAAAGTCCTCATTATTATTATTATTATTATTATTATTATTATTATTATTATTATTATTATTATTATTCAACATCTATGACAATCCGTCCACTTGATCATTTCCTTATAAGGGCATCCAAGTTAATCGAGTCATGCATTCTTTATTTTAAGTCAATGTTTGCATCCATAAAATAAAACAAGCTTTGATGAACTGTTACTGCCTTCTTTATTAGTAAAGCAACAACCAAATACATTCACTCAAGCACCAATAAAATAAATACACGTGATTATTATATATACATATGATATCCTTACATGTCAAAATGCTATTAGAAAGAAAGGTACATTTATGTCGGCATACACATATGCATGCATTTGCACAAACTACACCCACCCCACACACACCCGTGGATGCTTATATATATATATATATATATATATATATATATATATATATATATATATATATATATATATATATATATATATATATATATTTCTTTATATATATGATGTATGCTTGTGTGGTTTTTTGTTGTTGTAGTCATATTATTATATATGCTGAAAAGCGCTTAGAGCTTTTAAAGATTAGGCGCTTTACACACACACACACACACACACACACACATACACACATACATATATATATATATATTCTCTATATATTACAAGATTTAGACATGGTTTTAATCAATATTGAACCATTCTTCAACATTATTCAGACTCTTGTATATTATTGACCCAGGCATACTGTCACAGAATTGGGCGAAAATTGAATTTATTTCTTCTTGAATTATAAACTAATTTCACCATTTTTTTTTGTTTCGTCGTACATGCGTTACCTGGGGTGAATAAGTGTTTTTTTTTTTTCAAGGTAAGCGACGTGTAACGATTTGCATGTGCTTGACTACGAATCACTTGAAGTCAGGAACATTAGAATCACGGGGTGCACGGGAATTTTGCCGTGAATTCTGCTCACCTATTTGAGGATATATAAGGCAGAATATTTCTGATAAGATTACGAGTCCAAAAGTATCTTATCAAAGGAGAGATAGCTCGTCATTCTGTCTCCAGCCAAAAGGGTGAGTGTTAAATTTATATTTCGTTTTATTGTGAATTCTATTCAGTTTATCATTTCATGTAACGATGTCTTTATTACAATGCAGATTTAATACGTTGAATATTTGGAATTACTAGTCACTATTAGACTTTAAATGCAATAGCGTAATCTAAGTTTTAGATTGTTTTAGAAACAACTATTATTAGTTTGGTTTCTTTATTGTAGCTGAAATTGTAGCTGAACGTCTCTGAACGTCTCTGAATGTCTCTGAATATTTCAAGGGATTACACGAATCTCAATAACAGTTAGCAACTTGATTAAATACATGTAGATGTTTGTGCTAGTTGTCGCAATCCATACGTGCGATAGTATAGTTTGATGTTTGTATTTGTTATCGCAATTTATATTTGCGTTAATACAACTTTTGTAAAGGTTCCATTTTATGTGAAACATTTGTGTAGTCCAGGAAGTTCCTTGGATCTGTGTTTAGTCCAGGAGGTTCCTTGGATCTGTTTTTATTTTGTACTAATATTTAATTTATTCATGTATTGTGAATGGTTGTGAAGTGTAATCGTGGGTTGAACGCATGAGTTATTGTGTTGATACATCATTATTTTTCATTAATAATTTATTTCATAAATTTACATTATCTTTCACATATTGTGTTTGTGTTGTTTATTTAATCCACCATCCACTCGGTAACAATTCTGTTACACATAAATTCTAAAAATGCCTTTGAGCCCGCTGAGGTAATGCTATTGTTAACAATATTTAAGGACTACTATTGGCTTTTTATTGGTGAACAGCCAATATCGTCAACAGCACTTGTATATCCGGTATCGTGAACAGTAGGTACATATTCAGTATCGCAACCGCGTAACTCCTTTTTAGCCACAACGCTAAACTTTGTACCCGGAAGGTTTAAAGCGTCCGAGTAATTTTCATTTTGTATGGTGCGCTCAATTAACATTGATCCTTGAGGTAATTGTTTTGAATGTACTTAGTGTAGTGTAAGCCTTAAGCACTTGACAGTAAATGTAATCAGATATCCCACAATGGACTAGAACTGATACACACCAACAGCTGGTTTATGTTATTCATTCACTAGGGTTTAAGTATCATAGCAAATATACTGTCAGGGCAGACTTCACTCTCCTTCAAAGCTGTATTGATGTCTTGTAACATTACACTTAGCGCAAGTAAACCATGCTTTTTCTTGCAGTTTCATGACTTCTCCATTTTTCTTTTAAGAGGTGAAATACGATTAGATAAATAATTTTTACATTTTTTAACTATAGCTTTGGCATAGGAGAAAAAAAGGAGATGACCTTGTGTGTGTGTTTTATTTATTGCTAATATCTCCTAAACTTTATCTGCAGCTGTTTCTACGTCATTATACCATACAGGGCCTTCAGTCCCAGTAACGGTACATATTAATACATGGAAAACATACAGGATTTGTTTCATCAAAAGTTAATGTTTGTACAGATATCTAGTGAACACTGCTAGTACTTTTATAATTTTCTAATCTAATGTCCCAAAAGCATGGGTACATGTACATTGGGGCAAGCGAGGTGAGTATTCTACACACCCATTTCAGATCTTTAAACATGTTGTGGGCAACATCCGTAAAACTTAATTTTGCGGGCGCCCCTGGCCAAAAGCATGGCCAAAACAAACGATAAGCAGTAATTCTATTTTTTTTCCCCAGGGAAAATGCAGAAAGTGCCTTGATATGATATGAAATTATGTGCTTATAACTCCCGGGGTTGGTGGTTGTAGACTTCGTTCCTCTGACTTTTCCCATTTCGTAGTAAATGTACTAGGATTTTATGTTTGCCAAATGCGTTGATGCGTCATTGACATTTGCGATAAGACACCTCATTTACGTTGTTCGTGTTAAAATAAGAAGAATATTCATGTTTGTCGTCGTAGCCATTGGCATTTCTTGTAAAAGGTTCATACCTTCTATTTTCTTATATTTAGAAAGCTTTATTAACTACCGGTAAGTGATGCTGTGATTTACATGTCCGAGATAGATAGAATCTTACATCATTTAAATAGGATTTTGTGAAACACGTTGAATAATTTAGATTTTTAAAAAATATTTATCCTATTATATCATATAACTGATACCAAGTACTTAAAACTATTGTCTATCTCAGATGCCTAAAATGAAAACTGAGTCTTTGCAGAGATAGTCTTCCTATTAAATCAAATATGTGAAATGTTCAACAAAAATATGATATTAAATCTCGTTTTAAAAACTTTTTCACTGACCTTTCCTACACCGGACTCTCTAAATCTGTTTCGTCCACAGATTGTTTCATTAAATCCATTTAATAATAATCGAAATTATGTATCTGGGTTATCTCTAATATCTAATCAAAATTTGGGTTTCAACAATGTCCTGTGGAGGGAAATTCACCTATACAGATCTTTGAAGAGGTGAATATTAAGTCTTATATGAAGCTGTAAGCCTCTTGGTAACATGCTCAAACCGGAGGTCAATATGACAGGTCATGAAGCTCCTTAATCTGCAAATAAAGGTCTTTATTTTACTGGTAACATTTTGGTGCAAACAGTCATAGTTAAGTCTATGATAATGATGAAATTGCCAGTCGTATGTATGATGCAACAAAGGTAATATGAATTCAGTTATGGCAATAATAATGTGATACATGCATATATTCAAACTTTTATAATATCGATTCATCCAATAAAAAAGCGTATAGCACAATGGGCATGCACAGTGAAGGAATAACTAGTAAAAACGCACGCCATTGTACTGTAATACGAAAATTCTTTCTTTTTATTATCCTATAACTACGATAAACAAAGTAAATGCTGCATTATAATTTGATTTCAAATTGTGATTCAAATCAGCAATGTAGGTTGTCTTACATCAGTAATGCGCCAGTAGCTATGTCTGAGGAAAAATGCAGAATAAACAAATTTAAAAGAACTTAAATGCACAAGAACAAATGCGCTAAGTTTGTAAGTATTCTAAAAGACAAGGAGTACGACAAAAACAAAGATTATGTTTTAGTGGAACATGCAGTGACTTTTATTTTCTCAACTGAAAGTGTTAGGTGTTTGATCACGATCTAAACGAGACGTTAAAGTAAACGGCTGATGTGGAAAAGGCTAGATTCGTGTATCTCAGCTTCAAAGTCTTAGTGAGAACTGTTTCCCAGTTTTGAACTACTTTAGTGTTTATTCAACAGAGCTCATGAAGTGAAGATTCCACGCTTACATGGCCTTAACATTATGCCGATTTCATAGACCTCCATTTTCTCCCGAGTCTATATAAATGTTGAAGCTTGAATATTTTTGTGACTTTTAAAAAAAAAAATTTTATTTTAGACATTACGCTTAAAACTCCCATAAAACGATGCAGCTTTTTATTACATAGCAATATCCTGAATTTTAGACGACTAACAGATTATGATACATGACACAACAATTATTTAAATTTTTTGCACTTGATATAATTCGTCACGCTCGTATCTTGGGCTTTTTCAGATTCTTCAAATCAAAAAAATTGATTTACAAGGTTTGCCCATGTCCGTGGTGGAATGTCTAACGATCAGTGGCCACCATACACACAACCATATATTACGTATCCTGGCAGTGAACCAACACGTGGTTCATTCCAAGCCCAACCCTCCTACGATGGATACCATTCTCTCTCACCACTAATTTACCCTCACACGTCTAACACGCCATATCCCGATCGAAGTTCTGTACCGAATCTGGCCTACCCAGGTCCTCTATTAGGAACACACCTACCACCTCTTCAATACCCACACCCAGAGGGTGTTTCGGTGGGTCCAAATTATGGAACTAACCAAACTGAGCTCACGTTCCAGCATATAGGTCAACCAGCAGATTCACCCAAGACTCCATCTGCACCCCTTCTTGACGAGGAGGAGAACAATGACTCCTACATGGGGCATGTACCAACCAAACAAGACGGCACTGATGGAGTTCACGAGTCAGTCGAAGGTAATTATTTTAATAAAAATGGCGATAAAAGAGGGTCACTTTTACATTGGCGAAGCAGAAGCGTCGTCAAAAACAATATGTGCTAAATTACACTTTTTGTAAAGGAATGTTTCTTTTGCATAAGTGATTTTATTTAATATTACTTAATGTCTGCAGATTTGTAGCATGGCAGTATTGTCTTGCCTGCATAAGCAGACTCATAGCACAGTGTACGGGTGAGATGCGGTGTTCGTATATGTTCACATGGAATATTAAATATTTAATTTCAATGCAAACACAGCCAATTGATAACATCCTCGTCTCCTTGTCTTTGTAACGACATAATATTGTGCATATATATAGTCGCTATGTAAATGAGTCCGGCGATAATGATGGAAGTTATTATTTTTAAGGAAAACTTTAAATTACTTGAAGTTATCTAGAATGTATTTCCCGTTGACAGAGAAATATAATATCTTCTTCATTAAACACTTTTTTTTTGTATTTTATCAACTGCCATAAGTTTGTGATGTATGGCTGTATCTCTTTCTTTTTCTCAATGATAAGTGATAGTGTCCGCCACGCTTTATAAGCCTGCAGTTTTGTTTTACTTGATAAGACGTGTACCATCATATGCCAGGGAATACGAACTGAATTTTGTCCTCATGATTGAATTATCGAGTACACAAAACTTTTCGCTCTAAATAGACACAAAACGATGTGCGTTTAATTGGCATCCACTTCATCACTAACGAAACACCGATGCTGCTTTCAGAGGGTTTCGATCCAGACGAAGTTAAATTTGTAATACTCGGATTGTCAAAAGTAGCTAATAATAATAATAATAATAATAATAGTGCCTCGTTTACTATATATATATATATATATATATATATATATATATATATATATATATATATATATATATATATATATATATATATATATATATATATATATATAAGCGTTTTTTTTTTTAAATTATCTTTTTGGTACATATCGATTTTCAAGCCAGAACGGGGAAAAATACATTTTGTATGTTTTCGCCTTTGAAAATGTTAACAGGTTTCATATTAATAATATGTCAACACATGACACATGTAATTCATGACAATCTTCTAAACCATTTGCGAAGTCATGAGCACATATAGGTTACCAAATGATTACAAACAAAATGGATTTTCCAGGTTGGTTTTCATTATGCGTAGGATTAATGCAGTGTTTACTACCTTCAAAGGCTGAAGACTATTTACCGGTGGAGGTTATTGATGTTGATTGGGGTTTAACACAATTTTTCAGCGATTGACAGGCAAAAAATGACGACCAGAATAACTGGTTCAGGAGGAGCCAACGACCGACGAGAAGATACTGGCAAGCTTTCTTACTTACTCTAATTGGCCGAGCCCGAGAACCTAACTAACTCGGAGAGGCGTGGAGCGGCAGTGATCGGTAAAGGCGACGCTTTAGATTATTCATCCAACATTGGCTCCCACCGCTAAAAGTTAGATTATATCTGATTTGCCCAAAATATCCGTTTTCAGCCGCCTGTTCTCAAAGTCTGTTCAGATAAGCGTTTGCTAATTTCCTTGGTTATATTTTATTTGATGAAGGATGTCAGACTTCAGACTATCTCAAATGTACCAATGTTTCCAAAATCTAAGCTTGTTTTCAAAGTTATGTTTTAAAATTAAACACAACTCTGCTATATTTTTATTTTAGGTTATGATATGCTTTTAACCTTGGATGTATTCCCGAAATACTAGTACCCATATATAATTTTACTTTCAATTAGAGTTTCAAGAAAGATTATTGTAGTATTTCTCCGGTTACATTATATTTTATTTTCATCGCATAGCAATGTGCCTGCATTTAAACAATTTGATGTGATTCTCTTTAGTCTTGTGTCCAAAAAAAATTTCAGTAATTTATTACAATGGTATATGCTTGTTAGAAACATGAAGTAAACAATATGCTCACATTTGTAAGGTTTTCAAGTTTATCGTTTCCCCCGAATTTTTTTTAAGAGAAAACAAAACGTGGCAATGGAGTTTTTTTTATTAAATGCAAAACAAATTCTGGTAAAATGTGCACAAGTTGTAAATAAAAAGCCGTTTTGGTTGCCTTGTTTGGCTTAGATTAGAAAAGGATCAATTTGCTTTTGATGATGCTTATATTTTATTTTGTTTATATTTCACATGAACCGTCACAAATACATAATTTTCGTAAGTTCGATTTGTTGGTAAATTAAAAATGAAAGTCAGACATTTGACTCTTAAGGGAACAATTATATCAGTGGGTGACCTTATGAATATACATTTAAAACTGTGTTGAGACCAGCTGGTGCTTTATTATTGATAATTCTATTTTTACAGCTAAGTTCTTCAAATGTAATTGGAATATCCATCATTAAAAATTTCTGTTCCCTCAGTTATACCTTCGTCTTGTAAATTGTATTTTGCTTTAAATTATCAGTATTATTTTCTGGTAGGCTGTTGCTAGTATCTGAATATGTTCTTAAAAATCACAACAGCCATTGGAACAATTATTCAAACGGTCCAGACTGTTAAAAGGATTCCAAACTTCACGTGGATTTCCTTTTCGTAAATCATGCAGTTTTGCCTCTCGTGATCGGCAGAAAATATTTTTATATTCTTTTTTCCTTCAATGTCTACTTTCTTCTATTTACGTCTGGTTCGAAAGAACTATAATTAATCAAAGCGCTTTTTTTCTTCCTTTACATTCATTATTAAATCAAGGATCTCTATCTTTAAAACAATCCATAAACGTGCCATCCTGAAAAAAGCATAATTTTTCATAATATCGATTTGCATTTCTGGTAATAATAAGCGTTAGTGCTTCAGCTTTTTCATCTATGGAGTTTGGGTCCACGAGTGCACTATTTTTATAAATGTTATTCTAATTCAAGTTGTATTCAGCAAATACGCAATCTTTTACTATCTGGATTCAATTTATGTTGTAACTTAATAAATTGCGTATATTTTTGGCGAGTAAATACGGAATTTAACGAGAAGAAAAATATTCTATGTTTTGAAAATTATGTGCTCTTAACTTTTAATGAAAGAGAAATTATTCTCAGTAATCCATTTGTTGCGAAGCATGTGTTACTGACCTTTATATACATGGTCACTTAATTGACTATTGACAACCCGTGCTCCACCATACGTGGGTAGGTGATTTCCAAACTGTTTAGGCTTGGCAATGATTTGCACCTGGAATTGGAAGGCAAGTAGTATTCACCTCGTTATGTGTTATGAAGAAAGAGTCATGTTCTATGTATTCCGCTTTTAAGGATAATTTTATTTATCTTGGACTTTTTTATGAACAGGGGATCATTTTGATGTGCAACAGAGACTATTGTGGACAAAGGTTAGACAGCAATGAACAGACTTCTGAGTGATGCTAATAACCTACAATGTCCACTGAGTATAATTATGATTTATTTGATTCGCTTGTATCTTTAAGTTTGTCTTATTGCTACGAAATGTTTGAGATTTGTTACAGCAGACAATACATTACATGATATATCGATATTGGTCACCAGATGTTGACTTTTTACCAGCAATTCGTTTGTATGTGGAGAGTTTGGCCGATATAAATTTGATCTTAATAAACGTGTGCACATCATTAAGCACTGGTTCAGTTTGCTAAATACAAACAATTATATCTCTCGAACAAATTTGTCAATTAATGTTTAACTATTGAATAAGAGAGAAAAGGATATTTTAAAAAATTGTGTAGGAATATACTATTGATCTCATGATTTGGAGAAGTTTAGTATTTCCATAATTCAGTGCATATATCGTAATTTTGTCCCTTTGCAACCAGAGACTTAAAGGCATGGCTCATTCGGAATGGTATACAGGTATTACAATAACAAACAAAATTCTTTGAAACCTCTTCTTCTCTTAGAATAATTGGTTATGCCGGCCACAGGAAGATTTTAAGTAAATTAAGGGTTTCATCACACCCAGTAAATACTGAGACTAGTAAACATGTAGGAAACGAACGACAAGAAAGGAAATGCGTACTTTGCATTGTTACGAGTTTATGCTTTTAAAATAAGTAACAGAAACAGAGAAGTCATTAAGTTTTATCAAATTAACAATACTTTATTTCTCTAGAATACATAGTGAAAAATGAGAAAAAGAACTTACGATTTTTCGAATTATAATCGAAGAATTAAAGAGACAAGCCCCACAATATAAAGTACTGAATAAAATCCAGCTCAAGTTCTGAAGAGATTAAAAAACTGAAGGCAATGACGTGTATGTTATTACCTGCGAAGTGCTGATGTGTCAAGTTTTGAATTCAGTATAAATTCCAATTAATGTCTTTATACAAGAATTTTGTCAATGCGCTTTTATGTTTCCAGAGAAAATAATCACTTGATTTTAATAATTTGAAGAAATTACAATTCAACCCAAACTGGTCACATCATAATACAACTTAAAGTGTTAGGTGTTACAGCATGACTTGTAAAATCTTCACAGTCACAAGATAATATAGTTATGTGCTTGACCTCAGGTCAGAATTCGTATTTTATAAAAACAGCCATTACCTTATGTAATAATAACCTTCTAGGATGATCTAATGTGCAGTTGTTTATTTGCAACACAATAACCTAAAACAATTCACTTATGAATCTCCCCAAAAATGACCCAAAATAAACATATTTACTACTTCTTATTTACCTGAATAACTATTCGGTTTATAAGCTCATACATATAGAAATAACGACGTTCTTATTATTTGTTTACAGAAACGATTTTTTTTAATAAAAAGAAAAGTCAATTAGATCAAGCAGATATGAACTCAATTTTGGACAAGGTTAAGTCCAGCAAACAATGTTACATTACAAAAACATGAAACAAATAAACAATTTTGAAAACTAACAGACAATCAATTAAATTAAATAAAAAAACAGCGTAAAAATTTAAATTGAAGATGAATATCGTCTTAATCTGTACTCTATACCTATTGTTTTGAAAATCTTGCATTGATCCTTTTTATTGGCAGAAACCAATTATGTATACACTACTACAATTACCAGAACATGAAGATACCTATGTAAATACGTGTCCTTCTAACTTAGTTTATCCCCCCCTCTCTCTCTCTCTCTCTCTCTCTCTCTCTCTCTCTCTCATTTTATGTGCCCATAGGTTTCTATCGCCATTATGCAATCATTCATTTCTTGATTCATCTCGGATTTGCCTAAGTGGTTAGAGTGTCCGCTGCGGATGCGGGAGGTCACGTTTTCGAACTCCAGTTGAGTCATACCAAGGACTTACAAAAATGGTACTAGCAGCTGCCTCGCAAAGTTAGCAGCATTCAGAGTTTAGTGTTAAGGATGGTCGGTCTGTTGTCAGGATAATGTGACTGGGTGGGACATGATGCCACATCTCTGCAGAATGATACCCTACTGCAAGACATCTCGTTAAACTGCCATAATACAGACAGACATCATAGCGATATGATTAAAATTGTAAAAGTTATGTTAAACATCTAAATCACACACACACACACACACACACACACACACACACACACACACACACTGTATATGAATGATGTATTGTATTGCCTTAATGCTGTTTGTATACAACAAATTAATAAAAAGTATCTCCCGTTCAGTTCTTGTATCCTTTCTAACATCATATATATATTGAATTTGCCATCAATTACATCTGTCATCCTTGGGTAGGGAGATGATTTGTCTATAATGCTTGGATTCGCCATTTGATGCCTAATTGTTGCTAACCTGCCCATTGGGAATGAAAAGCCTGTATCATCGTGTGAATTAGCATTTGTAGCAGTCATCTGCTTTTATTTTAGGGTCCACTACCAGAAGATCTTGAAGCGTACTGGTAACAGCTATAAAAGAAATATACGGTTTGATACTGATAGGAGTTTAAAGGAGAATATATCGCAAATTTTTTTTATTATGTATTAGTTCAGTTGTAATATTTTGATGAGGAATTTAAGAAAAATACTTTGAATATATCTCTGTTTCCAGATCGTAGTCTAAACAGAGAGGATGAAGTGAGTGAGATACCTGAAAACGCCACAAAGGAAATGCTGTTGAACTTTTTTGAAAATGAAAGAAAAGGAGGAGGTCCCGTGGCTGATTTTAAGTACAATGAATCTGACCGCACTGCCATTGTGACATTTGAATCCACAGAAAGTAAGCTATTATCTCCAAGCTATACGTTATTCATGATGTTGCGCACCTGGCTGTAAAGAGACTGATCATGTTATGACCCTGCATATATAAACGTCATGTGTTGTCTTTGTGATAATCTGCTAATTTTAGTTTATATCTAAAACATGCTTCAGCAATCTTGAATAAAGTTAAAGAGATTATTGGTTTGAATGTACATGTAGGTAGGGGAAGATCTGGAAGATTACTGATAATAGCTATAAAGGCAAAATATATGGTTTGAATGTACATGTAGACAGGTGAAAATCTTGAAGTTTACTGGTAATAGCTATAAAGGAAAGATATAGTTTGAATGTACATGTAGACAGGTGAAAATCTTGAAGTTTACTGGTAATTGTTATAAAGGAAATATATGGTTTGAATGTACATGTAGGCAGGAGAGGATGCTGAAGTATACTGATAGGAGTTTAAAGGAGAATATGTCGCAAAACAATTATTATGTATTAGTTCAGATGGAATATTTTTTCGATGTGGAATTTTAAAATAATATTTGAAACATATATCTGTTTCCAGATCGTAGTCTCAACAGAGAGGTTGAAGTGAGTGAGATACCTGAAAACGCCACAAAGGACATGCTGTTAAACTTTTTTGAAAATGAAAGAAAAGGAGGAGGTCCCGTGACTGATATTAAGTACAATGAATCTGACCGCACTGCCATTGTGACATTTGAATCCCCAGAAAGTAAGCATTATTTGCATATATAAACGTCATGTGTTGTCTTTGTCTGTGATAATCTGCTAATTTTAGTTTATATCTAAAACATGCTTCAGCAATCTTGAATAAAGTTAAAGAGATTATTGGTTTGAATGTACATGTAGGTAGGGGAAGATCTGGAAGATTACTGATAATAGCTATAAAGGCAAAATATATGGTTTGAATGTACATGTAGACAGGTGAAAATCTTGAAGTTTACTGGTAATAGCTATAAAGGAAAGATATAGTTTGAATGTACATGTAGACAGGTGAAAATCTTGAAGTTTACTGGTAATTGTTATAAAGGAAATATATGGTTTGAATGTACATGTAGGCAGGAGAGGATGCTGAAGTATACTGATAGGAGTTTAAAGGAGAATATGTCGCAAAACAATTATTATGTATTAGTTCAGATGGAATATTTTTTCGATGTGGAATTTTAAAATAATATTTGAAATATATATCTGTTTCCAGATCGTAGTCTCAACAGAGAGGTTGAAGTGAGTGAGATACCTGAAAACGCCACAAAGGACATGCTGTTAAACTTTTTTGAAAATGAAAGAAAAGGAGGAGGTCCCGTGACTGATATTAAGTACAATGAATCTGACCGCACTGCCATTGTGACATTTGAATCCCCAGAAAGTAAGCATTATTTGCATATATAAACGTCATGTGTTGTCTTTGTCTGTGATAATCTGCTAATTTTAGTTGATATCATAAAACATGCTTAAGCAATCTTGAATAAAGTTAAAGAGATCATTCTGGTATAAAGTAGAGGCCAACCGAAATTAGGTTTCGGTTACGGCGATGAAAGCTGGAAAATGGCCTCCTTCGGTATAGTTTCTGTTTCGGTCGAAGCCAAAAAGTTAGCTTTCGGTTTGGGCCGAAACTGATATTGACTTTCGGTCATCAGCCGAAAATCTATTCTAACTTTCAGAATGCAACGCCAGTGCTGCGTCTATTGCTCTGCTTGTCGGCAGGTCAGTCGGCGCTAGACAATTTGACATTTAGCGAAGTCCTCTTACTGCAGGCTCTGAATGATTACTTCAAGATTCGTTTTTAATTAGTGTAGCATTGCATCATGACCCAGGCCTATTTAATAAATCTTGTGTTCGGCAACTTCGGTTTATCTTTCGGTTTCAGTTTCGGCCGAAGGTGTAGTAAAACTTTCGGTTTTGGCCGAAAGTCAATTTATAACTTTCGGTCTGGTTTCTTTATCGGCCGAAACAAGAGATTTAGTTTCGGTCGGCCTCTAGCATAAAGATCTCTCAAAGTCATACGCGCACATTATGCGTCTGGTATGAACTTTACTGTCCTAACTAATAACAAAACCACATTTAAATAACTTAATTTGAAAACAGGTCCCTCAAGACCTTTCAGATTTATACATGTCATGCAGATCAACCATCCAATATGGTCACTGTTGCAACAAGTGAAATCTCAACCAGAACTGCTCCAGAAATATTGACCCGGTATGTCAGACATAACTCTGTTCGTTTCTTGAGATGACACTTTTCCAATGTGCATTTAAATCAGTCAAGATTTCTATATATTTAATTGCATGGTAAATGTGATTATTTCTTATAAATGGGACAACATTACACCGACATGAGAAAATTTATATTTAGTATACGATGGCAATAAAATATGATAAATTAAGGCAGCAATTGAAAGACATACTATGCACACGACACACACATCCGGACTATATCTTCAACATAAACAATTAACTCATTAGTATGGATTTGTAAAGATATTATATTTGCACTAAAATTTGCCTGAAATATGAGTAATATGCATGAAATGATCAGAAATATTAATTTAAATTTTAATGAACTAAATTAAACTATGACAATGTCAATCAGACTCAGACAAATTAGAGTACATATTATGGGTCCTACTATTTGCATAGTTAAAATACATACCTCGCAAGAAAATACTTGCACATTTTAACAGAATACGCTTATTCAACACATTGCAGTCATGCTGTTAAGATTTTACATGTGTTACATTTATCTGTTATTGAATATGCATATTACAGAATTTAAATATTTTACAGAAGTTAACAGCTTTATGTTTTATGTTTGATGATGCACTTAACAATTCCGTAGTGATAACAAACAAACAAGAATACTATATATATATATATATATATATATATATATATATATATATATATATATATATATATATATATATATATATATATATATATATATATGCTTGTCATTTCATGTCCAATAACTGACAGTGACCTAGTAACATCTATATCGTGGCTTTTTGTTGGAAATAATGAGGCGCGGCGATAGGTATTGTGCAACCACTTAATTATATTCAGACAATGAAACTTGCTCATCATTCTTGTCATATATGGTACAGTTAGTGGATTCAAGACTGGTTCTATGTCTCAAGAATATGCACTTACGACTGCAACCCTGGACAGCCAGGAGACCTACAGTACACATGTACCTTCTGCATAATTTATGTCGGGTTTAATTCAGTTAGGGTATTTTAGTCAATAACATTTCGTCAAGAATTTGAATGAATAATGACTGTCATGTACGAAAACTGTTATAGATGTATCTTCAGCTTAACAAACACCATCCATTGTACAGGCATAAACACAATTCTGAGGAGACAGCCCTGCATACTTCAAGGGAGAGCAATGATTATACGTGTTCGAACATATAATGATGAGGACTGCATGACATCTGTCTCGGCCATGACATGTGCTACTACTAAGGAAGACAACTCTGAATTGAAAGATGACACAACCTCAATTTGTGTAAGTGGTTTCAAGGACACAACCTCAGAAGACAATTTGATTTATTACTTTGAAAACAAGAAGCGCTCAGGTGGTGGAGAGGTTTCTTCTCATCAGATGAACATAGATGAAGGTTACATCAGCATAACCTTTGTCCAGATCACAGGTAATACATGGTTTTATCGATACGTCATCTTTGGACTTTTGCATAAGTAGTGTTTTAATTATCAATCATAAATAATCAACTTTAATCGGTACAAGGGTTGTGGATACTTACCATGACTGCAACACATGTACATGATCCATAAGGGTAAATGACTTCATGGTCCAGCATCTTTCGTCCACATCACATCGGGCCTCTTTCGTCAAAGTTTAATTTTTTTAAACGTCTTTAAACTGCTCACCAAACATGACCAAAAACTGCATAAAACCATAAATTACATATGAAACTCAGGTCTTTAACTTTACAATTTACAAATGATACTGCATCAAAGAATTGATAAGAAAAATAGTCTTAAATCAGAACAGAAAAAGCATCTAGAGATTTTGGTATACAAATCGTACAACAAATGTGAGCTAAATTTAACCCACAGCATCCAGTGTCAAGGTCGTTCAATCAGGCACAGCTGCTATTGCTACAAAAAAAAAAGAAAGAAAAAACGTGAAACAAATTCTTCTAAAAACGGTCTAAGTTATTTAACTGCAGTTGACAGAGAGTATTCCCATATTAAGATGTGTAATTTACCCACATTATGCTACCATCGCGCATACAGTCTTTTGAAAATTTGAACAGTTCTTTAATTTCAAGACTTTCCTTATTGTACAAGTCACAAAGGTCGTGTAGCCAGCCATTCAAGACCTTATTTCAGTAACGTGTGTAATGTTTTATAATTTGATTCTATATACCTTTAAGTGGCAAGTAATCATTTCAATTAGATTCCTATACATCCACATTACCCTCGATTGTGACGATTCCACTCAATGCGCTCTTTTCTTGACCAAAGTGTAGTACATGGCCGCAATTGAAAAAAAAACATAGAGATCGATAATTTCTGTCTAGAAGTGTTTTAATAACAGTTAAGGTGCAGATCATTTGATAATCAGAACTAAACAAATTTTGTTTAAAGAAAATTGGTGTTACGTTTTAAAAGAACAATTTATATATTCAATTAAAAATAAGTAAATGTGCAGCATACATGACACTAATAACATTTACAATAATAACATCCCATGACGCCATTCATACATACATACATACATACATACATACATACATACATACATACATACATACATACATACATACATACATACTGAAAAAAGTCCAAACATTATCATTAACATTGCTACTATCTGAAATGAACGGCAGTCGAACACCCGTATCTTTCATGTTTATACAAATGATATTGAACTATCATCGATTACTGCTACCAATTTCGGCAAAATATCCAGATGTTAATCACATTTAAACAAGATCATCGTTGTAGTGGTGTCTTTCAGCTCAGATTACTTGACTAAGACATTTTGTATGCAATGATGGCGAAAACTAGCTAAGCAATCTCGTGCCTATTTCAGTCTTTCTTGTGTGGTTTTCTTTCTATTATATAGATGCAGCAGAGGTAATGAGACGTTCACACACTATCGACGGGGAGACTCTAATGGTGAGACCGTATGTACCGGATAAAAAGACTGTGTTAGTAACTGGGCTGACTGGTACAATATCTGAGGACACCCTTCTAAATTTCATGGAGGTCAAAGCAAAGACAGATGTAAAGTTCGTCTTACTGAGTGAAGATAAAACAAAAGCTGTTGTACAGTTTGAACATCCTTGTGGTAAGTGTCACGATATTAAAAGCGTCCTTATTGTTCTCCCTCTTGACCTAGATTAACCGAATTAGTATAATTGGTACATTGTTAAAATACCTGGTTTGAAATCTTTGTCTGAAGCAATATACTAATATACATGTATTCAATAACAATCCTAATTTTATTTCAGATTAGTACTTCAAAAGTCAATGCATTTCCTTTGTTTTCAATAGAAATATTGCAGAGTACAGTTATCACTGGTTGCTAAGGTTTGTTTCCATTTGCTTACAGATGTGCTTAGCTTTACTGGCATTAAATGGAATGTTTATAGAAACTTGTGTTGATATAAATTAATATAATTTGCATTAGATATGTATATACTAGTATACGAGTGAACTTTAAAAAAAAATATTCACATTTTTTGGATTATATTTTATTTTTTACATAAAGAAGGCAAATATGAAGACACTTTTAAGCTGTAAATTTAAAAAAGTTGCAGCAAAAGTAACACACACACACACACACACACACACACACACACACGCAATGCTTTAAGCAATATGTAATTATAGAAAACTGTTGCATGTTTAATTCAGTCCATTATATCTTTTAATAATCATGATATTTGTATGAGCTAAACTTCATTCTACCAAGGAAACATTGTTTTGGTTAAAGGTTAGGAAATATCAAGATGTCTCTGTGTGGCAGTCTGATATAAATTGATGTGCATATGATTTCTCTATTTTCATTTATTGAAGACTTTCATCAAATAAAGGAGGCGTGTGCAAAATACAAACTTGAGGGGGTTCATTTAATTGTTGGGCAAATACCAAAATGCAGCTCTGTCAAGGTCACCGGTCTTCAGAGTAATATTACTAAGGATGCGCTCCAACTCTATTTCGAGAATATTCATCGTAGTGGTGGTGGTACAGTGGAAAGGGTGGAACTAGATCCCAGTGTTGCTGTCTGTCTGATTTATTTCCAGGATCAACGAGGTTATTTAATTTCTCACCTTAAGAGAATATATATATATATATATATATATATATATATATATATATATATATATATATATATATATATATATATATATATATATATATATATATATATATATATATATATATTGAAGTGAACACTTTAAATAAAATAGTATATGAATTGCTGAACACTTGGAGTCTCATCTATCTTCTGAAATATAGCAGACCATTATATGTACATGTATATATGTACATGTATATAACACCAGTAGTAGAAGCCTAGTATATCTATTCAAAATGCAAATTTTGTTTTAAGTCGATACAACATTGGAGATGAACAATTATAATGGATAGTAGAACTTTGGTTGGCATGCAGACCAGTTTCACTAGAAACTAAAGTACTTAAATTAACTGGACAATAAACTTTACAAATTGATATGTCCCTTAAAACTACTGATACATTCTTTGCCAATCTTTGTGTCTTATCATCTACATAATAGTTAAATTCTGCATTTATTTGGTAATAACCGTGTGAAAATATATTTACAGTAGTTGAAGAAGTGTGCAGAAGATCTCATGTAATTGAAAACACTCGTGTTGAAGTCTACCCTTACCATAGATGTCTGGGCAAACTAAAAGTGGAGAAAAAGAAAGATCTTCCTACTTGACCAGTTATGGTGACCTATTTGTGTTCATAAGTGTTTTTAAATAGTTTTGTGGTTAATGCATTGGCCTCATCAAAATTATATATTTGATTTTAACAATGATTTTCTGGTTGATAACAGTTTTCCTAAGTGAATTAATGTTTCAAAATTGGTTATCACTACATACTGCTAATAATACAAAATAAGATTTCACCAAAATTGTAAATATCTCGAGAAGTCTATATCAGTTTTGAGTGTCAAGTGATTTGCAGCCATTTAGCGTGCACTGTCTCCACAATTTGTACTGATATTCCGATATTTATTTAATTTTGCATCACTGGGGTTCCCTCAAACTTAAACAAGCTGAAATGGACAGTCTCAGTGGATGTATTTGTGAACCAATCATTTTAAGTAAATTTGAGCTATTATATTGAGTAAGCACTGAATTGAACTAGAAACGCAACTTCAAGTTCGAAATTATTGTGGGTTAAATTATTTTGGACATCAGATCAAAATATTCTTATTAAATGCAATACACATTTACTTTGTTAGATTATGTCCAATATTTGATGAATGAATATATATAAAAATGTAAATTCAAAATAGACCTAACAATAGCTTTGCTGTCTCCAACTTTTGTTTCCATTATCGAACTAGAAAACTGAATATGGTAAGAAAAGAACAAAATCTTTTTTTATACTCATGTTTTCCCTGTTTTAAATCTGCAAGAATGATAATTATCACTGTGTTATTTTGCATATTGGTACCTCGTCAGGTCCTATTTTCTAACATCAACGTGTATAAGCCTGAAAAACAACTGCCAGTGTTCCAATACAATGATAAGTCAGGCTGTATTTGTTCACGGTAAATCACCGTCCGCTGTAGAAACATGAAAGACGATCCTAATTATGAATATTTGTATATTCAGTTTGATGTATTATATAAAACTATGATGAATATTTAACGAAATTTCACTATTATTTATGTTCAATAACGTTGCATTGCATGTAAAGAATTATTTTGAAATTATTTTCAGGATGACAAATGCACATGACACATGATTCCAGGGACATTGTGTCTTTGGAGTTGAAATATACAACATTGGCCACAATTCTGATGTTCTTGATGGATTTATTTTGGTTGTAGTTACAAGAATCAAGTACTTCCATCATCTCTCTGGCGACCACGTGTTTTGGATATATTCGTATTCCCGTGCCGAAATGTCAAAGGATATTGCTTTTCTATACAGCTAGTCAGCCTAAACAAAACCACAGCTTTAATTGCTTGTAAGAAGAAAATAAAACCTTTGTTAATTTGACTGCATCAATTCAAGTTACTACAAAGACATGAGGATAGTTAGAATTCAAATAAAATTCAAAATAAGTCGCAACTGTTCAAGTGACCTTGACTTCCTCTGAAGTATTTGGATTCTCGTATGCATATGGACGTTCATGATAAATAACTATGTGTGAAATCTTAATACAGATGTTTTGTTTTTGTGTTTTTGTTTGTGTTTCATCACATTTTTGTAAGTGGTATTGGACATGCATTATTACAGTGAAATCTGTTTTAGAAGACTCCTCCAAAACAATGGGCACCTAGACATATATAACATTTTCTTACTTTATCTGACGTATTGAATCTCAGTATAAATATAATAAACACAACTACATGCCTATTTAGTCCCGAGCCAATGAAAAGAGGTTTTTCATATGGAATTAAAGACTCCAGGGTGCGATGTGTTCATAAGTCATATTAAATAAAAATCCTTACCCCGACTCGGAACCAAATACGATTGAGGGTTTTATTTTATTTATTACATGTACACTCTTATGTGCTTTCCAAATATTTTAGATATACTGTATGATTTTCAACTCAAAATAAAGATAATAGTATATACAATATGTTTGATCCTTTTTATTAAATATTTTTAGCGTCAGAATAGATCAATGCAAAATTCTTCTGAATTTAATGAATTTCTGACATATACATTTATAGGTTTTTTAAATTCTATAAAGCATAAATATACTACATATATTTTTTCGAGTCACCATAATCAGTCATCAAATTAAAAGAATTATCGGCTTGCATGATTATTAATGTTTAATAAAACTAGCGGGCCTCAGTTATAGCATTCCCTGTGAACTATCTTGGCTTGATGCTGAGCTAAACTCGTTAGATTGTGCCAACTGAATACATTTAGCTATCACTGACTGGCCATTTTGTCTTGTCCAGACGACCATATGGTTTTGTGAGTGGGTGCTCTCGGTGGTATAAAATAAATCACCAAACCATGCAAGTATTGTTTGTATAAACACTGCAAATGGTAACATTCCTGTACATATTAAAATTGTCTTTCAGAGAATCGTGTCTTTAAAGATGAAATGGTATTGCATTTGCAACAAACCCAACGATGGAAAGTAATCATTTGATTGTTAAATGAATTTGTTTCTGATATTTGTTCTCACAGTATTTTGTGCAGATAGCATCGGTAAACAAATCGTAAAATGATACAATTCTTTAGCACTAGCATATAATAATAATAACAAAAATGTGCCTGAAACACTCAAATAAGAATCGATTTCAAACAAATTTCATTCAGGTAATATTAAGATTGAACTAAGAAACTATTCTATACAGCGAAATGTCAGAGGTCAAGTTGTAATAGTGCTGTTGCCTAAAACTTACAATAGGACCAACCTTTAATATTTACATTGCACTTTCATTAGTTTCTTTCTTTTAACAAAATAAACTTGTGACCCAGGAATCGTGTCGTGGACCAATGTACCTGTTTGTCATTGGGGAGTGAGCGAGTGAGCGATCGATCGATGTGCATTATTCCTGTGCTTCACGAGTATTAAATCGCCCGTATTACTAACAAAAAGCTTCTGGCTTTCCTACTGTAGCTTCTTGAGACAGACAACACCTTGAGCAGTACGAGTCGTGAAGAAGAGCACTTGGTTTTCACGCAAGTGGAAGACCAGAGATTGAATATAATTTG
Organism: Unio pictorum; assembly: GCA_030141615.1. NCBI lineage: Eukaryota > Metazoa > Mollusca > Bivalvia > Unionida > Unionidae > Unio > Unio pictorum. The sequence goes on from JARLTB010000122.1 coordinate 15,878,082, forward strand.
GAAAAATGATACCTTGACTCTGATTGAAAAACGCAGTAAGTTTTATTTCCCATCAATTTTTGTTGACTTATTCAATATATCATTTGTCGTTTACACATAATGTATGATATTTCAACCCAATAATTGTGCGTATCGTCAACACAGCACGAACAGTTTAGTTCAACATGTGGTAGCGGCACGGCTTGATCCCACGTGTTAGATGCAACGTAGTAATTACTGTCAAATTTAGACCAAGGTCATTGTGGTGGAATTCGGCCTGTTGACATCTTTATCAAATGCAAGGACTTCTTACCCAAATATAATTATGTTAATTCAATGAACATTACCACGACATTTATAGAAATTACTATATGCATGTGTTTACTTTATTTACATTGTTGATCGAGAGTAAGTCAGTTTAGTTCAGTGCGAAATATACATGTTGGTGTCAATTATAATTACATTATGTGACCACCACATACAAGATAGTATTATTGATCACTTCGTGAGGTGGTTTTTGATTGGACAAGACAGTTTTCTGACCTCTAACATATAGCTATGCTTTAAACCCCACTACCAACATTTTACAGCCCTTCAACTCCCGGGTGAAAGTGTCAGTACAAGGTACATTTATTTTTGAGTTTATATGTATACACCATTGTGTTTATTATATGTATAAGCTTGCGTTGGATATTATTAAGCGTGTCAGACTGTTTCTAGGGTACTATTTAGAATTGCCAGAGTACTTTGATAAGAAAGCAATTTTGTAGTGATATGTATATCTACTTTGAAGACGTGTGCCTTTATTTTCTAGCATGGGTAAATAGATTTTTTTTCCCGAATAGTATTTATAAGACTGATCGCTGTCGTGCGATTTGTTTGCAGTATACGCACGATTTTTTTAAAAGGGCACTCTTCGTTATCGCTACAAGTAAGAACCCCATGACGGATCAGGAAATGATCGAGGCATTGAATGCCAGTGGGTATGTGGTAATGCCCGCGGGGTCCTTGAAGAAACCCAATGTAACCCCAGCCAAATCAGAGACAGCCCCGTCAACGCCTTTGTCGATAAGCACTCCAGTTGCAGGGAATCAGAGATGCCCGCTCAGGAAGTTTGGCATACCGAGTGGAGACGTCAAGCCCAAGGGTACTTTGCACGTAGCCAACGCTACCTCCGCCCCACTCACTTGTCGCTTGGTGATAAGCCGGTGCTTCACTCACTTGAATCGCTTGGTCTCGAAGTGACTATTGCAGGCGACTCTTTACTGAGTTGTATGGGATACACTGAGTATCCAATTTTAATACCGTTTTTATCTGATTTTAAACTCAAGTGTCCCAATTTTAGTTGTACCAGATACAGAGTCCAACCGTACCTGTCCAGTTGTTATTGGAACAAATGTAATTCGTCTGTGTAGGGATTATATGACTGATAATCCTTCTACCGATATAATTCCAGATACATGGAAAATTGCTATTGATAGCATTTGAGTGCAAGTCATTTACAGTAAGATCTATCATTATGCATGCCGTCAACGTTGCGTCGTATGAAACCATCACTATCAACGGCAAATCCCGCAATGTTGATGTTGATATAGCAGAAGCAGTTACGGAGAACTTGGGAAAGTCTAAATAGGTGACGGTCTGTCCGAGGGTGGTCACGGTTAGCAGCAGAGGAGGCGAGCCGGACAACATTTTTAAACAAGTTTTCAATGAAATCAGACTTACAACAATGAAATTAGGCCAATTGTGTGAGTGAATCTGATATCGTTTTCATGGATCAGGATCAAATCAAAAAAACAACATTTTCAATGAAATCAGGCCAAGCAGCAGAGGAGGTGAACAGACCAAGTTTTCAAGCAAAAATAAGGCTTCTACGGAAACCGAAAATATCTAACAAAATGCAGAGAGTGTGAACAGACCAATTTTTATAGGCGTCAATTTAGTAAACTGAGGCTTCCCAAAATTGCTTATATAGGCCTCAATTTGGTAAACTAAAGGCTTCCTTGTAAGGTTCCATTTAGTAAAAAAAAAAGACGCCATTGTCATTAGCGTTCACATTCTCTGCTGCTATGAAAATCTTCGATTTTTACTAACAATTTTTTTACTTCAAAATCCTTTTAGGATTTCACAAACAAACTAATTTGTAAAACCTCACCTCGTAAATCAATCAGATTATTAGATTGGTCAGTGAGTTTGAAATTAATTCTCGTTAACAAATTATTATGACATCGCATATAGACTAGATTAGTTGGGTCTTCAATAATTAGAAATCCTGGAGGAGCCGTTGGTGCAAATGAGTATAAAATATACCCCTGCTGAGCTTGATTTGATTGTTCGAGATTTATTTGATAATTTCCTTCGATAACGTCACATACTAAATTGAGCGCAATCACCGTTGAAATATTCACATTGTTCGGAGCAATATGTCTACCGCCGCCTTCTGGATCATTATTAAATTTCAGAATATTTGCTGTAGGATTCTTCGATTTTTTCCAATTATCGTGGATTCTTTTGAACCCAATATCAATAGCATCGTCAAGTTGTTTCTTTAGTTTATCCGGGTTATATCCAGGGATTTTAAAATCTTTAATCTCCGTTTTATTAATATTGTATAGATCCGCAAACTTATCATGTAATATCTCTTCATTTAATACTTCTTGAATAATTATCGAGTGAAATATTTTCATATCATAGATGATTTTATTACCCGTTTCTACGATGCTGATAAACTCGTCTTTAGTGAGAGAGCCGGATTTAAGAGATATTAGCAGTAGTGAAAAATCATTATTCATTGCTGTGAAATTTCCGTCAATGAGAGGAACATAAATTGATTCAAAAATTTTTTTATTTAAGAACTTATCGGGAGTATAATCTTGATAACTCTTGACTTCATTGACGGGTTTTATTTTGTTGGTGATATAATCGGATTTCTTAGGTTCGGGTGGAAAATCCTTCGAATTTTCTCGCGAGTTATCCGGTGGTAATTCAGGCCATCCTAACACTGATCTTATAGAACTCTGATAAATATCTACAACATACCCAGGGGAATTAATCTCGATAGCAGATGATAACGTCGGCTCGTGAACCGTTATAGCGATTTTTGATTCTTTTCCAGTGAGAGATTTTATTCTACGTTGAAATTCAGCGTTGATCTGTTCGATTTGGTATGACCCAGTTGGTAACGAGACAACGTTCCAGTCTGGGGTTCCATCTTCACGATTTTTCCACGCGAATACCAAGGAATTATTTGGTTGTTGACCACCAAATGCTACCGATCTAATATTAGGCCAGCTATGATACACTCGTAGTTTTGCTAGTGCGATCTCGCTCACGGGAACGGGAATTGGGAAATTCACACTAAATTTAGGATGTGTTGAGGTTACTGATATCGTGCTTGTTTTCACCGGTGTTGTATTCTCTACTATTTGTTGAAGTAGTTCTTGCGGTGATGTCATTATTATTATCATCTCTCTCTAATTTTAGCATTGTTGTTTTATACAATTCCGCCATCGTTGAGAATTCGCTATCTGATATTGTTGTGTCGTCGAGTGATGATGATATTAACGAGGATAATTGCGAGTAACCGGCAGATGCAATATGAAATTTTATTACATAATTGTGTAGTTTACTCTGGCTACACGATGATAGTTTTTTTGTGATCCCGGTTAATATCCCGGCGATTGTAGCTATCGAAGAAATAACTATTGGTACTACAACCGGAGCAATCATAGTAACCGAAGACAGTATTATTCCAGCCGCGGTGATTATTCCCGACACTGAATACACAGTGACATCAACTGCGGTTATTCTTCGTTGGTATTTTTTTATTTTTATTTGATACTCCTCACAGAGAGAACTGAGTTTAGTTTGAAATTCTCTGACTTGATCATAGCGATACTGATTCGATGATGGAGTCATTTTATTTTAAAAGTGCTAGCATTTTCAATTGCGAAATCCGAAGGATTTTCCTTTCAGTTTAATTGTTTACTTAAATCCACTACGAATTCTACGTACCACGTTACTGAAACCCTGGCTAGATTTCTATCTGTAGTCGTTATCGTGAATTGTTCAGTTGTATCCTTGTCGATGATCGTTGATACCGTATTATTGACTCCAGATGAACTACTTGATGATATATTGAATTGAGTCGGTGATACTATTGTTAATCGATAAATACCCTTGACTGCTGCGGTTATGTTTAAAATGTTATTTGTGGGAGTCCACAAAAATGAACCGTGTTGAATCGTGTATACGACGTTGATAGTTTTATCATGAGGAATTTTTACTTTTTCAACAACTCTTATCATCCTCGTTGCATCCGTTACGATGTTATTAGTGGTTGTTTTAAGCTCATCGATGGATTTTTTAATATCAGGAAGGGTTATTTCAATTTTATCAAATGGGGTTCCAATAAATTTATCAATGATGTTTTTACGAAACGATGAAAACTGTTTCACGTGTTTTTCATATTCGGATTGAAGAGTTGTTAGTTCTAACATAGAATCTTTTATTAAGGTGAGTTTTGGTGTGGTCACTGGTGGATTTCCAAAAAATTCTAGCAGGGGTTTATCAATTTTTTCAATTGTATTTCTTTGTGATTCAGAAAATTGGTCAAATACAACTATATGATCATCATACTTATCATTAAGCGATTTCAATAAATTCGCTGTGTTATCGACTGTTGTTAATTTATCCGTAATCGTTGAAACAAGTACACCTGGTTTGAGTTTACCCCCATCAGAAAATAACGCGATAGTATCCTCTGCTGCGTCTCGTCGTTTAACCAAAATATCATTAAGAGAGACATTACTACTTTTCAATTTACCCTGACGATCTTGAAATACAACTATTTCACCAGGATCAACATTTGCTAGGTTTAATATTTCAGCTATTTCATCTTCGATTAGTTTTTTAATATCCTTATCAACTGTTTCAACTCCACTATCAGGTTTCTTCAGCGATGATAAAGGTCGTCCCCAAATATCAATCATTATTATAGAAATATTTTTATCGTTTAAATTCGTAGAATTTTCATTGATTTCTAATCCTATGGATTTTCAATCCAACGACCGCTAGTATACTCATTTACTACTATATGAGGTGGTTTCATCAAAGATTCTCGTGAAATAGCATCAAGTACATTTAATACTTCATTACCGCATATTGGTGGATCAAGTATTGTTTGCGTTGGTAACGTGGAATACCAAGTCTTTATTGGAAATTTATTTACATAACGGTTAAATTCTTTCGGAGGCGCTAATCCATATGAATCGAAATAAACAATCCCACGAGGATCAATCGCATACGCAACCCAATGTGTTCCAGGTCCAGAGATATTATCTAAATTGATAATCCCAGTTTCAATACTATTTGGTTGTGCCGGTAATTGATCTCTCATAAAAACACCTCTGAAGTTTTTTATCCTGAGTTTTTTAGCAGCATCAATTAAATCAAAATTAGACATTGGAACTATCGGTTTGGAAATCGAAGATTTCGGAACTATATCGTTCCTGGAATTCGAAGACCCTTTCCGCTGTACCATGAATTCGGGGTTCCTGGTAGTCTTAGACCTTTTCCTTTTTTTTTATAACCCTTTCCAGTTGCCTTTTTCAACGCCATTCCTGCTGCGGTACCAATAGCTCCTAACGCTGCCGCCTTCGCCACCGCTGGGGCCGCTGCGGCAATCAATCCTGGAATCAACCCTAACAACGGGAATATACCACCAGTCTTTTCCATGTTACGGATCGCGTTTGTAGAAAGAGTAACCTGAACTCCCTTTTTTTCTTCCAACGCTTTATTAAAATGATTAACCTGAGTTTTTGTTAGCGATAGTTTATTCCCTCCGCCATTCATCTGATTAAATTTCAGCGTTATTGTGGTTCCACATTGCTTAGCTGATTTAGATTGTAATTTTTTTATTTGACCAGGTGTCAATGTGACATTGATATTACTATACGACATTATACAAAATAGATTGATTCTAAATTCAATTATAGATTTAGAAAATCTTATAGATTTTCTACTGGTGCATCTACCAATCTCATTCGTCCACCAGTACCCTCAAGTATCATTGACTTATCACTGAGAATGACAGCAACTGCTCTATAATTAACAATAACAGCAGGACGGGTTACACGAGCTCGGAAGTGTATATCAACTACGGACTGTTTCATCAAGTCAAGATGTTCTAGGGAAAAGTAATAAATCGGATACAGACCTTTAAAATCCAATTGTGATATTTGTAGACCAGTATCTACATTTTGATCACGTCCCATAAATGATAGCAATCGATGATAAACTCGTGCAATGTGGTTATTTTCATAGTTAAGTTGTATATCCTCTGATGGTTCTTGTTGTCCGTTTATTTTTAGTGAAACTTCATTACATCCGATTTGATCAAATATCATATGGGAACTTTCTTGATTATCCAATCGCGCTTTATCCTGTAGAGCAATAAAAATATGCCGTGGAGCTGAAACACCCTGTCGTGCTGCCAAATGCCATGTAAGTGTACCATCAATATTAGAATCCATGGTATCTGTGGACGTTGTCAACCAGCTTAATAATCTCTTTCCTCCCCGATCCATAAATGACAGTAACCGCGGTTCTACTGACAATGATGGAGTCAACACTGGCATCCACAGTGATAGTTTTGATAAAATTACTTTACCCGCTGCACCGCCAATACGCCAGATTGCATTATTATCATCACCCTTTCTCACTAGTGCTACAGTATGCTTTACTCCATAAATAACTTTTCTGACGTTTCTACAAAATCCAAATATATGATGGAGCGGAATCGCACATGAAAATCGTCGACGATCTCCTTGTAATGTTGCTATTCTTGTTGCAGCTCCTAGATTGAAATTCTCATCATTGTTTATAATCATATCCTCGATACCACCAACAGCACCAGCAACAAAATTAACAGGATTAGCAGCACGATCCTTTGGTTGTCTTATAATAAATGGATTTTTACCCGCTGTATTTTTAACATCCTTTGCAAACATCATAGATGGACCGGCCGATCTTGTATAATCGTCAGAGTATCTTGCTAGCCCTAGTATTGTTGTTGCTACATCAACTTCACGTTCAATAGATTCGATTTCTTTTCCATCAATGAGATATCTAGCACTTTTAAATAATGCCATGATACCATTATTGACAAAACCGACTTGGATATTAGCTGCATATGGTGTATTAGCTACAACATCTGTTACAAGTTCACCTTCGACTTCAATAAAGGCTTCAGCGGGTAAAAAGTATTTACTTGTATCATGAACTTGAAGTTCAATTCTTCCTCGAAGATCAGGTTGCACTGCGTGATAAGCAAAAAATTGATAATCGCGTACAGAGGTATCTTTGAGCACTGGGGCTTCCATGTCAAATGCAACATCAGGGTTTTGTTTGAACATTTTTATTATATACCCTTTGGTCTAAATCAAAATAATTTTTATAAATTAATTATTTAGTTGGGTGTATTTAATAATGAAAATATCTGAAAAAAAAAACGATAATGAAGATAGCGTTAGAAACATTAATGTTTCTGATACAAGTGATTCTGATGCTAGTATTTCTACAATAACCATAACAACTGAGAATCCTGTCCAAATAACTAGAATAAATGATTCTGGAATCATAAATGATTCAAACCCCAGAAACACTAGTGTTTCTAACGCTAGCATTTCTACAATAACTATAATATTTGGAAATCCTCTCCAAATAAATATTTCTGGAAATACTTGTATTTCTAACGTCGAAATTTCCTAAAACCACTTCCGGAAATTCCACTTCCCGCTATCATATTTGCTGTTATGTTATCCTGAATCATGGACTGTAGTTTTTCATCTACCGCATTATTTATAATTTTACTAACACTAGCAGGCATTACCGTGGTAGATGGCAAAACACTTGCATTAATGTTTTTAGGTTTTGATTGGAAATTCGAAGAATTTCGTCGTCGAACTAACGTTGTTAGTTTATCCTTAGCGGCTGAAAATGCCTTCCCGGTAAGATCCCCAATAGTATTAATACCCTTATCTCGGATAACATCAATTGCTTTCATTGATAATTGTTTTGCAAACGGAGCCACTTTTGGAGCCATTCTTGAAAATAATCCCATTATAGTATTACCGAGACCATCTCCATAGTATACTTGGTATTTTGGTAATCGTGAGTTTACCACGTAGACATTCGTTGGTTTATCATGGTTGTAGTGTATGATCATTCTTCTATATACAAAAACACTAGTGTTTTTCCAAATGCTAAAGCATTTCCAAATGATATTTATCTAATCACTATGATAACCATAGAAATTCGAAGAATTTCCATCCAAAGAATTTTCTACTAACTCTTCAATAAAATCTCGATATGTGCTGATATCCATGATACCACCTTGAAATAACCTCCTACAGATATCAGCGGCTTCATTAATTATTTCTGGTGAATTATTCCCGGCTCGTTTTCCTCCTACGAGTACTTCTAATCGTGCTATATCACCAAGAATATTACCAGGACAGGAAATATTTGTATTTCCAGAAACGCTAGCGTTTCTACTAGTGTTTCCAACTAAACCACTACCACTTGAATATCCCTTTCCTGAAGATCCCTCATCTTGAAGGGATTTTAAAAAATCCTCAAGTTCTGTATCAACACCCGTTGCACCTTGTGTATCTATTTCTGAACTGGGTTTTGATTTTTTAGGTGAAAAGGATATTTTCTTCGAGGGATGTTTCCGCCGCTGTAATTTTTGTGGTTTTTGTTGTTTTTTTAGTTCTTCATATTGATTGTATACATTACCCACTATTTCCATATATTTAATGTATGATGCACTATCTGTTTTAATTTGACTTTTCCCAGTTTTTATTTTGTAAATCACATCAGCGTAATGTTGTAAATCCTTAATATACTTATGATACTCTTTTTTCAACAGTTTTTTTCTGTTTTCATAACTCGTAACAACAAACGCAGGAATTTTATCTGGATTAGTGTTATCAATTTCTGCTATCCCCGCCTCGTTAAATCTCTCCCGTAAACCCTCTACTGTTCTTTTTGATTCAAGTGGCAATTCATCACCGACATCAATACCACTTTGTCGTTGTATTTCCATCTGAGTTGCCATATCACCTGAAAGTTTTTGTACAGCCTGTTTTGTTTGTCCAGTTTCGATTGCTATTTTTTCAAGTTCACCAAGAAGAGGCCTCTCTGTTCGTTTTCCCTCTTTAGGGATATCACCGTATATAGCTCGTTCAGTAGCTGTTTTCACACCCTCAGTTGCACTAACAATAGGTTTGAAGAGTTGTTCTGTATCCTCTGTAAAGTCAGTCTGAAGTGATTGCCGCTGTTGAAGTTTTTCACGGATTCTATCACGAAGGGGTAATATTTTCTGGATAGCTTCAAGTCGTTCTTTAGTGTTACGTGTGGTCAATGATTGTCCTATCATTATTAAAAGAGTATCACTATTGTTAAATTGCAAGCATTTCATCAAGTAAAAAAAAAAGAATACACCAACCTGTTATACTTCCCTGTTGTTGTACTCACACACACATAATTTTACTTCCTCGTTTACCTAGGTAGTGATTATACATGTCATATCAAAGGAGGCTCTCTACGCGTGGGGCTCATCACCCTCAAAATCCAAAATCCAAAATCCAAAATTCTACGAATTTTTAACGAATTTTTAACGAATTTTTAACGAATTTGTAACAAATTTTTAACGAATTTTTATTGAGAGTTTTCCATCAATATTTTTAATTGTCTCACTTTACAATTAATAAGTCTCTTTTGTTCATATTCTAAGCCTAATTGCTTTCGTACACGTTCAACGATGCTACATAATGGTACGAAGACATTAACATCTTCCGTATTGACTAAGCTCTCACGTATAAGCTTTTGGATATTCTTAATTAAAAAATATTTTTTAGATAGGACATATTTTCCAGTCTGTTCTGCAAATTGTATATCCTCGAAATCGGTCATAATTTGATCACAATCCAAACCTGAACATAATTTTATATTTTGATCCTTAAGTTTGTTGATTTCAATAATAATCAATTTGAGATTTTCAAGATTCATATATATATAAAAATATATTTGTTCAAAATGAATTCTGGATACACTAAGGTGTTGAGCATCTTAGTATACCCAGAAGCTTAATGCGATTATAGGTGATTATGATTATATACAATATAATGGATGACGACGGCACAATAACCCCTGATCTAGTGTAGTAGGCGGTTATATACGGTTTGGTTTTACTATTAATAGTATTTACCAGTTAGACACATAGGACGGTACAACAATAGATTATAGGTGAATGAATTGATTTTCAATGACAATGGATGACGACGGCACAATAACCCCTGATCTAGTGTAGTAGGCGGTTATATACACATAGGACGGTACAACAATAGATTATAGGTGAATGAATTGATTTTCAATGACAATGGATGACGCGGGCTATTCTACATTCAAGTGTAAACCAAAACCGCAAAATCAAAACTTTGGTTTTGAATGTCAATAATAACGTTCATACCACGTGTGACGGTGTGGTTTTGTTTACACTTGAATTTCGGCTAAATGCCCAATTATAATAAAGACGAATTTGTATATATATACTCATTACGACGAGGTGATATAAAAGAGGTGTAGTGATTGTAATTATTTGTTTGTTTATTAGCGATCACTGACAACGTTGAAAACACATATAATACTTGAAACAGACATTAAAAAAAATGTTTAAATACAACGTGTCTATAAAACAGTTCTGTTAATACTTGAAAAAAGACAAAATTGATTGTGTTTTGTTCAGATTTATTTAATTATAACAACCAATCAAAATCAATGTTAGAAACGCTAGCGTTCCATGTTTAAGATCCGTAACTCTGTCATTAGTGGAAATCCTACGGATTTCACACGCGTTATACCTAACGGAGTTATTTCCCCACATAAATAAACTGAATTTTGTTTTTAAAACGTTTTGAAAAAGCGGTCTTATAAATTCCCTCTGCTACTTTTTGTACCGAGGGGGGGGTAATATCGAAATACTTACCAGCCTCTGACATTGATTGAAGTACCATCTCCTTGTTGTCAGTATTAAACGATCTTACTGGTCTCTTCCCAATTGATTTACAAGTACCAGTATTTCCAGATGCAGTATTCTCACTTTGTGTAACAGCTCGTAAATTATTCAAAGAATTATGTGTCCTAATACCATCAATATGATCAATAACAAGGCCATCCTTGATTGATCCATTATACACTTCATAAACGAAACGGTGATTAAGATACCTTTTCCCTCCAGCACTAAACGTCAAATATCCCATACCATTATCCCGCCCAACAGATTTCCTATTTTTACAATGTCTGACAACACCATCACGAGAAGCTTCGTAATTTTTAATAACAGGATGTCTTTGAAATTCTTGGCTCATTTATATATAATATATCTATTTGTCTAATTCGTTAATTGGCTGAATTATAACATTGACAAATCTTTTTATATAATCAGCAGACGTTTTTATGATTTTGCCGTCATTGACGTCGTTAGGATTTTTGATTCTTCGCTTGTCATAATAACGTTTTAACTCTCTATAACGCTTACCCCCGCAATTAATGCATAACTGCGACTTGCCTCTTACACCTACCCCACAATGCAAGCATGGTAGAGGTCCCTCCGAACCGTTTCTTACACTCTGCATATGATACCCACAGAATTCATTTCTGCATGATTTGTTACACGGAGTCTTTGATCCAATCATAAGCCATTTGCAATGATTCATTATATAAAAATTTTCTTATTTAAATACTTGTTTTAATTATAATATGTCAGAATCTAGGAAACTCTCTAGACCGATACATAAAAAAAGAGTTTCCAAGAAGGATTTTACGATGGAGTTTAAGAGATTATCGAAAATTAATCCGGATAGAATCTCTGATAAACCATTAAGAGATGATAAAGCCCTGTTGAGTAAAATCAACAACTGTTTTAAAGAGTTTAAGTGTGATGGAGCAGAATATATTTATTTCACATATCGAATTGCTAGTGTTCCAACGGTTGATTTTACCATGAATGATGAAAGAGCAGCTGAGATACTTTCACGTCTGGTAAGGAATTATTTTTTCAGAATAAAATTTATTATCAAAGAAGAAGGTGAATGGTTTATCAGGGATAAATTTGAACCAATCCTCAAGGATAAACAAACTCTTACTGTGAATAGAAATTCCAGGCCAGGAATTCTAACAGGAATTGATAGACCATATTACGAGAGATCATATCCTGTAACGGTCGTTGTGTATGGGTTATATCCGATAAATAATAATCCTAATATTGCAAAACTAGCACCTATGAAAACGGCGATAAAATCACCATGTGATTTGAATTTGAATTTGAATTTAAATTGTGTAGCAACACGGGTAATAGAACACTTTACAAATTCCCTCCGAGGAAACAAATTAACTGATCTACGAAGAAAAAAAATAACCGAATGGGAACTAACAGTGAATCAACATGGAGCAAGGATTTCCGATATAGCTAAATTAGAAGCATTATTAAAATTTCCAATATCGGTAGCAACGATAACCGGAGAAGTATTATACGAACCGAAATATCAATCGCGAGGAGCTCCAATTGAAATTATTGATCATAACAAACACGCGTGGACACCAGCGGTAAATATATTTCCACGAGAAAGAACTGTTCGATATATATCTAAAGAATTTTCTAAGGATGGTTTCTATGAAGAGAAATTATTTGATGCTATTCACGCATTAACCAAAGACGACCCTGTGTCAGTATGGTTAATCAGTAGTAATGATCATCCGGAAATAGGATTTGATCAGTTTGTAAAACCAAATGGTGAATTATATCGAACTGAAGAATTAGATACTAGAATGAAAAAAATCGCTAATGAGTATTTAGAAGGAAACACTAGTGTTTCTACTGTAGAAAAACTACTTACGGATAGTTTTACTATTCCATCAGTGGTAGCTCACTTCGCACGAGAAAAGAATTCATGGCGCCCAACACGAAATAATTTTCTGGAGGACGTGAAGTTGAGTTGCGTCGAATTTGGTCATGGAGGATTGTGGAATACGAAATACTCACGTGATGGTATGATTTCAATTGATATATCCGCGTGTTATCCTGGAAGTTTTCTCGGGTATGGAGAATGCTCTGAGTACTTCAAACGATTTGGACACCCCACACATGAAATGACTCGTGTTGCGATTAATGGTCCATTACCCGGAACTGCTAGCAGTTCTAATTTTGATTTAACCGGGTTCGCTCGTGTGATATCATTCGAATTAGCTACAGGGTTACATCCGTGTAGTTATCTTTGGCTTGGTAGACATATGTATGAAAAAGCGTGGATGCCAATTGTGCTATTGCGGTATATGATCGATAGTAAGATGTTACAATCGTTAATTGTCAGTGAAGCTATTATTTGTTATAACGCTCAGAAAGATGTTTGGTTACCAAAACCCGATCTAGAAAAAATAATTAACGAACAACGAAAACAATTTCTAGATGGAAATTCGAAGAATTTCAGCGAGGAACAAATCATAGATTGGTCTAAGAAATTATTCGAAGGTAGTAATAGAGAGGCTAAAGATCTCGGACGAAAAATAATCGGTAAATTCACTCAAGGTGGAAGATTTGATAATGCAAAATACTCTTCGAGATTAATCATAGACGATGAAGAATACAATTTCATAATATCTGATTTAATAAAAAAAGGGAAATTTGTAACCCGTAAGAACGCTTTTCTATCAGGGGAATTAGATGAGGAAGCTTACAAATCTGCGAGTGGAACTAATAATGTTTGGGTAGATGATGTCCTTCGAAATGGTAAGAAACTAGGTACGGTTGTTACCTACTGTGATGGAAAAAGTTGTCAATACACACATTTGAGAAGTTCTATGCTAGCCTATTCTTGTATTAATCTATTCTCGATGATAAATAGATTTCCTAATACCGCGGTTAGAGTAGCTACTGATTCGATGTATATCCATGAGAAATACAAATCAGATGTAGCTAAATTCACAGATCCTAAGGAAGCGTGGGGAAATTGGAGGTTTAAAAAAGAAACACTACATGAGTATTGTAAATCCGCAGACGTTACTATGGATGATAAATACTTGAAAAGTAACCATAATATCTCAGAGATTCAATCAGAATTTTCTACTGCACCGCCCGTATCAGATCCGATTTGTAGATACAAGACAGTTTATTTAAACGGCTGTGGTGGATCAGGAAAGACAACTCGGGTAATTGAATTATTTCGTCGTGGAAACGCTAGCGTTTCTAACATGATTGTGCTAACACCAACTCACAGACTCGCCAGAGAGATGATAGCGCGGGGAGTAAAAGCCTGTACTTATCACAGCTTCTTTCGATGGAAAGGCGATACATGGACTCCTGATCGAATGGGCGATAAATTTATTCCTGAAATAATAATCTGGGATGAAATATGCACGGTATCGTTGACAGTATTACAGACATTTCTATCATGGTTGTTGACAAAAAACACAAAAGTCGTCATGTGCGGGGATCACGGCCAACCGCAGCCATTTGTTGGTGGATCTCCACATGAATGGTTAAAGGGTTTTGTAGACTATTATGAAGAGATTAATACCGACCATAGATCACTTGATGAACAATTACGCAAGTTCAAAACGCTAATTAGATTACAACCGGATAAAATCCAATGTGAAATAGCGCGTGAAATAATCTCTGAAACTCCCATGAATGATTTTTGGGAAATGTGGAAGCCAAATGATTTAATAATCGCGAGTAGAAAAATAGTCAGAGACGCACTTCAGATGAAGTTGTTTGCGCTACATAAAGAAAAATTTGCAACGCTTCCAGTACCACTCTGTTATAGACCTAAGGATACACGAAAGCAGAATATCGACGTTGACATTCCTGGACAACAACAAAAGCAGAATTTAGTATTAAATGATATTGTGTTGGTTGATATCAGCGTCGTCGAAGATGCATTAGGGAACTCTGATAAATCCCCGTGGACGCTAGGTTATGCAGCAACAATACACTCTTCACAGGGATTGACTATATCCGATACAACTCTTTGGATAGTAGATAATCGCATTGAGTGGTCAAATTTAGTTTATCTAGCAGTATCGAGAGTACGGCGAATAAACCAACTTCGAAGAATTGTTGTTGACGATGAAATCATTGGTAACGATATTATCACTGGTGATTTTATCACTGGTGATATAATCAGAAAAAAACTCTCTGGCTATAAACAACAGGATAAAAAAAATAAACGAGAATTTGACATTGATGCTGAATTAATAATCACTTTGAAGCAACAACAAAATAATTACTGCGCGAGTTGCAATTGTATAATGCGTTGGCAGTATTCGGATAAAGATCCTCGCCAATTCACCGTAGACAGAAAAAATAACAATCTCGGTCATGTCAGAAACAATGTGATGTTGACCTGTCTTGAGTGTAATAGACGCCGGGGTGACAGCACCCTGGGTGCTAATTAAGACCACGCGGTGGTAATTGAGTATCCTCAGGAATCACTTGTAATTGTTCGCGTGTAAAACCCCGCTGAGGAGCAGTTGAATCCAGTCTATAGATTGGAGGTCTACCCGTAGATCGTGTTATGCCGGATATATTATGCGTAGTGACACTCCAAATAGGATCAGTAGCTCTTTTTTTACCACCCTCAAGCTCTCCTGGTTCGTATAAGTACCTTACAATGACATTACTACCAAGAATTGGTTGGGAAACGCTAACGTTGGAAACACTTGTGTTTCTAGAGAAATCTTTTTGTGGTTGTACGGGTATATACTTCTTTTTAATAGCGTTGACAGGTTTCATATTAATTGTTCTAGTAATCTCATTATTGATTGCGGTAACTACACCTGGTAATCTCTTGACCCATTCACGGGATCGCTTTTCTTGAATGAATTCTTTCGCGTATTGATATCCAAATAACCGCTCAGCAAGTGTCCGATTAAACCGTTCAACAATTGCCTGATCGCGATGTAGCGCAGTGTGTCCTCGTCTGATGGCGACATTATGATGTTTCATCATTGTTAAAACAGCGCCTTGAAATTCCTTGCCAGGATCAACTTGTAACAGATTTGGCCAGCGCAGAGGACCTCGTCGATAAATCCTCTCAAATGCAGAAGCTACTTCAGTAGATGATTTTGTCCTTAACGGTTCTGCTTGTTTGTATCTACTCGCAATATCAACTAACGTTAACGCGTATTTGTAACCGTTGTCATGCGGCAGAAATAGTATATCAGCTTGATGAACTTCATTAGGTGTTGTAACATCAAAATGCGAGTAGTTAATTTGTTTAGGCGCTGGTAGATAAATTTGCCATATTGCCTGTTTGGATAACCAGTTTGCCGCTGTAGTTTTTTTCACCTTTGATGCGCTAGCGAGTTTATTAATTGCTGCGTAACCTCTCCAGTATCCTCTCGGAGAATAATAAATAAATTCCATATTATTAATTATCCAGCACCTAACATCAATTTACCCTTCATAGCAGATTTTACCAACCAAGAAGCCAACTTTTCTTTGAAGGATTTATCAGGAATAGCATTTAACGCATGAATTAATTTTACATCTGCAAGATGTCTATGTTGAAGATTACTGCTTTTATAAGCGACATCATGAACATGACACGCCTTATCAATAGCGTTTATTGGATACTCGCCGGGTCGGGGTTGATTTTGATCATCAAGTCTGATATCTAATCGTGTTCCCGGTCCACAGTAGCTATATCCTGGAAGGTGCTTTTCTCCTGGATACTTTGCCCACGGTGTTCCTGGGAGTTTTGTCAATTTGGCTGCAATATCACCTCCTCGTTTTTTTTTAAAGCCTTGGTTGCACCAAGGGAAGTAAATCTAAATTTTTTCGTACTACATTGTACGCATTTACCAGAAAGCGCTGATCGATTATTTTTCGTTGTAATCGTCGTCAAGTCATTTGTGCCAGTACGTGTCCTACACTTCACACAATATAGATCCATAATTTATATATAACAGTTATGAATGTAATTGATTATTCAGCTACTCGACAACGAAAACCTATTAAACATCATGCAATGTTACCAGATTCTATTCGCGCGATTATCATCGGACCATCTGGAAGTGGTAAAACACAATTGCTACTTAATTTAATAACGAGATGGATGAAGTGGGATAAGTTGTATATGATTGCTCCGAGTGTAGATGATCAGCGATGTTATGAAGTGTTAAAAGATTTTAACGAAGCCGCGCAAGAAATTAACGGCGATGATATTATTGAGTTTATAACCGATATCGAAGAGGCACCTAGCATTGACTCCATTGACGGAAGTATTAACAATTTAGTTGTATATGATGATATCATGTTAGATAATCAAAAAAATCCTGCTAGAATATTTTCCCGAGGCAGACATAAAAACACCGACGTGATATATGTAACTCAACGTTACACTCAAATACCAAAAGTGATCAGAGATAACTGCAATATGCTGTGTGTATTTAACGGAGTTGATACTCATACTCTTAGAAATATTTGGCAAACTTGGTGCGGTGGCGATATGGATCATAATCAATTTAAAAATTTCTTTAGCCGCGCTCAGACAATCCCACACGGATTTATCACAATAGCATTACATGATTCACGGGCACGATACCGAATTGGACTTGATCAAATATTTAGTTAGCGCATAGCAGCAGAGAATGTGAACGCTAATGACAATGGCGTCTTTTTTTTTTACTAAATGGAACCTTACAAGGAAGCCTTTAGTTTACCAAATTGAGGCCTATATAAGCAATTTTGGGAAGCCTCAGTTTACTAAATTGACGCCTATAAAAATTGGTCTGTTCACACTCTCTGCATTTTGTTAGATATTTTCGGTTTCCGTAGAAGCCTTATTTTTGCTTGAAAACTTGGTCTGTTCACCTCCTCTGCTGCTGGCCAAAAAAAAATCAATGAAATCAAAACTTTTATCCTAGGGTCAGGAGGCGAGCCGGACAACGTTTTCAATGAAATCAGGCTTCTACGGCCAAGATGTGGTGAATCGGATACAAGTTTTCATGGATCAGTCCCAAAAAAAATCAATGAAATCAATGAAATCAATCTCCATTCGATGAAAATCCTTTTAGGATTTCAACCGAATATTTGATCCAGTCCTTAGGACGAAAATCACTACGACTTTACAAACAGACTTATTTGTAAAACCTCCTCTTGTAGATCAATTAGATTATTGGACTGATCTGTGAGTTTGAAATTAATTCTTGTTAATGAATCATTATGACACCGCATATAGACTGGATTCACCGGGGACTCAATTATTAAAAATCCTGGAGGAGCTGTTGGTGCAAACGAATAAAGAATATATCCTTGCTGAGCTTGGTTTGATCGTTCGAGATTAATTTGATAGCTTCCTTCGATAACATCGCATACTAAATTGAGCGCAATCACCGTTGAAATATTCACATTGAACGGAGCAATATGCCTGCCACCACCATCTGGGTCATTATTATGTTTGAGGATTTTTATTTCCGGTAAAGTTGTTTTTTTCCATGCATCATGAATTATTTTAAAACCAACATCGATGCTGTCACTGAGAAGTTTTTTTAGTTTTGGTACGTTATATCCTGGTAGTTTGAATGTGGGGATATCTTCAACGCGGATTTTATAATCTGATGCAAATCCTTCTCTCGATATGGGATTATCTGCATCTAATATATCCTGAATAATTTTTAAATTAAATGTTTCCATATCGTCGATAATTTTGTTGCATGTTTCTACGACGCTGATAAATTCATCTCGGGTGAGAGAGCCGGATTTAAGAGATATTAACAACAGCGAAAAATCATTATTCATTGCCTTGAAATTGTCATTGATTTTAAGATCGCGAGCAGTAAGAAATCTCTCTTCCTTATTTATTATATTGTGAAGGATATTAAAAAAATCTGTAGTGACTTGGTGATCTTTATAACTTTTTACTGGATTATCAGATTTTATCCTGTCGGTGATATAATCGTTTTTTTGTGGTTCTGGTAAATCAACGGTTTTTCCCCCTGGTGGTAATTCAGGCCATCCTAGTACGGTTCTAATAGAACTCTGATATATATCTACGACGTATCCTTCTGTGCTTATTTCAATGGCAGATGATAGTGTTGGCTCATGAACTGTTATAGCTATTTTTGACTCTTTTCCAGTAATCGATTTTATTCTACGCGCGAATTCATTATTGATTTGTTCAATTTGGTATGATCCGGTTGGTATGGAAACAACGTTCCAGTCTGGGGTACCGTCGTCTTTATTCTTATTTGCAAATACCAGGGAATTATTGGGTTGTTGACCACCAGATGATTTTGATCTGATATTAGGCCAACTGTGATACACTCGTAATTTTGCTAGCGCTATCTCCTTCACTGGGACCGGAGAGGGGAAATTCACACTGAATTCTGGATTCGTTGAGGTTATTGAGATCATGCTGGTTTGTACTGGGTTTGTGTTCTCCACTATTTGTTGAAGTAATTCCATCTGTGTTGTCATTGTTATTATACTCATGATGTATTTCTAATTTTGATACTGCGGAATCATAGACACGTACCATCACTGAGAACTCACTATCTGATATCGTTGAGGTTATTGAGATCATTCTGGTTTTCGGGTTTGTGTTCTCCAATTCCATCGGTGTTGTCATTGTTATTATACTCATGTTTTTGTATTTCTAATTTTGACATCGCAGAATCATATACATCTACCATCGCTGAAAACTCACTCTCTGATATAATTGTATCATCGAGAGATGACGATATCAATGAGGATAATTGCGAGCATGCAGTGGACACAACATGAAATTGAATTATGTAGTCTTGTAGTTTTCGTTGGCTGCATGATGATATTTTTTTTGTGATTATTGAAATTATTCCAGCGATTGTTGTTGCCGCAGAAATGCAAATTGGAACAGCTATCGGGGCCATCATTGTCACTGAAGACAGTATAATTCCAGCTCCGGTGATTACACCACTCACTGAATACACGGTAACATCAATTGCGGTAATTCTCCTGCGATATTTTTTAATTTTCATTGCATACTCCTCAGACAGGGTTTTGAGTCTAGTTTGAAATTCTCTGACCTGATCATAACGATATTGCGATGATGAAATCATTTTTTATTTTAAAAACGCTAGCGTTTTCAATTGTGAAATCCGAAGGATTTTCCTTTCAATTTTCAACTTAAATCCGCTACGAATTCCACATACCATGTTCTTGAGACCCTAACCAAATTTTTATCAGTAGATGTTATCGTGAACTTTTCAGTTGTATCCTTGTCGATGATCGTTGAAATCGTATTATTGACCCCGGATGAACTGGACGATGAAATATTAAATTGAGTCAATGGTGTTACTAGTGTTAATCGATAAATACCCTTGACGGTTGCAGTGATATGTGTTGTTTGTAGGTGTCCACTCAAATGATCCGTGTTGGATAGTGTATACTACGTTATTGGTTTTCTTATGAGGGATTTTTATTTTTTCAATGGTTGTTTTGCTATTCCCGGTAAATTCTCTAAAATCAGCGATAGCTTGACGAGTGAATCTGTTAAGGGCTTCAGCGTTTGTTTTTGTGTTTAGGATTTCATAATTAACATCAGAGATAGATTTATCAATGGCGTCGGTTGTTGCTTTTGTTGCTTCGTTGATAACCTTTTGATCATCAACAAACGTTTTAATTTCAGCGATGGATTTTTTAATATCAGGGAGTTTTATTTCAATTTTATCGAATGTAGTTCCAATAAATTTATCAATGATATTTCTACGAAATGAGGTAAACTGTTTTATGTGTTCTTCGGTTTTAGATTGAAGTGTTGCTAGTTCCAACAGAGAATTTTTTAATTCATCGTTGAGAGTTTTAAATCGATCTGTAATCGTCGAAAAAAGTACACCCGGTTTGAGTTTACCCTGATCGGAAAATAATGCGATAGTATCCTCGATTGCGTTTCGTTGTTTAACCAAAATATCATCCAACGACACATTACTGCTTTTCAATTTACCCTGTTTGTCTTGAAATACAACTATTTCGTTCGGGTCAACATTTGCTAGATTTAACGTCTCAGCTATTTCATCTTTGATTAGTTTTTTTACATCACTCGTTGCAGTGTCATCGGGTTTAGGTTTCAGAAGTCTTCCCCAAATATCAATCATGTTATAGTAAAACTCTTTCTCTCTCTAAAATCTTCGTTGACGACTTCGTCGTTGCCAGCGATTACTAGTGTAGTCATTTACGACAATGTGTGGTGGTTTTCTAGATGCTGAAATAGCGTTAAGGACATTTAATACTTCACTGCCGCATATTGGTGGGTCATTGATTTGTTGTGTTGGTAGCGTAGAATACCAAGTCTTCATTGGAAAATTTTTTATATAACGCATAAACTCTTTTGGCGGGGCTAATCCATATGAATCAAAATAGACAATCCCACGTGGATCAATAGCGTATGCAACCCAGTGAGTTCCAGGTCCGGTGCTGTTATCAAGATTAATAATACCTGTTTCAGTTTTGTTTGGTTGATGTGGTAATTGATCTTTCATAAAAACACCTCTGAAATTTTTAATCGCTAGTTTTTTAGCAACATCCATTAAATCAAAATTGGACATTGGCGTGAAATCTGAAGGATTTCCAATCGAAGATTCCTCAATTAATAAACCGTTCCTGGTAGTCTTAGACCCCTTCCGCTGTACCATGAATACGGGGTTCCTGGTAGTCTTAGACCTTTTCCGCTGTACCATGAATACGGGGTTCCTGGTAGTCTTAGACCCTTTCCCTTTTTTTTATATCCTTGTCCAGTTGCCTTTTTCAACGCCATTCCTGCTGCAGTACCAACGGCTCCTAACGCCGCTGCTTTAGCCACTGCTGGGGCTGCTGCTGCAATCAATGCTGGTATTGCAGCTAACAATGGAAATATACCGCCTGTTTTCATCATATTTTTGATAGCAGCCGCAGAAAGAGTAATCTGGACACCTTTTTTTGCTACAAGTGCATCATTGAAATGTTTTATTTGACGAGTTGTCAGCGATAATTTATTTGTACCACCAGTCATTTGATTAGGTTTCAACGTGATTGTGGTTCCACATTTTTTAGCCGATTCTGATTGCAATTTTTTGATTTGACCAGGAGTTAACGCAACACTAATAACACTATATGACATTATACATAATAGATTGATTCTAAATCGTTTACAATTTCAATGAAAAATCGAGAAAATCGTTCAAAGATTTTCTACTGGGGCATCTACCACTCTCATTCTTCCTCCAACACCTTCGAGTAGCATTGATTTATCACTGAGAATGACAGCAACCGCTCTATAATTAGCAATAGCACCACGAGTCACATTAGCTCTAAAATGTATATCAACAACAGATTGTCTTGTTAAATCAAGATGTTCCAATGAAAAGTAATAGATTGGATACAGATTCTTAAAGTCGTATTGTGATATTTGTAGACCGGTATCGACATTTTGATCACGTGCCATAAATGACAACAATCTATGATAAACTCGTGCAATATGATTTTCTGTGTAATTAAGTTGTATATCTTCAGATGGTTCCTGCTGGCCGTTTATTCTCAGTGAGACGTCTTTCACACCCAACTGATCAAATATCATATGACTGAAACGTTGATTGCCAACTCGTGTGTTATCCTGTAACGCTACGAATATATGACGTGGTGCAGCAACACCTTGTTTTGATGCTAGGTTCCACGTGAATAACCCGTTGATATCTGATTGCTTCACATCTGTACTCACTGATAACCAACTCAACAACGACTTTCCTCCTTGGTCCATAAATGATAGTAATCGTTCTTCTGCGGTGATTGCTGGAGTCAACACTGGCATCCACAATGATATTTTTGTTAATTTGACTTTACCGGCATCATCATTGGGGGCTGCATTGTCTGCTGGAATCCTCCAAATTGCGTCGTTATCATCACTCTTTCGTACAAGCGATACTGTATGCTTCGCCCCGTAGATAACTTTTCTGACGTTTCTTCAGAATCCAAATATGTGATGCAGTGGAATCGTGCATGAAAATGATTTACGCGCTCCTTGCAACATTAAAATACGTGTTGCAGCTCCTAGATTGAAATTAGCATCGTTGTTTATAATCATATCTTCGACCTCAGCATCACTATTATCACGTTTTTTTGGTCGTCTTATAATAAATTGATTTCCTCCAGCGGTATTTTTAACATCTTTTGCAAACATCATAGAAGGTCCTGCTGATCTTGTATAATCATCAGAATATCTTGCTAGCCCTATGATTGTTGTAGCCACATCAACATCACGATCTATCGACTCAATTTCTTTTCCATCAATGAGATATTTTGCACTCTCAAATAACGCCATAATACCATTATTGACAAACCCGACTTTAGTACCAGCTGGATACTCTGTATCATTTGTTCGTATAATTTCTCCTTCGATTTCAATAAACGCTTCACAGGGCAAAAAGTATTTACTGGTATCATGGACTTGAAGATCAATTCTTGCTCGACTATTTGAGTCTATGGCATGATAGGCGTAATATTGATAATCGCGTACAGAATCATCCTTGCCAACTGGGGTATCTATATCAAATGCTGGATCACGTGACTGTTTGAACATTTTATTCTATTTATCAGAGTCTAAATCGCGAAATCGTAAACGATTTTCATCGTGAAAAACGCTAGCGTAAAAATCCGTAGGATTTCATCGACGTAGTTTTTTAAAGCCACTTCCTGCTATCATATTTGCGTCGGGGGTTAAAGCCATCGACGCTAGTTTTTCATCTACTGCGTTATTTATAATTTTACTAACACTTGCAGGCATTTCCTCTGTAGACGGTAACGGTTTCTTTTTTCGCCTCACTAATGATGTTTTTTTATTCTTCGCAGTTGAAAATGCCTTTCCGGCAAGATCTCCAACGGCACCAATACCCTTATCACGAATAACATCAATGGCTTTCATTGATAACTGTTTAGCTAACGGCATCACTTTTGGGGCCATTCTTGAAAAGAATCCTAAAATGGTATTGCCTAAACCATCTCCATAGTATGCTTTATAAACTGGAAACCGTGAATTAACTACATAGACGGGGATTGGTTTATCATGATTGTAATGTATGATCATTATTTGAAATCAGAAACAATTTTTCAATTGTAAAACAATTTGTCAATCGCTGTGATACCCATTTGCTAACTCGTCAATGAAATCTCCATATGTTTTGATATCCATGATACCGCCGGCAAATAACCGTCTACAGATATCAGCTGCTTCATTAATTATTTCCGGTGAATTATTTCCAGCTCGGAACCCTCCGATGAGAACATCTAATCGTGATATATCATTGATAACACTATCAGGACATGTCCCTAATCCACTTCCGCTATAACCAGCTGCTTCATCTAGTTTTTCTAAATCCGTTTCTTGTAAATAAACATCATCATCATCATCACGTGGTATTTGTTGTTTTGTAGGAGAGAAAGAAATTTTCTTTGCAGGTTGCTGTCGCTTTCTTTGCAATCTTGGCGTTTTTTGTTGTTGTTTTAGTTCTTCATATTGATTATACACGTGATCCACCATCTTGATATATTCGATGTATGATGCACTATCTGTCTTAATTTGACTTTTTTCAGTTTTGATTTTGTAGAATATATCAGCCCAATGAGTGAAATTCTTAACATATTTATGATGTTCTGGTTTCAACCATTTTTTTCTGTTTTCATAAGACGTAACAACAAGCGCAGGAATTTTTGTTGGATCAGTCTTATCAATTTCTGCTAACCCTTCCTCGTTAAATCTCACGCGTAAATCATCTACTGTTCTTTTTGATTCCATTTGTTTTGTTTGTTCAGTTTTCGCTGCTAGTTTTTCAAGTTCACCGATAACAGATTTCCCCGTCTCGGAAACATCTCCACGTATAGCACGCTCTACCCCTTTTGTTGCTGTGGTTACTGGTTTAAACAATTCTTCAGACCCCAGAGCAAAATCAGTTTGTAAACTCTGTCGTTGTTGCAGTTTATTCCTGACAGAGTCACGAATTGGTACAAATCTCTTAATTGCATCTAATCGTTCACGAGCCAATAGGGTTGTTAATGCTTCATTGACCATTATTTGAAATCGCAAACAATTTTTCAATTGTAAAACACTTTTCCCACTTTTTTGACATGTCGGATGATTTTTGATACGGTCATGGAAGTGTTATTTCATCGTGAGACACCTTCTATCATTGATGTTGATTCTCTAATAAAATAATTAATATCACACTTTCAACATTTCTATTTTGACATGGATGATTTTTGATACGGTCATGGAAGTCTTATTTTGATATTCTGAGGGTGTTATCAGGTATGAGGAAAGTGTCCAAATTGTATATAAAATAAATAATACTGTCACTTCCCTCATTCTATTTTTGATCATCTATCACTGATTTTTTGACATTTTCTCTTGAAGGTTGGCTAAAAAAAATGATAAATGGTCGGGCAATCAATGGTCGGGTAATCAATTTTCTTGAATTAATGCTCGTAGGTTTCTAATTTTAGAGTTGACTTCTTTTTTCAATTCGTATTCATTACCCAATTCTTTTCGTATTCGTTCTACGATAGAATACAACGGGACAAACACACTGATGTCACTGGAAAATGCAAGAGAGTCTCTAATAGAATTCTGAATTCTTTTGATGAGTGCATATTTCTTGGGTAGCATATATTTGTTAGTGCTAACCCCGTATTCTATATCCTGAAAATCCGACTTGATTTGATCAGGATTTAATCCATCTGATAGTTCAATATCCTGATTTTTCAATTTTAAAATTTCAACTATGATGCTATTCATGTTTTCAGAATTCATTATTCTATAACATGACATATCTCTAATTGAAAAATATGACGCATTAGACATAACTAAATTGAACTTTTTGTCCGCTCTTTTTTGAAATAGCCGTCTTGGTTATTCCCGATGCAACTTTTTGTACCGAGGCTCTACAAATATCGAAAAATTTACCGGCTTCATATATCTATTTAAATATTTTCTCTTCGTTAGTTGTTGTATTCAAAGATTTTACTGGTCTCGTTTTTTTTGAGCATTTTCCAGTCTTTCCTCGTTTGTTATTCTCACTTTGTGTGATAGCTTGCAGATTTGATAAATAATTGTTCTTTCGATTAGAATCCTTGTGATCAATAACAAAACCATCTTTGATCAATCCATTAAAACATTCAAATACGAAATGATGATTGCGATATATCTTCTTTCCAACAGTAAACACCAAATACCCCATACCATTGTCAGCACCAACTGGGTTCTTCAGTATACAGTCTTACAACACCATCACTGGATGCTTCATAATTTGTAATCACTGGGTGTGGTCTGAATTCTTGGGTCATTCGTATACTATACTATTTGTCTAATTCAATGACTGACCCATTTGCAGTGATTCATTATACATAAATCTTTCATTTAGACACTTGCTTTTAGTATAGCATGAGGGAGTTCAAGAGATTGACTTCGAAAAATGCTAAATTCAATACTGATAGAGAGTTTAAGAGATTATTGAAAATTAATCTCGATAGACCCAAACGTCCAAGAGACGGAAACAAACGTCCAAGAGACAGAAACATGAAGGAGTTTAAGAGATTATTGAAAATTAATCGCGATAGACCCAAAAAACGTGTAGTAGACGGAAACATGAAAGAGTTTAAGAGATTATTGAAAATTAATCGCGATAGACCCAAAAAACGTGTAGTAGACGGAAACATGAAAGAGTTTAAGAGATTATTGAAAATTAATCCTAGATTTAATCGCGATAGACCCAAAAAACGTGTAGTAGACAGAAACATGAAAGAGTTTAAGAGATTATTGAAAATTAATCCTAGATTTAATCGCGATAGACCCAAAAAACGTGTAGTAGACAGAAACATGAGAGAGTTTAAGAGATTATTGAAAATTAATCCTAGATTTAATCGCGATAGACCTAAAAAACGTAACAAGAAATTACCATGGAAAGATGCTCAATTCAATCTTGATATAGTTTCTAATACACCCAAGAATAAAATTCTTGATAAAGCCATCAGAGACTGTTTTAATGAATTCAAGCGTGATGGAGCATCTTATTGTTGGTCAACATTTCGAATTGATGGTGTTGTTGACGCTACCATGAATGATGAAAAAGCAGCAGTGATCATTTCACGTCTTGGGGAAAAAAGTCATTTTTTCCGAATCAAATTCATTATCCGTGAGGATGGAAAATGGATTATTAGGGATAAATTTGAACCTATCTTGAAGGGCAAAAAAACTATCACCGTGAATCAGGATTCAAAACCAGGAATTTTGACCGGAATTGACAAACCCTACTACGAAAGATCTTACCCTGTCACAGCAGTTGTTTACGGGATCTATCCGCTCAATGAAAAACCTGATATTGCAAAACTAGCACCCATGAAATATTCGACAGGGCTCAATTGTGTAGCAGAACGAATAATAGAACACTTCACAAATGCGTCCCGGGGAAATAAACTAACTGATCTAAGACGAAAAAAAATAACCGAGTGGGAATTAACGGTAAAAGAGCATGGGGCAACAATTCAAGATATAACCAAATTAGAAACATCATTGAGATTTCCAATATCGTTAAGAACAATCACCGGAGAAGTATTAAAAGAACCGAAATATCAATCAAAAAAAGGAAACCCAATTGAAATTATTGATCATAACGAACACGCGTGGTCATCTGCAGTAACAATATTCCCACGGGATAGAACCGTAAAATATATCCCCCAAACTCTGTTTGGAACAGAAGAGTTTTTTTTCAGAGCAGAAATTATTTGATGCTATTTACCATTTGAGTAAAAACGATCCTGTGTCAATGTGGCTATTTCATAGTACTTCAGACGAAGAATGTAGATTTGATCAGTTTGTAAGGCCCAACGGAGAATTGTACCGTACTGAAGAACTACATAATCAAATGAAACAACTAGCTAGTGAGTTTTCTCCAGAGAGTTCTCTGGGGGAAGACAACGATCAATTATTAGCAAACTGTTTTACAGTACCATCAATTGCAGCACATTTTGCTAGAAAGAAAAACGCGTGGAAACCAACACGAAGTGAGTTCTTATCAGATGTCAGATTGTCCTGTCTTGAATACAGCCATGGAGGATTATGGAATACAAAATACGACCCTGATACCGTTATTTCAGTTGATATGATTGCGTGTTATCCAGGAAGTTTTCTCGGGTATGGAGAATGCGAGAAATATTTCAAACGATTTGGACACCCCACACACGAAATGACCCGTGTTGCTATTAATGGACCACTGCCTGATTTCGATTTAACCGGATTCGCTTGTGTAGTATCATTTGAAATGGCTGAAGGACTTCATCCGTGTAGTTATCTTTGGATTGGTAAACACATGTCTGAAAAACACTGGATGCCAATAGTGTTATTACGGTATATGCTTGATTGTAAGATGTTAAAATCATTAATTGTCAGTGAAGCAATTATATCCTATCGAGCACAGAAATCAGTCTGGTTACCACAACCTGATCTAGAAAAAATAATTAGCGAAGAGCGAAAACTGTTTCCTGATTTTAATGAACAACAAATCATGGATTGGTCCAAACAGTTATTTGAAATCAGAAACAATGAAGCAAAAAATCTTGGACGAAGAATAATCGGTAAATTTACCCAAGGTGGCAAATACGACAATACGAGATATTCTTCACGGTTAATTATAGACAATGCTGAATACGATTTTGTAATCGCGGATTTAACGAATAAAGGCCTATATGTCAATCGTAAGGACGCATTTATGTCCGATGGAACCAAATTGGGTACAATTGTTACTTACAATGATGGATACAATCCGCAGTACACACACTTAAGAGCTTCTATGCTTGGTTATGCTTCTATTAATCTGTTTTCAATGATCAATAGATTTCCTAACACCGCAGTTAGAGTTGCCACTGACTCATTTTACATAAATAGCAAAATGGCTGATTTTAAGGCTACTGGCAACGAGAATTGGGGGTCATGGAGAATTAAGAAAGAAATGATTCATGATTATATTCAATCAGCTGATGTTACCATTGAAAATAATTATCGGAATCTCTTTGAGATTCAATCAGAATTTTCTAATGCACCACCGATTTCTGATCCAATATGCCGGTATAAAACAGTTTATTTAAACGGCTGTGGTGGGTCAGGAAAACCAACCCGGGCAACTGAGTTATTTCGTGTTTCCAATCCAAACATGATTGTACTAACACCGACTCACAGACTTGCAAGAGAAATGATACAGAGAGGGGTAAATGCCTGCACTTATCACAGCTTTTTTCGATGGAAGGGAGATAAATGGACTCCTGAGCGTATGGGAGAGAAATTTATTCCTGAAATCATGATTTGGGATGAAATAGACACAGTGTCAGAAGATGTATTAAAAATATTTCTTGAGTGGTTGCTATTGAAAAATACAAAAATCGTCATGTGCGGTGATCACGGCCAACCACCACCATTTGTCGGTGCATCCCCACATGAATGGCTAAAAGGTTTTGTAGACTATTATGAAGAAATTGATACCGATCATAGATCACTTGATGAAAAATTAAAAGAATTTAAGAAACTAATTAGATTACAACCGGATAGAATCCAGTGTGAAATAGCCCGTGAAATAATTTCGGAAACTCCAATGAATGAGTTTTGGGAAACATGGAGACCAAATGATTTGATCATTGCAAGTAGAAAAATAGTCAGGGACACACTTCAGATGAAATTATTTGAATTGCATAAACAAAAATTTGCAACGCTTCCAGTGCCTCTTTGTTATAGGCCATCGGATACACGAAAACAGAACATTGAAGTTGATATTCCAGGACAGAATGAAAAACAAATTCTGGTATTAAATGATATTGTGCTGGTTGATATCAATGTCGTTGAAGATGCATTGCGTGCTAATAAATCCCCATGGACGTTAGGTTATGCAGCAACAATACACTCTTCACAGGGATTGACTATATCGGATACAATTGTTTGGATGGTAGATAATCGCATAGAATGGTCGAATTTAGTCTATCTTTCAGTATACAGAGTACGAAAAATAAATCAACTTCGAAGAATTGTCCTCGATGATGAAATCATTGGTGATGATAATGACACCACAATAGATGATATTATTGATAAAAAACTCTCCGGTTACAAACAACAAGACAAAAAAAAAACAACGAGAATTTGATATTGATGCTGGATTAATAATCACTTTGAAGAAACAACAGAATAATCACTGCGCAAGTTGCAATTGTATAATGCGTTGGCAGTATTCGGATAAGGATCCTCGCCAATTTACCGTTGACAGAAAAAATAACAATCTCGGTCATGTCAGAAATAATGTGATGTTGACTTGTCTTGAGTGCAATAGACGCAAGGGTGCTAGTTAAGACCATGCGGTGGCAATTGAGTATCCTCGGGTATTATTTGTAATTGTTGTCTAGTAAAAACCCGCTGAGGGGCAGTTGAATCCAGTTTATAGACTGGAGGTCTACCCGTAGATCGTGTTATACTAGATATCTTGTGTGCAGTAACACTCCAAATAGGATCAGTAGCTCTTTTTCTGCCACCCTCAAGCTCTCCTGGTTCATATAAATACCTCACAATGACATTACTACCAAGAATTGGTTCTTTGAAATCTTTTTGTGATTTTTCAGGTATTGACTTCTTTTTAATCGCATTGATGGGTTTCATGTTGATTGTTCTAGTAATCTCGTTATTCAGTGCAGTAATCACAGCTGGTAACCTTTTAACCCATTCACGGGATCTTTTTTCTTGGATGAATTCTTTTGCGTATTGATATCCAAATAACCGCTCAGCAAGGGTTTTATTAAACCGTTCTACAATTGCCTGATCACGATGCAGTGCAGTATGCCCCCGTCTGATAGTTACATTGTGATATTTCATCGTTGTTAAAACAGCACCCTGAAATTCCTTGCCAGGATCAATTTGTAATAGATTTGGCCAGTGCAGAGGGCCCCTTCGATAAATCTTTTCAAATGCAGAAGCTACTTCAGTGGACGATTTTGTTTTTAACGGTTCTGCTTCTTTGTATCGACTTGCAATATCAACTACGGTTAATGCGTACTTGTAACCGTGGTCATGTGGCAAAAATAATAGATCAGCCTGATGAACTTCATTGGGTCCGGTTACATCAAAATGCGAGACATTAATTTGTTTAGGCGGTGGTAAGTAAATTTGCCATAGTGCCTGTTTGGATAACCAATGAGCCGCAGTGGTTTTTTTCACTTTTGCAGCGCTAGCGAGTTTATGGATTGCTGATTTACCCTTCCAGTATCCTTTTGGAGAATAATAAATAGATTCCATGTTGTTATTAATTACCAGCACCTAACATCAATTTACTTTTCATAGCCGATTTTATCAAAAATGAAGCCAATTTTTCTTTGAAGGATTTATCAGGAATAGCATTTAACGCATGAATTAATTTCACATCTGCTAGATGCCTGTGTTGCAAATTGCTGCTTTTATAAGCAACATCATGAAGGTGACAGGCCTTATCAATAGCGTTTATTGGTTCCTCACCGGGTCGGGGCTGATTTTGATCATTGAGTCTGATATCAAGTCTTGTTCCCGGTCCACAATAACTATACCCTGGAAGGTGTTTTTCTCCTGGGTATTTTGCCCATGGGGTTCCAGGGAGTTTTGCTAATTTGGCAGCGATATCACCTCCTCGTTTTTTTTTAAAGGTTCCTTGGGTTTAGAAACAAATCTAAATTTCTTTGTACTACATTGTACGCATTTACCAGAAAGCGCTGATCGGTTATTTTTTGTTGTAATCGTCGTCAAGTCATCTGTGCCAGTACGCGCCTTACACTTCACACAATATAGATCCATAATTTATGTATAGAGATATGAATATAATTGATTTTTCAGCGACTAAAACAAGAGAACCAGTTAAGCATCATGCAGCGCTACCAAACTCTATCCGCGCAATTATAATCGGACCATCTGGATCCGGCAAGACGCAATTGTTGCTCAGTTTAATAATGAGATGGATGAAGTGGGATAAGTTGTATTTAATTGCCCCTAGCGTAGATGACCAACGATGCTATGAAGTGCTAAAAGATTTTAATGAAAACGCTTCAGAGATTGCCGGCGAGGATGTTATTGAATTTATAACCGATATTGACGAGGCACCATCAGTAGAAGACCTCGATGGAAGTATCAACAATTTAGTTGTATACGACGATGTAATGTTAGATAAACAAAAAAAACCAGCTAGAATATTTTCCCGAGGCAGGCATAAAAACACGGACGTGATCTATGTCACTCAACGCTACACACAAATACCAAAAGTGATCAGAGATAATTGTAATGTGTTGTGTGTATTCAACGGCGTTGATACACATACGCTACGAAATATTTGGCAGACATGGTGCTCCGATATGGATTTCAATCAATTTAGAAATTTCTTTAGTCATGCTCAGTCTGCCCCACACGGATTTATAACAATAAATTTACATGACCCTCGAACACGATATCGTATCGGATTGGATCAAATATTCGGTTGAAATCCTAAAAGGATTTTCATCGAATGGAGATTGATTTCATTGATTTCATTGATTTTTTTTGGGACTGATCCATGAAAACTTGTATCCGATTCACCACATCTTGGCCGTAGAAGCCTGATTTCATTGAAAACGTTGTCCGGCTCGCCTCCTGACCCTAGGATAAAAGTTTTGATTTCATTGATTTTTTTTTGGCCTGATTTCATTGAAAATGTTGTTTTTTTGATTTGATCCTGATCCATGAAAACGATATCAGATTCACTCACACAATTGGCCTAATTTCATTGTTGTAAGCCTGATTTCATTGAAAACTTGTTTAAAAATGTTGTCTGGCTCGCCTCCTCTGCTGCTCGGTTGATCACAAGGGGTCATATTCAAAGATTCAAGTTAGACGTTGCAATATGTCCGCCAAATGTGTGACAATAAGACCCAAATCGGATATATGTCTTATAAGAGAAGTCAAAATTGTTGACAACTTAGATTCTGATTTTACCCTGGTATGTCCAAAGACCGTGGACATTCCCCGCATGAAGATTTGAAGGTTAAGATCGATATTGAAAATGTGTGCCATGAGCAACTGCAGACTCAAACAAGTATTGGGGAAGAGGGATTGCATATTTTCTAAGGGGCCCACAGACTTTGGAAAGACTAATCTCATCAAGCATAAAATAGTGCTCGACGATGATAAGCCGTTCAAACAGCCGTACAGGAGAATACCCCAGGGGATGTATGAGGAGGTGCGTCAACATATTAGAGAAATGTGAGATGCTCGTGCAATCAGGGAATCTGACGGTCCTTACTTCTTTAATGTTGTTTAGTCCGGAAGCGTGATAACAGCCTACGTTTCTGTATAGACTACAGGACCCTTAATGCAAAGACCCAGAAGGACGCATATATGCTCCTGAGGTTCGATGATGCTGTCTATGTCTTGCAATGGGCTAAGTTCTTATGCAAGCTGGACCTAAGGTCCGGCTATTGGCAAGTTGAGATGGTAGAAGAACACAAGCAATATACGGCCTTCTCGGTGGGTCTGCTCGGATTTAATTAGGCGAATCGCACGAGTTATGGCCTGTGCAACGCTGGGGCTACTTTTCAGCGTCTGATTGAGAAAAGCATGAGATAAATGCACCTCAAAGAGTGCTTCATCTTCACAGATGACATTCTCATTTTCTCCAGGACGTTGGACGAGCACGTGGAACGTTTAGAGGCGGCGTTCGGACGCTTACATCAGCACGGTCTTAAGCTGAAACCCTCTAAATGCGAGCTGTTCAAGTCCTCCATCGTTTATTTGGGATATGTTATATCTGAGAAAGGAATAGAGACCGACCCGGAGAAAACCTCAGCGATTACAACTTGGCAAAAGCCTAAAAACATGAAGGAGTTACGTCAGTTTTTAGGGTTTGCAAGGTATTATCGCCGCTTTGTCGAGAGATTTTCGCAGATAGCGCGACCAGTAAACGATCTATCAGAGGGCCATGGCACGACTAATGCGTTTCCGAAGAGTAAGTCCAAACACAAACAAGCAGCACCTTGGACTTGGGACACTGCCCAAGAAATCGCCTTTACGACTCTCGTAGACAAGTTGACCTCTACCCCCATCTTAGCATTTGCCGAATACACTAAACCATTTATCGTGCATACGGATGCTAGTGACTCTGGTTTAGGGGCGATCCTGTATCAAGAGCAAAATGGTGTAACAAGAGTAATTGCCTACACTAGTCGCGGACTGAGACCCAGTGAACGACGCTATCCAGCTCACAAGCTTGAATTTTTGGCGTTTTATCAGCTATTTTGTGTTTACCTTTCATTCCAACCTTGCGCACTAAGACTCGGTCCCCTACTTCAAGTCTAGAGTCTCGGACCTTTTTATCATAATGGTTAGGTTCTTCCTTCGAGTTAGTAACAGACAGCAACCCGTTAACATACGTCCTTTCGACGGCAAAATTTGATGCTAAAGGCCATAGATTGGTTGCGGCTCTAGCAATCTACAAATTCTCCATCAGGTATAGAGCTGGCAAAAATAACATCGACGCGGATACCCTCTTGCGTTTACCGCAAATGTTTCCCAACCTGTCGGAACCATCTGCCATGCAGCCACCGTCTCTGTTCCCTTGATTGAACGTGTTTCAGATGATTCGGCACCTGTTTCGGCTGATGAGATGTTCTTTTCTGAACATTGTAATAGCATCAGGTGGGACAGGGAACAGTTGACTGATAAGGCTCTAGCGAAAATTATTGACCTCAAGAGTAAGGGTTTTTGGCACAGGGAGAAGGATATCCGGAGGGAAAATTCGTCCTTGCAGAGATTTCTTTATAAATGGAACCATCTTGTAGCTGAAAACGGCGTTCTCTACAGAAGCACTTCTCTTGATGGGCAATCGATCAGACAACTCGTGATCCCAGAGTCATACCAGAGCCTAGCCTTGAAAGGTATCCACAACGATATGGGCCATCAAGGCAAGGAAATGACAATCTGGTTAGCTAGGCAAAGGTTTTATTGGCCGGATGTAGAGAAGGACGTGAACCGCAAAGTGCAGTCTTGCGAACGGCGCATACAGAGAAAGACCCCGGTTAGGGCAATGGCCACGTTAACCCCAATTCACACCACCCGACCAGTGGAGCTCGTCTGCATAGACCTTTTGTCTCTTGAGCGATCTAAGGGAAGGTTTGAGAATATGTTTGTGATAACTGATCATTTCACTAGGTATGCCCAGGCCGTTCCTTGCCGCATTCAGACGGCTCAGACTACAGCTAAAGCCCTTTTGAGCACTTCTTTAGATACTACGGTTTCCCAGAAAGATTGCACAGCGATCAGGGACGTAGTTTTGAGGGTAAAGTTATCATGGAGTTATGCAAATTAGCAAACATACAGAAATCTTGCTTCTCCCCCTTTCACCCACAGGGGAATGGTGCCTGCGAACGCTTCAATGGAACTCTCTTAAAAATGCTAGGGGAATTAGAGGAAGAGCAAAAACAAGACTGGAAATCTTACATTGCTCCAATTGTACACGCATATAATGCTACTAAGAATGATTTTACCGGATTCTCGCCCCATTTTCTTATGTTCGGGTAGCACCCCCGGCTTTCTGTCGACGCCTATTTGGGCACTACACCAGATAGTGGTGAGGCTGCTGCAGAGCCCCACGCGTATGTGGAGAAACTGAAAGACCGACTCCAATTTGGTTACACGGCCGCGGCGAGGGAGTCGAGCAATAGCCATGCAAAGAACAAGAAACATTACGATAAAAAGGTCCGAGACTCTATACTTGAAGTAGGGGACCGAGTCTTAGTGCGCAAGGTTGGAATGAAAGGTAAACAAAAAATAGCCGATAAGTGGTCCAAGGATGTATATCAGGTAATATAAATTCAGTTTAGATATGCATGTGTAGAAGGTAAAGATAGTCGAGGGCTTGAAATCTACGCACACATTGCATCGTAATATGCTTTTTCCCTTTGACAACCTTCCATGTGATCCAGTCCCCATGAAACATCTTCGGAAGAAACCGGTTGTACCGAGGACTACCCATTTGAATTCCAGCTCGGAATCTTCGAATTCTGACTCGCATTCCTACCGGCATGTTATACCACAAAGACGACCCGGTTGGGCCAGGAATGATAATAATTAATTCCGTGAAGATGCTACGCAAACTGCCATTGATAGTAGTAAACTTTCAGAATAGTGGTTCTGGGCAATATGACAGTAGCTTAAGTGAACACACGAGTCATTTTACTGCTCCCTCTTCCGTCTCACGTGAGAGGACTCGATTCACTCTCCCATAGATATCAGTCTAAAGGTCAGTTCAAAGGCCGACAATGGTAGAGACAGACCCGGACTGCCAACCTGTGAGTTTGATCCTCAGCCCACGGGCGCCACAGGTGGCAGAACAGTAAGGCTCATGTCAGCAGCCGCTGAGGCATTCAACCCGAGACTGAAAACCACCCGACCGGTTAGGTCAGTGGGTGTATTCGCAGACTGTTTTCTACTTATGAATTAGTGAGATCTATATATTGATTTCATACCTGTATTGTTGCAGCAGACAGCTGGATCTATGCATAAGAGAAACCTTTCGTCTGAATTAAATACTGCAATGTAAATTAAATACCGCAAGATAACAATTCAAAAATTATTTAAAATGATTAGTTGTAATTCTAATTTGAGGGTTTTATGCAGAGGCGTAGCGAGGGGGGGGGGGGGTACATATGTCCCCGGGCGTCAAGGTACAGGGGCGCCAAAATGAGGCTTGCAACGTTACATTATAATAAGAAAACATGGGTAATAAATCTGTCACAAGATCGCTTGGGTGCCAATTTTATAGTTTGTCCCCGGGCGCAAAATATCATCGCTACGCCTCTGGTTTTATGTATTGTCTGCAAGGATAGTAGGCTGGTTAAGCTCAATATTCGTAATCATTTCATAGGTATGATTAATAGTTGTTTCCAAAAGACTTGAAGGACAATTCCGAATGATTAATGTTGTACTATTTACGCGGCAAGTACAAATTTAATAAATGTCAGGAGACATTTACACGTAGGGAGGGAGTATGTGACCCAGGACCAGTGTCGTGGACCTATGTACGTGTTTGTCATGGGTGAGCGATCAATCGATGTGCATGATTCCCGTGCTTCACGAGTATTAAAATCAATCCCCCCGTATTACTAACAAAAAGCTTCTGGCATTCCTACTCTAGTTATTGAGACAGACAACACATCGAGCAGTACGAGTCGTGAAGAAGAGCACTGGCTTTCACGCAAGTGAAAGACCAGGGATTTAATATAATTTGGAAAAATTAATATCCTTCGAGTCTGGTTTTATTTCGTACCATTTCATCTCACAATAAATCCCACAATCGACAAGCGAGTGTTTTCATTTCAACCCTAAATGAGACAGAGCTCACAAACTTTAATACTTTTTTTTTTCATTGTTATTCTCTAACATCAAACCTAGTTATCTGATACCTAACAACTGTCACGAAATCAAAACAATCATGTAATGACACCAATAATGATTTGCAGCATTATTGGTCATAAACCCTAACAGCTTACGCGATAGTCTTTTAATCTGCATGTCATCCGTCCGTTATCACAAGTGTGTTGTCGTTACTCCTCTTAAATCATATATTGACGTGACCATACATTCACATGGATTAAATATAACAGGAATTTCAAGATGCTGTTGTGGGATTTTTACTAAAATACTTTGTATGAGATCTAGTTAGTTATGAATGAAATGGTACAGATCTGACACTCAATATGGCCGCAAAATGTGAAGCTCAAAAGTATTGTTATCGATATTCCTCCTGAATGGATTTTCATATCAACATGGGGTTTTCACTAACATTCTTCGTGTGAGTTCTAGTTAGTTCTGAATGAAATGATACCGATCTGACACTCAGTATGGTCACTTCAATATCAACTCAAATATTGTT
Source organism: Unio pictorum (assembly GCA_030141615.1). Classification (NCBI taxonomy): domain Eukaryota; kingdom Metazoa; phylum Mollusca; class Bivalvia; order Unionida; family Unionidae; genus Unio; species Unio pictorum. The sequence goes on from JARLTB010000122.1 coordinate 15,916,074, forward strand.
ATCGATATTCCTTCTGAATGGGCAGTTATATCTACATGGAGCTTTCACTAAAACCTTTTTATGATATAAAGTTAGTTATAAATGAAGATGGTGCCAATCTAATGTCAAATGTGGCAGCCACGGCGCCATCATGAAAATCTCGTCATCACTACTCTCTCCTACATGGATGGTGGTGTCAACATGTGGTTTCCAATATGACTTCTTAAAGCGTTTCATGTTGGTTCAGAAGGTAGTACTGATCGGAGTTCAAATATGGCCATTGTTATGTGTTTAGGCTTTTACAAAAAATAACAAGAAAAGAGTGAAGACAACAAGCTTTGTAAAATTTAGCAAATAATTTATTTCACTAGAAAAACAAGGTAAAATAAAGGGATAAAACTTATGGTTTTGCAAGTTAAACCCAAAATAATCCAAGAATTAAAAAACAGAAGTCCGAGTAATAAAAAGTCTTTATCAAACTGAGTTCAAATCCCGATGAACTCCAAAATGGAAGGTGATGACATATGATGAGGTTAGCATCGTACTGATGTGTCAACAGTTCTTTGTTGGATCACATAAAATAACATTCCATTTTTTTAAAAATTCTTTATAAATTTTTATAAATGTCCATGCCCAAGAATTCATTTAAAGCACTAGTAAAATATAATCTTAAAATTAAAAAAAAGGAAGAAAATAAAAAATTAGCCCAAAACTGGCTACAAGATAAACACTTTGGCATGTCAAGCATTAAGGCATGAATGAATATTTCTTCACAAAACATCCGTAACAAGTCTAACTACAACGCAAAACAGATGCCCGAATATGGGTCAATCCTTTGGAAAACTCAAAGTTTGTAACATTTGATACATGTTATTTGACACATAGACCAGATATTACCTGGACTAAAATCAATGGTTCTTAAACTGGAATGAATACAAATTTCTTTTTAAAAAAGTTGTTTACCAGAACCCTTAATGGTTCTGAATCAAGGTCAGAAACTAGAAACAGTGTTTCCATTACTAGTTGTTTATAAAAACTAATTAAATTTCTGGACAATGTCAAATCCAGAAAATAAAATTATATAATAATAACATCTAATGGAATTAAAAAAATTAAAACTAACAAACAAACAATTCGATTAAATCAAAACAATATTAAATCAGATATACATAACACAGCCATAGGTGCACTCTTTTTACAATATCGCCATTGATACTCCCCGTACTTGAATGTTCACATCAAAATGGGGTTTTCATGTTAAGGCTCATTATTATGTTTTGCTGGTCCTAAACAAATATGGTACATATCTAACATCGAATATGTCTGCCACAGCAGTCATCTTGAAAATCTTGTTATTGTTAAGCTTTCTCAATGATAAGTCATAACTTGAAAATATCATTTTCTCTACTCCTAAAAGCGATGGATATAGCAATATGCGGCTTTCTTCAATCTACATTTCATAATATATGTTTGGTCCTAAATAAAACTGGTGTCAGTCGTATTTGCAACCTCTGTGCCATGATGACTGTCTTACAATTATAATTATGATATGCGGCTTTTGCTGAGTGCTAAATTAAAAAGATACCAGTCATATATCTAATATGAATGCCATGTTGAGTGTCTTAAATATTGTGTTGTCAATAATTCCAACTTGAAAATGGTTTCAAGCTAACACCCAATATATGCACAACAGCAGCTAATTTGAAAAGTATGTTATCACGTAAGAATATGGGATATGGCTTCAACACAAAACATTTTAAAGGACGAAATGTTCCTATCTTGAATTTGGGTAAATTCTTTCCTCCCAGTAAAGCACAGATGCATTTGAGATACTCTTGTTGATCTACATGTGTAATAAACAAATGTTTTCAAATTTCGCATCTAAAAAAATATGTGCTAATATAGTTTTGAGTGTTATATAGTCAATTCTGTAAAAGTACTTAATTCCATTAATATAGTAATGGTCTCTTTTTCAGTTACAAGCATGATAAACTCTCAAAAGATTCCTCTTACTAAAATTTTATTTTTCATTATCAACCAGTCATGATTAGCAAAAATTTCTCTTCACTCATTTTTAGACCGGTTCTTATTCTTCCACATAATTAGTACCTCGATTCTTTAACATGTAGCCCTCAAAGAAAAGGAGGTCAAACAATTAGTCCGGTAATGTAACCATTGTTGGTCTGGTATCTTTCTCAGTAACGAAGTACAGGCCATATTGTAGTTATAAAATCAGAGCCTCAACTTGATTTGTTGTGGTCGAGTCCACGAGGTAGGAGCAGAGGTACTAATATTAACACTAGCCATTTTGTATTTGCTGACTATGTTAAAAACTGTGCAGAGATCGCAATAAAATATTCAAATCAAATATAAACGAAATATACGATAATACGAGCATGAATGTCAACAAAAAGAATGTTTTGCAAACTAGCGGTCCTCATCGAAATTAGAAAATATATACTTGTTTTGCTTTGGTATGATTATGAAGTCCATTAGGATCTATGAAAAAATGGATTCTCTATTCATTCAAATTTGTCACAAATGCCAAATAGAATTTCAAGTCATACGCTAGAAGATCTTAAATTCTGATAGACAAGAAGAGTTACTGCTTGTATTGGTTAACAATAATGTTTTGTTTACAGGTTTGGTAAAAAAAAAGTACAAATCAAACTCGTTGAAATGTTCTCCGCTTTACTGCCACCAATCAAGCTGCATCGCTGCGATTGGTTAATTTATCGTAAGGTTCTGCCAATCGAAACACTTTGTAGTTTTCACATTTTTCAGATTATTTGGATATCAATACGCGAATGAATTTATTCAAGACAAGAGATCTCGTGAATGGGTTGCAAGATTACCAAGTGTAATAAATGCATTAAATAATGATCAATATGAAACCTAATAGCGCGAGCACACAAAAAAATATATACCCACACGAAATGATTTTTCAAAACGAAAAATACTTGGTAATGTACTGTGAGATATTTATATGAACCATGTCAGCTCGAGGGAGGTAGAAAAAGAAGAGCTTCTGATCCTAGCTATCTGGAGTGTTACATCACGCAAAACATATAACATAACAAGATCCACGGGTAGATACGCAATCTACAGGTTGGATTCAACTGCTCCTCAGCGTGGATTTACACGTGAACAGTTGCAAGTGATACCCGAGGATACACAATTACTACCGCGATCACTTAACTGGCACTTCTACGCAGTGGCGTCACTAGGGTTGGTGTCACCCGGTGCGGTAACTCATGGTGTCACCCCCATGGACCTCCTTCTGTAACATACCATACAAAAACTTTATAGACAGTCTGATAGTGTCACCCGGTAATGTCCGCAACCCCCAAGCGACGCCACTGTGATCGGTTATCCGCTTATGAAATCCGACTAGACCGAGCAGTGTGTGCTCTGTAAAATTTGCAATTTTTCATTTTGGTGTCACCCCTCTGAGATGGTGTCACCCGGTGCGGTCCGCACCCCCCCCCCTCCCCCCTAGCGACGCCACTGCCTCTACGTCTATTACAATCAAGGCAGGTCAACATCACATTTTCAGGTGTATGACCAAAACTGCTATCCTTCCTATCTATGGTAAACTGGCGTGGGATTTTGTCTTTAGACCATTACAGTTCGCACAGTGATTATTCTGCTGTTGTTTCAGCATCGTTATAAATTCAACATCAATATCAAAGTCACGTTGTTTTTGTGTTCTTTTTGTGTCGCTTTGTTTATAACCAGCGAGTTTTTGTCTTATTATATCATCGCTGACAATTTCATTGTTGTTGTTGTCATCAGAATTTAAAATAACTCTCCGAAGTTGATTCATTCTTCTAACTCGTGACTCTGTGAGATAAACGAAATTCGACCACTCGATACGATCATCTAGGATCCAAACATTTGTATCAGAGATGGTTAATCTCTGAGATGAGTGTATCGTCATTGCGTATCCTAGTGTCCAGGGAGATCTGTCAGCGCGCAATGTATCTTCGACAACATCAATATCGACCAGAACAATATCGTTTAAAACATTCTGTTTTTCTGTTTGCCCAGGAATTTCAACTTCAATGTTCTGTCTTCGTGTATCAGCTGGTCTGTAACATAACTGCACTGGCAGCGTTGGAAACTTTTAATTTATGTTTTTCAAACAACCGCTGTTGAAGTGTCTCTTGACTATCTTTCTACTTGCCACTATCAAATCGTTTGGCCTCCACGCTTCCCAAAAATCATTTATATTTGTTTCTGGAATTATTTTACGCGCTATTTCGCATTAAATTTTATCCGACTGTAATCTGATTATTTTCTTGAACTCCCTTAATGCATAGATCCGACCTGTCAATCAAATCCACAGATGTTGACCAATCGGATAAGAGCGTCCGGTGCTACGGTAATTTCCTCCATGTTTTACCCACAAACAAACGTGTGGTGAGAATACAGCTGCATTAAAGACTTTCATGATTTTTTGTATATATTTACAAAATGTTGCTTCGATGTGCATGGGCATCATGCAGTGCAAATGAGAGATATCCGGAAAGGTTGGATATAGTCGTTTTATACGTTTTCCGACTCCGGCATCTATACTTTTTGCACATATTTCAATGCACACCTTTTAAAAGCCGCAAAGTCAAAATTAAAAAAAAAGGCTTAGAGACCAGCTAGTTGGTCTAATCGCCTACATGACCCGCATGACTTGTACTATAACAGTTGACATTACTTCAGGGTATTAAACAGTTCAAACATTAAAAATAGTTCATAAAAGATAAATAACATTAAATTTACATCGCTTTACATCAACAGTATGCATCTTCACACTTGTCCTCCGTAATTTCGATGTGCAGACGGTTTGGTGGCTTGTTCTCTTCAGAGATAGACAGCGTCTCGCGCTACGCGAATCTTATTTTCAAACTCCAAACCTTTAATATCATGTATATATCCTTGCGTAAAGTAGTTCAAACCCTTCTGCAACACTTTACTGGAAAGTTTTTCTTGATCAGGAAGGTATTTAAGTGAAATTTTATCGGGAATACACGAGAGAGAATCTGACATTGTGCCTGTATTCTGTGATGTTTCAGATATTTTAATGGGAAGCTTGGGGTTCTTAGTAACAGTCTCTAAGGGGGCGGAGCTTAACTGGTCATTTTAGATCTATCCATTCTGTATCGAGTGCTCTATGATTGGTATTAATTTCTTCGTAATAGTCAACAATTGCTTTATTCAATGACTCAGAGACGAACCAACATATGGCGGTGGTTGACCATGATCGCCATACATTATCACGGCTGTATTCACAATGAAAGTTTTGTTATATTTACTTTAACAGCAGCAACACCATCACCTCGCCAGATTGCATCATTATCATCTCCTTTTCTTACAAGGATTATTGTTTGTTTAGCTCCAAAGATAACCTTTCTTACATTTCTGCAAAATCCAAATATATGAGACAGTGGAATTGCACATGAAAATAACCTACGATCGCCTTTCAAGATTAAAACGCGTGTTGCAAGCCCTAAGTTGTAATTAGCATTAACATCTACAACATCAAAATTATCAGGTGGTCTCGTATACGGTATAGGGTGGGCCTGGATCAGCAACTGCAGCATCTCGCGTTGCCTTTACTTTAACATACTGAACATGTTCAGCATGATCAGTAATATCCTTAGAAAACATCATAGATGGACCAGCCGATCTTGCGTGTAATCATCAGAATATCTCGCTAAAGACACTATTGTTGCGGCGACATCGACATGTTTCTGAATAGATTCAATCTCTCTTCCATCAATCATATATGTAGCGCTACTAAATAATGTCATAATACCATTATTAACAAAACCCACTGGCTCATTTAATGCATATGGTGTATCATCCGCAACATTTGTTACAAGTTCTCCTTTTACTTCAGTAAATGCTTCGGCGGGTAGGAAGTATTTACTTGTATCCTGAACTTGGAGTTCGATCCTTGATCGACTATTTGGCTGTACTGCGTTATAAGAATAAAACTGATAATTGCGTACAGATTCAGTCCTTGAGCACCGGTACGCTATTAAATTTTCAGTAATATTTCTTTGTAATTGATCAGATCCTTGATTTATCAAGTCTGCTAGTTTATGATCCGCGGTTTGGTTTATTATTTTACTGACATTCGCGGGCATAATTTCCTTAGATGGAAATTTTACTGGCTGTGGGTTTCGTAGTATTAATCGTGTTAGTCTTTCTTTGGCTGTAGAAAACGCCTTACTGGCAATATTACCAATAGCACCAGGAGCTTTTTTCACCAATAACATTAATAGTTTCATCGATAATTGTTTTGCGATTGGTGCTATTTTGGGAGCCATCCTTGCAAATAACCCTTGAATAACATTACCAAGACCATCTCCATAAATCGCTCTATAAACGGGTAATCGTGAGTTTACTACTCTGACCACGGTTGGTTTATAATGGTGATAGTGCATGATCATCCTATTTATTATCTTTATATCTAATCGTGGTGACAATTCGCCACCAGTGACGATCAGCCGCTGCGATAACCACCAACGAGTTCATCGATAAAATCCCGATATACTCCGATATCCATGGTACCACCTTGAAATAATCGTTGACAAATATCAGCGGCTTCATTTTTTTTTTCCGGGGAGTTATTTCCAGGTCGTGCAGCCCTGTGATAATTTCTAATCGTGCTATGTCGGAAGGAATATTATTAGGGCAGGCAACAAGACCACTCCCTCGAGAAAAGCCACTACCAGTAGTGTAAGATTCTTCTTTCTCCTGTCAAGAAGATTTTGATTTTTTCTGTTGCGATGGAGGAGATTCTTCATTTGGCGGTGGATGAGGTGGCAAACCGCGTTGTTGCTCAGTCTGAACATCCATATCCATGTTGTTGTTTTTTTTATTCATGTATGTCATAAATATTGGATCTTTACTTGGAATTCTATCTTTGTCATATTTTATGCGATATATCGCTTATATCAGCTGTCTCTGCCTACGGATTTCTAATGTTCGTGTTTTACGTATTTTTCTTTATGACTAAGACTTGCAAATGCAAAACCAGCTAGATCAGGCGGATTGTCGTATTTTTTAATCGCATCATCAGAAAATTTTTTAGATAGTGTAACTTCTTCTGATTCTTTTTCTTTAGGCGAAACGGTAGGGTCAGCAGCGTCTGCCTGTGGTTGTGGTTGTCGCGGTAGCTATATCAGTTGGAAGATCTAGTAAAATATTGTTTGTTTGTTTTGTTCTTTGTGCTATTTTTCCAAGTTTAGGAAGAACACCTTTTTTTTTTCCTTCTTCTCTTTCTTTTCCATATATGATCTTTTTAGTAGTTGCAGTAATGGGTTTGAATAATTGTTCAGCACCAGTTGCAAAATCAACTTGAGATTCCTATCGCTGTTGTAATTTTTGTCTGACAGAATCACGGACGGGTGTAAATTTCTTAATCGCCGCTAGTTTTTCTAGTTCTGTTTTTTTTTTTTTTAAATTTTTTTTTTTTGGGTTTCGTAGGAGGCCTTTGTTTAGACGCCTCTAAAAAGTTGAAGGGTTCACCCTCTCTGCTGCTTATATATATATATATATATATATATATATATATATATATATATATATATATATATATATATATATATATACACACACACACACACACACACATAAAGAGAGAGAGATATCTGGATGGATAGATAGATTGTATGTTTGTCCCCATTCTGTTCATTACTGCCTGTTACAGCCCATTACTGTCTATTACTATCCATTATTGTACATTACTGTGTTTGGGGAATACCACTGGGAGGACATTTTCAAAACTTAACTAGTTCTTCTGTTTTCTCAAAACACAGCACATCTACTGTATCTTGGCATTATGTGACTGACAAACAGTCTGGTTCCCTACTTGATATGCTCCCTGCGTTGCCGAATGCAATACGACTAGCGTATACGAATAGCAACACATGGATTACACAAAGCAGGGAACCAGACTAATAATTCTCCGGTGTTATTGAGTGTATTGACCTGGGAATGTACTTTCGTTTTGATAATGTACCACTTTATTAATTGAAGGATATATCTGACAGGTTTGTTAAAATTTTGTTGGAACCAAAACAGTTTTGCAGATCAAGCTTTCTGGCAAGTAAGAGAAAATTTTATTTATATCTTATTAGTACATATCAGCTTAAATGTTTGAGTCGCATCTCTTTCACAACCAGAAATATGAAAATGTTAAAAGTGAGAGTAAAGATCAGACTTTAAAGCACATAATGTGTTTCAGCCTAATTTGTCGGACCAGATCAAATAAACTTTTTATCGATCTGTATCGTCAGTAGTATCTATTTATGAAGTAGCAATGCCAGATAACGCAGGTGAATCACATTTTGCCAGCTAAGTGGAACACTAGTATGTCGCACCCAAATATACAATTATGTCTCACCCTTATATATATATATATATATATATATATATATATATATATATATATATATATATATATATATATATATATATATATATATATATATATATAAAGTGACTTGTATGAAGTAAGGAAGCTAAATTTCAGTGAACCTCAAGGATAATGACCCAAGCTGTCTGTCTATTGATGTATATATTTACTTAGGAAGGAATATGACCTTCAAAACACAAAGACATAAGGCAGGCATGATTTGAATGAACACAATAACAGCTTACTGCAATAACAAATGGGATGTTTTCCTTTACGTTCGTGTAACTTTTAATCCATTTTCAAGACTAACTTGGTATACTTTTGTAGAGCTTGAAATAAGAAAACTGAACAAACTTAACCACTTTGCCATATATATTACTAACAACAGACTAAACAACATAAATACCATTACAACAACAGAAAGCCTTAAGCTTATATAAAGAGAAATGCATTAAAAACACTCAAGTGTTAAAATCACAATCTAACACTGGGGTTCAAATCAAAATTGAACACTCAGGGTTAAAATCATGCTTAGTGTCTGCACTTTTGAAATTTACATTGTAAACCTCTTTAATTTTTTCAGATTTCTGCAGAACTCATGCATCTGAAAGATGTCTGACAAACAGTTGCCACAAGACACACAAGAACCTGTTGATGACCATGGTAATTCACTACAAAGTGGTTCATATCCGGTGTCACCTCCCATCTATGGCAACTATACACCTGCAGCACCTGTTGGTTACCTTAGTAATGCACCACAGCATGGCTCATTCCTGGTGCCACATCACTATTATGGTTATCATCCACCTCAAGCACCTCTTGGCTATGTTAGTAATACCCAACAAGGTGGAATATTTCAGACACAACCTCACAACTATAGTTACCATATACTTCCAAGACAAATGTACCCCTACCCTGCTAATAGTTATTATCCTGATTTAAGACCACCATTAAATGTGAACTATGCAGTTCCACCATGGGGAATGCAATCACAAATGTTTCAAGACATGCATACAGGAGGTTCTTGGGTAACTAACAATGCTGAAAGAACATACCAGAATTCAGGTCAACAGGCAGATTCACCCAGGACTCAATCTACAACCCCATCAGATCCAGAGGAAACCAACATGGAGACAGTACCAGCCAGACAGGATGTCACTGAAAGAGTATACAACTCATTCGAAGGTATTTGTCTTATCAATGAATGACAGGACAAATATATCACTTTAATGTTAGTGAAGTTAATGTGTTATGCGACAAAAACTTATTTATATGATCCCAACTATTTATTTATATTTATATGATCCCAACTTATTTATATGATCCCAACTATTTATATGATCCAAACTTATTAATATTTATATGATCTACTGTATCAGATAAACTATGTTCAGACCAGATCTCAGAGTAAGAACAAAACTACCTAGGTTCGTAATAATGTATTAATTGTTGTCCATGTCTTCTTAAATACATAACTATCTTTACAGCCTCAACAATTTATCAATGAAGTCCCTGTTCATGTACTTGACCTTGCCACATACCTTCAGCACAACCTTGAATGAAAATTATGGAAAATATAAAAAAAAGATTTGTCCATAAAACTAAACCATCATGCTCCTTAAATTGTAAGAATACAATATTGAGATTGGTGTAAATTGTCCACATATCATCACCACAATTATTTCTCTGCTAACAACAAAGGAATTTTGTGTTAATTAGACTCTTGTAGATATAATAATTAACTGAATAGAACTGGATTTTATTTACAAGTTGTTTCCCCATCACTTTTATGTGTAGATTGTACTTTATTAGATTTTCTAATTATTCAATGCATAATTAAAAAAAATAATCGTACTTAATCTTCTAGCACTGACCCATAAAAGATGTATACTCCAAAAGAATTATAATTTCCAGTGTGAAATTTCTCTCCCAATGCAGATATGTATACATTGGCATTTATGTATGTATATATTGGTATTAAGTGTAATTTTTTAATTTAGTTGTAGACATTAAAATGCATTCTATGGAATGAGATTAGACATGATAATTTTTTACAACGCATTAGATGTTCTGATTTACTTAACTGAGCACATTGTACGGTAGAACCTGTCTTGACAGACCACCCCCTCTGCCAAAAAGTAATGGTCTCTCAAGACATTTGGTCTCTCAAAACAGGTCATAACACTATATAATGAATAAATCTGTGCATGTAGATTCTGGTCTCTCAAAACAGGTGATCTCTCATAGCAGTGGTCTCTCAAGACAGGTTTTACTGTACTTGGAGTAGTTAGGTAATGAACACCTACAATTTAACTTGATCAACATGGCTGCCCTATGTTATTATATGTAGATAAAACTAATCTTATTATACCATAACAAGTTATTTTTGAGGCAATACATTTGAAAATCATTTAAATATGCATGATAATGAAGCATTGTGGTACAGTAAAACCTGTCTTGAGAGACCATCTGTTTTAAGAGACCAGAATCCACATGCACAGATTTATTCATTATATAGTGTTATGAACTGTTATTAGAGACCACCTGTCTTGAGAGACCATTAATTTTTGGCAAAGGGTGTGGTCTGTCAAGACAGGTTCTACTGTACAACCAAAGGAAATAAAAATTATCTCAGAAATAGTATGTTAAAACCTGTATGTAAAAATTATTAATGATGTATATTTTTGTATCACAGAAATTAATACTCGACCTATATTTGTAATTTCAGATGTTAACATGTCAAGAGAGATTGAGGTGAGTGGTATACCTGATAATGCCACAGAAGAACTGATGTTGGACTTTTTTGAAAATGAGAGAAAAGGAGGAGGTCCTGTGGCTGATATTAAGTATAGTAAATCAAACCACACTGCTATTGTGACATTTGAATCACCAGAAAGTAAGTTTTTGTCAGTTTGTTAGAAAACTTGTCAAATTGTTTGGTTTTAGCCAACCTGTTCATAATATGCCCCTGTGTCTGGCTTGCATCTTTCTTTGTCCCTCCCAGCACCTGTCCATAATATGACCTGTGTCTGGCATGCTTCATTCTGTGTCCTCTTAGAGCACCTGTTCATAATATAACCCTGTGTCTGGCATTCATCTTTTTCTGTCCATCTTAGAGCACCTGTTCACAGTATGACCCTGTGTCTGGCATGCTTCATTCTTTGTCCATCTTAGAGTACCTGTTCATAACATGGGCCTGTGTCTGGCATGCATCTTTCTTTGTCCATCTTAGAACACCTGTTCATTATATGACCCTGTGTCTGGCATTCATCTATCTCTGTCCACCTTAGAGCACCTGTTATATCAATCATCTGTCTCAAAACTACTTGAAGACTTATAATGAAAAAATTTACACTGAACATTCTGATATCAAGATCTTTTTCTTTGTGAGAATGATGCTGATTTCTTGCAAACCTTGTCAACCCTTCTAAACATTGAATCACATTTAAATGTCAGAATGAACAAGTGATGCAAATATACATCACAAAAATGTTCAATGAAAATAGTATTCAAGATAATGCACCTAGGGTCAATGTTGAAGATCTTTAGGGATGACTTGAGGAAATCTGAAGCATATTTTCTAACCACCCTGACATCGCTTTACCTCCTTCAACTTGCCTTCCAAGATCTTCTTTGGTAGTCACTCTTCTGACATCTTGGTGACATGACCTGCCCATCTAAACTGTTATTTCATGAGTAGAGTGAGAATCTTGAAATGGTTCAAACCCATGGCATGTCTGTACACTGTCCATGTTTTACTGCTATGTTGTCAGTATAATGGCTGAGTTTATCTTAAGTTTTGGTATAACAGAACGATACTATATGTTCCAACACCTTTGCACATAGTCTGCCAAAGTCCACACAAGCTGTAGCAATTCTTGCATTGTTTTTATATCTTTGTGGACTGCCAAGATAGGGAACTTGTCCACTGCCATGAGGATCTAGCCAATTACTATGATGGCAGGCTCTCTGTAAGTCTGTCATGGTGCCAGTTTGTGTATCATACATACATACATACATACATACATACATACATACATACATACATACATACATACATACATACATACATCCATCCATCCATCCACGCACGCACGCACGCACGCACGCACACACACACACACATACATACATACATACATGGATGGTGCATACATACATACATGGATGGTGCATTTGTGCCTCATGGAACACACCATAATTATTGTCTGTTGGCAGATGGTAGACATGTGCTTTGGTTTTCTTAGGTTGATTATTTTGTTTCTAAAAAGGGTCACATAGTACAATAATACAATAATACAATAATACAATAATACAATATTTATGTAGTTCAGTTAGAGAATAATAACAACTTTTTCTAAAAGATGTTGTTGATTGATAATAGATACCAGATCTGTTTCATGTTCAAGGAATAAATTCCACAAAAATGTGATTTACTTTTCATAGCTCCCTAGTTCTTATATGCTTTTAGACAGTCAGAATTATGTGGGAGAAAACTTCTAATCTTGACAAAAAGCAGTTGTTTTTGTGAATATAAAATATTTCTTTAATTTATATTTAAATGATTAATTGAGCTTCAAATATCTAAATGTTAAAGAATATATTTTAACTTTTATTGTTATTCATTAACAAATCAAGAGTAAAACAAATGTCAATCTTTGTACAGGTGCAAACACAGTTCTGAAGAGACAACCATGCATTCTTCTTGGTAAAACTTTAAATATAAAGGCTAGAACAACATCTGGTGTTATGGATGACATGACCCCGGTAAAAGCAACTAGTAAGGGAGGCAATTCAGAAGGGAAAGATGGCACATCCTCAATCTGTGTCAGAGGATTCGAGAAGACAGCTACTGAGGATTTATTTTTTTATTACTTTGAAAACAAGCGGCGCTCAGGCGGTGGGAAAATTTCCTCATTTGAAATAAACAGAGAAGAAGGTTACATTTGCATAACCTTTGAAGACAGTTCAGGTAAAATATGTACTTTTATCGATGTCTTTATAGAACTTATGTTACAGTATGTAGTGTTTATCCTTTTGTCATGTAATATTTTTCTTTCCTATTGTCAACTTCTAAAACTAGCTGAACAAATTTGAATGAATTTAATTTCTAACACCATGATGCCTCTTAATATTGTCTACAAAGACAAATAAACTTTAAACATTTTCTTATTAAAAAATGACTTGCTTAATGGAAGACAAATTCATCCTGGATCATATGGGTATTTAGATCATTCAATTTTGCATAAATAATGATTATGCACTGAAAATTATTAATGCAATTATTAAAAATGGTAACAAATCTCACAAAAAATGTTAGTTACATCTATTTTAATATTTTAATTTAATAATTAAATTTTGAGATACTGGTTATGAAATTAGTTGGCACAGACATATTAAAGCAAAAATAGTCACATCTTTTCAAGAACTGATTGATTTCTTATGACCTAACTTAACAGAAGGAATCCAAATATTGAGACTTTTTAATTGATATAAATAAATCAATATTCCATTTAGAACTTATCATTACACACATTTTAATTTAGTGATGAGTTTTGAGATTTTGGTTATGAAATTAGATTGTATATATCTCTCACAACAATTTTCCAATTGATAACTTTCAAATAGAAATTTCAGTAATTTATCTACAGACTGTTCTTGATGTTTATTTATTCTTAGTGTGCACACTATTAGATCCATTTTGAAGAACCACAAAATTTGTACCCCACAGCTATCAGATAAGAAGGAAAATATATACTTTAGCTTCTATTGCTTAAATAATAAAAATCTTGACAAGTGTTTGAGCAATGCAGAATAAAATTAGCATTCCATTATAGATACCCTTTCAAATGTATAAAAGTGAGTTTATATCTGCTATTAAATGAGAATGTTTTCATCAAAACCTCAACTTATTGATATTTTAGTCAAATAGGAAAAAATATATATGACAGTAAGTATTTAGCATCCATACTCTGGAAGCCAGTAACAATGGTGACTATCCATGATTGAACCTGGCCTCCAACTGACAAAAGATATTTAAACCAATCAATCTCTAAATTATAAAATTTACACTTTTACATTAAGAGTATTTATGTACCACAAAATAATTTATTAAGCATGAAGGCTATTTCAGACCATCATCCAACTTTGACTGGTATCATCCTTTGTGTCCTTGGAAACTGATCACATGACTGAGTTGGAGATATTTTGCTTTTAATGCAAATGTAATCTGTACTAGGTGACATCAACCTAAAGCTTGAGTTAGACATTGCTAGGACATCTTTCTTTCTGTTGTATAGATGCAGCTGAAGTCATTAAACGTCCACACACTCTGAATGGAGTGACTTTGATAGTGAGACCACATGTTCTTGATAAAAAGATGGTGCTTTTGACAGGATGGACTGGTGTATTATCAGAAGAAACACTTTCAAATTTTATGGAAGCCAAAGTAAATGAGGATGTCCAGTCTGTAAGATTTAGCGATGATCAAAACAAGGCTATTGTAGAATTTGTGAATCCCTGTGGTATGTATCATTAAAGAAGACATGAAAAATGTTGCTTTATTTTTGTTTTGTTTTCAATCAGAAACAATATTTTTCAACAATAACTTTTTAGTTTATTTGATAAAGCTTTGTACTAATTAGAGTTGGTGAATTCTAGTTTAAGTCTAAATGAAGAGTTGCAAAATTAAATCTATTCATTCCTATTTTTTACTTGAAATGTTCAATGAACATGTATCTCTGATTTGGGTTTGCTTAAGATGGGTTGAATGTATAAACCGCTGGATGGTGGCATCACAAAAACAACAATCCAAGGTCAAAACATAGTATGATGTAATGAAGGCTGGCTTGGAAAAATGTGCAGAAATTCAGTCAATTATCTGGGACAAACAGGCTTGTCAATTAATAGGACTTAAATGTATTTACTGCTTTCTGTTACACATGTATTAAACATTTTTGTCAGTCTGGTATACCACAGGTAATAGAAAAGCCTTTCAAAAATTAGAACTAGAAATGATGATAATCCTGTTGAAAAACCTTTTCATACAAAGAACCACTCTTGTTTGATTATCTAATGATATGTATTCAGAATGTGCCCTGGTAACAAGTTGCATAGGTTGGTATTTCAACAATCAGACTAGATCAAAAAGCTAAACACTTCAACAGGACCAAATTCTTATCATGATGTGTTTTGAGATTTGAGCAACATGAGATATATTTATGCTGTGCCATTGATTGTTAAAATGATATTTAACTTCCAGTTGTTTTCACTTTGTTTTTAAAATTTAATACAGATTATATACATAATTTGCAAGCTTGTTAATTATCAGCAGTAAGTACTTAAAGTTCAAACAAATCCAGAAAGAAGTTATGTATCCCATAATATCAAACTTACACATCTTCAGCCTAGAACAAAGAGTTCTTTAGATATTAATATAAAATTATTCAAGTTACTTTATTACTGTTCATTCGATGCAGTTTTTTAAAAATGTTGTTTACAATAAGAAACGGATGGAAAAAAATATTTTGTTAGTTACTAATTTCAGTAAAGATTGATGCTATTACATGCATGACCTACATTTAATTCCAAAGAAGAAAACATTAATGTCAATAAATTTCAGAATTTTTAAACATCATAAACTTACAATTCTGCATTGTGAATTGCATATTTACATGAATATTTAATCTTCTCTTTGTGTTATATCAAGACATAAATAAAATCAAGGAGATATGCGCAAAATACAAGCTTGGAGGAGCTCATGTAACTGTTTCCCATGTACCAACATGCAGCTGTATCAAGGTCACTGGTCTTCCAAGCGAGATCTCTGAGGAAACACTTTTAAACTACTTTGAGAACACTCGTCGCAGTGGAGGTGGCACAGTGGAGAGGGTGGAACTAGATCCTAGTAATGCTGTCTGTCTGATTTATTTTCGAGATCACCAAGGTATGCCACATCTTTCAGCTTAGTCATTTTTAGAAAATTAAAATTTGTGTAGTGTTACGGGAAGTTAGTTTTGTTTTGAGAGATTTAATAATGTTGAAAGTAATTTTGTTTTTGCGAGTATAGATTCATGAAAAAATGTTCAAGACAACTAGTACAATGGAAAAAAACATTAATACTTTCAAATCCTCCAAATATAGACCGTTATCTTTTATCTTAGACATCTTGAACAATTTTGTTCTACACTTCACATCTTGGATTTTACAGCTGAAAATGTTTGATTAACCAGTTAGAGAACATTTTATGCTCATGTTGGAATAAATCTTAATCATGACCATGTACCACCACTGATTTCAATGACTACTGTATTAGATGTGTGAGTGTGTGATTTGGATTTTGACTGTTGCGTTAACAATTTTTCAGTCATATCCATATGATGTCTGCATTGTTGCGGTTTTATAGTGATGTCTAGCACTGCTTCATCATGCCATAGACATGTCACTAAGCATCATGTCCCACACAGACACATTATCTTAATACCAGCCTAACCAATTGTAACACTAACCTCTAAATGCTGTTCGCAAAATAAGGCAGCTGCTTGTACCATTTTTTAATGTTTTTGGTATAAAAAAGCTACAGTTTGAACACAGGACCTCCCACAATTTTTAATACAGTATTAAATCTTAAGTTGTTAAAACCTTAAAATTAAAACTTCGTTCATTAAGACTTTACAAGTAAAACTTCATTCATTCAGAATTTAAGAGTATAACTTCATTCATTCAAACTTAAACTTAAAACTTCATTCTTTCAAACTTTAAGAGTAAAACTTCATTCATTCAAACTTAAATTTAAAACTTCATTCATTCAAACTTTAAGAGTAAAACTTCATTCAAATTTAAAACTAAAACTTCATTCATTCAAACTTTAGGAGTAAAACTTAATTCATTCAAACTTTAGGAGCAAAACTTCATTCATTCAAACTTTAGGAGCAAAACTTTGTTCATTCAAACTTGAAGAGTAAAACTTCATTCATTCAAACTTGAAGAGTAAAACTTCATTTCAAACTTTAAGAGTAAACTTCATTCATTCAAACTTAAAATTAAAACTTCATTCATTCAGACTTTAAGAGTAAAATTTCATTCAATCAAACTTTAGGAATAAAATATCGTTCATTCAAACTTTAAGAGTAAAGCTTCATTCATTCAAACTTTAAGAGTAAAACTTCATTTCAAACTTTAAGAGCAAAACTTCATTCATTCAAACTTTAAGACTAAAACTTCATTCAAACTTTAAGAGTAAAACTTCATTTCAAACTTTAAGAGTAAAACTTCATTTCAAACTTTAAGAGTAAAACTTCATTTCAAACTTTAAGAGTAAAACTTCATTCATTCAAACTTAAAATTAAAACTTCATTCATTTCAAACTTTAAGAGTAAAACTTTATTCATTCAAACTTTAAGAGTAAAACTTCATTCATTCAAACTTTAAGAGTAAAACTTCATTCATTCAAACTTTAAGAGTAAAACTTCATTCATTCAAACTTTTAAGAGTAAAACTTCATTTCAAACTTTAAGAGCAAAACTTCATTCATTCAAACTTAAAATTAAACTTCATTCATTTTCAAACTTTAAGAGGCATATGGTTTCATCTGATAAGTATTTGACTTTCTATCACATGATGAACTATTAAAAATGATGTTATTTAAGTCCTTTTGTCTTCCATTTTAAAAATTCAGTCTTAAAGAAAAACAATAAATAGACCATATATGTTCATAAGTCAATAATTTTGATTAATTAAAACACAGTTACCTATATTAGGGAAAACCACAATTATGTACAATTGACTAATTGAAACACACCATTACATATCTTAGGCAATGGGTCATAATTAAGTATAGTTGACTAATTGAAACACACAATTACATACATTAGGCAATGGGTCATAATTAAATACAGCTAACTAACTTAAGCAGACATTTACCTATATTTGGCAATGGAATGCAATGAAGACAAAATTTAATTTAAGGTGGACTGCTTGTACTGAGATCCTTGCATCATAAACCAATAACAAATGGATTGAGAATCATTAACTGTGTCCTGACAAGATACAAAACATTATCATATTCTTAATCTTTGTAAATAAATCTAGTTCTAGAAGGATAATTACAATTAAAGATTTAATTATATAATTTTAAAGTTGTTGCTATAGTATGTGCACTCATTCTGTTAACCCAAAAAAATATATAAAAATACAACTTTTCCCCTTCTGCTCATGTGCATGTGAACTAACCAATGGAAAACATTTTTGTTAGCACAACTAGGCATTGGGCTAATGGAAAATTGCTTGGAAGTCTATGTATTAGGATGCATTCAGAAATAGTCCCCAAAATGTGTCTCCTACTCACATTTCATGCAAAAATAACAAAAACCTCCCCGGGTTAATGTGTTAACTTGTTGTGTGCAATCTTAATGCCCTTACTGAATCTCTGTCAAAGAGATGCCAACTACTTCACATGTGTCTCTCCAAGGTTCCATTCTCAGGTCCAGAGATATTGGTCAATGATGACCTTTCAATAAGCTAGGAGGTTAGATGTGCCTATGCCTTCCTACAAGTGGATACAAATACCAAAACTAATCCAGAAAATGAAGGAAAAGGCTTGCAAATAGTTTTGATTGACCCTCTCTGATAGAGCATGTCCTGGACTAATGATGTACTCATCCTAGTGACAAATGTTCTTAGGATAATTGTAGTGACTGCTCTAACAGCTGAGGTCATAATTATTCCATACTTCTCAGGAGAAACTGCACTTTCATCTCTTGCTCATGTCAGAGACACTTTGTGCAAAAGGAGTTTAATGCATTGATTATGGAGATCAG
This sequence comes from Unio pictorum, assembly GCA_030141615.1. NCBI lineage: Eukaryota > Metazoa > Mollusca > Bivalvia > Unionida > Unionidae > Unio > Unio pictorum. Next base: position 15,935,292 of record JARLTB010000122.1, read on the forward strand.
ACTGGTGTCACATTAAAAAAACATCACACCACCTTTAGCCTCCATGCTCCAGTAGACATCATTCCTCCTTGTATTGTTTCATCTTTGAGAACAAAAAGCTAGCTCCTGTCATGATCAAGGGATACTGTTCGATTAATTCATTCACAAAAGACTATTGGCTGCATCAAGTGTCTTTCAGACTTGTCCCACTTCAACTTATTCAAGCACCACTTGCTCACCTTCTTCCTAAAATACAACCTCTCTTGGATCTTCAAATGGCTCAAATTGAATCAAAGTTGGTCATGCTCTTCAACCTCATTAAAGTTGTTATCATACAAGATTTACTTTCTTATAGCACTACCTTCAATTTGTATGGTGAGTGAGCTGCATGGTGCTGTCCATGGATCCAAACTACTAACTGAACCTTTCAAATGGCTCTATGGTACATATGACATAGGCTGGTTTCTATAAACAAGTCACTGTCTGTAGGGAATCAAAAATAACTATTTTCCCTCTTTCTTTGGTTGACCAGATGAGGAATCTTCAGGTCCCAGAATATGCTATATGAAGTAAACTGACAACATTATCAGATGCCCCAATTTTATGACAGCACAAGCTCAGGGCAAAACCTTGCAACTTTCTTGGATTCACAGAAAAATATTGTACATGTAAGGCAATAGCTATGTGTGAGATGCCACCAGGAGTGGCACTACTTGAGTATAAATGCATAAGCTTCACTTTTGATGCCTAGAGTGATTCTGGACAATATTATTCATCAGCCATAAAAGTGCTAGAAATACAACATGTGACTTTAGTTTAAATTGGTTGTTAAAACATCACATACAACAACTTAAACTTTGTAAATAGGTGTCCTTGAAGGATTTGTAGGCAAGTAAGCGAGACTGGGCTACAACAATTAAAGCAGTTGTCATGTGGATAAGCTGCAGATGCCCTTGTCTATACAAAAAACATTTGTACTGACCCATATTTTGCAAAGTTGTCAGTTTGTGAAAATATAATAAATGTGGAACGATGAGTAGGAAACTCGAGCACCCATCACTGATGCACATAACAGATTCAATAATCTGTAGATCTTAATCTATGATGAAGGAATTGTCGACTCAATAACCCACATGGCACAAGTTCACCTGTTCTATGTTATGCTGCAAGAAAATAATGGATATGTTGCAGTTTGCCCCTGCTAGGAAGCATTACAAACATCATCATTGTGACTACCGGTAATAGACTCAACATCAGCCTTGTGACATCTATCACCTCAGCTATATGCCATGATTTGTGATCTCAAGCTGGAAAATGTGTGACATGCAGTAGACAGATCTGAGATGATGTTGACTACATCTCCATCTATGTGCATGCTCTGGTGGCATCCACACCTATAAGCTAACATGTTATTTAAAGTACATAAACCATTTCCAAAAGATTTCATGTAAATTTATAGTAGTAAGATCTTTTGTAAAGATAAAAACTTCAGTCATTTTTTCTGCATAGTGTCTGTATGCCATTTATGTGATGTTTGTTTACTGGAAACGGGTTATGAATCAGTTGGAAGTTTGAACATGACTGGACCACGCCTGCAGAAGCTTATAATAATAATAATAATAATAACAATAATAATAATAATAATAATGCTTTATTTATAGAGGGTGACTCATTAGTCTAATCTTCTGAATAGCATACTGAGTTACCGTATTTTCGCGCATATATCCCGCGGGTTATACCAGATTTTACAAACCCCGCAGGGGGGGGGGGTGCGGGTTATATAAGGGTGCGGGCTATATCACAATTTTTTTACACATAATGATATTTCAACATATTGTTTGAAAAACGTAACTACATAACATATATTGTTCTAGTTTTGTTTTGCTTGGGTTGGATATTATGGCTACTACGGTGACTTTACAACAACTTACGGTATCAGGACCAAATCAACATTTCGGTATAAAAACTTAAAATTTCGTATCCGTCACGTTTTCATAATCAATATTTTCTGTTTTCAATCGAAATAACTACATTACCTAATTTTACCGCTGGGCCACGATCCACTGCTTCAGGTCAGCTTCAAGGTGAGGCCACTTTGCTTTAGGTCCGCGACGAGCACGTTTTCGTGGATTCATCTTCTCCAACGTTCCTTTTTCTTTTCTCCAACCTCGGATTACACTCTCATCAATATCAAATTTTGTGCCTGTGGCTCTATTGCCATGCACTTCAGCATACGCAATGGCAGTTAGCTTGAAGTCGGCTGTGTAAGACTTTCGTTTCGGCATTTTTTAAATTAAACAGAAAGAAATTATTTAAACTCGAATCTACACTTCACAAGAATACAAGATTATTTAAAAATGTCCGTGTTTATGTAGCCTGTAGTTGAGGCACAGCTCCTACGCACACAAGCACTGTGTACCGTGTTTTTCCTGACTTTTATTGAGCAAAGGTCGTCGGCTTACTTTGATGATGGCGCCGCTAAAGGCTCCAGTTGAAGGGTGAAACAAATACCTGTTTGTTATTGCTGCGGCAACTTCAGATAATTGTAGAACATTGAAACAGATTTGTTTTATTTGTTTAGTATATATCAGTGCTTCAAAGGTAATCAGTTCTCTTTGAAGTGTCAGCAAACGTATTTTTTCTTCTTCCATCTGGTATTTGTTTTTAAATTAGTGTCATCTGCTTGACTGTACTCATTTTACGTTTCCTCCTTCTGCGGATTCGGATTTTGACTAGTCAGTTGCATAAAGTAATAAGGCCAGATATCATCATTAGCGGATTATGATATAACAGTGCACTGTTAGTGTGGTTTGCCAGTATGAGACAAGGACTTGTTATTTTAACAATATATTCCAGTACATTGTTTCCTGTCATGGTGCCTTTGATTTTCTCTACTCCAAACGCAAGACTGTATATACGGTTTTTATCAGCCAAACTTGGTGTCGCCACAAATATCACCAGATGGTATATTTTGTCACCAAAACGGAAAACAGAATCGCAGTTTGCTACATCAGCGAAGCCCCGTGATCCTGTAATTGATTTCATTTCCGATTGTAGCTGTATAAATATATCTATGGTTGCGGGTTATACAAAGGTGCGGGTTATGCCAACGATTTTTTACACAAAACCCCAAAACCCGCGGGCTATATGAGGGTGCGGATTATCTGCGTGTGCGGGATATATGCGCGAAAATACGGTATTGCTCCTCTACCATTCATTGAACAAACTGCTTGCTTTGACATGTATTCTGATATTCATTCCACAGAAGGCAGAATGATAATCTTGCCATCATTGCATTAATTCCAATTATCATGAATTTGATAACTGATGTTAAAATTAGTTTCTTTCAAACCATTTTGAAAAAATATACTTACTTTTACTTTTATTGTTATGACTAGTTTTTAGTGTTATCTTCATTCAGACCATTGTTTTATCTGTATTCCACACCTTAATGATGGCTTGAAAATCTCTTTACAGTTGTTGGGGAAGTGTGCAAGAAACCTCATGTGATTGAAAAGACTCGGGTTGAAGTCTACCCATACCAAAGTTGTCTGGGCAAGTCTAGAGGGGAGAAAAGAAAGAAGTTTCCTCCTGGTCCAGTTACATTGACTAATTTGGATCCAGACAAGATGAAGTTCCTGATGAAAAACTCTTGTTTTCGCAAGAAACTGGAAAATGATCTGGCCAAGTTGTATTCCAAAGTTATATGGCAAACCAATCAATCAGGCAATGTTCTTCTAGAATGCACTTTAACTTGTGACATTGAGAATCACTTGTTGTTAGCAGAGTTGTGGCAAGATAAGTGTCGTGACTGTTTCAACAGTTTTTTGAAGGCCTTGCAATCCAGAGTGTTTCAATCAAATTCCCAGGAATGGGGCGTAATGTTGGCAAGACTTGAGAGGCTGCATTTGTCAGATCAAGACAAAGTAGAAGTATTTTTGGAAGAAACCAACTATACTGTGACATTGGTTGGAGACACCAGTGTCATGCCAGCATCCATCAAACAAGCGGAGGATGCTTTTGCTGACAAGTTAGTTACAAAGAAATTTTCTTTGAAGAAATGGCAGTTGCAGTATCTACTTGCAATTTCATTTATGGAGGAGATCAAAAACAGTGACTGGAATGTGGTTTTCGAGATCAATGAAAGTGAGATCAAACTTACAGGCGTTGAGAATAGTGTGAGTGAAGCATCTATACAGATGCATGCAAAATTAAGTAACGTAGTTACAACAGAATTTGTGTTTTTACCAGAGACTCTGAACCTTTTACAGAAAGAAAATATCCAAGCTGAAGTTGCTGAAACTTTAAGGGCATCCAAACTACCAAATTATGCATGGGAAGTGAGGGATGGTCATCTGTATGTGTATACAAACACAGAAAAGGAATCTAGTGTTATGAAGGAGGTGATGGAATCAATGATTTTGAATTTCTCTATTGAGCTTGACAAGGATATCCACAACATTTTTCATGATCCTGACTGGAGAAAACTGAAAGAAAGAATGTATTTGCAGTATCCTAATAGAATGCTCATCTCTGATGAGATGCCAGGGAAGGTTACTGTGTTTTCAGTGTCAAACATTATTGCAAATATTAAAGAAGAATTAGAAAGATTTTTTGCTGAACATGTTCTACACAGTAAAGTACTAGAACTTGACAAAGGAGTTGTCCGTTTTATCCAAAGTCATGCAAAAGCTGAAATCGATCAATTTGTTCAAGAAGCATCCAAAGGAAAAACATTAGAAATCAACTTTGAATCATTATCCACAATCACAATCACTGGAACAAAAGCAAACCTGAAAGCTGGGAAACAGATGATTATGAATCTGGAGAAGCAGATTAAAATACAACAGCATACCTTCAGAAAGCAAGGAATAGGGTTTTATATTGGGACCCCCAAAGGGGAAGAGTGTATAAAAAAGGCAGAGGAAGAAGCAAAATCTGTGATAGAATTAAAAGGCATTCAAAAACAAAGAGAAGAGATTGGTACAGGTCAAGCAGGTAGAGGATGGGTCCAAAAACGCCAAGATTTCCATCAGGTGACAAAGTGTGCCAGAGCAAAGCTATCCTGTGGTGTGAAGATCAAAGTCTTAGGTGGCAACATTACAGAGCTAAAAAAAAAGGTTGATGTTATGGTTAATGCAGCCAACTCCAAACTTGAACATGGGGCTGGTGTGGCTGCAGCCTTTGTTCGAAAAGGTAACTATTATTGATAATTTAATACTATTATGTCCACCAGTGAAAATTATATTAACAAGCTGATTGTTGTTGTAGTAGAGTTAAACGCCATTTTTCAGCACATGATAGGCTATACATGGTGGCCAGTATTATTGGTGGAGGAAGAACCCAAGAAAGCCCCCAGAAAGAACCACTGACCCACGAGAAGTGACAGGCAAGCTTTCTCACGTAACTACATTAGCCGAATCTTAGACTCGAACCCACGCAGAGGTGAGATGGCAGTGATCCGTAACGGAAAGCGCTTTAGACCACTTGGCCACTCAGAGCCCCTTATTAACAAGCCGAAATAACTTATTTAAAATCTGTAATGTGAAACCAATATTTCATATTTCACTTAGTAGAGCTGTAAAAGAGATTAAATGTATGGGGTATTTTTAAAATATATTTTTTACAGATTAAAGAATAGACATTGGATTGGTTGACTTGGTGTTTTCAACTGAGCAAAATTTTAAGTAAAGTGCCTTGCTCATTAACACGTCATAGTGATTGGTCTTTGGTAAAATTTAAATCTGAATACCCTTCAATCATGAACCTGACATGTTAGCCACTGCAGTACCACCGTTTCTGCCACCTTTTCTTGCTTATTATATGCCAGAAGCCACATCCATCAGGTCATGTGTACATCACCGAGTCATCAGAGGCTCCATATCTTTATCAGAAAGGTCATCCTATCATACGTTAGAAGTTCTACAAGTACCTTGCAAATCCAGCCCTCCCAGCTAAATCATTTAGTTACATGATCTTGCCACATAGGTATCATTGAGAGATTGGTGCCAAATGATGTATGCACCTCAATTACTACTACCACATGTGCCGAGTGGCACACTCGCTTTTTGAGAGAGCTTGAAAACCATCTTCAAGAGTTTTGGAAGCTATTCCACATTAAATTCTTGAGGAAGTAGACATAATCTATATTTCCAACTTTTCTTTTTCTTTTTGTTCACAGACGAGGTCTTCTGTCAGTTGTAGAAAACTGAAGGTTGCTATAGGAAATTCTGGTTTACAATGGTTTGATACCACATGCATATTGCTGTATAATTTCTGTTTGCTTCAGATACATGCAGGAAAGTTTTTGTAAATTTGCCATTTCAGTGATTTCCTTATAATCTATACAAAATTATATTCATATGAATTTTTTAATATTAATTTTATATGAAATCAGATTTAGAAATCAGAACCAAGAAGGGAACTATAAATTACATCTGTATCATGAAGAGAACATATACAGTAAAGTACTTTCTGTTCCAATGCATGTTTCTAATTGTGATCCATTCATATTATTATCAATAGAAGCATACACATGTGAAGGAAATTTTAACATGTTTGATTTACTGGCTAAATACACATTCATCTCTGCGCAATGCACAATCCCTCGGAGCAATCATAAATTTCTCCACATAATCATTAGAATAAATGTTCCTTTAAAATCAGAATGTGCTTTTGAACATTATCTTAGTAAAATACATTTTGCATTTTCAAGGTATATGGTAAACTTTTAATGTATATAAAACTTGGACCTTGTAAGGATGTAAAATTGTTTCATCTTGTATGATTCAAATTACATGGGTGATCTACTTAATTGCTCTTGTTTAAATACTTGCATACATCCCTCCTAATGATTGACATCAAGCTGGCATTCTGATTGGTTGCATTTGGTTCAAGAATGCTGTGCAATAGTTGATTGACATGCATGTGGACTGAGGTGCTCTAAGTTTAAATATCTTGTAATTAGTTCATGATGTTTGCATCAACCTTTCATCTTCCTTTTCCTGCTATCTTATTTTTTTGTGTCTCAGGAGGAAGAGAAATCCAGGAAGAATGTACAGAATATGTGAAGAAAAATGGAGTTCTATCAGATGGTGATGTTTATACTGGATCATCAGGTACTTTGAAGTGTAAAGCCCTTGTCCATGCTGTTGGCCCCAAATGGAAGGATGGTGAAAGTGGCGAATCAAAACTACTCATCAGAACCATTAGCAACTGCATGCATGAGGTACAAAAGTTGAAGGCTAAATCAGTTGTTTTCCCGGCAGTGTGTGCTGGAATTTTTGGCTTTTCTCCAGAAAAAGCTTGTACGGCCATAGTGGACACCATATGCAACTTCTTTGAAGAGCAGAAAGGGAATGCTGGAATGAGGGAAGTGTACCTTTGTGACATCAGCAGGGACTGTGTTTTCTGCTTCATGCAGGCCTTGGAGAAGAAACTGGGGAAGGACAAAGTAAAAGGTATTCCTTTTCAGCTTTGTACTGAAAGGCAAGTTTTACACATGGTTTAACAGAGGTAATTTTTGGAATAGACAAATCATAAGGTTATTTTCTTTAATTCTGCCCTTTATCTTGATAAATTAGATTGATTCGAGTACTCATTTATTTGAGGATGCAATCTGCCTAATGACTGATTATATTAGAAACAGTACATGTATGACCATTGCTTGAGTAACAAACACAAATTATATCTGCATGAAGCAACATAGTATATGTAATATATTTCAGGTATTACAAATAGAAAGAAAAACAATTCTGAGTAAATATTGTGTATGTTTTAATTGAGAAATTTGTATGCTTAGAACAGTGATACAATACTACTAATTTTGACATTGTTATGCTTAGAACAGTAATACAATACTAACTTTGACATTGTTATGCTTAGAACAGTGATACAATACTACTACTTTTGACATTATTATTCTTAGAACAGTAATATAATACTACTACTTTTGACATTGTTATGCTTAGAACAGTGATACAATACTACTACTTTTGACATTATTATTCTTAGAACAGTGATACAATACTACTACTTTTGACATTGTTATTCTTAGAACAGTGATACAATACTACTACTTTTGACATTGTTATGCTTAGAACAGTGATACAATACTACTACTTTTGACATTGTTATGCTTAGAACAGTGATACAATACTACTACTTTTGACATTGTTATGCTTAGAACAGTGATACAATACTACTACTTTTGACATTGTTATGCTTAGAACAGTGATACAATACTACTAATTTTGACATTGTTATGCTTAGAACAGTGATACAATACTACTACTTTTGACATTATGCTTAGAACAGTGATACAATACTACTACTTTTGACATTGTTATGCTTAGAACAGTGATACAATACTACTACTTTTGACATTGTTATGCTTAGAACAGTGATACAATACTACTACTTTTGACATTGTTATGCTTAGAACAGTGATACAATACTACTACTTTTGACATTGTTATGCTTAAAACAGTGATACAATACTACTACTTTTGACATTGTTATGCTTAGAACAGTGATACAATACTACTACTTTTGACATTGTTATGCTTAGAACAGTGATACAATACTACTACTTTTGACAAGTACTCACCAAGTTAGGATCACATCAACAACCCTCCTAACCTCGTGTATGGACACCCTTGTCTGGGAAGTGAGTCTTCATTCTCCTTCAGGGGAATGTGTATGTCCCTCCCATGGTGTCAGCATAAGGCAGGCATTGAAAGCTGTAGACTTGTATTGTCTTCTTCAGCCATTGCCAATGAACAGGAGTACTACAGAATAAGCCTCCTTTTGACATCTAGAAGGAATGGGAAACATTCTTGTTTACCATACCATGAAAGTCCAATAGTAAGTTCACCCCATTATCCCTACCACAATGATAGGTTTCCTTAATAGGGCAGCCCTGTTCCTTACATTGCCCTCTATGCAGAGAGACAACTAAAAGAAACAGTCCTGTCTCAAGAATAAGCTCTTGGTGACTGTTATTTCCATAATTATAGCAGAATCACCAAAGTTCATTGTAGGATTGGTGACTATGGTTCCAACCTCTATTATGGTTCACAGCTTCCTCCCACGTGTTGGGCAAGGTGTTGGAGGAAGAAGTCTGGACATTTGATAAAGTGGTAAATGAATTTTATTGCCTCATTGCTTAGCTTATGATTCTGAGGACATAAAGACTCTCTCCTTTCTTGAGAGACTTTTGAGGGAAGCATTGTATCCAGACTGTCTTATTGCTCCCATATTCTATAACAGCTTGAGAGTTTTCACTGAAGTTTTACCAGGTACAAGAGTTCACCATGCCATTGAAGGAATGGTCCCCCACTCTTTTCTACAACCAACAATGGAGTACAGAATTGGGGACTTCAGCTATGACATGAACTTGCCCCATGGTTAAAATCTTGTATGCACTGGAGCGCAAGACCTGCATGTCATGATTGCCTCAGTTACTGATCTATTTTCAGCAGCTTCTTTCTGATGTCTTCTGAAAGAGGAATCATTGTTACAGTTATGGTAATTACAATATATGGCTTTTGTTGTGCTTATTTGAAGTCATTTGTTCAAGATGTGCTTTTCATGACCAAAATAGCTAGATACAGCTTCAGATCATAGATGACATGTTGTTGCCATTCATCATCTCAAGCTATGTACCTTTTGATATATAAATAGACAAATATGGCAGTTACCATTCCAGTGGCCTGAAACTTGGTCAGAATCAATCTAAATTTTAAATGTAACAGGACCACAATATCTACATGTTCCTTTTTCATCAAGTGTCCATATTTTTCTGTGTTACGTGACACTGTCATCATGAGTCCATATTTCTCTATTATATATCACCGTTTGTCATCAAGAGTCCATATTTCTCAGTATTACATGTCACTGTTTGTCATCACAAGTCCATATTTTTCTGTAATACATGTCACTATTTGCCATCAAGAGTCCATATTTCTCTGTATTACATGTCACTGTCATCACAAGGCCATATTTTCAGTATTACGTCACTGTTTGCCATCAAGAGTCCATATTTCTCAGTATTACATGTCATTGTTTGTCATCACAAGTCCATATTTCTCTGTAATACATGCAGGCCCGCACCTAGGGGGGGGGGGACAACCATGGCACTTGTCAGGGGCCCGACCTAGATAGGGGCCCGCCCTTTTTTAGAGTTTCTTTTTTTTTTGAAACACAAAAGGGGCCTGAACTCTGTCAGCTGCCTGGGGCCCAGAATTTCCTAGGTGCGGGCCTGATACATGTCACTGTTTGTCATCAAGAGTCCATATTTCTCAGTATTACATGTCACTGTTTGTCATCTAGGGTCCATATTTCTCAGTATTACATGTCACTGTTTTTCATCTAGGGTCCATATTTCTCAGTATTACATGTCACTGTTTGTCATCTAGGGTCCATATTTCTCAGTATTACATGTCACTGTTTTTCATCTAGGGTCCATATTTCTCAGTATTACATGTCACTGTTTTTCATCTAGGGTCCATATTTCTCAGTATTACATGTCACTGTCATCACAAGTCCATATTTTTCTGTAATACATGTCACTATTTGCCATCAAGAGTCAATATTTCTCTGTATTACATGTCACTGTCATCACAAGTCCATATTTTTCAGTATTACATGTCACTGTTTGTCATCACAAGTCCATATTTCTCTGTAATACATGTCACTGTTTGCCATCAAGAGTCCATATTTCTCAGTATTACATGTCATTGTTTGTCATCACAAGTCCATATTTCTCTGTAATACATGCAGGCCCGCACCTAGGGGGGGGGGGAACAACCATGGCACTTGTCAGAGGCCCGAGCTAGATAGGGGCCCGCCCTTTTTAGTTTTTTTTGTTTTTTTTGAAACACTAAAGGGGCTCGAACTGTCAGCTGCCTGGGGCCCAGAATTTCCTAGGTGCGGGCCTGATACATGTCACTGTTTGTCATCAAGAGTCCATATTTCTCAGTATTACATGTCACTGTTTGTCATCACAAGTCCATATTTCTCTGTAATACATGTCACTGTTTGCATTTAAAAGAGTCCATATTTCTCAGTATTACATGTCACTTTTTCATCAAGAGTCCATATTTCTCAGTATTACATGTCACTTTTTCATCAAGAGTCCATATTTCTCAGTATTACATATCACTGTTTGCCATCAAGAGTCAATATTTCTCAGTATTATATGTCACTGTCATCACAAATCCATATTTCTCTGTAATACATGTCACTGTTTGCCATCAAGAGTCCATATTTCTCAGTATTACATGTTACTGTTTGTCATCACGAGTCCATATTTCTCTGTAATACATGTAACTGTTTGCCATCAAGAGTCCATATTTCTCAGCATTCATGTGTCCCTTTTTTAAACAAAAGTCAATATTTATCTGAATTACATATCACTGTTTTTCATCAAGACTCCATATTTTTCAGTATTAGTGGAACTGCATCCAGACAGTAGGAGTGTTCCAGATCAGGTTGAAAATGCAAATGGTTCGGAATCTGCATCCAACGGAAGAAGAACTAGAACCTCAACACATCTTATGTTTGGAAAAACTCAAGTCAGAATTGTCAAAGCAGTTCTTGCTAAGGAATATGTAAGTTTCTCCAGTTATAAGTGTTATTTAATTTCTTTTCTTTTTAAAAAGCATATACATGTACTAGGTTATAAATTGAGTCCAACTGGAAACTGCACAGATCCAGATCTGCCATTGCAGAAGACACTGGGAGATCCAGAGTGTAGTGTGTCAAGAATATTAAGCTGAACTAACAACACAGACCCTGATCTGCAAGTACATTATGCAATCACAATATTAGGATCTATGTGCATGTTTTCAATTAAGCTTGACTTTTAAGTAGGTGTAGACAATACACATTTTTCAGTTTTTTATTCTTTTTACACCTTATGGATTAGACAGCAATGGTGGAATCCAGTGATGGCTTTCTGATGAATCTAAGTAATTTTCAGGACATTCTGCTTTAGAGAATTATTTGGACTAATTGGTAATAATACCTTTTAAGTACTTTTGAATTGCAAGTGAATCTGAATTACTAAATCACACATTTAGGCATTAATTAAGAAAGACACGACATGAGATAAATATATCTCACTATCTCAGGTCAGATCATTTCATTGCATATAATTTTATTTCGAAAAAAAGCAGAAAATAGATGCATATTGGATTATTGTATTTTATTATTCATATAAGTTATGTAGAATATATTATTGTACTATTAGTCCTTGTTCTAATAAATTTATAAATAACCTCCATTACATTTTAATTAATAATTGTGAATGATATTTAAGGTCTTTGTCAAGATTTTAGACGTCCATATTGTTACAATATTTGTCATGTCAGTATTTGTTTATTTTAACCTTGATATTTTATGCATACAGTTCTGCCTCTGCATGGACATATTTTTTTAATTCTTTACCTCAGACAATAAATATCAGCAACACACACCAACATTAAATTCTCACAGTCAGTACGGAATCTAGGCGTTACTCTAGACAGTACTCACATGGCACCAACATGTCAGGAACATATGCAAGGCTGCATATCTTGAATTGAGACGCATCAGTTCCATTCGTAAATATCTTTCTGTTGATGTCACTAAAACACTTGTGTGTTCACTAGTACTTTCAAGAATGGACTATTGTAACTCAATTCTGTCTGGTTCATCACAATATTTACTCCAGAAACTTCAAAAAGTTCAAAACACAGCTGCACAGATCATCTTTAGAGTATCTTGATCAGAGCACACCTCACCACTGCTCTGTACCCTACACTGGCTATCAATTCGATACAGAATCAAAAACAAAATTTGTTCTCTGTGCTATATTTCAATGGCTATCTGGAAAGTGTTTGCAGGTTTTGGTGCAGGCAAATGTAAGCGTAAAGCTGAAATTTTTTCCCTCAATCATGAGGGCATTTATACTGATAATCCAAAGGACATCTCAGATATTTTTAACAACCTTTTTGTTCAAATTGCTGAAAAACTTAAAGAACCCAGAACTTCATCTGATCATCTGGAACTCAAACATTTTTGTGCTAAAAAACTACAAAACAATATAAAATTTGAAATTCCTGATACGAGTCCAGAATTTGTGTTGAAATATATTAAAACAATGGATGTATGTAAAGCTACAGGACTTGATATGATTGGACCAAGGCTACTAAAAGTGGCTGCACCTGCAATTGTAGAGAGTATAGTTTTCATTTGTAATGAAAGTATTAGGTCTAATAAATTTCCACAAAGATGGAAAACTGCCAAGGTTATACTATTGCATAAAGCAGGAACAAAAGATGATGTAAATAACTACAGACCCATCTCTATCCTTCCTTGTCTCTCCAAATTACTAGAAAAACATGTACATGATTCTTTTCTCAACTATTTAAACACTTATGATCTTATTCATGAAAATCAGTCTGGCTTTCGCCAGAATCACTCCTGTGAAACCGCACTTGTATCTTTGATTGATAAATGGCTGAAAGCGTTAGATCAAGGAGAAATGGTAGACACTATTATGGTTGATTTTTGTAAAGCTTTTGATCTTGTAGACCATGAAATTTTACTTGAAAAACTAAAGATTTATCAATGTAGTGAAAACTCTCTAAACTGGTTTACTTCTTACTTAACTGACAGAGTGCAAAAAGTATCTTTAAATGGTCAACTTTCTCAAAGTAAAAGTATTAATTGTGGAGTACCACAAGGCTCTATCCTTGGACCTCTGTTATTCATTCTATTTATCAACGATTTACCTCTTAAGATTGGAACTTAAATTTCTTCCACTGACCTCTATGCAGATGATACTACACTGTCTGAGATTGGTAAAACCAAAATGGTACTTGAAAATAACTTACAAGATGCTCTCAACAGACTTCAAGTATGGTGCAAGGAAAACAGTACGATCATAAATACAGAAAAAACGAAAGCCCTACTAATTACAACACAACAAAAATGAGCAAGACTAGATAGCGACAAACTTAATGTTTTTTTTTATAATGTGAGCCTTAATATGACCTCTCAAGATAGAATTCTTGGTGTATTCGTAGATAACAATCTTATGTGGTCTATTCACATTAAACACATTTCAAAAAGGTTAATTCTTATCTTTGGCTACTGAGGAAAATCAAAACATACATTCCTCTTAAGTATAGGGTCATCTTTTATAAAAGTTATATTCAGCCATATCTGGACTACTGTAGCATAATTTGGGGTAATACCTCTAATTCAAACATAACAACACTTATAAGGCTCCAAAAGAGGGCTTGCCATTTAATTCTAGATCAATGTATAGACAATTTTCAGGATGCAATGAATAATAAAAAGATTTTAACAATACATGAAAGAATATTTCTTAGAAAAGCCAAATTGATGTATAAAGTATCCAGAAAATCCATTCCTGTCTATCTAAGCAATATCTTTCACCAAAGAGATGCTGATGGTACTCCAAATTTAAGGTCCATAAGAAGAAAAAATTACATTATACCAAGGCCAAAGAAGGAATTGTTTAAAAAAAGTTTTCAATATACTGGTCTAGTAGTATGGAACAACATTCCCAGCAACATAAGGCAGGCTCTTAGCATTTCTTCATTTCATAATCAATGTCTTAAATGGATGAAATCTTTAGAAAATTGAACAGTGCTAGTACCAAAAAAAAAAAAAAAAAAATACTGCCTGCTTGTCTGGTTTTTTTTTTTTTTTTTTTTTTTTTTTTTGCATCATTTTCAAAGCTGAATGTTTCAACACAGAATGATATTTTATGTTTCTTATATGTTTGTGTTTTTTACAGATGCATGTGCATGTGTTCCAGGCTTGATACTTTGAAATTTAAAATTCCTTAATTATTTAGCATTGAGCCAGACTCTTCACATCATGTTGTATGTATTGTATATATTGTACATAACAGATAGAAGGCCTCAAGGTAGATTAGTTCTGTAACTAATTGAGTTACCTTCTCTAAATAAAGTCTTTATTATTATTATTATTATTATAATGACAGACTCCAGTCCAACATACCTATCCAGCCTCACCCATGTGTATACACCAGCTAGATCCTTATGCTCTTCTTCTGATAATCGTATACTCATTGTTCCCAAGGTGAAAACAAAGTCATATGGACAACATTCATTTGCACACCAGGGCCCGGCGACGTGGAACGAATTGCCCATTGAAATTAGACAAAAAGTCAGTGGTCCCTTTTAAGAGTGCTCTTAAGACTCACCTGTTTCGACTGCAGGGACAAACTTAGCGACCTAATCATGTTTTGTATCTTATATGTTTTCAGCATGTGTTTATGTTTTCCAATTTCATTGTTTTTGTCATTTGTTTTTCTGTAGTGTAGTCATGATGGTGTAAAGCGCTTAGAGATTTGAAAAATTAGGCGCTATACAAAGTCCTCATTATTATTATGAATCAAAATATTCGGTAAGATAATATTAGTCACTAAATAAATACAAATTAACAACGTTAAGAATTACATAATCAAGAGCATAATTTGTTTTGAACCGTTTTTGGTGATAATTTTGGAAAAAGTGCCATTGAAACAGTTAATTGAATACAGGTTAGTGTAGAAAAATACCAAATTTATGAGGATTACATTACAAGCTTGAGCACATTTTCCACTAGTCTATAACAGATCAATCAGCATCGGAGGAAAATGGAAATTGCACTCTTAATGTTTCTTTACAATTTTGTCTTGATTATGGTCTTACTAGTTTTGCAAATATATTTCAGATGATGTACTAGTTTAAGACATAAAATTTTCCATTAAAATCAGTGCTTTCAAATCAGATGATAATCTACCAAACAGTACAGTTTTTTAGTCCATTATTATTTCCCTTTTGCTTTCAGAGCGATGTTATTGTGAACTCAGTATCAAAGGAATTGAGACTGGAGAATGGTCAACTTTCCAAGACACTTTTGAAAAAGGGGGGAGAAGAGATACAAGATGAATGTAATTCACGCTATCCTAATGGCATACAGTACGGAGATGTAGCTATCACTGGATCTGGGAAGCTACCTTGCAAAAAAATATTACATGCTGCACTAACAGCCTGGGATAGAAAAAAAGATTCAGCACCAGTAAGTGTTAATAAAGGAGGTTTAATATGGGAAAAGTAAATCTGAAAAACCTAAAACTAATACTATCTGTACTCACTTATATGTCCACCTGCACATACCTAGATCTGCCATAGCATAATGTGCCATCAGATCTGGCTCTACATAGTTTGTTAGGAGTTATCTGTAGAATAAACAACATTGACCATGGTCTGCCTGAACATTATGGAATGGCAGATAAGAGAGTATGTTGTTTGCAGTTTGACTTGATTTATAAGTGAGTATAATGTATGAAGCTTTCTCAATCATAACCATTTTTGTTTTGATTTCACAGAAAAGATAACATGTAATCATTCCCAGACAACATGTAATAATTCTCAGACAACATATAATCATTCTCAGACATGTAATCATTCTCAGACAACATGTAATCTTTCTCAGACAATATCTTATCATTCTCAGACAACATTTAATAATTCTCAGACAGTATCTTATCATTCTCAGACAACATGTAATCGTTCTCAGACAACATGTAATCATTCTCAGACAGTATCTTATCATTCTCAGACAACATGTAATCATTCTCAGACAACTTGTAATTATTCTCAGATTCTCAGAATGACACTCATTTTTTTTCTTGTAATGCTGATGCCATATTTAGTCACAAAATATTGTCATTGCTTGAAGAATTCCAAGCATAACATAGATGACATTTCTTTGATGTTTCCTCTTTAACAGTGCCTCATAAATGTGAAAAAGATATTTGCTGTTTTGTGTCTAAATCCATGAACCAGAGATCTTTATGTGATTTTATTTATTCTTAAAAAATTAACCATGTGCAAAGTTACCAATGTCATTACCATTGTTCCAAAACTCACAAAATCATAACTGTTATACTTATCTTTAACCACTTCTGTGGCCTAGTGGTTAGAGCATCTGCCACAGGAGCAGGAGGTCATGAGTTTGATCCCTGGCTGAGTCATACCAAAGACTAAAAAAATGGTACTAACAGCTGCCTTGCTTGGCGCTCAGCATTAAGAGGTTAGTGTTAGGACTAGTTGGCCTGGTGTCAGGATAATGTGACTGTGTGGGACATCATGCTACATGTCTGCGGCATGATGCCCCAGTGCTAGACATCACTAAAAACTGCCTCACTGCAGACATCAAGCGATATGACTGAAAAATTGTTAAAGCTACGTTAAAAATCCTAATTAAAAAAAAACCACTTATCTTTTCTATGAATGCCTTGAAATTCTTTTTGAGTGTCAGTTCCTTCAAGTGACTTTTGTCAGAGTTAAAGACTTCTAACCTGGTACATGAGCTGTTTCAGTAGTTTTAGTATTTTGATACATGATGGACTTAAAAAATTAGTTATGCAATTGATCATAACACAAATGACAAGAATAAGGGTCAACCATCCATTGTGATGCAGTACTTTATATCAGACTTATTACATTTTCTACTTTGCATAGATCCATGTGTGTCATACATACTTATGAAGAGAATATTTGGTTGCATCATTTTCATGTAATGGCTGTCAGAATAAAAAAGGAATTGCTTGCTTGTCCTTTTTAAGGGAATTTGGCTATAGTAACAATACTACAATTGATGTAGTATTAATACTACAAAGCTATCCCCCTAAACCCATGTAGTAACATTATCCTATGTTCAGGCACTAATTTTATGATCTCCAAAACCTGATGTAGTAACAATACTACAACTGATGTAGTATTAATACTACAAAGCTATCCCCCCAAACCCATGTAGTAACATTACCCTATGTTCAGGCACTAATTTTATGATCTCCAAAACCTGATGTAGTAACAATACTACAACTGATGTAGTATTAATACTACAAAGCTATCCCCCCAAACCCATGTAGTAACATTACCCTATGTTCAGGCACTAGTTTTATGATCTCCAAAACCTGATGTAGTAACAATACTACAACTGATGTAGTATTAATACTACAAAGCTATCCCCCTAAACCCATGTAGTAACATTACCCTATGTTCAGGCACTAATTTTATGATCTCCAAAACCTGATGTAGTAACAATACTACAACTGATGTAGTATTAATACTACAAAGCTATCCCCCCCAAACCCATGTAGTAACATTACCCTATGTTCAGGCACTAATTTTATGATCTCCAAAACCCGATGTAGTAACATTACCCTATGTTCAGGCACAAATTTTATGATCTCCAAAACCTGATGTAGTAACAATACTACAACTGATGTAGTATTAATACTACAAAGCTATCCCCCCAAACCCATGTAGTAACATTACCCTATGTTCAGGCACTAGTTTTATGATCTCCAAAACCTGATGTAGTAACAATACTACAACTGATGTAGTATTAATACTACAAAGCTATCCCCCTAAACCCATGTAGTAACATTACCCTATGTTCAGGCACTAATTTTATGATCTCCAAAACCTGATGTAGTAACAATACTACAACTGATGTAGTATTAATACTACAAACCTATCCCCCCCAAACCCATGTAGTAACATTACCCTATGTTCAGGCACTAATTTTATGATCTCCAAAACCCGATGTAGTAACATTACCCTATGTTCAGGCACTAATTTTATGATCTCCAAAACCTGATGTAGTAACAATACTACAACTGATGTAGTATTATTACTACAAAGCTATCCCCCCAAACCCATGTAGTAACATTACCCTATGTTCAGGCACTAATTTTATGATCTCCAAAACCTGATGTAGTAACAATACTACAACTGATGTAGTATTAATACTACAAAGCTATCCCCCCAAACCCATGTAGTAACATTACCCTATGTTCAGGCACTAGTTTTATGATCTCCAAAACCTGATGTAGTAACAATACTACAACTGATGTAGTATTAATACTACAAAGCTATCCCCCTAAACCCATGTAGTAGCATTACCCTATGTTCAGGCACTAATTTTATGATCTCCAAAACCTGATGTAGTAACAATACTACAACTGATGTAGTATTAATACTACAAAGCTATCCCCCCCAAACCCATGTAGTAACATTACCCTATGTTCAGGCACTAGTTTTATGATCTCCAAAACCTGATGTAGTAACAATACTACAACTGATGTAGTATTAATACTACAAAGCTACCCCCCCCCCCAAACCCATGTAGTAACATTACCCTATGTTCAGGCACCAATTTTATGATCTCCAAAACCTGATGTAGTAACAATACTACAACTGATGTAGTATTAATACTACAAAGCTACCACCCCCCCCCCAAACCCATGTAGTAACATTACCCTATGTTCAGGCAATAATTTTTTGATCTCCAAAATCTGATGTAGTAACAATACTACAACTGATGTAGTAGCAATACTACATAATTTGCCGACAATATGGAGATTAACATGGATGAATCTCTAGTGTACTTTGATCTTGATGGACTGATGATAAAATGGGGGTTAAATGTGTGAGAATTAGCATGACTGGTGCAGATTGATAAAAAAATCTGACTTTGGTCCTTACAGTTTCCACTTCAAGAGATGTGTTGCCTCCAACGATAATTATTCACGACATGAGAAAGGTTAACAAATATTCATGCACCGAATTAATGGATCATACATGTGCAGGAGAAGGGTTGTGTAGATGAAATGATGATGCAGTGGACTAGAGAATTTTTTCTCAATTGCACAGTTTTATATTTTTTACAATAACATTAAAGTTGGAGTGTGTTTTCCGACATGTAAT
This sequence comes from Unio pictorum, assembly GCA_030141615.1. Classification (NCBI taxonomy): domain Eukaryota; kingdom Metazoa; phylum Mollusca; class Bivalvia; order Unionida; family Unionidae; genus Unio; species Unio pictorum. The sequence goes on from JARLTB010000122.1 coordinate 15,955,076, forward strand.
TTTGGAATGATTTATAAGTTGTCCCAAAACTTACTACTAAAAAAACACGATGTGCTCCAGAACATACAGTGCACAAAAAAATTACTTCACAAATTAATTTATGGTGTCCCAAAAAATATGGTGTCCTAACATATATGGTAAATACAGTAATACTGCTACAGAGATGAAGTTTACTGATATGCATTAATGTTTTTAGTTAATGTGATAATATTACTATATTGTTACTCCTGACAGCCTTGTTGTAATGATGTTATTTGATAATAATTCTTTACTACTTTGTTATATCAAAACTCTTGCAGTAATATCACCATATTTGTAAGGTCATTCTTGAGTACCATTGTTTTAATCTGCAAAACCATTAGTAGGTATTATTACTATAAAGCTGAAGTTTAAACCCATGCCATAATGCTACTTGCTGCATTTCTACATTGATAAACTTGAAATCCTTTTTTAATAATGCTGTTCCAAGGAGACTGCATTGTTCTGAAGCTCTCATCACCAAGCCTGGTTTAATAGTATGGCCAGTAATAATACAGTCTAGATGAAATTGTTGAAGGTGCTACATATACAAGATATTCAGTATATTGAAGTACTTGTACACAATATTTTAATCATCATAAAATATAAATATTTTCAACACTAATGTAAGGCACAATTTCTTTCTCATTTAATAGAATTAAAATGTCAGTAGCATCTCTTGCTGTTATTTCTGGTAGTTCTTCCATATAAGGCAGATATTTGGTAATTCTTTCATTAGGAGATTGTTTGAGTTTCATATAAATTCTGTTCTGCTCTTCCATTGATCTCTTTTCAACATGTAGCCTACACAGAGAGTCATTGTCTCCACTAATACAGTGTTTTCCTTATTAATTTTCTGAAAAGACAAAATAGTTTTTTTGAAAACATTGCAGACACTAGCATGGAAATTCTGTTAATACTACTTTGATCCACCAAACGCATCTCATACAAGTATTCTAACCATATACTATCAATATCTGAATCAATGATCTTCAATAATTTAAAATTCCCGTTATTATATTTAGCTTAACTACTACAGATATTGCAATATTTGCTTATATTATTAAAATAAAACACATTGAACATGTTTAATGATAGAAAAGTTTCTTAGGTCATATCTCTAGGAAGTAGTTTAAATTATGTTTGCTTCTGATTTGAAATGGTAGTTGGTGGGGAGCAATAATATTACCATCAGCATTCAGATTTATTTTACTTAATTTTTCATATTAATATTCCAGGCATAACTATTACGTTTCTGTTGTACTTATATTGGTGCATCTTCTACTAGATATACATACTTGTTTCACAACTGGGCATACTTGTCACAATCTTCTTTTTACCTTTTCTCCGCTTGTGTTTTTAATGAGAAGTAGGATATTGAAGAATCATATAAAATAATGTAATTGCTAACTCCTACATCTGAGAAAAAAATGGTAGATATTACAATTAATTACAAGCAGAAAATATAGAATCCACAAATACATTGCATTTATTTTCAGGTTTATAAATATTTTGTGGTATAACATTTAAGATGCTACATACCTTGGTCCTTTCAGTAAATGATGGGTTTTCCATCTGGCTATACAGGAAGCAACTGTTTGAATCTGAAGGTTTTGTAGACATTATTGATGATCCAAATGCATCAACATCATCTTTCTTTGTCATGTTATCATCTTGAAAAGTGATGGCTTCCTCTGCAACTGATATATCTGAAGCATCGTGACTTTTTGACTGATCTTCTTTCAAAGAACTTCCCAATTTGTCAATAAGTGATGTACCCAGAACTTCAATACTTTTGGATATATCATTATCCTGCCACACATTATTGTCCATTAATGAGGTTCCTAAAGCATTATCATAATTTTTTTCCATAGAATTGCCAAGTTCATCAAAGGCAAAGTCTGTTTCACTGGCCATTTCAGCTTTATATGGCAATTCATTCAAGGATATACTTCAGGCAGCTTATATTACTATCAACTTTAATAAGCCATATGTTTACTTTTACTGCTAGATATTAACAGTTATAATACAAAGCATTCACATTACATGAACAACATCTAGCATAGCTAATGTTAGTGATTGGACTCTCTCCAGTCAAAACATTTCTACATTAATTAGACAGCCTTTGGGATCCCATTCAATGCCCAACAGGTGCTGACATTTAGTTTGATACTTCAACCATCAGATCTCAGACACTAGCAAATTTTACAATTATAGTCCAACAACACCCCCCCCCCTCCCTTGCGATGTCAGTCAAAAGAACTGCACTGCCATTCTCTGCAACTGCTATCAACAGCTGTCAACTTTGATCTTTTCACACAAGGGATTTGTCCCTCTATTTGAAGTAATTATAAAATAACTTTACCAAACCCCAGGTTTCTGCATAATACAAGTGGGTGGGGGATATTATGCTTTCCTTCATTCTTGAAACAATTAATTTCCTTGCATGCATTCTGATTAAAGTATATTTAAAGGTGGTATACTTATTACAATGGATGTAGACAGAAATAGGCTTGCATTTCTGTCCTACAGAATAATGTCATATACATCATATGGACAAGAACTTTGAGTATGTATGTATGTATGTATGTATGTATGTATGTATGTATGTATGTATGTATGTATTGTTACATGTTTAGGCTCGAATAAACAGTAACACAGAAAAAGTGAAAACAAAAAGCTTTGTATAATTTAACAAATAATTTATATCCGTGGAAAAATTCTGTAAAAATAAAAAAATAAGAACTTACAGTTTCAAGAATCAAATCCAAAAATAATCCAAGAATAATCCATGAATTAAATTACAAAAGTCCTAATAACAAAATGTTCTAATGAATTCAAGTTCGAGTCTTGATGGAAAATCCATGATGGATGACGATGACATATGCTGTAGTCTGTACAGTGTGGTCATTTACAGTTCCGGTGTTTGAAATCCGAATAAAATTTGTAAGCAATGTCTTTCCAAAAATTCTATATGAGCACTCTTCAAATATTTCCAGAGAAAAAGAATTAATCCTTTTGAAATCCAAATGATCTGAAGATAATTATAAGTCAAAATCTGGCTAAAACCACAGGTGCTCGACGCGAGCTTGATGTGAAGAAAAAAATAATAATTTAAAGAAAAAAAAACATACAGAGTGAGAAAAATACCTTAGAGTACCCCCATGACCCATTCAGTCATATGACCCCCTCTATATTACTATACTCTTTTTATATAGTAATATAGAGGGGGTCATATGACTGAATGGGTCATGGGGGTACTCTAAGGTATTTTTCTCACTCTGTATGTTTTTTTTTCTTTAAATTATTTTTTTTTTCTTCACATCAAGCTCGCGTCGAGCACCTGTGGCTAAAACAAAAGAAAACAACTTGATTCCAAGTGTAAAAGCCAGAAACTGAGAATATTTCTCTAAAACAAAGGTTATATCGTATTCTAAGATGCAGTTTTGAAAATCACCCAAGTTGCGAAATCAGAAGAGGGGGGACACGTGATCGTGTTTACATATAAAACATGTACACATAATATGGCCTTGATTAGACGAATGATTTTACTCCAAGAATAAAAAAAATTGTTTACATCTTAAATCATGTAGTCCCATCATGACCTTCACAACAACCAATCATTTTAAAATAAAAATAGTACTTATTTACGTGGCTGCTTCCAATTTTGAATCAAGGTCAGGATCCAGGCCTACACCTGGTGTTTACAAAAAGAATGATTCAGGTCAACTGATTTTCTGGAAAAATATCATCTCAGTGAATAAATTTATATTATAATAGCATGTAACAGATTAAAAAATTGAAAACTGACAAACAAACAATTCAATTAAAAGATATATTAAATCAGATATACATAGCAAAATGAATATATGTATGTATGTATGTATGTATGTATGTATGTATGTATGTATGTATGTATGTATGTATGTACGTATGAATGAGTTTAATTTGCTAATAATTGTAACTGATGAGATAAGCCACTCTTCAGATTTGCGCAAATTCATGTGGGTGCTCTTAGATCTAATTGAGCTTAATTTTACTTTTTTTTTGAAACAGCTTCCAAGCTCAATATCAAGCTCTAATAGTCGGGGTTGGTTTATAAAACTATTATACACATATGTAGACCATCTCCAATAATATCCTAAACTTCTAAGCCAAGAGACTTGAACAGTTTGGAGGACATGTGCAATATTATTAATAAATCAACCCATCCATGTATCTAGGATCGTATAATCCCTAAATTTTCATCAAAATACTCAAGGGAACAAGTAGATTTACTTTCTGTTTTTTTGGGGAAAACAGTAACATTTCCAAGTCTGGACATAATTATATTTATTCAATCAGAAACTACTCTTGGTTTTACATCTTACTGAATCTCTCTCTCTCTCTCTCTCTCTCTCTCTCTCTCTCTCTCTCTCTCTCTCTCTCTCTCTCTCTCTCTCTCTCTCATAATTAAGAATATATTTCAACTAGAGTGGTTTTTCACACACTCCTGCTGGGGAACTAGTGATGTTTTTGTGACCACTGTCCCCCCCCCCCCCCCAAAAAAAAAAAAAAAATTGCTAACCTAGCCTGCCCTTCTGTTAAGCAAATTACCCTGTAGGAAATAAAAATATCTACAACCCTTCTCTCTCTCTCTCTCTCTCTCTCTCTCTCTCTCTCTCTCTCTCTCTCTCTCTCTCTCTCTCTCTCTGTCTCTGTCTCTCTCTCTCTCTCTCTGTTTTGTCAGATAAGAATGTATAAAGGCCTAATTGGTTGTTAACACCTGCTGTGCATCTGACTGTGTTTTACTACCATCACCAGCTTGCTAAACAAGTATGGGCTCACAATTAGCGAATTCCTCAGTAAGGAGAGTGCATGGATCAGATGTTTACAGTGATAGCTTGGTGTATGCTCTTCATCTTTAATCTGAAATACACTAATCCATTTGCTCTCTTCTACAGATATAATTATCTAAATATATTGAAACACAATAGCATTATCTGACCATGATGGCTTAGAAGTGTCTATGTTGATACTGCTGGAAAACAATTTGTTGCACATAGATGACATAATAATAATAATAATAAGAATAATAATAATAATAATAATCCCTTTTGATAACTTTTGTTGAACAATTTACTGCCAATGATGAGTTTATATTTAATTAAGAATAAGCTAATCATGTGAAAATGTTTAGGAGGTGACTGCTAATTGAGGTAAGAATTTTTGTAATCGAAAGGTCAACATCCAAAAAGTTGTTGTTGTTGTTATTGTGGGGTTTAACACCATTTTTCAGCACACGATAGGCTATGCATGGAGGCCAATATTAATGGTGGAGGAATAACCTGGGAAAACCCTGGGCAGAACCACCGACCCATGATAAACTACTTGCAAGCTTTCTAACATACCCACATTGGCCGAATCCTAGACTCAAACCCACGCAGACAGAGATGAGATGGCAACGGAGAGTGCATTAGACCACTCGGCCACTCGGGGCCCCTCCAAAAAATTAAAAGAAGGTATGAAAGCATTTCAAAGACTGCTGTAATATCCTGGTGATCTAAATAATTTATGTATATAATTTTATGATTCTTAGTTGAAATTTTTTTTGCCATCACACTAAAGTGGATTTGGAATGGGCATACTGATATATGGATATAAGGACATAAATTTCCTGAAGGACACAAGCAAAATTTTTTTTAAAAAATGCACAAGGAAGATTTTTAAGGATAAAGGAAGATATAATGAAAGCAACACATGACTTCATGGTAAAAGTAAAACATGAATCTTTGGAAACTGTTGTTTTTGTAATAGAAGAATATTGGGAAAAATGAATAATGAAAAACCTCAGATTCTGGATGAGATCAAACCTCTCAAAACTAATAGACCACTGACCAAGTATGTAAGCAAAACTTATAAATATAACTTTTTTAAAATTTAATATTTGGAAGTGTTCCTTTCCTACAATGCTCATCTTATGTTCGATATTTAACTTAATTAAATTGTTTGTAAAATAACTTTTTTCCTATCAAACTGCTAGTGGTTAGAGCATCCACCTCGGATGAATGAGGTTGCGGGTTTGAACCCTGGCCGAGTCATACCAAACACTTCTAACAATGGTACTAACAGCTATCTCGCACTCTGCATTATGAGGTTAGTGTTAGGATTGGTCAGCCTATTGTCAGGATCATGTGACTGGGTGGGACATCAAGCTACATGTCTGCGGCTTGATACCCCAGTGCTATACATCACTATAAACTGCTACACTTCAGACATCATAGCGATATTACTGAATTTTTTTAAAACTATGTTAAAAATCCAAATCACACACACTTGCACATTTAACCTTCTTTCTATCTTGACAAGGAAGATAATTCTTGGTGTATTCATAGGTAACAATCTTATTTGGTCTATTCACATTAAACACATTTCAAAAAGGTTAATTCTTATCTTTGGCTACTGAGGAAAATCAAAACATACATTCCTCGTCAATATAGGGTCATCTTTTATAAAAGTTATATTCAGCCATATCTGGAATACTGTAATGTAATTTGTGGTAATACCTCTAATTCAAACATAACAGCACTTTTAAGAGGGCTTGCCATTTAATTCTAGATCAATGTATAGACAATATTCAGGATGCAATAAAATAATATAAAGTTTTTGAAAATACATGAAATAATATTTTTTAGAAAGGCCAAATTGATGTATAAAGTCTTCAGAAAAGCCATTCCTGTCTATCTAAGCAATATCTTTCATCAAAAGAGATGCTGATGGTACTCCAAATTTAAGCTCCATTAGAAGAAAAAATTACATTATACCAAGGCCAAAGAAGAAATTGTTTAAAAAAAGTTTTCAATATACTGGTCCAGTAGTATGGAACAACATTCCCAGCAACATAAGGCAGGCTCCTAGCATTTCTTCTTTTCATAATCAATGTCTTAAATGGATGAAATCTTTAAAAAAAATTTACAGTTCTAGTACCAAAAAATATACTGCCTGCTTTTCTGTAATTTTGCATCATTTTCATAGCTGAGTTTTTCAATGCAGGATGATATTTTATGTTTTATATATGTTTATGTTTACACAGATGCCTGTACATGTGTTCCGGGCTTGATACTTTGAATTTTACAATTACTTAATTATTTAGTGTTAAGCCAGACTTTTCACATCATGTTGTATATACTGTATATATTGTACATAGCAGATAGAAGGCCTCAAGATAGATTAGTTCTGTACCTAACTTAGTTGCCTTCTCTAAATAAAGTCTTTATTATATAAAATATAACTGGAAGTACAATATGGTACTGTGAAGAATATCATTTAGATTGGAATACATCTTATTTTATGTATGTAGGTACATGTGTTACATTCTCTATAGAGTTAGATGATATGGTCAGCTTAATTATGAAAGCAAATTTAGCGAAGTTAAATAATTACTTTTACAGATGTCGGTATGGCCATGTTTATTTAATGCTTTTGTTGAAAGGAAAAGAAACACGTAGCAGTTGTATATACACATCAGTAGAGTAATTTCAAAGGTAATAATGCAGTAAATTTTTAAAGTGCTAATTGTCTCATAGGAGATTGGTAATAAGAGAAAATAATCATTTAAAATAGTAACAAAATGCAAATATTGACAACAGTATAAAACTTGTAATAATAAGCAAATGTTGAATCTAGTGATAACATGCATATATGTGTATATGTCTAAGTATTTGTGTTTATATATATGTGTGTATACTAAATATGTGTACATGTAAAAAAAATGCTTACAATAAATATATGTTCTTTTTCTACTCGCACTCTATTCTTTTATTTGCACTCTCTCTCCTTAAGAGACTGCTGACATATTTGTCTCCCTCTTTCTTTTTTCTCTCTGTAAAGTAGCCAATATTAAGTTCTGTATTGGGCTTAGAATATAATGCTAAATAGTAGTGTTAACCAATATTCCCTATAAAGTAATTTGCTTATAATGAATTATGAGGTAGTCAGTCAGATGGTTCCCTTACCCACTGCTGCCTATGTTTAAGGAATAATTAAAAAAATGTCCCATTCTGCTATGGCAGTGGTGCCATAAAAAATGTTAACATGAAATAAGTGCAATTTCTCAACATTAATAATATTTCTGTTTTCCAAAATTGTTTTGTTAAAATTGTTTGCATTTAAAGTTATATCACATTTGTGCAAATCAACCTTCACTGATGCATACAACACATGATCAGAACATTGTAATGCCAAAAGTTACCTACTATTTATTTGGTTATTTGATCTGATGCACAGAAACTTATTTTTACTTAAGTCATTCTTTACCAGTAATGTTTTCTTTTTATTGTCATATTAATGTATTTTTATTAGGATCCTATTTTTGCTAACATGGATATATCCTAAGCCCAATTTGCAAACATGTTGAAATTATTTTAATATTATGTACTTTAATGTACACAGTCTATGACATAACAGTGATTTGATACACAGAGAAAGCTTAGTTGGCATAGTGTAGGACTATCCAAGATATTCAGGTTTGATACTGGCCTATGCCAGCCTGGGTTACCTGTCTTGGTGTGTCCTTGGGAAAATTACTTAGCTCCAATTTCCTCAGCATGATTTAGCTAATAATGTGTTGAAAGTGCCATAAAAAGCACAAGAAAATTGATACTGGGAAATGTCTGAGGCCCAAAAAGTATATTTACTATTGCACTGTTTATATATATATATATATATATATATATATATATATATATATATATATATATATATATATATATATATATATATATATATATTAAAATGACTAGTATATATAATGACTACTAAGCACATCAACACTTCAAATACTTTGCTAACCAGCTCAATTAGATGCACAAATAAATTTTGGGATTATAAAATAATTAATTTCTTTTTCGTAATCTGCGGGTGTGGGAGTGCTAGGGTCAGCAACAAAAAACAGATTGTCGACCGACCAGAAACATACATTTTCCTTTTTATGACTAATGTAGTGATTTTTGCTGAGATGTGGCTTAAGCATAGTATTCTAAATCAGCGGTTTTCAACATGTGGGTCGCGACCCCGTCAGGGGTCAAATAACGATTTGCCAGGGGTCGCTTACGACCATCGGAAATATACATTTTTACAGTTATGAACGAAACAAATTTTACGGTTGCGTCGCCACAACATTTGGAATTGCATTAAAAGGGTCGCGGCACTAGAAAGGTTGAGAACCGCTGTTCTAAATGATGAAATACAGGAAGGAAAGGTTACACTTGAGTGTGAATCAAGTATTAAAAAAACATTCATACTGTTCTACAGTGTGACTTGGAGATTTCTGACCTTGAATGTTCATAGATAGAACTAAACAATACAGGTAAGAAGGTAGTAGCTGCAGGAATATAAAGATCACCCAATTATAACATAGCTGTTTAGGAGCAACTTTAATTTAGTATAGAGATAGCCCAATGCACTATACTTAGCCATTTCATTTCAGTAGATTTTATCTGAAAATTTTCTCCTTCCTAAATAAAAGAAAATCACTGTTTTGAAACCTAAACTCAGCTAATGTGTAAGGATATAGAAATGGTCCCAAATTTAGTTGGTCACATTGAATTCATAGAAGACTGAATTAAATCCAATACAGTATCATGAAATGGGTACTCAAACTAACCAAATATTAATACATGGCTGAAACAAACATGCAAAGAATTACTAAATATGCTCATTTGGGTGTTATTTTTGTTAGTGATTCCTCATAGTACGAACATACTCAATATATTCCTGATAAAACCTGCAAGGAAGTTTAAAACTTGATTGTCCTTGGAAAAGTGTACACAATGGTCATATTTTATCAATTTTGGCTGAAATTCAGTCTCAGTTTGATGAACTTAGGATTTAATGGACACAATGATTTCTGTATTAATATATAGATATACAAATCTATTTAAAGCATAATAAAGATGGTTTTCCTTAGAAGATATGGAGCTATGAATATGTAATATTGCCACTGATTTTCTTGTTTCAGTTTTTCTTTTCGTTTTTATTCAAGAATGCTACACAGAGCATACATTCAATGAATTTTGTAATTTTTATATATAAATGATAGCTATTTTAAGTAAATTTATGACCAGGAATGTGTATCTGCCAAAAGTGACAGTCACATTGTACCAAGAGTGACAGTCACACTGCACCAAGAGTGATAGTCACATTGCAGTAAAGAGTGACAGTCACATTGCACCAAGAGTGACAGTCACACTGAACCAAGAGTAACAGTCATTTTGCAGTAAAGAGTGAGTCACATTGCACCAAGAGCGACTGTCACATTGCAGTAAAGAGTGAGTCACATTGCATCAAGAGTAACAGTCACTTTGCAGAAAAGAGTGACAGTCACATTGCATGAAGAGTGACAGTCACATTGCAGTAAAGAGTGAGTCACATTGCACCAAGAGTGAGTCACATTGCAGTAAAGAGTGAGTCACATTGCACCAAGAGTGACAATCACATTGCATTAAAGAATGAGTCACATTGCACCAAGAGTAACAGTCACTTTGCAGTAAAGAGTGACAGTCACATTGCACCAAGAGTGACAGTCATATTGCAGTAAAGAGTGACAGTCACATTGCACCAAGAGTAACAGTCACTTTGCAGTAAATAGTGACAGTCACATTGCACCAAGAGCAAAAGTCACATTGCAGTAAAGAATGACAGTCACACTGCACTAAGAGCAAAAGTCACATTGCAGTAAATAGTGAGTCACATTGCACCAAAAGTAAAAGTCACATTGCAGTAAATTCTAAACTGGTTGCCCATAATTCATGAGAAAACAATCAATGGTGAATTGCAGTCTACAAAGCATGTATTTACTGTGTAATGGTGAGAATTACAGCAAATTCAATTTCTAAAATCAAGTAAAACATATATGTTGCTTCTACTGACACAGATGTAGCTTCCTCTTGTGTTTGCATGAAGTTCAGGCATGTATAATACTTTTAATTAGTTTGCCATATTATCCACCATTGCATGCAATAATCAGTATCAATGATATCATGATTTCCATAATCACTGCAAAGTTATAAAACTGACAAGTTATAAAACTTGTGCATGTCTAGTTTTAAAATGACTTAAACACACAAACCTTAAGATATATTACTACATACTATTGCATAAAGTATGTCTGCAAAGATGGTATTAAAATTACTATGTATCATATCTAAGAATAGCAGACAATGGGACATATATAGCATTTGGCTAAATCCATGGTATATATATTAGTTAGATTGCTTCAATTCATGTTTAAAGCTTGCTTTTGAAGCAATCCAGACTGTGAGTGAGACATTTTATGCAAATTTTAAATTTTTTATGTAAAATTTGTACAGCTAGATAAATATGTTTTAAGTGTTATGAAGTTAGGTTGGGGGTAACTGGTTACCAATTTTTGTAAATGGTTACCAATAATATCGGAATGATCAGCAGTCATTCCGGGTAATCAACACAGTACTAATAAATATGGCATAAAGTAGCCACCACAAGAACCAAAACATTTTGAATTGAATTTTATTTGGGTTCAAGACTGACAGATTAGAGGACGTTGAGATTAGGTTTCTGTTCAATGTTCAATGCATCAGAAAGACCACATATTTAAACATAGTTATAAGCCATCATGAGATTGACCTTCTTGGAATATATTTTCATATAATTTTTACACCTGGATAGAGAGGTGATCTATGATTTTTTTTCAAAACTGACAAGACAAAATCTTAAACCTAGTTTTTATGATAGTTTATAACATCAGCACTGTTTACAGGAAAAGATACTGTTTGCTACATATAGATGCTATAAATAAATGGAACCAATCAAAAGTACTATATTGTTACTATACAAAATCGTTTATTGTAGTAAGATGTTATACTTACAAGCATGTTTGCTGGAAGCACACTGATGCAGAAAATGTCATACAGTTTGAAAAAATAATAGTGACAGCATCATAGCTTTGAGTACTACACATATAGTTTATACTGGAGCATATATCAGTATATGAGAGAGAGAGAGAGAGGGGGGGGGAGAGAGGAATGGGTACACAAAACTTATGAGGGCTGAATGTTTTTTGGCTTAAAATTCATTTTGGTATGATAATCATATTAGACATGGTTCTATATGTAAGGGGTTATGCCTGACATACTGGCTTAAAATAAATTCAAGCAATATGGTTCTGGTAGCTTTTTCTCCTTATTTACTTGTGTGCCTTTACTAAATAGTAAGTTCCATTCTGTTATTTATTGTACACTTTTACACAGGTGTAGGGGAGTCATGCACATGAAATTGTTGATTATGGTTAGATCTTTATTGCCATCTTCTCTAAACAAAGGCTGACTCTGAACTACAAGCTATGATACTTTGAAGACCATGCAACTTAGGCAGGTGCTCTGATAATTAACAGAGATTGATGTATCATTGGACAACCAGGACCAGCAAATCTGATTAGTAACACAGATAAGAGATAATTGTGATTGACTGTAATTAAGAAGAGCTATAGAACACTTGTACTAACAGATGAAATAATTTTCAGCCTAACAACTGCATATCAAAGCTATCTTCATTAACTAATTCCCAAGGGTTAGTGGTGAACAGAGTCAGTGTCTGAACCTAATGCTGCCTCTAATGTTAACCCACTCCTGTTGAAAAGAGCATCACTCTGAATGTAGAATGAAGAAGGTCAGTTTTTTAATTACAATGAATTGGAATAAAGGTATGGTATATCACTCAGCTGATAACTTATGCTAATGTGACAAATTAATTAATGTAACCATTTGTTACTTTACATAAGCCAGAGAACCATTGCAAATATTTTAGAAAAGTAGTCTCTAGATGCAACTGTGAACAAGAATTTTGAAGTAGAAAACAAATTCAGATACAAGTTATCTTGACAATGAAATGCTGTTCAAAGTGATAATACAGGGCATGTAAAAAAATAACGAGGTTAATTTTGTTTTCCTTGTTATTGTAAATATTTGTTCTTAGAGTCTGCTTCATTAGCTATTATATTGTTGAGCCGGATTTTACTATTTGCTTTTTGTTTCTTGCTTTTGTTGGTTTTGTCAGCACCGTTATGACCAAATACTTTTCCCAAGGACACACCAAAGCAGTTAGCTCAATGCTGGTTTGAGCCAGCCTGTCAAAGCTTGAATGTTAGGATTACTAGTCTGATTCCCTGTCAACTGAGCTTGTTTTACTAGGTGAACATACATACATACATACCTACCTACCTACCTACCTACCTACCTACCTACCTACCTGCATGCATGCATGCATGCATGCATACATTCACACACACATGCATGCACCCTTGGATACATACATACATAAATACATACATACATGCATGCATAAATACATACATACACACACACACACACACACATGCACGCACCCATGGACATACATACATACATACATACATACATACATACATACATACATACATACATACATACATACATACATACATACATACATACATACATACATACTTTCCCATGCACAGTTACAATAGGCTTATATAAATACATACATAGCCAATCATGATATAGACAGAATATTGTGCATTTCTTGGACTTGGAATTGTTGTAAGATAGCATGTTCATGTACAAAGTGTGGAAAGTAAAACAATACAATGAGGTTATAATGTCATGAACATCTAATTGGGTCAATTATATATATATATATATATATATATATATATATATATATAAGCTGTCTTCTCCCGTTGTTTTTACTTAATTGTGCTAAAAAGTTTTTATTTTCAAAATCTAATTCTGAAAAGCCTACATCCAGGTGACCCTGCACAGCTACACAGGAACAGCTGCAGAATAGTGTTGTAGTATTAATACTACATCAGTTGTAGTATTGTTACTACATCAGGTTTATGAGATCATAAAATTACTGCCTGAACGTAGAGTAATGTTACTACATGGGTTTTGGGGGATAGCTTTGTAGTATTAATACTACATCAGTTGTAGTATTGTTACTTCATCAGGTTTTGGAGATCATAAAATTAGTGCCTGCACATAGAGTAATGTTACTACATGGGTTTGGGGGGATAGCTTTGTAGTATTAATACTACATCAGTTGTAGTATTGTTACTACATCAGGTTTTGGAGATCATAAAATTAGTGCCTGAACATAGGGTAATGTTACTACAAGGGTTTGAGGGGATAGCTTTGTAGTATTAATACTACATCAGTTGTAGTATTGTTACTACATCAAGTTTTGGAGATCATAAAATTGGTGCCTGAACATAGGGTAATGTTACTACATGGGTTTGGGGGGATAGCTTTGTAGTATTAATACTACATCAGTTGTAGTATTGTTACTACATCAGGTTTTGGAGATCATAAAATTAGTGCCTGAACATAGGCTAATGTTACTACATGGGTTTGGGGGGATAGCTTTGTAGTATTAATACTACATCAGTTGTAGTATTGTTACTACATCAGGTTTTGGAGATCATAAAATTAGTGCCTGATCATAGGGTAATGTTACTACATGGGTTTGGGGGGATAGCTTTGTAGTATTAATACTACATCAGTTGTAGTATTGTTACTACATCAGATTTTGGAGATCATAAAATTAGTGCCTGAACATAGGGTAATGTTACTACATGGGTTTGGGGGGATAGCTTTGTAGTATTAATACTACATCAGTTGTAGTATTGTTACTATAGCCAAATTCCTTTAAAAAGGACAAGCAAGCAATTCCTCTTTTATTCTGACAGCCCATATGTTTAAAAAAACAAATTGTTATCATCACTTAAGCAATCAGAAGTTTCTCTTTGATTTTGTTTTCTTATTTGTCCTTTTCTTCATCTGAAGAGCTGATTTACCAAGTTCTTTGGGCTTATGGTCTTTCAGGGTAGATGTTTAATAAAGATTTTCCACTAGTACTAGCTTTGTCACAAGACCTTATGTGTATCTTTAATAAAATAAATTCCTGCTTTTCTACTCTGAATGATAATTTAAAGGCAAACCAAAAGTTGGGCTCTAACCTGCATTTAAATAAATCATGGATTTGAATTGTACAATTCTTTTCTACAAATAAAATAACATATGAATAATTTGTAGGATTTATGTTATTGTTTAGTGTTTTAAGAATGTTGTTAAAACGATTTTATATATAGCAACTTGTCATGCTTACACAAACTCTGTATAATGTTATTTTTGTTTCAGAGTCACAGCACATGCACTTCATAGTACTTAAATGTTATTTGTACCAAAACAAAAATTCAATATGTTAGGATTGTTTTAGTCCTTGTGTACATCTGAATATGCTTACACTATAAACATTAAAAAAAAAATTTACGCAGTAGCATTTATAAAGGTTTATGTTCTTTTTTATCAGGCAGTGAAAGCTTTGGTGTTGAAATGTCTTGTTGAGGCTGACAGACTGAAAATGAATTCCATTTCCATTCCACCCATTGGTACTGGAAACAAGAGGTATCCAAAGGACTTGGTTGCCAAAGAGATGTTACAAGCTGTGTATGACTTTTGTCATCAGAATCAAACAACATGCATCAGGAACGTTAGGATTGTGGTTTTCTACAAAGACGAAGATGTTATGGAGGTACACACTGAAATCGGCATTGCTTGAACATAAGGAATATATATACAAAATAAATATTTACCTTCACACCCAGTCTGGTACTTTGTTATGTCTGAAAACTTGCACAAATGAAGTTTGATGTGTATTGGCTTTAATTTGTTTTATTCACTATTTTGTTTATAGTCTCATATTTGTTGTTTTATTTTAAATGGGAGAATTTTTAAAAAATAAAATAATAAGTACAATTTTCAAATTCTGTTTTTACATCTGGAGAGATTAAGGCATTGAACTAAATCTTGATAAGTTTCATGAGCAGACTTTTAGTTCCATAGAATTTTCTTATTTTCATTTTTTGGATGAATTTAAATAAATATTTAATTGTTAGGTATTTGAGAATGCTAAAAGAAGTTGGCTCCCAAAACTAAAGGAAAGAGGGACAAGACCGTTCAAGAATGTCTCCAAAAGACAACCATGGGTAAAAGGTAAGAAAGTTGCTGAAGGTAAGATTGTGTCCTTTATGACAAAAAAACTTCAATTTTGTACTTGCATCTTTTATTTACCCATGTTTACACTCCAAAAAAAACAGAATTTTAGGGGGAAAACTTGTGTGAGAAACAAATTAACTTTTAACCAATCTATGAAATTTAACTTAAAACAAACAAGATATTCAAAAGACTCTATTTGACTTAATAAAACAAAATATAAAAATAAACTTGAAAAGATAATGCTTTTAACTTTCAATATTTTTGTAGCTTTGTACCATTTTTATATAAGCATTCAGATGTTTCACCAACAGTGTTTTCTGAATTTTATATTTGATAAAGTTTCTCAAAGATTCGAGAAAAGTATGCAAGGGATTATCTGTAACTAATAAATCTTATAAATTTATAAGGCAACAAAAAACAACTTAAGACATCATCCCTTCGATGCAATTAAATATTTTAAGGTTTTTGATGATATTACCTTCTGATAAACATTGAAAGGCATCTGGTGTCTCATAGTACATGTACATGTCTTAATTATCTTTGTTAGGAACCATGGTAGCTTAATTGGTACAGAATTGGACTCATAATCCATGGGTCATGAGTTCAATATCCGCCAAGGCCAGCTCAGGTCAGCTGCCTAGATGCGTCTTTTGGAAGGGCACCTAACTCCATTTCCTTGGCATGATATAACCAGTAACATTTTAAAAGTGCTGATAAAGACCAACAAAAACATTATTTTGGATAATCTGATATTTTCAGTATGATATCGTATAGACTATATATTAGATCTTTTGAGGTCAAAAGATCTGTGATAAAAAGTGACAATATCCAAATATAAAAAAAGCATTGACAGGTGGTAAACTTTAGGGAGCCTAATTAAAAATTGTATTAAATAATTTTATAACATTAAAAGTAATATTATAAGGTTGATATGAGATGCATTTCTCATATTTAGATTTTATGCTGTATGATGTTGTTTCTTTGATATATTATAGATTTGTTGATGTATGATAGTTTCTTGGATATATCAAAAAGATTTTGTATAATATATCATAAATCGTTTCAGAAATATATGAAAGAATATAAAGATCGCTTTTTACTGTGTATTCGGTAAACTTTAACCACTGTTAAATGTTGCTGTTTCACAATCTTTCACTAGTCTATTGCAATCAAATTTTATGGTTAACTAAGTTTTTGACAGTATAAAATGATCCGTCTTTAAACCCATCACTTTTTGGTAATGCCTTCTTGTCCAATCAAATTCAAGCAAATATTTTGTTTTATTTGATCAGGTTCCTATCTGTGCTATTGTTATTCAGCCTGTGTAATTATTTCTATAAACATCAGATTCTATGAAAGTGACTGTACTTGAATTTGATTTGGTGAAGGTTGTGGCTGTGACCAGTAATTAGTATAGAATCCTTTTGAAACAACAAAAGAAAAGAAGACCTAGCCCAGTGATTTTAAATTTTGTAAAATTTAGGTGTAAGAACAAATAAAACTGGAATGTAACAAAATATATCACTGCAAGGTCTACCACTCAATGTCCTCATTAAAAACACACAAGTCCCTTCTCATCCTTTTAAATATGATTTGTAACATGTATTGAAGTCAAAAGTGTTACCATCATCTGGGTTAATCAATCGCTTATGATTCTAAAGAAAGTGGCTCTGGATTCAAGGTTTTCAGGAGGAATATTCAGCACATTCAGCATGACAAATTAAATCTAAAAACCTAAATTCCATGTGTCACTGTCAGTGTCTGTTTGATTCACAGGAACACTGCCTGATCTCTTTAAATACCTATTGTTCTGCTTTTTCATGTGGATTACTAAGACAATCTAAACCATTAGTGCACATCAATTTGCTCCATGTATTTTCTCATTTTGATACCTTCCCTGATCACATTACTTTACGAAAATAAACATGGCTACCTCCTAAATCCAGCCCTCCATAAAAGATCACAAATGTGTCTTTCTGTCAATAAACCGCAGACAAAGCAAGAAACTCCTATGCATTACCTCCCTTTGACATTTACTGGGTTGCCAGTTTTAAGCTTCACTCAGTCCTAGCAGCATAGTACTGTAAGACTTCCCAAAATTCTTTGAATTATTTTATGAACTTCACCATTTAAATCTGGAAAGTATAATGGAGGGAATATTATGATTTTTACTACATTGAGTAAACACTGTTTTTAATTTTGTTTGTTTGTGAATTGTTTTCCATTTAGTTGACTTTTATTCTGACCTACTGTTCCAGTGTGGTATTGTTGGTGCACATTTGTTGGTAATCTGTTGAGTCACTCTCACTGCATATATATATTATATATATTCAAAACATAAGAAGTCTCATAATTTAACCAAAAACAGAACAGAACCTATTGTAGAAGTCTCATAATTTAACCAAAGACAGAACCAGTTGTGAGCATTATTGGGGATGCCAGGATGGTCTCCATTCCCTCCAAAATCAGATTTATGATGCAGAATTGGAAGAACAATGGGTTCTGGATTTGCAGTCCTTTAATCTTCCCAGTCACTGTTAAATACATCAAATAGCACTGTAAGAAACAACACATTTCCTTAATTCTTTCATGTCACACAATGCCATTCCAGCTGCCAACTAGCCATTCCAGCTGCCAACTAGCCATTCCAGCTGCCAACTAGCCATTCCAGCTGCCAACTAGCCATTCCAGCTAGCTATACATATTTTCTAATGATCAGATATGTCATTTCAGCAAGTCAGCAAGCCAGTATGCCACATACTGGTTGATTGGTCCATGATATGTAGAATCGTATGAATAAGACTGTTTTGCTGCATTTTTACATGGACAATTTCAAAACTGATCATCAATTTCATCACCAGTCAACAGCCATGCATACCATACAGCATGCAGCTGAGTCAACCATCCACCTGTCCATCCATCATAATCCCTGCCCATCCATACCTGCAAAACTCAACTGGTGAGTAATTTATTTATGGCTTATCTTTTGGATTGAGTTATGCTGTATTGCATCTAGGCACTGTGCATCGTACATAAAACTGGGAATGTTTTACTTGGATATGGATGCAGTCCCAGATGAGGATGACCCACACAGTGAATGTAAAGATAACCTCATGTATTAACACACCAAGATCCTACCTTAATCGCTCTGGTGGCCTAGTGGTTGGAGCATCCACCGCAAAAAATGGTACAAACAGCTGCCTCGCTTGATGCTCAGCATTAAGAGGTTAGTGTTAGGACTTGTTGGCCTGGTGTCAGGATAATGTGATGGGGTGGGACATCATGCTACATGTCTGCTGGATGATGCCCCAGTGCTAGACATCACTATAAACTGCCTCACTGCTGACATTGTAGCGATATGACTGAAAAATTGTTAAAGCCATGTTAAAAATCCTAATTAAACAAACAAACAAGAGATCCTACCATAGAACAACTGTGAAAGAAATATGCAGGGTGTTGCCAACATCTGAATGAGAGCCAAATTCCAATCAGGTCTGTAAGGTCAAGCCAACATTTAATCTGGAAGACAAGGAATGTCATTCCTTGTGGCAGTTGGTGAAAATGAAGGAAATTACAGACCATTTGCCAGATAAAGTATTTCACACAGGAAATTTGAACGTGTTTTTCACAGAATGTTAGCTCCCTGCTATATTTGTCATGCTGATATAGAACACAATTAGGCACTATTAATGCTAATTTGTCAATTAGGCACTATTAATGCAAAGCTTCTAGCATTGGACAAGAACATTGTGGCAATTTATATAAATTCACCACTGTTCTACAAGGTGGAGAAAAATGTCTTTCACACAAATTCAAACATTTGTTCACAATATCATGGCAACATCTTGACCCTAGCATCACAAGCAATCTTTTTAAGCTGACAAAAATAGCAGACAACCATGATCATGCATGGGAATAAGCTGCTCAGATCACCAAGGTCATTAACATGGCTGCATAACATTCTATGGATAATGCTCACATAGCCTCTACCAACTTAGGTTTGGCAAGCTGAGATGCCTATTATTGCTCATTGCCACTCACAATAATACTATTACTTGAGACTCTGTGTAGCACCCTTTGTGTTACTGTTAACATTTAGCAGTAGGATAGCAAAAGTGAGAAGGCTGGTACTTCCCCTCCAACTGGCCATTTGTTGTGCGCAAACATTCAGATAAACAAATCTCAGCCTCAGTAGAAACAGGATCATTGGCAAAGAGAGACCAAATACTACTTAGCAACTTTCCAACCTCGGTCAAATTTTAGGCATCATCCACTGAAGGGCATTTCTATAACAATGTGGCACCACAAAGTGCACACTTTTGTCTCTATGGTTCTGGACTCCAAAGCCTGGACTGTGGATGCACTGTAAATAAATTGGAAGGGGTTTTGTATCTTTACCCTACCACTTTGTCTTAGTATAGAAAATGATACAGAAATTGAGAGGTTACAATTAATAATTGATTCTAATAGCTGGCAGATAGGATAAGCCTTGAGTCAGTGATCCACAAGATTTAGCAATAAATGTGCCCAGGAAAATCCTGTGAAAGCTGAACCTGCTCAAAATGCCAGTCACAGGTATTGCATCTCTGTCCAGACCAGTTCTTCCTTCCCACCTGGCTTTTGTCAGGAGAACTCTGTGAAAAAATTAAGTCCAGTCTTTGATTGTATAGACTCTTATGAGTTATTAGACCCTCCACTATTGAAGGCATAAGATGAAAAGTGGCACATGTTCAGGAACTGGTGCAAAGTCAAGAAAATTATTTTCTCCTGTGTCTCGATTCTGAAGCTAGCTGATTTCTTTCTCTAGCTGTTGGAGAAGACAACGTTAGCACCATTCACCATCAATGGCAACTAGGTTTCCGATACTTTCAGGCATTATGACAGGTTATTCAGACCTGCAAGCAAATTTTGACTTGAATAGGTAAACATTCGTCACCCTGTTTTTGCAATGGTTCCTCTCATGGGTTTTGACATGGCTTACTTCACATCAAATTGAATATTTAGCCAGAACCTCGCTCAAGCTACTCATATGAGACACAAATTCGGTAAGCCTTAACTTCAGCATGCAGGGTCACATGTCCTTTCATGAGACCAAATCATTTCCAGTTCAGATTAGATGCTTCTGTGGTCATAATGTAGCAGTATTGTCCAAAAATAGACTGTCCTCAGTGGGCATTCTAAGAATCACCATATACTCTGTCTTTTATATTTGTTGAGAGAATTTAGCATCAAAGACCTTTCTTTGCTCTCAGGCATCACTTGAAGCGCAAAAGTCATAGAATAGAGAGCATCTTATACTTCAAGTGAAAACCAGGAATGAAGATATCACCACTCAAGACCATTCATTGTGACTGATATGGGTTATCACCACTCAAGACCATTCATTGTGGCTGATATGGGTTATCACCACTCAAGACCATTCATTGTGGCTGATGTGGGTTATCACCACTCAAGACCATTCATTGTGGCTGATGTGGGTTATCACCACTCAAGACCATTCATTGTGGCTGATATGGGTTATACATTTAACAAACTCTATACTTTCGGCTAAAACACGGTATTGGTGCTGAGAGTAGTCTCACTCACTTAAAAAATTAAAATGTTTGATAGAACATTTCAATGAAGCGCATTATATACCCTAGGGTGTCCCCTAGTCAGATCAAGTTAGATTTAGCTTGAACATGCATGCGATTTTGTTTAACCATTATTTCAATTCTGTGGTATAACAACAGTTACAGACACTACACTTGGTGTATAACATGCAAGAAAAACAGCATGAAAACTTTAAAACTTTATTTTTTTTCACAGTAACATCAGTAACAGGATATCAACATTTAAAGTAAACAACATAACTGGAAGTGGTAAACAACTTAATAACAAAATCAAAACATCTATGACAAAGGTATCACTTAGAAAAAAACCTAACCATGAAACTTTTGCATAACAAACATAAAAAACATAGAATAATCTTATTTAGGCATTTATCTAACACCAAGAAGAATATTTAAACAAACAAAATCATTAATACTGGCCAAAAGTATTGCAAACTTCCATAAGAGTCAGAAGTACATTGTCCATAAAATTGGTTACAGACACTACAAAACTATAGCATTTCAATACAGCTGCAGAACCATACATATCTCCATAAAATTCACTTCAAAAATAATTCAACATGAACACATTGACTAGAATTATTCATTAAATGAATGTTGATTAGTTAATAAAATGATAAAACCACATTGTAACAGGTATACACCTTTTTAACATTCACTGGTTTCAATTTAGAAAATGAAGTTAATCCTATTTTGTGACTAGGGTTCCTTAACTTGTACTCTTTGTAGGCTTCTTCTAATGTCATAGTCATCACATGTTTTTGAAGTATTTCTTTTTGACCACCTTTTCTTACTTTCACAGTTTCACGTTTATTAGGCACTTCCCTACTGATTTCTGGACTTAGAAAAAAATCTTTCACAGATTTCTTTAATGGAGAGTTAAGTGCATCCCTTCTTCTTTTTCTTTGTTTCGTCTCCCACCATGTAAAACTAGGTTTTTGCCCTTTCACTGATACTTTGAAATACTTTTTTAGTCTGTGTCTTTTATATTTCTTCAGTAATGCATCACAAATGATGTTGTATGCATGTTTCTTTGCACCCCCTTTCCTTGTTTTCACTTCTGAAATGCTCTCTGACACAGAAATGTATAACAGTATCTGTCAATTCAAGTTTTTTTCTGCAATCTGTTGTCATTATCATTTTATTCCTATTTAGAAACTTTGATGTTGATGGAGATTCAATTAATTTACTTATGATGACTGCTTTTCTCTTTGGGGTATTTGGTAATACTTCCTTTACCTTTTTTAATTGTCTGTACAGAGTTGCTTTAGGTAATACTTTATTCATTGGTGAATCTCTGGCTGACCCAGTATTTCCTATTTCACAATCAGTCTGAATACACTCTTGCTGTATACTTTCCTTCAGTTTGATACGCATTCTCCATGCTTGGGTTCTTTTCACAGCTTCTTTCTTCTTTCTACTTAATTCAGCAGTTTTCGGACTTCTTAAATCAACACTCTTATTAACCGATAATGCCAGGGCTGCCTTTTCTTTCTTTTTCTGGCGATACCTTTTCATTTCTTCACGTTTTTTCCTTCTTAATTCTTGTTGAAGATTTGAATCGGAAAGTGATTGCTGTTTTTTTTAGTAGTCTTGCATCTTTTCTTCTTTCTCTATCAACCCTTTTTAGCTCCTCATGTTTCGCCTTATTTTCCCTCTGTTTTTTTCTCCAGGCTTGTACCTTTAGCCTCGTCTTCTCCCTTCTAGCTTTAATCTTCTGTTCATCTTCTTCTGGCTTATCTTTGCTTCCTAAAAACAAACAACTTCATTCTCATTTTTGTTCCTCTATGTATACGGATGAAATTTAGACTTTACAAAACATACTTGTAATGAGTACGCAATATGCTTTCATACATAAGCAAACTGGAATAACCTGTAGATTCTTAAAGAAAAGTATCTGATTGAAAAAGAAATAGCATAAAACCTGATGATTATTCAATGTTCTAGCATTTACAATGATTGCACACTTTCCTTAATAATGCAAACAACAGTCGGGTCAATTCACATGTCTAGTAGTGTCTGTAACCATTTGACAATATCAGCAATGTATCCAATACTAAGTCTGAGCTCATTGAATTCTCATAATATTTCTGTTTGAATTTACTAGTCTAATGATATGGAATGCAAAAATACTCAGTTTCAATTGCATATTATAAGAAATCACTGAAAATGTTGCCTGTTATCAGAAATCTAGATGAAAGAAACTATAAATATACCAAAATATTACAAATTGCAGACAGACAATATGTCAAAATTTAGCCTTACACATCAATACTGTAATAGGAAACATAATTTGGCTTCATTTTTTAAAAAAAAACAGGGATAAAGTCATAGACAGTATAAAAAGGGGATATTGGTTACAGACACTACAATTTAAGAGTGTGGTTTACCAATTCAATACAAACTTACCAGAGTTGTTCCCAGAGGTTTGCTTTTGTCGTCTTCCCATGTCTTAGGGATGTACCATGGTAAAGAACAGAAAAAGTAATTAGGCAGCTTCTTCTAGGATAAGAAATTCAGGTTACATTGTCTTGTAGTAAATTACTCAAACAGACAGTGCTGCAAGAATGATGCAATATTCAATCAAGAGAGTTATTGCATCACTTTTTTGCTCTTGGCTGCAGAGGTAAATAGATGATGCAACATTACATCACATAAGATGGAACTTTCTATTGAGAAAAACAATGTTTTAATGACAAGTAGAACAATACTTTTATCTTTCATTTTTATACCTGTTTGTGTAGTGTCTGTAACTTTTTTTATTGAGTTGCTGTTTTTTAATGGTACAATACAGCACCACCAATTTTGGCCAACTTGGACATCACATGGATACACATGAGCCTTTGTAGGATTTATACTTTTCCATAATGAAACAACAAAATTATTGCCATATAAACTTGTAAAGGTTACAGACACTACAAAATTAATAACTGGAAAGTTTGACAAAGAACAAGCTCTCATTCGAATATCTTGGCTAGCCATGTGATTTAAATGGTTTTACTACTTATTATAATATAAAGTCGAGTTCTAGATGTCAATAAAAGTTATAATGAATGTTATTTTGTACAAAATGTTGGCATATAACAACAGATTAGTGTTTGAATTTCAGTGTTGAAACAAAACTTCTACTGACGGTATTTTGCTTATAAAATCCATAATATTTTACCGATTTCTTTAATTCAAGAAGCAATATTTGCAGTATAGAATTCCGCATAAAACCAGACCAATAAATGCATAATTTCAGTATGATATTTAGAGAATTCTCTATTTTATATTCAAGCTTTTTTCGAGCGAGACTACATAACGCTCAAAAATGGCCATTTTTAGAGCTTGTTTCCATGCATATCTCAACAATGGGTTACACTAACCTCTTGAAATTTTCAGGAAAGTAAGAGAGGTATATGCCAGGCTTATCAATCTTTAAAATTGGTTCATATCTTGTTTAATTTTTCTATTTCATGCATATAACATGAAAATTCCTTTATCAGCACCAATATTGTGTTTTAGCCGTTTCTAAAGATCAGTCACCTTATGAAGATTTAATCTCATGATATTCGCGTGATCTCTGCAAGCCTCACTTTCAAAAGCAACCTTTTCATCTCATACAGTAATAGAAGTCATTTGTTGGCCTGTATAATCAACCTTTTCATCTAAGACATATGGTAATAGAAGTCATTGGTTGGCCTGTATAATCAACTTTTTCATCTAATACATATGGTAATAGAAGACATTTGTTGGCCTGTATAATCAACTTTTTCATCTAAGACATACGGTAATAGAAGTCATTGGTTGGCCTGTAGAATCAACCTTTTCATCTAAGACATACGGTAATAGAAGTCATTGGTTGGCCTGTATAATCAACCTTTTCATTTAAGACATACAGTAATAGAAATCATTGGTTGGCCTGTTCAATCAACCTTCTCAAATTTTTCCTTGATGCTGTCAAGATTTTGTCTAAAGTTGAAATCTGTCATCAAAATAAGGGTGGGGGTAGCAATTCTTCAATATTTACCTACCACTTCAAACACCCATCTTTATTTCTTCCTTCTCCATTTTGTTAAGATTCAAATGAAATCAAAATCCTCAAAAATGTCCCCTCTAGTTGTATAAACATTAAATTGCTGATTGTTTCTGTTCCTTATCTGTGTACTAATATTGTTCTATGATGAGAATCCCCTTTTCCTGTTTAAGGGACTTAATTTGCATATAGTTATATGAGCTTAGCCAGTTTCAACACATTGGCAAACTGTTCTTAATTGCTCTTATGTACAACTTCCCCTAGCTTATGAGTATTCTCTTTGGATATCTCCTCCAGAATAAGATTATTCACTAACATGAACTCGACGAAGTTTCAATTTTTAAATCAGTGCTAAGCAAAATGCTATGCCAAAATTCTTACCTGTTCCATATTTTAGATTTCATCAGTAAATATCCTAATTTGTTTTTAGATTCTGATTTATTTTGTTTATCTTAAAGTATTATATAGTTATGTGATACAAGATGATCTGCTTAATATTTGAGAAAAGAAATGGAAATAATGCACTCTGTTTTTAATTTATTAAGTATGTTTTCTCCATTTCATTTCAAAATACCACTGATTGCAGAGAGTTGACTGGCATACCGTCTGTTTTGTTCTATGCATTGACAACATCAGACTTGTATTCAACTTCATTCAAAATCTGATCAATCACTGGCATTTCCAGCAACACTTTCCCAGCTCCAGTAAACTGATACACTTCAAAACTTTTTAAATCATTATCATCATTACCGTCATCAGCAGGTATTTGCTGATTGATATTTCATCTGAGATGATTGAACCATGTTGGGAGTCAGTGATTTCTTTATTTAGGTTGCATGTATTTTAAAGAAACAACTTTATAAAACTTCCTTGATGAATTCAGAGTTAAACTTTTACAAAATGCTTGTTCCAGGGCCTAAAATGCCAATCAAATTTAGTTAACAACCACTGAGTGGTAGTCAGGGGTAAGTGGTAGATGTAAGTTTCTTCACCAAGCATTTTCTATGTGGGATACAAAGAGAAGAGATGAATTTTTTATCTTTTCAGGAGGGCTTGATTTGGAAAGTAGTTTAGTTTATTTCCCTAATGTTAATGTGATTAGGTAAGCATTCTTGGAAAAACATAATATACTAATAAAAATATCTGCATTCTCTTGATATCTACTGTTGAGTGTTCATGTATGATAAATGACAAATCGATACCAAATTTTGCTACAATTTCAGAACAGGGTTTCTCCATTTTCTATTAATCTCCATGTTCTAAGCATGGAGACTTACAAATATTCTTGACTAAGAATATTGTCCAATTAGAATTCCTCAGTAAGAAAGTCAAAATATTCTGAGTTGCCACTCCCCTGTCTATGTATAAGGTGCCATGTTCAAACATTTGAGTTGCCACTCTCCCACCTGAGTATCAAGTATCATGATAAAGCTTTGAGCAGCCACTCTCCCACCTGAGTATTAATTGCCATGTAAAAATTTTCTACTCCCCTGCCTTAATATAAGGTGTACTTTTCAGAGTTGCTGCTATACTACCTGAGTAGCAAGTTCCATGTTGAAATGTTTGAGCTTCCATTCCCTTGCCAGACTATCAAGTGCCATGATAAAACTTTTGCAGCCCTCCTAACTGAGTATCAAGTACCATGTTAAACCTTTTGCGTTGCTACTCCCCTGCCTGAGTTATCAAGTACCATGGTAAACCTTTTGAGTTGCCACTCTCCTGCCTGAGTATCAAGTACCATGTTAAACCTTTTGCATTACAACTCCCCTGCCATTGTATCAAATGCCATGTTCAAACTTTAAAGTTTCTGCTCCCCTTCCTGAGTAAAAATGCCAGATTAAAATCTTTTAGTTGCCTTCTCCTATCCAAGAACCAAGTGCCATGTTAAAACTTGTACTGTTGTGTACAAATTGACAAATACAAGAATTGAATTGGAAACATCAGCAAGAAGAAAATAAAACGCTCATCAAAAGCTGATGCAAATCGTCAACAAAAAAGCCTGTAGTCGTGATTCATTAAAAGAATATATACATTGGGTCATTGTAAAAAAAAAAAAAAAAGTCTCACTATCATTTAGCTATTTTTATTTTTCATGATCTACATGAATCCATTGTATATTGTATGCATACTTTTAGAGATTAGATAATCCATACAATTCACAAAACAAGCAAGAGAAATGTATTACATTTGAGTCACTTTGATGTTAAATTGTGACATGGGCCTTGAAGCTTGTTCTCTTCAACTATATCAATACACGCACTTGTAATTCCCTTTCTTACATGATTTAGCAGGAGATACAGAGAGTGAGTCAAAAAGAGACAAGGATGGATTAGAACCTGGTCAGGGGGACTCCAGCCTGGATATGGTCATCTATGCCAGGTCAGAACAGGACATCAAAAAAGCCATCAGTACCATAGAAAACACCATGGATAGTGAGTGGACCAGCATGTCAATAGTAGATCCTGGAATTAAGTACCTAAATCCTACACTGGTAATTCAGCAACCTATCCAGGGCTTTCAATATTGTTTATCTCTTAAATTTCAGCAAAATTCCTTCATTTTAAGAAAAATTGAAAGACTGGTAAGGTGATATTTGATATCATGACAAGAATGCAACGAATAGGGGAAAAAATAAATTTGACACTTTCTGATGGGGAAAATTTCTTAGCTAAAAAGGATGATATATATATATATATATATATATATATATATATATATATGCCAGATTTTGAATATATATTATACTTTGCAGAGCATAAAGGAAATAAAGATTAACAAAATGTTCTAAACTATTGGGAAACGTCACTAGCAGATATTTTGATTTACATTTCTATCTAGTAGGCTTAGGATTCTGTTTAAGTATTTTCTTTTTAATATCTTACACTAATCTTGATATGAAACCAGGCATTTTTATTGTATGTTTACAGAATTCATCCAAGAAATCCATAATTTATTAATATTTCCTAATTTTCCCCCAAAACTATTTTCCATTGTAAAGTCAAAAATAAATAAATTAATTTTAATGAAGAGAATGATAGCATTATTTTATTTAATTACACTTGTATTAAATTAAGCTACCTTCCTCAGTTGAGGCCGATAAAGCAAACCGAATGTTTACAAGGAGACGTCATGTTTAGAACATTCACTTTTGAATACAAATCATATGACAAATAACAGTCTATTCAAATGCACTGGGTAAATCATATGGCAAATAATAGTCCATTCAATGCACTGGGTAAATCATATGGCAAATAATAGTCCATTCAAATGCACCAGGTAAATCATGACAAATAAGTCCATTCAAATGCACCAGGTAAATCATACGACAAATAAGTCCATTCAAATGCACTGGGTAAATCATATGGCAAATAACAGTCCATTCAAATGCACATGGTAAATCATATGGCAAATAAGTCCATTCAAATGCACTGGGTAAATCATATGACAAATAACAGTCCATTCAAATGCACCAAGTAAATCATATGACAAACAACAGTCCATTCAAATGCACCAAGTAAATCATATGGCAAATAACAGTCTATTCATCCATTCAAATGCACCAGGTAAATCCTATGGCAAATAATAGTCCATTCGAATGCACCAGGTAAATCATATGACTAACAAGTCCATTCAAATGCACCAAGTAAATCATATGACAAATAACAGTCCATTCAAATGCACCAAGTAAATCATATGGCAAATAATAGTCCATTCAAATGCACCAGGTAAATCATATGGCAAATAACAGTCCATTCAAATGCACCAGGTCAGTCCTAATGGCAAATAATAGTCCATTCAAATGCACAGCAAGGGATCATGTGTGTCAGGGATCGATTAAAATAAATGAAACAATACTGACAATAAACAGTGCAAAACTAGTTTATATCTAGGCTACATGCTTTTGACTCTAAATGAATCTTTTTTACAGTCAAATACAAAACAGAAATGAGACAAATATGAAAAAACTTTTCTTGCCTTAGGCACACTTTCAGTGATGTAACACTAATTGCAGTTGCTCAAATCCCGAATTGGAGCTGTAAAAGCAGTAAAGAAAAAGAATCTTTTTGGATATTCCGCCTTAGAACATCGAAACCAAGTGGTTTAAGCTAAGCGTAGAAAAAGATGACCACACAAATAAAGTCGTCATCTTTTTGCAGGCAACATATCTTTATTTATATAATTATTTCAAATTGTGTATTCGTTACCCATTCACCCATAAATCTCACTAAAACAATTAAATACCCGGGATATAATTTACAGTCATGCAAATTGACCTAAAAAGCAGATGGCAATATGGCTCATCAATTTCTCGTTCAATTGAAACTAGTATTCAACACCAACATCAAATTGAACCAGCTGAAGCATAAAAAAAATTCTAGATTTTATTCCTGTAGAAATAGTTATGTAAAACTGTGTAACCTTAATGCTTTGTGTCTTTTGTTTGCTTTGTCTGTTTGTATTTGCCTTTGAACAAGACTCATTTAGCATCAAGCATATGCTAGTAAACTAGTTTTACACTGTTCAGTTTACTGCACACACACTACACACTTTATATATATATATATATATATATATATATATATATATATATATATATATATATATATATATATTATAGTCTTGAAATTTTAATGGCTACTGAAATATAAAAACTGAGCTAAAACTTGCTTTAATGTGCACATATTTTTCATGTGAACTGACTATAATAAGGACCAATGAATATTTTAAATACAGGCTCAAAAAATAAGATTATTTGACGTCATTGAAATTTAAAGTCTGAAAACTGTCCTCATAAAATAACACATTCTCATAATGTGATGCATGTTTCTTGGGTTGGACTGTGCCACAAAATTTATCAAAAAAGTTATTGGTGTCAAAGCAAGATATAACCAAGATGGTGAACTTAAGTCAATCTGGCATTTCATAATCTTCCTGCACAAATTTTACCATATATAATAAATTATTTCAAACAAACATTTTGCATAAATTGTGTAAATTTATATACAGTTGGCCTTCTTGTGTAATATTATCATAAAGATTTCAAGGTCAGATTATTAGGTTTTATACAGAAAGGTTTGCAGATGTTTTTTGTTTTTTTACCTTTCATATCTGCCATTTTATATCATTCGAGAATGAGAAGAAAAAAATTAGTTTGCTAAAACTCTGAATATGTACGAGATTCTAATTAATATAGTAACACATTTTTTCTAAATGACAGATAACTCAAAATAGCTTTAGATTTATTAAGGATTAGAGATGTGTAGTTTCCATAAAGCTATATAACATTTCTGTAGCTATATAACATTTCTGTAGCTATATAACATTTCTGGTCTTTTGGTGTTTTCAGAAAGATGATATTTACAGAACTGGTAAGGACAACAATGTCAACATAAAAATTGATGCAAAGAAAGGTGAACTACAGATGATGGGGTTCTTCCTCGATGTTATGCCCATATCAGACAGAATATACAAGATACTACGTAAACAAGTAGAAAAATATCATGAACAGAAAGAAGCACAACTGCTCTCTATTGTAGTTCAATGGTTCTACATTAAAGATGGAAAAGAAGTCAAGTTCTCAGCCGATAAAAATATCACCATTGAAAAAGCTTTCCAGGCAAAATGCAACAGTGTCAAAATCCAGGATAGATCTGGAGACGAATATAAAATACACTTTGATGAGATGGTAGAAATACCAGTGAAAGACTCTTCAAAAAAATTTCCAGTGATAAGAAGAGATCTGATTGACAAAGGTGAACTGATATTTTATCAGATGAAAAGGGATGCCTTATAGATATGTATGAATGATGCATAAATTTTGCATTTTCTTAATCAGTTTCATAAACTGGATAATTTTTGCAATTGTAAGGAAGCAACTGTATTGGGGCCAAAATGTGTGTTGCCATAGGAAGTTTGGTTACAAAGGTGATCCATTGATGAAAGTTACTGTGTTGCGATAATCCGATTATTGTTTGACTGGTTATTACTGTTTGACTGGTTATTATTGTTTGACTGGTTATTACTGTTTGACTGGTTATTACTGTTTGGTTAACTGTTGATTTTATAATGAAACTTGCAAAATCCTCATAATCAGTCTGTATAACTACCATCCACTGATTATCCTTAATTTTCAAAGTTAATGATCCAGTATGATGCCCTATTCTTAATCTTAATCGATTTTCATTTTGCAGTTATTGGCTGTCGTTTTTTGGTTGTTTTTTTTTGTAAGGGGGTGTGTGTGTCTTATACATCTGATTATATATATTTTAGTATTTTCATTTTGATTCATGTCAGTATAATTAGATACCCCCAGTCCAACCTCCAAAACTCAACATTTGAAAAGTGTTAAAGAGGGTAAGTACTAAATATAAGATCACATTCACATTTTGTTTACAGTTGTTGATACAGTGTATAAACACGTTTGCCCGATGGCCTCAGTGAATCTAATTGTGATATAAAAATAGTTCTCACCATTGACTTGAAATAAAGTGCATAGGACAGTTTTGTGTACATGTTTCATATATAGTTTCAGACCATCTTGTGTTTTTTAATTGCAAAGTTTCAGGCTAATCTTACTTTGAAATAATAAAACAAAAAATGTTTTTGAAGTGCACAGGACAATTTATTCTTGCTGAAGAATGACTTGCTACTGGAGTGTGCATATTTTGGTTTTCTGTTATCAGATTACTTTTTCTATCGCAGTCAAATTAATTTGTTCTAGTTTTTAAATTTTTGAGATAAACTTTGATCTGGCAGTGTTATTTATTCTAGTCTAAATTTATT
Source organism: Unio pictorum (assembly GCA_030141615.1). Lineage (NCBI taxonomy): Eukaryota > Metazoa > Mollusca > Bivalvia > Unionida > Unionidae > Unio > Unio pictorum. Next base: position 15,987,559 of record JARLTB010000122.1, read on the forward strand.
TTTCTAGGTTCTTTAACAGCAGAGAAACCAAAGCACTGGTCTGATATGAAGAGTAATGAAAACTTGAAGATTGTGCCCCTTAATACATCTGATCCTGAATATATCAAAGTTGTCCAGGATTTTCACGCATCTGTTGGTGGTCCAAGGCTGATTGTCAAGGTAAAAGAAATTAAATGAGAATGATTAACTTAGTTTTATATTTCTTGTTTACAATTAATTTAAAGAAAAGTTGTTTATTTACTGTATTTTCCAGCCATTAAATCAGTGTGGAGTGAAAATGGAATCTGTTAATTTTGTACACATTACATCCATCATCCATATATAAGTGGGGCCCTGAGTGGTCTAAAGCGCATTCCATTACAGATCACTGCCGTCTCACCTCTGCATGGGTTCGAGTCTAAGATTCGGCTAATGTAGTTATGTGAGAAAGCTTGCTAGTAGCTTCTCGTGGGTCAGTGGGTTTTACGGGGATTTTCTCGGGTTCTTACTCCACCAATAATACTGCCCATCATGTATAGCCTATCATGTGCTGAAAAATGGTGTTAAACCCTAAAAACAACAACAACCATATATAAGTTTGTGAAGTATAAGATGAAGCCAGATCAAAACGTTGACTACATCTTCTTTGCTAGTAGCTTCAAGTTTGATGAATATTAATGATATCACTGTATACTCATCCAAAATAATTGTGAAACTGCAGTTGGCAGATGCTAACACCCCACCCTACCCCACCCCGCCTTTCAAGGTTTTGGAGAGGATGTTTCAGTGTGGTTCTAATTTATATTGTTAATTTACTTGAGAATTGTGATATTTCTCGTGTATAAGGACATTTTTATATTCCATTGTCTATAGACATAATAACAGTTCATTCTTGTATTAATTATGATAACCATTTTCACCAGAACCACCTGGCAATGCAGTGTTCATTACATGCTGATTAAATATGCCTAGTGCTTTAGCCAGGTTATTCCAGTTGGCACCTGTCTAAGGACATGATTTGGCAGATAAGGTCATATTAATGAGGTTATCAATAGTCAAATGAGGTTGTCTATAAAAGAATGAGAAATGTCAAAAAAAATTAACAATTGAATAAAAAGAAAAAAACACAGAAAAGACATAAAAAGAATAAATAAAAATCATTAAAAATATACAAGTAATGTATTACAAAATGAATACAATGCCCTTTGCTAATGTTCATTATTTATGTCCAGAGAAGACATAGGACATAATATTTTGTGGTTTTCAATCTGCTTTAAATCTAAAAACCATTTAGGGGCCCCGAGTGGCCGAGTGGTCTAAAGCGCTGTCCGTTACGGACCACTGCCATCTCACCTCTGTCTGCATGTGTTCGAGTCTAAGATTCGGCAAATGTAGTTATGTGAGAAAGCTTGCCAGTAGCTTCTCGTGGGTCGGTGGTTCTTTCCGGGCTTTGTCCGGTTTCTTCCTCCACCATTAATACTGGCCGCCATGTATAGCCTATATTGTGCTGAAAAATGGCGTTAAACCATTAAAAAAAAAAAAAAAAAAAAAAAAACATTTAAGTAATTGATTGGGATTGAAGATAGATATCATGGGGGGGGGGGGGGTACCAGGTATATCTATTGCCAAAGAGAATATTTGAGTTTAAATAGTTACAGTAACTTGCTTGGATTGTTATAACCTAAGACCATTCCATCAATTACCAGTATTAATAAAGACAGAAAATATCTTGCTTTGAATGAACATTATAATGTGTTGAGAACATATTTCGCTTAACATTGAAATTAAAAAAAATGAGTGCTGATGATCTGCAAATAGTCCATCTCTGTTCAAAATTGTGACCAATATTATGGCGATTCTTTTGTAAATATATGATTGTTCTGCACTGAATCTATGGTATTTTATGAATATTCATCAAATATTTGAGTTCTTGGCTTACATTCCTTTCTAGGATCAGTTATATCAAAGAAAAAGAAGTATCGTTCTTTAAGTGCATGAAGTAAAATACTGGTAAGCCAAATATCAGTGGTAAATGTGGTAAGGAAGAATGAGGTCTAGTTAAATAAAAGATGACTAAAGCAAAATCTGTTCATTTGTTTGTGGGTGGAGGGCATTAATTTAGTAAATTTTCCAACCTCATAAGTTGATTCGGAGCATAAGATGAGGCCAGGTCAATTACTTGGCTTCATATTTTATACTAGTAACTTCCAGTTTCATAAATATTAGTGTATAATATTCTATATTAATGGCAATCATGAAATTGTATCATCAATACTAACACACTTGTGATTTTACTCTTGTACAAGGCACTGCTATATTCTGTTTTCAATTGACATAGCTGAATGAACAGTCCATGCTTGTTTTAATTATGATATACATTGCAACAAGAGCCAGATGGCTATGCATGCTATGTACATGTTAATTAAAGGTCTAAGGTTTTAACCTGATTATTCCAGTTGAAACCAGTGTTGAGTGCACGATTCAACAGATGAGATAAACTCAGGCTAACAATAGGGAAATTAGGCTATTCATAGGTAAATCAGAAATTAAAAGAAAATTAAGAGACAGAAAACAGAAAAGTTACAAACGAAAAATAAAAATAATTTTTATTATACTTTAACATACCAGGTATGTCAAATTTACACAAATGAACAGTTTTATAATATTATTTAACATGTCAATTATAATTGACAGCACATTGATGTTGTAATTCAATTTATTACCTGTAGAACTGTTCCACATTCTAATTTAAAAATATAATGACAAAGAGTTCAGTTAATCATCTCCAATATCCAAAAATCCATCGAAGTCTTTGTTTTCCATATTGGAATGAAAAATGGAGGTAATTTCCAAATTGTCCGTCTTAATCTTGTCTTGAATGTACTCCTGGAAATTGTTATATTTTTCCAGAAAGTCTACTGATAGTTTCTGTGTCATAGTAGTGCATTATCTTATATAAAGTTTTCTTCTTTGCATGAACCTGTAACACCATGACACACTTCCACTGAAACTTACATTTCCTAATCCAATTGTAATTTCCTTTGCCCTGAGTTTGAGATCAAAAGAGTTCATTCCACTGTACTCGGTGCATTGTGTCAAGATGTATTCTTCTAATTTATCTTCAATATTAATCCATCTTGCTTTACAGCTACGATTTGCTTTCTTAGTTTTTTTAAATGGATAATGCAACCTTAGCTTTACAACAATGAGATAAGTTGTATGATTTGTATGGGGATATTTATATGAATGATTATGACTGAAAAGATTGATCAAAACATACTTAACTCATGTGCCAGTACTATAGCAATGAAAACAATGCCTAAATTCATTATTTACATCCAGTGAATGCAGTTGGCATTATTTCATGTGGTTCTTAATCCACTTGATATTAAAAACTGGTAGCGTAATTGATGCGGATTAATAATAAAGAACAATAGGGTACCAGCAATACTGTAACTGGTATTGGTAGCCAAAGTTTAAACAATTGAAGACATGGTAAGGACCTTTCTGCCATGTACAGTTTAACCAGACCATAGTTCCCAAATTGGATCCTCTCCTGGTTCTTGCCATGGCTCAACTGATCTAAGCTCAAGCTCCTATCTTCCACATTACTGAAGCCGTTAACAGACACCATTTGCTTCCTGATAGCCCTAATAGCCCTGATAGCCCTAACTTCAGTGTACAGGATAAGTGAACTGCAGTTCCATTCCAATGACTAATTGTACTAATTGACTAATTGTACTAATGACTAATTGTACTAATTGATCAACAAGGTTTAACAAGTTACTATTGCTTGGGAGCAAACAAGTAGCTATTTGTTCATTTAATGTAGAAAAGCAAGACACAAGATATGAGCACATAGGTGCTCACCACTTGCTTAAAGGGATTTATTTGATTGGCATACTCAACTCTCACAAGCTATGACTAATTGAAAAATCAGCTCATGTAAATACATGATTTCCATAAGCCTGACTTTCAAATACAATGTCTCAGTTCAAGGCATAGTCACTTGCATGCCCAGTCTAATTTCTCCAGCATTTATCTATGCAACAGAGGGCTAGAATCGCCAAGTGGTCTAAGATACCTTCACACATCTCACCTCTGTCCACATATGTTCAAGTCTCAGCTTGACCTATGTAAGAATGTGAGGCTAAAGGTTTGGCTCAAGCTTTAAATAGTTACATATGGGAAACCAGTAGCTAACTAGCAGGAATAGGGGACTTAACCTGTATGAGTTACTTCCCTTTGTCAATATTGTGTGTGTGTGTATTATATATATATATATGGATGGACAAATATTTTTCATCTTTAAGGGGTTTTTCTATTCAGAGGTAGTAAAGAGTGATCCTAATATAATCAGGTATTTTGTAGCAACATAATTTACCATTACAAACAGTCATTTTTCCATGAAACTGAATGTTTTGTACCAAAATGTACCTGTTATCTCTCATTCTAGGTGGCTTCTCCCTTTTAGGCCTATAACTTTTAAGTTCCCACACTAATGTAATGATTCAGCTTAATGTTATCTACCTTTGAGACATGTAAAATTAAATTAATTACTTGTTTTTACCCGAATCATTGAATACAGTGGAGTTGTGATGTCCAATCATAACCATATTTTCTGAAACAGGTTGAGAAAATCACATCTATTTTTTTACAGGTTGAGAGAGTCCAGAACCTGACATTACACACACAGTACATGGCCAAAAAGAGGCAGATGGACATGCAAAACTCGCGAAAAGACAACGAGCGTGTTCTTTGGCATGGCACACCTGTGACAGCTGTGGACAGTATAAATACTCATGGCTTCAACAGAAGCTTTTGTAAATGTATGTTCTTTATTTCTTGTTTTCATCACACAGACTTGGGTGGGTCATGATCCTTTTATCATTCCTCATAAAAGTGGTTGCCTTCAAATCATGGCAGCAATGACAACACAAATGTCAAATCATGGCAGCAATGACAACACAAATGTCAAATCATGGCAGCAATGACAACACAAATGTTAAATCATGGCAGCAATGACAACAAATGTCAAATCATGGCAGCAATGACAACACAAATGTCAAATCATGGCAGCAATGACAACACAAATGTCAAATCATGCCAGCAATGACAACACAGGTATTAAATATAGAACAACATTTCCAGTGTCACGTTTCAAAAACTGTAACAAAGTTCAAGCTATCTGAACATGTCTATACACTTACCATTATAAATCAGTCACTTAAAAAATTATATGCAAACATATTCTGCCAATGTTTTGCATGTAATATCGTAAGTTACATACCAGATATGTGCAATTATAAGTCAATTCCAGTCGCAAACTGCACAGATCCAGACCTGCCATCACATAACGCATCACAGATTTGAGTCTGTACAGTTTCATAGGAATAATTGGTAGAACCATCAATTTAGACCCTGATTTACAAGTGCATTATGCAATAACATAACAGGGTTTATTATGTTTGCATTTGGATTCAAATTTTACGCGAGTATATAGTTTGCACAAATTTACTAAGAGATAATTTGAGTGTCTTTTTCAATATTGAATTTTATTGGATGAGTACCAAGCAAAGAGCCATATGCAAAAACATAGGTGCTCGTTGCCTCAGTTAATCAATAAACCCATCACAAGATGAATACATTTATTTACAGTGTATACAAACTACAAAGTCGTAAGGTAAGTAACTACTGTAACCATTTTTCACCTAAAGAGTAGAATATAATTTTGGTTTCCAGAGATCAAAGTTGTCATAATATCCTAAAGTACTAAAGGGAGATGAAAGTTTGGTTCATGTACCAATATGTTTGATTTTTAATCTCAGATTGAATGGGTTGATGTAGTTATTTGTTCGAGCCAAACAAGATCTTTGTAATCAACTGATTAAGCAACAACTATTCAGCATATTTTCAGTATTTAATCCTGATTGAGGCCTTTTTGATTAGATAACAACACTATTCAGCTCTTGGATATAATGTACATTTTCAGTATTTAATCCTGATAAAGGCCTAATTAATTAAGCAACAACACTTTTCAGCTCTTGGATATAATGCATATTTTCAGTATTTAATCCTGATAAAGGCCTAATTGATTAGATAACAACACTATTCAGCTCTTGGATATAATGTACATTTTCAGTATTTAATCCTGATAAAGGCCTAATTGATTAAGCAACAACACTTTTCAGCCTTGGATATAATGCATATTTTCAGCATTTAATCATGATATTGGCCTAATTGATTAAGTAACAACACATTTCAAACAAATTAAAAAAAACATTTAAAATATGTGTGAAACATTATGATGCATTATTCAGTTCATTTGATACATAATTTTAAATATAAAAATGTGCATCTTGAGGTCACTTTCATTGGGGGTTAATATTGAATGTGGGAGGGCTATTATTGTACAATAGATTTCTCTGAAAGGAGACACTTTTCAACTACTGAAAATATGTTCCAAATATGTAAATTTGCATTCTGGGACATATTTTCAATGGGGTACACAATTCTTCATTGCACCTGTACAAAGTAACAGTAGTTGCTCAACCCATGCAAAATCTCAAATTTGTGAGAGACATTATAGTCCATTTGCCTTTACTGTGCTGTAAAGTACGAAACACAACACACAGAGCAACTTGTCATGAAACAACAGCACTGTTTTTGTATCCAGGATGAAAATTAATCTTTTCCGTTTTTTAAAAAAAAGCCACTTTTCAGATTTTATAGGCTGTGCACACAACTACTTATGACATCATTTCCTGTTGCTAGTAAGCTTTTTACATCATGTTGTATTAACATTAGTACATGGTCTTTTTATAGCGGCTTGGAATGGAGTATATTTTGCTGTCAATGCTTCATACTCAGCAGGAGGTTTTTCAGCTCCAGACAGTAATGGAGACAAGAGAATGTACCAGTGTCGTGTCCTTACAGGCGATTCTACACAGGGACAAGGTACAATGAGACTACCGCCACCAAAATCACAAGCACAACCTCACATCTTGTACGATTCAGTAGTTGATAATGTCCAGTCTCCAGTTATGTTTGTCATCTTTCATGATGCTCAAGCCTACCCTAGCTATCTCATAACTTTCAAATAATTTCACTTTGTTCTCAGAAATTTGTCAGGATCCAGTTTACTTCTAGTCTGGCTTTGCAAATCCAATTCAAACTGCATGAAAATGTGAGATGAAAAAGAATTGTTATGTTAGTGCAGGGCCTGGCCTTTTGGGGATATTGCTAATTTCAAGTTTAATACTTATGTCAAGTTTAAACACTAGAACATTGCAATCCAAGGAAATCATGATTAGTTTGGAATTTTTTCCATGTAATATTAACTTAAATTGAAGCCTAAATCTCTAATGTATAGATTACATATGTAAAAAGCACCATGAATTTTTAACCTGTATGATTTTTTATCGATGTTGAGTTTCTGTGAGGGTCCATCCATCTATGTGTAGTGTCCTTGAACTACTCTGGAAATGTTAAAGCTAGACTCATGAATCATTATTATTTTTTTTGTCACTTGTGATCAGTGACCCATATGCCAACACATCAGGTCAGACTTGTCATGCCTTGGGATCTTTCTATGCCCCTGTCCGTCTCACACACAAGGAGTGATATTGTTTCCATATATAAACACAATGAGCATGAAAAGACATATTTATAAATGAAAGTGATGTTGACCCCCAGATTCCATTCCTAATACTAACCAAGGACTTATATTCCTGTGTCATATTGGGCATGAAAAGATGAATTCAGCATTTTGGCTGAACTTGACCATCTAATCTTGATTAACTGGACTTGACCAAAGTGGCAAAAATTTTGGATTGCTTAAAACAATCTAGGCAAGTACATTTGTACAAGGATGTACGTTTTAAAAAAATTATAGATACATTCGTGACCTATTTCCTTGGTACAAAGGTATTTAACTGTATATAAATCACATAAAATGTACTCTTTTATTGAACTAGCCCAACATAAAACCTGGCCACAAATCTGCCATAGTATTATGTACTGGCAGATCAAGGTCCTTTTTTTTATTTTATTGTTCTAATGATTACTCCTAACATATTACACAGACACAGAACTGCTGATCTGGGTCTATGCAATTTGCAGTTGGACTCAACATGTGAGTATATTGGTATATTTTGTATATTTGAAAGTAACACTTTATCCTAACCACAATGAGAAAATAAAATATGCTATGAAACTTTTAAAACATTGGTAATAGTGTCCGTCCTCTTTATTCTAATTACAGTATTGTCTTTTCTGTTGTCTCCAATTAATCAACATGTATCTGGAGAAAAAGGGGAAATATATAATATTTATTATATCCAATTACAGTCTTGTCCTTTTTACTATGTCCACCTACAGTATTTTCACTTCTGTTGTCTCCAATTACAGTAAAAGCTTCAAGACCAGTCTTAATTAGAAAAAAATTATCATACGTTTTAAATAGACATGCATCAAAAAGATAATGTATGAGAAATGTTTTATGTTTCTGCCTGTTATATTTAAATTTTTACTTGTCTGCCTATAACCAAACTATTTGTAAAGATTGCAGACTTTGTGTTGGGGCTTTGTAGGCATTTATTATTGAATCCAAAAGATGCAATGATTCTGTCATTTTTAAAGATATTTGGTTGAATTATGCATCAAAATGATATGATCCTCTGGGTTATTTCCTAAATTCATATCAATATTAAAATATATATTAAATCAATAAGAAAACTGAAAAATATAAACCATAAATACAGTAAAACCAGTCTTGAAAGACCACTGCTATGAAACCAACTGTCTTGAGAGACCACCTTCTCAGTGCACACATTTATAGATTATGTAGCATGACCTATTATGAGAGACCACCTGTCTTGAGAGACCATATTTTTGGGCAAAAAAAGGTGGTCTTTCAATACAGGTTCTACTGTACTTTGCAAAACATCAATTTTCTATTGGATTAGAAATGATATATTTTCAAAGTTTATATCCATCAAATCTTATTGGAGTGCATCCCTAAGCCATGATCAATACATCCTGCAATAAAATATTGTGGACATTTATTTTCATGTAAATATCTTTGTTTTAAATGTTCATTTGTTTTTAGTTCATAATATATATGAGTAGTTCTCCGGAATTGGTGACATCCTGGTATGGTCCCAATTATTTGTCAGTGTTATTTTTTCCGGGATTTTTTATGAGCTTGGAGTGAGAATCAGTATATCATATGTACCCTAAAGAATCAGTAGCATCAATATCAGATATGGGTCCTTTTTTCACTTGCTAAATAATTGGAATAAAAATAATGAAATCGGCAGAAAATGGCTACCAAAATTTACTTTAAGCAAACCAATGTCAACGCCACATATACAGACTGCGGTTCTTATGTGTTTCAGTTTTTAAAACAATGCCAATAAAAAATATGACTTCAAAACACATTTATTGTGTGTTTTTGTTATATTTTGGAACTTGCCTATGTTTACTTGCCTGCAAAATCCAGGCAAACTCCACAAAATTTGATCGATTTTAATCAACAGTGTCATGTTGTAACGTAACGGCCAAGTTTCAATCCACTAGTGCGGTATTGTGGGCTGTATTGGTACTGCAGACACTGTTTGAAAATAAGCTAAATATAGAAACACACAAAACTGAAGCAAGGTGTTCAACAAAAAAGTATGACGTATCACCTGTATCCGATTTATGTACAGACGAGACGCTGGGCAGGAAATAAACTAGACTCGGTAATTTTTCAAAAACGTCAGTAATCTTCTTGATTTGAGGTAAGTAAAATATTAATTTAGAATGTTAAAAATATAAACAATCAATACTTTACAGCTATATTATCATCATCTGCCTTTGTATGCACTCTGAAATTTGGTATTGCCTGGTTTTATGAAGGTCTTAAACTGTGGTCTTGCTATGTAAAAGTTCAAGGTACTTTAAGTCACACTGTAACGCACGTGATACCCGAGCACCCACTGTCTTCAAGTTGAAACTATGTGAAAACGAATTCATCCACTGATTTTCTATTACTACATGAAAGTCTATGTGCATTATGCCTTCTAATAAACATAAATACAACGATAACATTATTTTGACATCAGTCCATCATGGCAGTCACCAGTTCTGGAGAACTATTCATATATGTATATATGTGCTGTATTGGTTCTACATGTTTAAATTTACAATGTATTCTTTGAATAATTAAGATCTATCAACCATCAGAAATAAAAACCACAATGTACTCCTTATTAATATAATCTATTTTGAGGTTTGCACCGAGACAAGGCGTTACATATGGGACAAATAATGTAACCCTCCAACTGGGTTTTCCTTATCTTGGTACAAACACTGACATATTATATTTGTTACCCAACTGTTTTCCAATATGAATAACCCTCCATTTTTGCAATACAGTTAGCAGATTAACACTACAGTATTAATCACCTGCTATTATTGCTTCAAGTTTCAATAAATGTCATCAGGTCATTTATTCTTTTATGATAATCAGAATAATTCTAACGTGTTTTGTAAATGCTGCATGTTGAGGGTGCGACAGAGCACCCCCTTCATTATCAAGTGATATTTTGGCTTTGCAAAAACCTCAATATTTCCTCAATCGTTGATGAATGTATTAGAGGTCTGGTTGAGTTGGTACCTGAAGATCTTTCCAAATTGAATAGGATCTTAGTGGACTGGGTGTCTGCTTGTTTTGGGGCACAGGTCCAGGGGTAACAGACAGTCTTCCTCATTCATCTGTGGGCCTGAGAAAAAAAGGGTCATTACTGCAGCTTCTGCCAAGAACTCTTTAGAGATGATGAATATATATAATGGGGGTTGACGCAAAGCTAAAATATTGCTTGACAATGTAGAGAGTGGTCTGTTCCTTCCTCAGCTTTGTGACCACTTATTTCTTCTTCCAGCTACCAGGTCCATTCGTGAAATGGCCTATCAAACTTCCCCCTTTGGATGCTGATGTGTCAAAGTGGTTATTTCTATAGAAACCTGGGCCCTAATTCCTATCAAAACAACTGATGTCATGGAGCAGAAAACTCAGTTACTTGTAACCATAGCTTTGCATGCACTCTCTTGCTTAACCATAGTAAAAACCTTCTAAGGGCTGCTCCTCAAGAAGCTGAGACCCAATTTGGGGCCTTATCAATATTGTGGCTTCTTAAGACTTGCTGGATCACCAACATCAGTCTTTAACCTCTGCTCCAACCTCAGAATCAACCAGCAAACAAGATCAGGCTCATCACCTACCATGGCCATCTGAAAAATTGTTCAAGCAGCTGCAATCCAATTTCCAAATCCTGCTAGACCACCTCCTCTCTCATGAGCTCCCTGGTTGCCACAGGCCCAAGAGAAAGTTCTCTAACTCAACTTCTTTTCCTACCACAGGGATGTGGCATGTACCCTAGCATTTTAGTCCCTCTCCTGCTGTTCATCTCCTTTCCTAATGCCCCAGTCAGTGCTCACCTAGGCCTCCTCTAAGGAGCTTGGTCAGGAATGATGGATGGGTCCTCTCCATCATAAACAAGGGTTATCAAAATATCCCCCCCCCCCCTTTCCAAGGATCCCCATTTTCTTTCCACAGTCGTATCTGGTGAAATTGAGAGAAGAGGCACACACCTTTTTGCAAAAAGGGGCAGTTGGTCTTAAATGATGTGTCTCCCTCTTTTTACTCCCGAATCTTCCTAATCACCAAGAAAGGGGATTTTTAATCATAATTGATAACACCCAGCTCAATGAGTTTCTGTCAGAGGAAACCTTCAAGATGGAACATCCTCAATCTAAAATGTACTGGGCCATCTCCCTCGACCTTCAGAATGCTTATTTACACATTACACATATTTCCTCCTCTCTGCAAAAATGTTTTTGCCTCATTCAGGAAGTTTTTAAATTCCATGTTCTGCCATTCAGATTTTCTTCTGTACCAAGAATTTTCACCCAAATCATGGAAGTTGTGGCAGCCTACATACTTACTATAAGGAGCATCAGTTCTCTAGTATTTCAATGACTGGTTGCGTCACAATGTCCAAATTTAGTCCCTTCATCAGGTTTTGTTCCACCCTTGATTCACCATAACCCAACCTCGAAAAGTCAGAACTCGTTCCATCACAGGACTTTGTTTACATGGGAAGGAATATCCTAACAGATCAAATCCTGGCTCTCCTAGAGAAGGTGCAGGCAAAAACTGTTGTCCACTTGCCCTTATTCTTCCCTACTTGAAACTTTGAAAGCCAATGATGACTTGGTTTCCTTTGGACATAATCCACTTGCATCCTCTACAGTTCCTCCTTCTTGCAAGATGTTAACATCACCGACATTCTCTATCAACCCCAATTTGACATTTTCACCACCATTTACTTTGGTGTATGAATCAAGACAGATTCTTGGTGTGGGATTCCCATGTATGCACCTGATACCCAGTTATATCAGTTGTCCGATATATCAGTTATATCAGATTCCAATTGTGGGGATCTTTTAGAGCCAGAGGGCATATCTTGGACTCAGACCAAATTGTCCCTTATTAACAACCTAGAAATGAAAGTATTTCTAGCATTACAAGGTGCATCAACATAAAAAGAGGTCATTGCATCATGGTCTCTCTTACCTACGATGTTATGGAGGCACACATGCCACTTCTCTCTGCACCGCGATCTGGAACCTCATTATCTGGGTTGCCTCAGAGAATGTCAAATTCCAAATCCACCATTTTCGACACCAGATGAATGTATTAGCAGACAGCCTATCCAGAACAGACCGATCTGTCCTCACAGAATGGTCTCTTGTTTTTACATGTCTTCTGTCCTGGAGAATGGGCAATCAGTGCATTCAGCTGCCAGTGGGATCACCTATTTGTGTTTACCTTCTGACTGCTTCTGCAAGTTCTACAAAGAGTCCAAGCTTCCACTGCTCAGATCATTCTCATCACACCATTGTGGCCCTAGCAACCATGGTTCAAGCAATGTTACCAGTTCAAGGTAGGAGAGCTTCTACATCCAATGTTTATGATGCCAGGTGGAGAATCTTCTGTGATTGGTGCAGTAGGAAATACATTAATTCTATCAGTCTCCCTGACTTCCATTGATAATTTCCTTTTGATACTCTTTGAGGCCAAAAGATGTTCAGAATCCACTATCAACAGCAAAGTGAACAGGACAAGTAATCCAATACACTTAAATTCTATCAGGGCACAGACATTGCTTCAGATCTGCACTTTGCTGACCCTGTAAACATCAAAGACCTCTCATTCTATTACAACCAGATGAAATCTTTCTTGTGTGTTATGGTCATTAACCAAAGCATATGTGAAACTTAAAGCTTGCTTTCTAGATTTCACACTCAAAATGGTGTTCTTACTCACTCTTGCCTCTACAAGACAAAACAAAATTCATGTCTTGTCCATTGACACTGGCTGTCTCTGGTTTAACGGGAATTATGATACGACTCTTCCTTCTCACAAAAAAATCAGTTACCTTCAGCAGTTCCCTTACCAATCAAGATTCCCAGTATCAATAAATGATGATAGTCTCTTGTGTTCTCTGCTTCTATCTTAATGCCTCCAAAGAAAAAAGAAAAGGTAGGAAACATCTCTTTCTTCCTCTTAAGACCACGTTAGACATTTTGACTCATTATTTCCCAGTGGATTGTCACAACAATACAACAATCCCATTAGTCTCTCGCTGATCAAGACCTCACCTTTATAAATCTAAAAGCCCCTGAAGTTGGAGCCATTCATACTGCATGGGCCTACTTTAGTCATTCCTCCCTGAAGGATATCATGAAGGCAGGTTTTTCGGCACTCTCATGGTACATTTACCTCCTTCTACCTCTTCTCATTGGCATAATACAGAGAACATGCATTTTTTCCTGGGCCCCATTGTTATGGCACAGTGTGTTAGTCAGAGAAACATGAACCTTCTATAATTAGACCTCTCCCTCAATGGTGAGTACATTTAATTTATTTTGATGAGTCAACATAAGCCTACCCACCTTACTGACAAATTCAGATAAGCAAACAGTGACAGGTTGATTAATTGCTACTATTAAAATAAAAAATGTCAGCAGTAAAACTAATCGCTATTGCCACATACCCTACCCTACCCCACTCTGATGTCTTGTGTAACTGTTGTCTTGAAAAAGTCAACACATTATATCTACCATGTGCACATGACCACCCAACATGGAGTCGTGTGCAAAAGGTCATACTGACTTTTATCTCCACTCTGAGAATGTATTTACATCAAATGAACAAGTGGGTTTTTTTTGTTGTTGTTGTTGTTGTTGTTGTTGTAGGGTTTTAACGCCATTTTTCAGCACACAGCATGGCGGCCAGTATTATTGGTGGAGGAAAACCACCGGAAAGAACCACCGACCCACGTGAAGCTACTGGCAGGCTTTCTCACATAACTACATTAGCCGAATCTAAGACTAAAACCCACGCAGAGGTGAGATGGCAGTGATCCGTAACGAAAAGTGCTTTAGGCCACTCAGGGCCCCCAACGGACAGTGTATTTTCAGTGCAAAAAATGGATTAAGCAACAGGTAAGTATTGCACAATTAAAATTAGTTTTACCCCACTACCCAAAAAGAAAACATTTCAAAAATGGAAATATACACTTTGTTTTCTTGTATTAATATTTGTGCTTCATCATTGGAAATTTACTCTTTGTTTATGTATCAAATAAGTCAATGAAAAAATAAAACCTGCGCCTCATTGTTTAGCAGTATGACTACAACTGAACCAGAATCTTTTGAGGTATCAATATCAGTGATAAAGAAATTTGAACTTATAACCATTTATTATGCAATTGTCAAGAAACTGAAACCTACTTTCTTATCTCGGTCAGCATGAGTTGTCTAGCAATTGACACTTTATTCTAATTTGAACAGGACAAGTAATCCAAATTTTTTTCAAAGTAAATGTGTAAATGCTGCCTTCTTCCTATAGCAGAAATAATTGTGTATCAGATTAAAAACATTCTTCCCATCTATTTTAGCTATCCATAGACCCATTTACAAGACATAATTCACATAACACAATTAGTGTCCATGATCAGTGTGCAGTTTTACTGAACATTTTGTACCTAGAGTCAAATGTACTTTATTAATCAGAAAATCAATATATGGAGGGGGGATACATTTCATATAAATTAAAATATACAGGGTTGTATCTAGGATTTGGTAACTTGGGGTACCTTTTTCTATGTATCTGAAAATAGGGTGGGGAACTTAGCCATGAGGGAGAATAACAGTATAGTGTTAGAAAAATAATCCACAAGAAAACCCTTCAACACAGCAATAGCAAGCATATTAAAACGCTTATCAATAAACAATAAATATCAAGTGTTCTTTAATAACTGTATTAAATGTGTATCAAGTGTTCTTTAATAACTGTATTAGATGTGTATCAAGTGTTCTTTAATAACTGTATTAGATGTGTATCAAGTGTTCTTTAATAACTGTATTAGATGTGTATCAAGTGTTCTTTAATAACTATTAGATATGTATCAAGTGTTTGTTAATAAATGTATTAAACATGTGTCATGTTCTTTAACAATGTATAGTGTTTGTTAATAAATGTATCAAGTGTTCTTTAATAACTATATATACTCGCTACAAAGGCAAATCCAGCTGCACCAAATCCATTATGCAATAGCAGATAAAGTTCATTATTTGTTTGTAGCTGGATTTCAATTATAGTATGTATATATGATATTAAAGAGTACAAATCTGAAAATAAAATCACTACATTTTTGTCTACATGCTTACCATTAAAATAAATAAAACTGCTACAAAATTATGTCACTATGACTTATATCTAAAAAAAAAACAGCAATGCACTGCATTTTTTCCTCATGGATAATAACAAAGAATTTCTAACAAAAAATACAAAGTAAAACACTTGTTCCTTGAAACAGGAGTAGTCAAGCCTCCCTCTTTCTCTATATACACACAGAGCCTTACAGTGGTTCAAGTCCTACTTAGTTTACAGAACACAAATTATATCTGCAAATGGAACAAACTCCAGCCCAGTTGATCTATGTTGTGGTGTTCCGTCCTTGGACTTGTTCTCTTCATTCTATAAACTCAGCTGCTCTTAAGTGTCATAGATCATAACCAATTGTACGCTGATTCCACTCAACTGAAGTTGATGCTACCATTAAAGGAGCAGAGAGGTGCATGTCTGATGTGAATTCATGGATGTAGTAGGAAAGAAAGATTTTTAAAGTTTCAAGATAGTTTTAAATCCAGACCACTGGCCCATACTGCTATAATATGTACAACAGCACAATATGAAATATTGTAAATATTTTATTTTTGATGCATCAAATAACATATAAATAATGCAACTCTGTGAATAACAAAAGGATCTTGTGTTTACAAAGCATTCAGTATCATTGTGCTGGGTAACTGTTCCTACCCATATGTGACAATTTACATCAACATTTAGAAAATCAAAGAGTAACAGAGCAATACACTGACTGTACAATATTCTCCAAAAGCAACATAATTATTCACACATGAGAAACCTAGATAATGTTTGCTGAAACAGCTTTGAACGGCTTCAATACATTGAGGACACGTCCCTAAATTTCAGAACAATTACCAATAAAAGTATATTTTGGAGGCATCTACACAAGTAACTAACTTCCTTTGGTAATAAAAGATATCCACTGTGACAACTGATTTGATACTATGAGCAATTATTGTTTCTTTAGCCTTAATCCAGGATAATTTCAGTGTAAACACAAGACCTGTATACTTGTAAAAATGAAACTGTACCAATATTTACACTTTTCCCCCATTTTTGAAACCACTTTCATAATTCTGTAAAGGTCCTCCACTGCAAAAGAATTATTTTTCTACAAATATGACAGCTTTAAGATATATAAAAAAATATCTACAAGTTTCTCACAGTAACTTAATAAAATAATAAACAATAGTGGACTTAAAACACACAACCTTGTCTAATCCCCATCATAAAGTGACCATAAGTTCAAGTGAACTGAATTTAAATAAAATTTCCACATATCTGTTGGGGCAGGACAATTCTACAATTGAACGTGTTCAATCTAAAGTGTAACTTACAACCGAAACATTCCCAATTCTGATACCACAACAGCAAGAATGCTCTATTTTGTTCTTCCATTAATGTGAAAAATTGACAATGTAAGATACAAGTTGCTCAAAGAGACTGACACTACTGGACAAAGAGAATTTCCAAGACCTCAAGACAGGATCATTTCTTCCTCTTAACCTATGAAATCATCTTTGATATTCTTACAAGATTTTCAAATTAGCTGCTGTGATGGACATGTTGGCACCATTTTCTTTTAGTTTTATGTACACATAAGAAGTATTGGTGAAAACCCCAGGACAATATGATCCTACATTCAGAGTGAGTAGTGACAGAGATATTTTCTAGATGGCAATCATGGCAGCAATAAAATGTTGATTGGTATCATTTGTGGGGAAAAGTCGAGATAATATGCTCAAGATGGCCACCATGGTTGCCATATTGAGGGGTCAGTTTTCATTTAGGATGAACTAGATTCTGTAAGAACTCTTCTGATGTAAATATATCAAAATGAACCTCCATTTGAGAGGTAACAATAACAAGATTTTAAAGATGGTAGCCATATTGAATGCACCGTTTTAATTTAGGATCACCATTCCATTATAGTCGACTCTGGTTAACTGCACACCCTCGGGCCTGTCACGAGACCGTGCAGTTAACCAGAGTACGGTACAGTACATTTTTAAGCATTGGGAAAAATCGGGACGGGTGTGATTACGTAGTTATCCGGAGTGTGCAGTTAACCGATGTGCAGTTAAGTGGAGTCGACTGTAAATTAAGTCTTTGATGAAAACTCCATATTCTACAATTTGGAAGTGTAACAACAATGAGATTTTCAAGATGGCTGTCATGGTGACCATACTGGATATCAAATTCACACAATTAGGACCAACAAAACATCATAATAAGTCTTTTGGTAAAAGCACAATGTAGCTGCGACCAGCCATTTTGAAGAAATAGTGATAAGAATTTCCAGATGGTCATTGTGGTGGCCATATTGGAGGTTAGATTGGCACCATTTTCATTTAGAACCAACTAAACATCATAAGAAGTCTTCGGGTGAAAATCCTGAGTCTATATGACATTCCTTCAAGAGGCATAGCATCAGAAGATTTGTAGATGTCATACTGACACTACTGTCATTTATGACCCCACTGAAAGTCTTTATAAACAAGATAACTTCATTGTGATAAATACATTATCAAAACACAAGCAATTTGTATCATCATAAGATTATTCTTAGCAGCAAACTAAAATACTGCTTTAATGATTACTCAAATTCTGATTTTGACAAAACTTGAAATGCCATGAATAAAACTTAAAATTGTATCATCCATGAACAAATCTATAATTGCTGAAACTTACTCCGCAACAGGCAATGAACATGGATAATGTCTTTAAGTTTATGTTTATTTCTTCAATACAAAATACATTTTACAAATCTGTCCACCATAATAATACATGAACACAATCCAACATAGACAGTACAAATAATGCAAATCACTATTCTAATGAACATGACATGCATGTTACTAGAACTGAACATGACATGTTACTTCAGTCTTGACTACCATTTGAAGCCCTTCTAACCTGTCACAATGTAACAAAAGTTGATCCTTACTAACATGCAGTTTTTCAAAGTCTATTTTGCAAATTCTCCAACTTCGCTATTCGGATCAACATAATTTTTTTAAAATATAACTATTGTATGACATAAAATTATCAATGTCAACTCTCTACAAAATATATGATGTATGTTATCATGGTTTTCAAGATGTAAGCTTCAATGAAGATGATTTATGTTTTTCCAGGGTCAACAGCAGAGAGTTTTTTTGCATGTATACCTCGTTTTTAGGACATCGGCGTTCCGCTCATACGGCATAGTTTTTTTTATTTGTTGTCACTTTGGAGACTAAAACAAAATATTCGTGTGGCACTCAAAACTTTGTTATACTACTGATTGCGGGGCCAATTCAAGCCCCTTTGTCTACCAAGTTGAGTGAGTTGTATTGAACGCAGTGTATTCATAACAAAGACAGCGCCGTATATTGCTCGCAGTGAGCAGAGAGATAAATACCCGAATTTGTATTACATGCACTCAGTCTGTGTATGAGCATCGTTTCATGTGTGTCGTACTCTGACAATTTTTATTATTTCATTAGTCATGGCCTCTAAATCTAGCGCTAGTGGAAAAAGGAGTAGTAATTCTCTTAGTTTAAATCAAAAGCTAGAAATTATACAGCTTAATGAGAAGGACATGTCGAACGCCGAAATAGGCCATAAGCTAGGTTTTTGGCGCGACAAACAGTTAGCACAGTAGTGAATGCAAAAGAGAAGGTTTTAAAAAAAATTAAAAGTGCCACTTCAGTGCACACAACAGTGATAAGGAAGCGAGCTAGCCTTATTGCCGATATGGAGAAAGTGTTAGTCTTATGGATTGAAGACAAAACCAGCCATAACGTACCTTTAAGTCAAGGCCTAAATCAGAGTAAGGCCTTAACTCTCTTAGATTCTATAAAGGCTGAAAAAGGCGAGGAGGCCATAGAAGAGAAGTTTGAAGCTAGTTGAGGTTGGTTTATGCATTTTAAGGAAAGAAGCCATCTCCATAATATAAAGGTGCAAGGTGAGGCAGCTAGTTCTGATATTAAAGCTGGAAAAAGGTTTCCAACCGAGCTAAGTTAATTAATGAAGGAGGCTACACTAAACAAAAGATTTTTAATGCTGATGAAACAGCCTTATTTGGGAAGAAAATGCCATCTAAGGCTTTCATAGCCAGGGAGGAGAAAACAATGCCTGGCTTCAAAGCTTCCAAGGATAGGCCGACTCTTTTGTTAGGAGCGAACGTAGCTGGTGACTGCAAATTAAAGCCAATGCTCATTTACCACTCGGAAAACCCTAGGGCATTAAAAAATTATGCCAAGGTTAGCTTGCTTGTTTATTACAAATCAAACAAGAAAGCTTGGATGACTTCAGATCTTTTTACCAAATTGTTTACTGAATATTTTAAACCCACCATTGAGGGTTTTTTAGAAAAAAAATTTCAATATTCTGCTGCTTAGTGACAATGCACCTAGTCGCCCACCCAAGAGTTCTGATGGAAATGTACAAGGAGATTAAAGTTATTTTTCTGCCTCCTAATACGACATCAATCCTAGTAATTTCCGCTTTTAAGTCTTTGTTATTTAAGGCGGACATTTGCAAAGGCTTTTGCTGTGTTAGATAGTGATGCTAATTGTACGTCTGATGTGCAATATAAATAGAAAGCCTTCTGGAAAGGATTTAATATTCTAGATGCCATTAAGAACATTCTTGATTCGTGGGACGAGGTCAAACTATCAACACTAATTAGAGTTTGGAAGAAACTGATTCCTATACTTATAGATGAATTTGAAGGATTCGAGAATCCAATTAAGGAAGGGACAACAAATGTGGTGGAAATGGCAAAAGAATTGGAGCTCAAAGTTGAGCCTGAAGATGTGGACGAACTGCTGGCATCTCATGATGAGCCTTTATTGGATGAGGATTTGCTTTTGATAGATGAACAAAGAAAGTTTATTCTTGAGATGGAACCTACTGATGGTGACGAAGATGCAGACATCAATTCTGAAATGACAACAAAGGATTTGGCACACTATGTTGGCTTACTTGATACAGTAGTGGAAGGCTTTGAAAGGATTGACAACAATTTTGAGAAAAGTTCTAGAGTGGGTAAAATACTAACAAACAATATAGCATGCTACAGGGATATACTTCGTGAAATGAACCGACGGTCAATGAAGCAAACTTCATTGTTGACTTATTTTAAGAAAGTGCCACATCCACCCCAAACTTTAACAACTGGTTGGACCCTCCATGAACGGTCCACATCAATGCAAGGTTTCCCACCAAGCAATAGAGTAAGATTCATTGAAGGCTCAGAAGACAAATATTTTAAAGTTAGCGATATGTTACTAAGCTATTTTCTACTTATATTTTGTTTAGTAGTTCTCAATAAAATATTTTTTTTTAACAGTATTCTCTATTTTTTTAATAGGTAGTATTTTTATATTTTTTAAAATATTAAACCAATTGTGGTGTGTACAGTGTCTGATTTACCTAAACTTATCACTATATGTCCTGCTCGCTTTACGACTGGTCGGCGGGAACTGAACTTAGTCATAAGTTGACAATTACCTTTATATTGTATTTTCTTTTAGCCTAGTGCTATTGTGCAATCAATATATGATGCAGGAAACAGATTTTAAAGCTTTTATATATACTACCGAGTGAAAACTAATGTGACTCGCTTTACGGCTATATTCGCATTGCGGCGGTGGTCTGGAACCGAACCCGCCGTATTAACGAGGTATACCTGTATGTTGATTACTTATTCAACTTCAAACAACAAACTTTGACAGGCCATCATTTCGTGTGGCAACAGATCAGGGTCTATGTTGTTTCTTGTACTGATTAAATCCTAAAAACTGTAGAGATGCAGATCTGCAAGTGCAATATGCGATGGTAGACAAGGGCCTGTGCAGCTGGACTTGACTGGTAAATAAGTTTATGCAGTACTTTACTACCCAACATAATATGCTATGGCATGCATGGGAATGATGCTAAATCTGTAAAGTTATGGTATTTCATAAGATGAGTGTTGCATGCTCTTAGTGATACCACAGCTAGGAATATCTTGGAGTCTTCTGTTCACTTTGTGAACAAATTGATTTTATCATAATTGCCCAGTGATTTATTCACAAGCTAACATTAATCCACTATGTGATCTCCATCTTTAATTGTTAGGTTCCACTTAAACACCTGTGAATATTTGTTTCACAGTTCTGGTAGATCTCCATCATCATCATCAACAAGATCCTCATCACTGGTATCATGTCTTTCTAACTTCATACGATTCTCCATTTCAGAGTCATCCTTTTCATTTGTTGCATGACCTTTGGCCTGTTCAGTTTCCCCTGAATCATTATCTGACTCTTCATCTGAGGAGATGCACGTTGTTTGGATCTTCTCAATTTTCATCTTGGGACTATCCTTTGGTCGTGTCCAGGCAAAAATACTGCTCTAAAAATACAGGGAAAATACTGCTATGTAAATACAGGGAAAATACTGCTCTGTAAATACTGCTTTTAAAATACACAGAAATACATCTTAGTGTTCCAAATAATGGATAACCGGATTTAATTCCAGTTCTATATCAGACCCCTCACATATTCTGAATTGCACATTGAACATGTCCCCCTGTTCCAACCAAAATGAAAAGATATAGTGTACTGACCAAATTAGATTTTAAATATCAGGAGTGATGATTTGTAGCAAATTTATTACGAACTTAATGAAATACACCCTTAATTTATTAATAGTCACCTTCCTGCTGGGTCATCGTTTGTATCCCCTCACTTGATTATCTGTATACTTGCAAATAAGAACTTGTGTACAAAATGAAGCACACGATTAAATCTTACAATTAGAACTTTCTTTTGCCTTTTTCAGATGAGCTTATTTTTTTGTATCCATTGCTGAAATTTACAGTGTAATTTAACATTGGTTAAACAAACTGACAATTAACTAAGGAAGGCAATTAGTGACTTGTTAAAGTGATCACGAAAAGTTTCACTGATAAACTGCTACAAAAGGTACACTCAGCACTTTAAATCATGATCTTCATGCTGACATTGTTACTGACAATATTAATACCTATGCATACTTATCCTGATATTGTTACTGACAATATTAATACCTATGCATACTTATCCTGATGTTGTTACTGACAATATTAATACCTATGCATACTTATCCTGATGTTGTTACTGACAATATTAATACCTATGCATACTTATACTGATGTTGTTACTGACAATATCAATACCTATGCATACTTATCCTGATATTGTTACTGACAATATTAATACCTATGCATACTTATACTGATGTTGTTACTGACAATATCAATACCTATGCATACTTATCCTGATGTTGTTACTGACAATATCAATACCTATGCATACTTATCCTGATGTTGTTACTGACAATATCAATACCTATGCATACTTATACTGATGTTGTTACTGACAATATCAATACCTATGCATACTTATCCTGATGTTGTTACTGACAATATCAATACCTATGCATACTTATCCTGATGTTGTTACTGACAATATCAATACCTATGCATACTTATCCTGATGTTGTTACTGACAATATCAAAACCTATGCATACTTATCCTGATGTTGTTACTGACATTATCAATACCTATGTATACTTATACTGACATTGTTACTGATAATATCAGTACCTATGTATACTACACTGACATTGTTACTGATATTATCAATACCTATGTATACTACACTGACATTGTTACTGATATTATCAATACCTATGTATACTACACTGACATTGTTACTGATATTATCAATACCTATGTATACTACACTGACATTGTTACTGATAATATCAATAATTGTATTACCTATACTGACATTGCTATTGACAAAGTGATATCCGTGACATTGTTATACAAAGTGATATCGTGACATTGTTATACAAAGTGATATCCATGACATTGTTATACAAAGTGATATTGTGACATTGTTATACAAAGTGATATCCATGACACTGCTATACAAAGTGATATCCATGACATTGCTATACAAAGTGATATCCATGACATTGCTATACAAAGTGTTATCCATGACATTGCTATACAAAGTGATATCCATGACATTGCTATACAAAGTGATATCGTGACATTGTTATACAAAGTGATATCCATGACATTGCTATACAAAGTGATATCCATGTCAATGTTATACAAAGTGATATCCATGACATTGTTATACAAAGTGATATCCATGACATTGCTATACAAAGTGATATTGTGCTAAAATTGATAAGGGCTGTGGAAAAAATACAGACTACAAACAACACAGAATCAGATTGGATTTCCTAGTAGATCAGGGTCTATTTGGTTTGTTTGATTACTAATAACAAATACTAGAAAGACCCAAATCTGCCAATGCGATATGCAATGATATAACTGGGTCTCTGCAATTTGCTGTTTAACCAAACTTATATATACATTATAAATACATTAAAAAAAGTGTGAGATCAATGAGGACCATATTCATCATAATCATTACAAGAATAACTGTGATGAGTTCATCAAGTATATCCACGATTTTCATTTAAGATTGACCAAACATTACAAGTCTTCTAGTAAATATCCCATGCTGACATAACCATCCATTCAGATTGAGTAGCAATAACACGATTTTTAGGGAGTGCAAGAAGCACCTTTTTTCATCTTAGGATCAACCAGATGCCATAATAAGTCTGCTGTTGAAAACCCAAAGGCAATATTACTTTTCATTCAAGATGAGTAGCAGTAACAAGACCAGTATGGTGAACATGTCCGTATCATTTTCATCTAGTACCATCAAGGCATCATATCAAGCCTTTACTGATGACAGCATGTTGATGTGTCTCTTCATTTAGAAGTAGTTCTAGCATTTTCATGATGGCTTAATGTGGTGGCCACAGATCAGCACCATCTTGTTCAGGACCAGCTGGACATCATAAAAAGTCTTTTGATGAAAATTAATACGACTTTTCATTCAGTGAGAGAGACAGGGTACTTATGACAAGATTTTCAAGATGGCTGCTTCGGTGGCTATAATGAAAGTCAAATCATCAATAGTTTTTGTAAAGACAAACTAAAAAGGTCATCAGAAGAGTTTAGTGAAACCCCATGCTTATATGTCAATCAATTCTTGTAGAGTAGTGATAAGGTTTTCAAAATGGCTGCCATGGTGGCCATACTGGATGTCCAAGTAGCACTGTTTTCAATTAGAACCAACTAGAACATGGGATGTGTGTGTGTGTAAAGCTTCATAGCAATCCTCCAAGTAATTCTGGAGTAGCAATTACAGACAATCCAAAAATGACGATTCATGTCTGGTCTATAACCAGGATAGCTAACAATATTCTAGGTCTGAACTTCTGATGCACAATCAATGTATGTAAAAATTTGTTGTACAGTCGACTCCACTTAACTGCACACGCCGGATAACTGCACATAGTCACGCCGGTCCCGTTTATTCCCAAAGCTTTTAAATAGGAACAAACTTAGGATAACTGCACTTCACTTAAATGCACACTCCGGATAATAGCACGATAAATGTCTGCTAGTGGCACATTATTCAATACAATTTTACTCCGGTTAACTGCACAATGTATATTCATGATCAGTTATTGCCAGTCCACTGCTGTAGCGCTTCAAATAAGCCGACAATTAAGATGGTAAATGAGACAATGTAAATGACTGACGTGTAAAGAACGCCTTAGGTGGTATATACATGTATATCCGCACCCACTAGGGAGCAATAACGTGGGAAAAATCATAGTACAGCATGGGAAACATTGCTCTAAATGGTTTGAATGATTTCAAACCAAAAAAATGGATAGTTGGAAAGATGGAAAATGTGCAACAGAATTCAAAATTATCGACACAACGGCGAAAAACAGTATGAAGATGAATTTGAAGATGAACGCTTTTTCTGTCAGAGATGACCCATCCATGTCTGACAGCAGTGTTCGAATAACAAGCGATCGATAGAATTTCTTGAAATTTGCTATAATTCCTTGATTCATTGGTTGAATCAGTGAAATTGTGTTTGGAGGAAGGAAAACAAGCATAACATTTAAGTAAAAGTTGAAAGAGTTGATTCTAATCATTGTTTAAATTTATTCTTCACATATATTCGTGCCGTGCTGATATAAAGCTGTACTGTACCGTACTTCGGTTAACTGCACAGTCTCGTGACGGGCCCGAGGGTGTGCAGTTAACCGGAGTCGCCTGTAATCACAAGTACATTTACAAGTAATTGTCCAATTCACTGTTGCTATATGGTTTATTAGGAACAAGGTTCCATGCAAATATATAACAATAATTTACCTGTTTAGGCCTATGGATCTGTAGGAATATGGCCCATTTACTTGTTACTCTAACCATCATGTCCTTTACCTGAAAAATTAGTAAAAACTGCTGCTTATCTGTAACAATACAAAATAGGTATCACCCAGTCCAATTTGAAGTTTCTCATTTATCACTACTATGACAGATTAAGTATTTGTCAAAGTATAGAAAATGGATAGTGTAAATTCTTTTACAGTAAAACTAGCGTGAGAGATCACACCTTCTGCCAACAAAAAGTTGTTTCTCAATATACATTATCTGGCATAACCGATCTGTGCATGAGGTCCAGATTTCTGAGTAAAAATTCAACTGGGTTACCAAGGAAACAGTAAATGATGTAATAAATTATCTTTCACTGAGCATACATATATAATCACATTACCATTAACAATTATTCCCAAAGAATTTTTTAATGCTGCATTCTATACATGATATAAACTGATCCAGTGGCCTAAGTTAGAGCATTCGCCGTGGAAGCGGGAGGTTGTGGGGTCGATCCCCGGCTGAGCCATAATTTTTTTTTCTCCAAAAATGGTACTAACAGCTGTCTCACTTGGTGCTCAGCATTAAGAGGTTAGTGTTAGGACTGGTTGGCCTGGTGTCAGGATAATGTGACTGGGTGGAACATCACGCTACATGTCTGCGGCATGATGCCCCAATCACTATAAAACTGCCTTACTGCAGACATCGTATCGATATGACTGAAAAATTGTTAAAACTATGTTAAAAATCCTAATCACACACACTATACATGATATAGACAATTATTCTATTATTACCTCACTTAACCCCTGCTACATGGCACCAGTTTAAGCTATGCAATATATTACCACTGATGCTACAGGAAGGTGTGGGAGGGTTTACTAGTAATGTAAGTGGGCATGCATTCGTAATTTACTAAAATTTTGCCTTCATACTGATCCTTATGGGCTACCGTATTTTCGCGCATATATCCCGCGGGTTATACCAGATTTTACAAACCCCGCAGGGGGGGTGCGGGTTATATAAGGGTGCGGGCTATATCACAATTTTTTTTACACATAATGATATTTCAACATATTGTTTGAAAAACGTAACTACATAACATATATTGTTCTAGTTTTGTTTTGCTAGGGTTGGATATCATGGCTACTACGGTGACTTTACAACAACTTACGGTATCGGGACCAAATCAACATTTCGGGATAAAAACTTAAAATTTCGTATCCGTCACGTTTTCATAATCAATATTTTCTGTTTTCAATCGAAATAACTACGGTACCTAATTTTACCGCTGGGCCACGATCCACTGCTTCAGGTCAGCTTCAAGGTGAGGCCACTTTGCTTTAGGTCTGCGACGAGCACGTTTTCGTGGATTCATCTTCTCCAACGTTCCTTTTTCTTTTCTCCAACCTCGGATTACACTCTCATCAATATCAAATTTTGTGCCTGTGGCTCTATTGCCATGTACTTCAGCATACGCAATGGCAGTTAGCTTGAAGTCGGCTGTGTAAGACTTTCGTTTTGGCATTTTTTAAATTAAACAGAAAGAAATTATTTAAATTCGAATCTACACTTCACAAGAATACAAGATTATTTAAAAATGTCCGTGTTTATGTAGCCTGTAGTTGAGGCACAGCTCCTACGCACACAAGCACTGTGTACCGTGTTTTTCCTGACTTTTATTGAGCAAAGGTCGTCGGCTTACTTTGATGATGGCGCCGCTAAAGGCTCCAGTTGAAGGGTGAAACAAATACCTGTTTGTTATTGCTGCGGCAACTTCAGATAATTGTAGAACATTGAAACAGATTTGTTTTATTTGTTTAGTATATATCAGTGCTTCAAAGGTAATCAGTTCTCTTTGAAGTGTCAGCAAATGTATTTTTTCTTCTTCCATCTGGTATTTGTTTTTAAATTAGTGTCATCTGCTTGACTGTACTCATTTTACGTTTCCGCCTTCTGCGGATTCGGATTTTGACTAGTCAGTTGCATAAAGTAATAAGGCCAGATATCATCATTAGCGGATTATGATATAACAGTGCACTGTTAGTGTGGTTTGCCAGTATGAGACAAGGACTTGTTATTTTAACAATATATTCCAGTACATTGTTTCCTGTCATGGTGCCTTTGATTTTCTCTACTCCAAACGCAAGACTGTATATACGGTTTTTATCAGCCAAAATTGGTGTCGCCACAAATATCACCAGATGGTATATTTTGTCACCAAAACGGAAAACAGAATCGCAGTTGGCTACATCAGCGAAGCCCCGTGATCCTGTAATTGATTTCATTTCCGATTGTAGCTGTATAAATATATCTATGGTTGCGGGTTATACAAAGGTGCGGGTTATGCCAACGATTTTTTACACAAAACCCCCAAACCCGCGGGCTATATGAGGGTGCGGATTATCTGCGTGTGCGGGATATATGCGCGAAAATACGGGAATCAAGTAACAGCACTAAACCCATGACCACAAAACAGTTGTGTTGACCTCAGAAGGGTCTAGTGGTCATTTGGGTCATGGTCAATGGACAAACACAAAATTAAATGGACAGCTATGTGATGCTAGCTATCAAATAAAATTTTGAGAAGGTCAACTCTACATGTCAGCCAATGGCTTCTGTTAGACCTCAGGATGAAACATAGCTAAGATTCACTAAGACAGTTCTAATCTCAATATCAGAAATTCTCAGGTAACATCTGGTCTTGAAATGATTCTAAATTGGCCAATTGTATTACTGACATAAGCCAGGAGGACTTAATGGCAGTACAAGACATTCCTTGGGACCCATGGGTTATTTTCTGCACTTCATAAAAAGTATTTAGAGCATAGATTGGGTCTTCCTAAGCTGCCTTTCTCAATCTATCGAGAAAGGAAAGAGTTTGGATAACCTCCTTCTTATTGTCTGCAGATAATAACCAGTTCTTATCTATGAAACTTGGTTGCATGATTAACATCATTGGAACCATCTGATCTGAACTGGAGATAGTTTGGGTTCAACGATTGGACATGCAGGTTTCTCTCCACATCAAGGTTAGTGCAATCACAAAGCAGATTACACAAGATGTTAACTTCAAAAAAGGCTTTGATTAAGGGTTAAGACTTCTCTGAGTTAAGACAAGTCAAAACTCATGAATGAAGGAAATAGGGTGAGTGATTTAGGCCTATTCGTGTCAAGGTTGACCAGCTTGTCATACAGGTCCCTGGTGTGACCTACATTCATTCTACTGCAATATATGAACATGCCAAAAATCTATCTTTCTGCCTCTTTTGTGAGAGACACCTGGGACACAAATGTGGAGGATATGTTATGGAGAGCTGCAGAGGTACCACTTCGATTGCCTGCTTTTTGTATGTCCCCTATACAACCACCAAACCGCAGCAGCAAGCTGAAGAGTAATGATAGTCAATAAGTGATGCAGTATATACAACAAAGAATGCAGAAACATGGCATAAATCAATCAAGATTTGACAAAGCTATAAGGTTATTAGTCATGGTGTGGTGAGCTTCCCTACTGATCACTCTGGCTATTCAGGCATTCAACTACCATGCATGCTTGTTATTCTGCTTTTTTGGCATGGCAAACAATTTTCAATGATGCCAAGTGTACAGTCAAGGATATCACCAGTGTAAATGTCACCTCAAATACTTTACAACTTAACATAACAGTAGGTTTATTGTTGTAGTTGTAGTAGGGTTTAACACCATTTTTCAGCACAAGATAGGCTATACATGGCAGTCAATATTAATGGTGGAGGAAGAACCGGGAAAAACCCCGGAAAGATCCATTGACCCATGAGAAGCTACTGGCAAGCTTTCTCACATACCCACATTGGCCAAATCCAAGACTCGAACCCACACAGACAGAGGTGCGATGGCAGTGATCCATAATAGAGAGCACTTTAGACCACTTGAGGCACCCTGTTTACTACCACCTATTCCCATATTGTCTTGAAATGCCAGTGCTGTAAATGTCCAAGTGTGTACTGTACCAGTGTGTGATACACAATGCATGCAACTGGCTTTCCATATGTAAGGCTGATGAATTCTGTGGGTCACTGATTTATCTGAATGATGGCCTGAGATCTAACCAATATCGCCAATTTCAGAGGACAAAATATTTGACTTTCTTCCTCATCCTCAACATCACCCCCAAAAAATTATGGTCTGACCGGAAGCCTAACATATTCTGAAACTTTGATCATTTTGGTTCCAAACGTGTAATCTGCCACTAAGTTAGAATGATCATCAGCTGGTCCTCATGTAGGATGATCTGTGGCCATGGTGAGAAGACAAAATGGCTATCAAATTCACATGAAGATATTTGTTTCTCCAAATACATACAAGACATTGTCAGTGCAATTGTCAAGGCACAGACCTGAGAAAGACAAACTTGACCTAGAACTGCACATCCAGTGGAGTGTAAATCTGGTATGTGATACAACTGGATCTGTCCTTGTTAAAAGAAAATCCAAGACAAAACAAAAGAGTTATGTCTTTGTATAAAACAAATGCATGTTCAGTTTTTGGAGAATAGTGTCCAAATAATCAAAATGTCTAGGGTATGGAGATGGTCTTGCAGTGACATATCTGAGTATATGGCTTGGGACAACAAAAATATCCAGACTAGAAGGGAGAGCACAGAACGGATACTTTTAGACCCCATGAAGACCTGTGATTAGCAATATGAAGGAATGGATGGTGCTGAAGATGAATCTTTGAGCCTCCTTCATGAGATTAGGTACCTGAATATGGTTTATCTGTGTGTTTGTTTGCTGCCATTTTCTATAGGAGAGTCAATGTCAAAGCATGGTCTCCGTTTCTGCAGGAAAAAAGGCTACAGGGAGAGAAACTGAGATATTCCTCTCACTACATAGTGTTGTCTCTTGCTTAGGAAAACTTGGCATGTGCCAAAAAGTAATGTCTGGAGAAGTGTTTCCATCTGCAAACACCAAAGTAAAGTCCTTTTTTCTATGGCCCTTCTTAAAAAATGAAGGTTGGACCCATGTTTAGGGCTCTGCTCTATACAAGGAATAGGTTACTTAAAGACAAAATTGTCTGAGGGCTGCCTAATGCTGACAATTTACAGCAACATGGAGCTCAATGTTAATGGAAGTGACTATGTAAATGGAAAGTGAGTGGTGAACTTACCAGTACAGTACACAATCCATGTGCAAGACTGACTCCTGGGTGTATCAGTTAGAAAAGGTTTCAATGGTAGGATTTAGGCTAAGCTCAGCGTTCTTTAAAATAGCTAAGAAGACGAGATCGAGCATATAACCAATGACTATGACACTGCAAAACAGTTCCTACATGAGAAGGAAAGATTTAAAGATTTCCAATCCAAGGGTGGGTAGATTGCTTTGACAGTCCGATGTCTGCAATATCTCTGTCAACAGTTTTAAAAAAATTCTGAAAAACTGAAAAGTGCATTATTGAAGGCCTGACTGAAGTCAGATGGGAGTCTTCATTTTGACAAAAAAAGGCTGGTCGAAGATGGTTCCTGAATTCACCTTTAAAAGCTGTGCTAGATGTCAGAGACTTGACCAGATTGTGCTAGTTGTTTGATGGCAGGCTGGGTTTTTTGTTTGTTAAAACAATGATGGATGTGGGAATTCTACTGATGACAAATGAAGGAGGAAGAGGATTCTATGCTGGGAGCAGAAGCCAGAAGACATTTTCAGTGGATATGAATCTTCCTTTGACATTGTCAGAGGACAGATGATGGGGTTTGTAAAAGTACATCTTTAATTTCAGAAGCAACGAAGAAACCTGATGCAGTAGTGAAGACTGGAAAATGGAACCAGGTAATCAGTCCAGCCATGTTGGAAATGTTCAAATGTTAGCCTTCTGTCATTGAAATGCTTGGATGGGTTCAGTGTATCTAGGAAAGAGACTTGAATAATGTCACAATAAAGCCGGGACTGGTGATGGAATGGTACAGTGCTGATTTGCATTGACATTGCAACTGCCATATGGAAAAATATGAATTCATATTTCTGGACTAATACTGCTCTCCCAAGGTTGTTGTTGTGCAGTATTACTCAGAAAAAACCTGTTCATATTTTCTCATACAAATGCAGTAACCTTTAAATACAGACCATGTCAGTCAGGTATTACACTAGGCTTACAGCAAAGTGGACACAGAAATAATCTAGTTGCTGAGAACAAATCATACATCTGAAATAATATGCAATAATGTCTAGTAATGAGATGCTTTGAAAAT
Organism: Unio pictorum; assembly: GCA_030141615.1. NCBI lineage: Eukaryota > Metazoa > Mollusca > Bivalvia > Unionida > Unionidae > Unio > Unio pictorum. The sequence continues at coordinate 16,019,810 of JARLTB010000122.1, forward strand.
ACTAAAGACCCTAAGAGTTGAGAATTTTGAATGAACTGTTTAGTTTCTCATGACAAAAAGACAACTGAGATGCAAAATATGATGAGAAAAATATTCCAAAAATTCAGTGAGATCAATCTCCCCATGAAATGAAAAAAATCGTGGGATCTCTCAAGCATTAGAAAAAGACACAAAATAGAAGGTGTTTTTAAGATACAAGTGAAAGCTGTATCCAGAAACATGCCATTTGGCATCAATCCTTCGGTCATTTTCATCTGATATATGTCAGATTATACAGACATTTTAGCAATTGTATTGCTATACAAGCTGAAAGATGTGATTAAAGTATATTTTTACTTTAGAGGACTGATCTGTGAAGCAGTGGATATCTTGATGTTGAATTATAAATAACTTAAACTCAAAATTATTGTGATATACAAGTCAAATCGAACTGCTGATTTAGCAGTATCTTACCCTGGTGCTGTCCAGTGCTCTGACATTGTCCTTCACCACTCCTGTGAGACGTCTAATATGGTCTGTCAAATTTATCAGATCATCCTGCAGAAAGAAAATACAAAAATTACCTGCCTGGTGTTTAATAGTCCTTAAATGAAAGTAAGAATTTAAATAGGAAAATGTTTATGTTTGAAAAACCAAAATTTTAAATGCAGACATCATCTTCATCATAGAATTTTCTGTACCTGAAATATTCGTCTCAGGATGGATTCATACAAAGTAAATTTGGAGAAAGTATAGTACTGCTTGTAATATCAGCGAAAGTGTAATATGAAGCTGGTCATGGCCTGCATGTCAAGCCATTCCCTTGCTATATTCTAAATCCGAAAGATAAAATGGTACTGACGTAAAACAAAAGGTCCACTGATATCGCCCACCAGCTAACAAAACTTAACATTTGACCTTTTCACTAGCGGGCTAACAAAACTTAACATTTGATCTTTTCACTAGAGGGTTAAGTTATTATTGTCAGACAATAACCCTACATAGATCAGTTTAAACTTTTATGCTATGTCAATTTGACCTTTGTTTTACTAATGTCTTATTAAAATTCTGTCCAAAGATTAACTGAATTTATCCAAGGTATTGATGATATAAACTCATTCACTAAGTTTTATAAAAAGTAGATGAGAAATATGGTAACTAGAGCAGTAAAAAGTTCAGCCAATCAGATGCATTGATCTCACTCACAACAAAACCAGTATAAGATTACGATGATTCAAGCTTATTTACTCACTACAGAACTAGTATAAGATTACGATGATTGAAGTTCATTTACTCACTACAGAACCAGTACAAGATTACAATGATGCAAGCTTATTTACTCACTACAGAACCAGTATAAGATCACAACGATTCAAGCTTATTTACTCACTACAGAACCAGTACAAGATTACAATGATGCAAGCTTATTTACTCACTACAGAACCAGTATAAGATTTCAATGATGCTAGCTTATTTACCAGCAAATTAACGAGTAGTGCTGAGGCAAGTGTCGTGCTTGGACAAACATCACAACCGTTCACCCAAACTGGTCTGAGTAGGGGTTCAAACCTGTGATCTTTGAAAGTCTGATATTTCATCACTGAGCTACATTGACAAACACACACACCCTCAATGATAAGACTATTTTAAAAACTATTTTAAGTTTGACCAAAGTATAGTTGGAAACAGTTGCTACAGTTCTGACAGGATGAGTGAATCCTTGGTATAATATTACATTTGGCAATTAGTCTGATTATGCTAAATATAGGAGTTGCACTTTTAATAGTGTAAATTGCTGTAAATAATTTTCAAGTAATACTAAAAAAAGTAAATGCAGTATATGTCCTTTGTGAATATTACCTTTTCTGCTGACTTGACGGTTGTATTTCCAACTGCCATGTCCAGAAGAGATATTGCACTTGACAGAGTGTAGAAATCACAGCTTGCCAAATTCTTAAGCTCACCAAGGAAATAAAACAGGTCTTTTACCTGCAAAAACCAGAAAATAATAAATTATTACATAACATTCTTCAATGAAGTTTCCAGCAGCCACTATAAACTTAAAAAATCATACAGCAAAAATGTCAAATTATAGAGATTTTGAACAACAAATTGGTAGCCCCTTTTCTACCTGAAGTTTGTTTTGCAAAGTTTTTACAGCACTATACAGTTGGTATTGTGCAGGCATACAAAAATAATACATACTAAGACATGGTGTAAAAAACTTAAAACAATTTTATATCAAGGATATTCTTGTCTATGATATCAAAGTACTCATATAGCAGGTTGATTAAAAAAAAAAAACATTTCAATGCACGGTTTCTAAATCAGTTTCAGAAGTTGCAGTCATTGTCCACCTCTATAATCTGGATTTTATTGGGTAACGGTCACATTGTTTTAGTAACCCTTCAGTGACAACCAATATTAGAAACATACCTCATGTATTATTAATAATCTAGCCACTAATTACCAACCCACTAAAAGTGAGGTCTCGTGTGTAATGAATGCTTTCCACTTATTTGATTCCAAATTTGTTCACAGGTACCATATACAGTTAACTTAATGTGGATAATCTATCAATGTGTAGTTAGTTCACAAAAGGCAAACAAAATCAATGATGCATAAAAGGTATGTCACAGAGACATCTTTTTGAAATAGGGTTGTAGCAATTATTTGAACGCATCCCCATACAGAGTTTCATGATTCAAGGTTGATAATATCCATATAGCATGCCAAAACTCTATGGCTGAACATAAAACTTAAATACAAAATCCCGCAAAGGGATTGAAGCTCTACAAAGAAATTTTGTAAAATTAAAGATAAGCCCATTTCTTCCTTTTAAATTTCTGATGTTGAACCATCGCTAATATTATTAAATGACAACAAAATGTTCAAATTAGCTGCTGTGGTGTGCATATTGGATGTCAGCTTGGCATCAAGTAAACATCATCATTAGAAGTGTTTAGGTTGAAGCCCCATGTAATAATGATCATCCATTCTGGAGGAGTAATCACAACAATAAGACAATGGTTGTGGCAGCCAAACTGGATGGAAGACTGGAATCAATTTTGTTTTGAACCAACTAGGTATCATAAGAAGTCAATTGGTGAAGATCCTATGTTGATAAAGCCATCCATTTATTTAGAGACAAGATTTAAGCGAAATGACTTTAAATTCAGCATGAATAATAACACTGTTTGCCATATTGGACATCAGATAGTACTATTGTCATTTAGGAAATGCAGAACAAGAAAACTCTATGGTGATATGCCCATCCATTTATATTTATGAGAATAAGCAATACCAACTTATGACTAAGTAACACTCGACCATAACGATTTAAAGAACTACTGCCCAGTTTCTAACCTCCTGTTCATATAAAATATATTAGGTTGTTCTTTTTTGTTTTTGTAGGGCTTAACGTAATTTTTCAGCACACGATAGGCTATACATGCAGCCAGTATTATTGGTGGAGGAAGAACCCGGAAAGAACCACCGACCCACGAGAAGCTACTGGTGAGCTTTCTCACATAACTACATTAGCCGAATCTTAGACTAAAACCCACACAGACAGAGGTGAGATGGCAATGATCCGTAACGAAGAGCTCTTTAGACCACTCGAGGTTAGGTTGTTCTAACCCAATTTGTATCTTATCTAAATTTGAACAGTCTTTATAGCAATGTACTGTCTGCATATTGCCCTTGCCACAGTACTGAAACTACTCTTCTGAAAGTATTTAATGACATTCTCTCTGCTTTGGATAGCGGAAAGATTAGTCCTCACCCTCACTGATTTGTCTGCAGCATTTGACACAACGGACCATGATATATTACTTTACCATCTCAAGCAGGCATTTGAAATTCACAATACAGTCTTACTGTGGATCAAGTCATACTTAGTCAACAGGACACAAATCGTATCTGCAAAAATGGAATAAACTCCAGCCCAGTTGATCTATGTTGTGGTGTTCCACAGGGGTCTGTTCTTGGACCTGCTCTCAAATGTCATAGATAATCACCCAGTGTCTCACCAATTGTTGTAATGCTCCAGTGACCTAGTGGTTAGAGCATTCGCCATGGGAGCAGGAGGTCGTGGGTTTGATACCTGGCAGAGTCATAACAAAGACTTACAAAAATGGTACTAACAACTGCCTCGCTTGGCGCTAAACATTAAGAGGTTAGTGTTAGGACTGGTCAGCATGGTGTCAGGATAATGTGACTGGGTGGGACATCATGCTACATGTCTGCGGCATGATGCCCCAGTATTAGACATCACTATAAACTGCCTCACTGCAGATATCGTAGCAATATGACTGAAAAATTGTTAAAGATACGTTAAAAAAAAACTAATCAAACAAACAAACTCGCCAATTGTACGCTGATGACACCCAAATATACAAATCTAGCCACCCAACTGAAGTTGCTGCTACTATCCAAGGTGTAGAGAGGCGCTTTTTTAATTTTAAATCATAGATGACATGTAACAAGCTGCAGATGAATGATGATAAAACTGAGGCCATTCTGATCACAACACAAAGACTTTCTCAGTTACATCCTTTACCTCAAACAATAAATATCAGCAACACTAACATTAAATTCACACAGTATGAAACCTACGTGTTATTCTAGACAGTATTCTCACATTGTACCAACATGTCAAGAACGTGTGCAAGGCTGCATATCTTGAGATGCACCAGCTCCATTCACAAATATCATTCAGTTGATGCCATTAGTACTTTCAAGACTGGACTATTGTAACTGAATTCTATCTGGTTCGTCTCAATATCTACTCCAGAAACTTCAAAAAGTTCAAAACACAGCTGCTCTGATAATCTTCAGAATACCACGATCAGAGCACACCTCCCTGCTGCTCTGTACCGTACATTGGCTATCCATTCGATCCAAAATCAAACACAAAATTTCTTCTCTGTGCTTCATTTCACTGACAGACTCCAATCCAACATACATATCTGGTCTCACACGTGTACACACCAGCAAGATACTTATGCTCCTCATTATTCCCACTATGAAAACGAAGTCATATGGACAATGTTCTTTTGCATACCAGGGCCCAGCAACGTGAAACAAATTGCCCACTGAAATTAGACACAAAGACACAGTGATCCCTTTCAAGAGTGCTCTTAAAACTCACCTTTTTCGACTCCAAGAACAAACAAACTTAAAGACCTAATAATGTTTCCTACCTTAAATATTTTCATCATTTGTCATGTTTTCAAATTTAATGTTGTTTGTTTTTTGTGATGATATTGTTATATCTGTTGTAAAGCGCTAAGAGCTTCTAAAGATTATGCACTATACAAAGTCCTCATTATTATTATTATTATTAATTTTAAAAAATTCATGAAAGGCTTTCATGGTGGCCATATTGGAAGTCAGATTGAAATAATTTTCATTTAGGACCAACTAAACAACTGAAGAAAGCTTTTAGTGAAAACTCCATGATGTTGACCATCCATGTATGAGTCAGGGCGGTAACCAGATTTTCAGGATGGCTTTAATTGGAGGCCATATTGGATGTGCAAACAGGAACAATTTTATCTAGCACCAACTTGACCATGTGATGAATATTACTTAAAATTTCATGGCAGTCCTCTTCACAGGAATAGCGATAAGAAACTTGTAAGAACAGATGGAAAAACAAATGACAGATGATGGACAACAGATCATCCCATAAGCTCTTCACAACCACAAAAGATGAAACACTGGTCACAATGACTTTCTTTCACTGTAAGGGTGTATTACAAAGACAAATGCTTATTATCATAGATTTCATTATTCTAGCATAATCAGTGCCTAAGAAATAAAATATAAAATCAAAAAAAGTAAAAGAAACAATTACGAACTTTTGCAATGAATAAATCTTGTGAAGACATTTCCTCTCCAAGTTTCATGATTCTAGTTTGGAAAGTATGTACATAGCATGCAACAAAACCTACGAGGACGTGAGCTCAATGCAAAAATATATCCTAAGTCAGTATTTTGTAGAATGTAGGTCAAACGGACTGATCTTGCATGGGAGTGGTAATAATTATATTTCATCTAATTTAATGATTCTAGCATCAACTGTTAAAACAAAATCAAAGGTCACTGATGTGTGAAACATGAGTCAGTGACCTACTTTTGTGTTTGTGATGCAGAACTCATCAAGATGGTAATGAGCGAAATGTGAAAAACCTTACTTGGGCAAGTTACATGTGAAAATGTAGGTCTGGAGCCATTTGTTGTAATAGTGATTCATAATATCTTTAAACTGAAAAAAAGAAACATGATACACAAAATTGATCAGCATCAATAAGGATCAACGTGATCTATTTTTGTTCTAAGGACATAGTACTCATAAATATGCATCATCATGCCAAGTTTCACAATTCCATATATATAGTTACCCCTTTAGCCTGAAAAATAGTGAATCATGTTGTGACTCTGGCCTTTGATGTAAGAATCCATCATCTCCAAAAATACACCTTGATTTTCAAGATACTTGCTCAATACCCAATACCCACCCACCCATTTGTGGGCAAAGTATTAAAAAAATCAATTTATGAAATGAGACATTGCAACTTTCTTTCTAAAAAATCTTTGCCAAAAGCCGATTCATGAGGAATGGATAGACAGACATAGTGACATCACCTTTTGCAACAGGCAAAACAATAAACAGAAATGTTACCTGAAAGGCTTCTAAAATTTCATCAGCTTGATCCTTCTCCTTTAAAAGAAGGCATCTTAACATTAGGAAACTGCATCGCTTCTGCAAATAGCTCCCTCTATTGCCAAGGGGAAGTAACTTTGCAAGGTACATCTGGTTGTGGTGGTGGTCAGATAGACCACAGATTAGCCTGCAGAGTCTGATTCTCTGAATCAAAAAAGTTCAAACAGCATTTTTAAATGCAAGTAAACACTGTGTTAACAAAATAATATCTTTCCAAAAATAAAATGATCAGCAATGTTATACCTTTGCCTCTCTTGCATCCCACTGCTACCCCATGAAAGAAATGAGTCTGAAGCAGACAAAAAAGGGACAACTTTTCTGAAATAGTGCTAGTGCAATGATTGATCAACATGTGTATGTATTCCGACGATGACCATAATACATTCCCAAGTTTCATAGTAACAGGTGTACCCCAAAGGGACTAAACTCTTCTGGATGAAAAGAATTTCCATGTTAAGAGCATTTCATCCTTTTAAATACCTAGTGTTGAAACAATCTTTAATATTTTCCTGCAATAAATGATTTTAAAATTAGCTGTGGTGGTGCATACTGGATGCAATGTTCCCTCTAAGCTGCACGTGCAGCTGCTCAGGCATCCCAGCACAGATGAATTGTCAATTTTTGCTCAATCCAATGTCAAATTTTGCTCGTCTCCTTAATGCTTGCACAGTGCAGCGAGCACTGCGTGCACAACTACCATTCACTGAGAGGGAACATTGACTGGATGTCAACTTGGCACCATTACTAATGCACCATAAGAAGTATTCTGGTCAAAATCTGATGTTGATATTACTTTCTGTTTTGGAGTAGAAATGATAACAAGATTTTCTTAACAGATGACATGTCTTAGTAACCAGATTGTCACCATTTCTATTTAGTACTAACTAGACATCATAAGAGATTTTTGGCAAAAGCAAAATGTTGATTTGACCAGTTATGTAGGAGAATTAGTGACAAGATTTTCAAGATGGCCAGTGTAGCAGTCAAATTAGATTTGAACCATTTTCATTTAGGATTATCTAGATCTTGTTAGAAGTCTTTCAATGACAACCCCATGCTGATGTTACAATTTATTTAGAATAAATAGTGGTAACAAAGTTTTTGTGATGCACACTGTGGCAGGAATACAGAATGGTCTGAATAGCACCATTAGAACCAAGACATCATAAGAAGCTGTTTAGTAAAAACTTATCCCATAAAAGTAGGCAGAGGGGGATAGAAAAAAAAGTGGGGAAGAGTGAACAGCCATAGTTCAATATTTACTTACGATTCAAATATCCATCTCTGTTTCTGCCTGATCCACTATTTTAAAGCTCTGTTTAAATCTAAATCCTAAACCAAAATAAACCCTCCTCTACTTGAATAAGCATTAATCGGCTGATTGTTTCTGATGTTAATCTGTTCCCTATATGTGTATTAGAACCCCTTTTGAGTGTGCTCTCTGAACAGGTATATACATAGCTAGCTTAGCCAGCTTGAACTTGCTAGGAACTGTTCTTCTTGTTTGTTATGTACAATTTTCCACAGCTCACAGGTATTGTCTGTTGGATTTCTCTGCTCCAAAATAATTTTTTTTTACTAACACGTGTCACTTTCTAGAACAAGTTGACTACTATAATGCCAGATTTCTTATCTGCTCCATAATGCCACAGTAGTCCAAAATCTGATTGTTCCGACTTTAGTATTTTAATCAAATAAATAATCTTACTTTCTAATTTCTTTTAGATTTTTCCTATCTTCAGAAGGGGTGCAGATTTTACAGTAGGTGAAGTGATGCTGAATTTGTTGCATTATAACTACAAGGCTACTGGTCTTTTTAAGAAATAACAATAAAAATAACAATATAAACCTCAACAGTCCTGTCTTTTGATTGCTTACATAAACTAAACTCATTTCACACTGCTCTGCAGCCTTTGTTCATGGCTCAACAAGAAATAAACACAAGAGACTGGCAAATTCTTCATTTACTCTCACTCATTTCAAACTGTGAAAAATACTGCATTGCAGTAAACCTGATCCTCAACATGAAACTAAACATAAAGTTAATCAAATTTATAATTCATGACCATTTGAACCTCAAAAATCAATAGCCTTTTTCCTTACAGCAAGTTCAAGCCATCCAAACACTTTGGTTGAAGTATGGAATGTAGAACTTAGGTCACTGTGTGAAACCATTATTCTTTTTTCAGTCCATGTCACTGACTTTCCGAGCAAAAAATAAATCAAATTTTCATTCAAAGACACTAATCTTTTGAGTAAAAAGTGAATGGGATTTTCCTAGTACTATATGCAAGCTATCATGGTAAGTTGTTTTTGTTGTTATAGGGTTTAGCGCCATTTTTCAGCACAAGATAGGCTATACGTGGCAGCCAGTATTAATGGTGGAGGAAGAACCCAGGCAACCCCCGGAAAGAACCACCGACCCAGGAGAAGCTACGGCAAGCTTTCTCACATACCCACATATGCTGAGCCCGAGACTCGAACCCACGCAGAGAGAGGTGAGATGGCAGTGATCTGTAATGGTGAGTGCTTCAGACCACTTGAGGCCCCCCCATCATGGTAAGTAAAAGATGTAATAAAACTCACAAAGGATTGAAAAACAAACCTGCCAACCCTTACAAGACCTTCTCAGGAAGGCAGCTGATATATTTCCATAAGCTACATTAGTTTTCAATAAGGTGTAACAAAACTCTTATACTGCTATTGTCCAACTAGAAAAGGTGCATTTAAAAATTCAGAAGTGTGATTCAAGACTGATAAAAGCAACAGTAAATATATTTAACTAAAATGTTTTTCTACTACACTTGGACCTTAAATACCTTCAGTAGTTTATTAAAAACTGCAGTTCCAATCCAATGAAACTCAATGGTTCTTGCTACCTCTCAAATTGATGTAATAATTTGATTTTTTAAATTTCATCTTGTGACAACAATCGTCTCTTCTGCCACAAGACATACTCAAATCATAATGTCCAATAAAATAAATAACTGTTGCCTTTGCTGCTTTTTGTCCCAAGAATAGGTATATTCCTTTTTATTATTCAGTACTATTAAAACTTTTAAAGTGTTTATTGTCCATTTTGACTTGAAAATGTTGGACACCATTTTTAAAAGCTTTTAACAAGCAACAGCTTAATCATGCAGATATATTGCATCAACAATTATGTGCAGTTTAAAGTGCCTGAGGTACTACTGTAAAGTCAGTATCGTTCCCTGGCCAACTTCACTGAATCTTATATGAAACCTGTATCCAAATCAAACAGAGAAGCAGGTATTCATATTTTATTGCAACAATCATATTTCCATAATTTGTACCTTAATTTCTCAAGTCCATTTTTTAAGAGCATTTCTTTAAGAGTTTCGTTCAAATCATAAGGGTTGTCAGGTCTAGAAAAATTACAGACCATGAACACCTTCTAGTCTAAATTATTACTTATAACACAAAGTAGCTGTATTAGTGAGAAAGATCTATATAAAGGTTCACCAAATTCTTCACAACATTTTGCAACATAAACCTGGAACTACTGTTTGTGAAAAGGGGGAGGGGGTGGGCAAAAACGTATGACATAACATGGGACTGTACAGGGATTGGAAACACTAACATCTATTTGATGGATTTCAATCCAAGTTTTCATGTGAAGCATCCAGGGCAAAAGCTGTTTTTTTTCACATACAACACAAGGCAAAGACAGTTGATTTATCTATCCAATTTTTTAAACCAAACATTAAAACTCTATAACATAAATTTTACAAGTCAGATTCTTTTTAACTTTAAACAAATTTCCAAATGATTTGCATGATATCAATCATGTCCAAAACAAAATATTCTGACAAAAATGTCTTACATGGAGAAAGATACCATATCTAACCAAAGACCTGTAAGAACCTTTACTTTTGATCCATTTTAACCAAAACATGCTTGCCAGTAAGACACTATATAGAGTATATATGTAGATTTAATAATATTTGTTACATCTTTATGATCTCTGTAGTGTGGCAGTTTATAGTGATGTCTAGCACTGAGGCATCATGCCACAACCAATCACATTATCTTGACACCAGGCCAACCAGTCATAACACAAACTTCTTGTTGTTGAGCTCCAAGCAAGGCAGGTACTATGATTACAATTTTTATTTGGGTTTTTTTTATAACTAGGCCAGGAATTGAACCTTTAATATCCTGCATCTGCGGTGGATGCTCTAACCACTTAGGCCACAGGGGCAGTTACCGAGATCATACCTTCAAAACTTTAAAATATGGGACAAACATTTATGCTTATTATGTATTGTAATTTTGTCCTAAAACTTGCAGTGAAAACAGACCAGAACCATTTTCCTTTGGGATCAACTAGACATCAAAAGAAGTCTTTTGGGTGAAAATCCCTTTACCATTCACGTGATTTTCAATATGGCTACCATGGTGCCCAAACTGGACACTAGCTCAGCACTATTTTCATGTAGGACCACCTAGGTTTCATAATGAAAACTTGTTCATTTCTCAAGCCACAATTATCTAAATATTATCAACATAACTAAATGAAATGACCAATAGAGAAGACATTTTTTTATTAATCAGTATTAAAAATGTATCATTTCACCCTTTGGAAAAAATAAATGTGACAAAAGAAAAACAAAAGTGACAAAGCCTAGCAAGATTTATAATCAATATTAAATAAAAAGAATGATTTACCTGCTTTTTCCACTCATCATCTGAATATAGGTGCAACACAGATGCAATGCACATCTGCAACTCATACATTGCTACATACCTGTAAATAAAGAATAAATTACTAAATACAGTGAAAACCCTTGAAACCGAAAACATTTGGGGGCCAAATTTTATTTTAAATTTTCTGACGGTTTCAGATTGAAGAAAAATGTGGGTTTTTTTTATAATAAGCACTTACGTGATGAGAGAGATAGAATGTACCATATGTACTCGTTTATAATTCTAGTCCAACTGTAAACAGCACAGACCCAGATATGCCATCGCATAATGTGCTGGCAAATGTGGGTCTGTGTAGTTTGTTAGAAGTAATCAGTAGAATAACAACATATACCCTGATCTACATACAGGTGCATTATGCTATGGTATACCAGATTCTTTCTGGGTTTTTTTTAGTTTGACTCAACATACAAGCTTTTATACATCTAAAACTCGTAATAACAAGATGCTTGTGTTCCAAAGAATAATATCACGATGTAAATGGGATCGCAATGACAAATTTGTCAAAACCTTCCCCATAGAAAATGTGCATTGAAATTTCAATGTCATCAGTTTTAACTTACCTCTTGATCATATAATGTGCTAGGGATACGAATAATTGGCTAGTCTGATAGCAAGTATTTCGGATCATAAAAAGAGAGGTCACCAATTAAAAAATGGGAGCCATGCTGTCATTGGGCAAAAAAATGTTATAACAAGCAACATTATAATGGGTTTTATCTGTATACAGTAATTATGACCGAACATGTCTGTGTTATATTGTACATATAAGAAAAAGCTGTCTGTTTGCTTTAAAATATATAAATAAAAATTATTCGAACAATACATCTTCCCTCCAATAATAACATCTGGATATAAATAATAAACACTTATCTTAAAAAATGTTTGTGTAGCAAGATACTTATATAACTTGAATATAATCCATTAGAATGATAAATGATAATCCATGTTTAAATAGTCTGGATGACTCATAATGTTCCTATAACAAATTCTTCTACTTTCTTCAAGGCAGGTTTTGCAGCAGGTTCATACACCTTGATTAGACGAATTTTATCATGTAATAAGAGTTCAATCCTATATTCTGATGTCTTAAATGCGTGTATGTAATGATTTTTCTTTTTTAAAAATCAATCAAGTGAATTTTTTAGAATACTGTTTTGCCAGACTCAACTGGCACATAATCAAAAGCAAGATTGGATTAATGAAAAAAAAACACCGATATTTAATTTATAAAAAAATTAACATTCCATGGATCCTTTATACACAAAGAATTACACCAATCACAATTAGATCATAAGCTGATAAACATTCTTTCTTAAATGTCTAATCTGTTATGTTATTAATAATTGACTTTAAAAGTGGGTTTCTTTTTTATGCGAGACCTTTATGTCAGACTGTATATGTGTTGGAGAATGTATAAAGTATTGTTTTAATCTCTAATGTCCCTGAGAAATTTTCTCACTGATGACCCCTTATACTATATTTGCTGACTGCAGATAATCTGGACCAGCAATATCAGGAATGTAATCACTGAATACATGTCCAAGTTTCAAGTGAGTTTCCGTTTGGTTCATATTAGAGTAAAATTGAAATTTAGGATTTAATTTTTTTTTGGTGTCTGGCTTAGAACAGTTTCAGTTTACTAAAGAGAAAATACAAAAAAGGTCCAATTCTGTACCCACAAAAATGTTTCAAAGTGAGGTCTCAGGATATAGGAGGTTTGGTTTAAAGGGGTTTCACTGTATTTTATCACCTGTAACAAATGTTACCACTACCTGAAGGTAAAAATTAACATCATGTGGTGATTTCAAACTGCAATGTTTATTTAAAAAAGGACCATCTTAATTATGACATACTTATTTAACAGTATAAACAAAGAAATAAGCTAAACTAATGGAATACTGACAGTGTAAATAATAACAGATGGGTGTACAGACAGACAGACAATACCATGACATAATATGCCCTTCCTTATTACATGCTTTTAAAAGTTAATGTCTAAAAACTCAAACAAACACTGTAAAGACCTACAATTCTAAGCAGTTCACTCGTGACCATGATACAGAATGTAAAATTTTCATGCTCCAAGTTTAATGACATTTCTACATCCAAATGCGGGGCCCCGAGTGGCCGAGTGGTCTAAAGCGCTGTCCGTTACGGACCACTGCCATCTCACCTCTGTATGCGTGTGTTCGAGTCTAAGATTCGGCGAATGTAGTTATGTGAGAAAGCTTGCCAGTAGCATCTTGTGGGTTGGTGGTTCTTTCCGGGGTTTGTCCGGTTTCTTCCTCCACCATTAATACTGGCAGCCATATATAGCCTATATTGTGCTGAAAATGGCGTTAAACCATAAAAAACAAACAAACAAACAAACGTCCAAATGCTAGAACAGATATAGAAACAACTACTGTTAAACAATGTGCCTGTTCTGCTAATGTTATACAAATCTGTCAGAAATTACATATACCATCCATGAGAAAAATTACATCTTGCTAAATCTTCACAAGTTTCCAATTAAGAACAATTTGTATGATAAATGATCTCAATTTATCAATTCCCCAATGTGTCATTTAGCACAAGTTCCAGAATTTCCATGATGTAAAAGCAGCATGAAAATGAAACCAAAATGGCAAATCTCCACATGTTATTATGTGACACTTTCCTATCAGTTCTAGAAGAACTTGCAAGTGATTGGGGGATAATGGGTTTCTATATATTTGGTGATGGGGCTAGCAAATGGAAAATGTTGTTACAAGATATTAAAAGGAACTTTCCTGCAGACTTTCTGTGATAATGATCACATGAATTGCATTTGTAATCACATGACTTACATATCCTGGGATCTGTCCAGCGCCATGGTAAACAGCATCTTGATCATCATATTTAATTCATCTGGGCTGTACTCTGGACTGTGATGGAAATTTTTAAAATTAAACATGAGCATGCATACAAAACAGTTTCTAACAAAAAGACAAATGCAGATGAATCTGCCAAGGCATACATCAACATTAAATCTGACAATTGTTTTAAAAAAACAATGAAAAAGCTGGCATTCTGCACAGTCTTATGCTATTTTTAATCTGTTAATATTATTTATTACAACCTACATAATGTATTGAAATTCTGTTAATAGAGGACCATAAAGATTGAAAAAATACAGTACACTGGAAAATAATTGCACATCAAAGTTATCCATTTTCATTGTCATCATGTTAAAACCACTAATTTGAAACCAAATATTTCAGGTACAAAATGTTGCAGGTTCTGTCAGTGCCAAATGTACCAAAACAAGAAACTATTGAAGTAATAGGTGAACTATTCTTTATGTTCAGGAGATCATGTCTGGATAATGGATAAATTTAAACAATGAACTGTTGACCAGTGAACATTCTATTAGTCCATATGATTGAAAATTCTGCAAACATAATGTCAAAAGAGACATTATACTGCATCAAAAAATAAAAAAGTAAAACAGAATTTCACAGAATGATGTCTTGACTGCTCCACAAAGGAAGAATTCCATGTACACAGCCAAGTCAATGAAGTATGAAAATAAGGATCTATGCCACTTTTTAGAACTAATCATTAGAACACATACCTAGACCCATCAGTTCATTATGTAATGGCAGATATGGGACTATTTTGTAATCAATCTGCTGTGTTATGGTCATTCAGGGTGTATGTAATCAATCTGCTGTGTTATGGTCATCCATGGTGTCTGTAATCAATCTGCAGTGTTATGATCATTCAGGGTGTATGTAATCAATCTGCTTTGTTATGGTCATTCAGAGTATGTAATCAATTTACTGTGTTATGGTCATTCGGGGTGTATGTAATTAATTTGTTGTGTTACGGTCACTTAAGGTGTATGTAATAAATCTGCTGTGTTATGGTCATTCAGGGTGTATATAATCATCTGCTGTGTTATGGTCATTCAGGGTGTATGTAATCATCTGCTGTGTTATGGTCATTTGGCATATATATAATCTATCTGCTGTGTTATGGTCATTTGGGGTGTATATAATCAATCTGCTGTATTATGGTCATTCAGGGTGTATGTAATCATCTGTTGTATTATGGTCCTGTAAATTATTAAGTATTAGATTTTTTTTCCTTTCTTGTATCAACTTATATATATTTGGATAGACTACTGTTCTTTTTCTACTCCAATTATTAAGGAAGATTTGCATACATCTGATAGCTCTTACCTTCCCTGCATTGCTACGTTTATGACTTGCAGGACCATCTTCAAGTTATCAAGGCTGTATTTTTCTTGTTGTTCCACACCATCTATACCTTCTGTTTGACGAACCAATTTCTCCCTTCAAAACATTATTGACAATTGATAAAATGATGAAAATATATAAAGCTAGTACAGTCGTCCCTCACCACTTCACGCTTCGACTTTCGCAGCTTCACACAATCAAGTTTTTTTCAAATATGTTAAAAACCGTATTTAGAGGGTGGTGAACAGGTTTTCTATGCTCTATGAAAATATTTGATTTATAAATAAAGAATCCTACTTCGCGAAAATTCACTTATCGCGGTAGAGTCTGGAACTGATTAACCGTGATAAACGAGGGACAACTGTAACTACATTTTTGTTTGTAGGTTTGAACATAAATTGGATTATGTGAGAATAAAAAGACTAGTTTTGCAGTGAAACAATCTTTAAAGATGTACTTTTCGATCTTATAATTCTTTAGTTTTGACAGTGATTATCAATGGCAATGAAAGAAAATGACAGAACATTTCAGACCTATTAGAAAACAAACATTCTGTAGAATGCTATGTCCAACATGCTCCTCCTCTGCATCACCACAGACTATAATCCTAAACCCTAGCCATTGCTAAAAAAGCATTTACTGTGACCACTTTGAAGAGACTATTGCTCCTCAACATAAAGCCAAAAGTAAAAACTGAACACATGTCTATGGCAATACTGACACTAACCCTGACCTGCCATCCCTAGCATGAGTTTCTCAGTATGGCAGTCAATTTCTTTCCATATAGTTAGAAAAAATTTCAAGCATAAAAATAAGCTATGATTGCTATAGTCAAGTTGGTAAACATGCCTTTAAGAAGTTCAGAAGCGTGACTGGAGATGGATGCAGCAATGGTAAGCATTATGTTCAATCCAAACAATTTTTAAGTATATTTAGACCGTAACTGCCTCTAGTACAGTTTCTCAAACTGCAGTTCCAAATCCAATAGAGCTCAATCTTCATGCTCTCTCTCAACTTGATCTAATCCTTGACATTTGTTTCAATTTCATGTGGCTACGGCAATCATGTGGCATACTCAATACATGACATTCAATAAATATATTTTTTGCCCTTTCTGCTCTCCCCTCCCCCCTCCCCGGATTCTGAATATTCCTTTTTTATTCTTCTGTACCAACTGTTAAAATTTTTAAGAGATTTATTGTCTCTTATGTCTTGACCAATCGACTTCACTGAATCTAATATTACACCCTGATCCAAATCAAACACACAAGCTAGTATCAGGATTGTACAACACTAATCATATTTCCATAATTTTGTCTTTAATTCCATCAGTCCTTATTGTAAGGGGCATTTTCAAAGACTTGCACTCAAATTGTAATCATTGGCAGGCCAGTTAATTAAATCCACATATACACTATTTACTTGCATACAAGTTGGATCACCTGTGAATTTTGCTCAACACCCAGATTTGCTGTTGCAGAATGTGCCATTAGATCTAGGTATAAGCAGTTTGTTAGAAGCAATCAGATTTTGTTTGTGTAGGTTTTAACAGAATTTCGACCACACATTTTGGCTATGTTATATAACAAGATGCACATCTTCAAATGATAGTCATACCATATGTTTTCGGATACAGTATGTTTTCGGACGTTGCGATATTTTCTTCCAAATTCTTGTGTAAACATTGGGCAAAAAGGGTCCTGCTTCTGAGCAAAAGAAATTATTTGTTACCGTCCGAAAACATACGGTAAATATGGTAGCATGTACAAAATTTTAAGAGTAATACATGCAGTTGGACTGGACTTGTAATCAGCCTATATGTCTTGCCTAAGTTTCACATGCAAAACTTAACTTTCTAATGCACTGACCTAATTTCTGCAACTGCTTGGTCCTCTGGAACAAGTTTTTCTAAATCAACTCCTATAATAAAAGGAAAGAAAAGATAAAGGTATTATATCATCACATGCAGTTTTAAAATTGGATAAAATTATACAATAGAAAAATCCAATGTCAAATGATGTTTGTTGAACTAAGCTTGTTCAGTAGTGTAGATGGTTACTTTTTTGTTGTTTTAAATGGCACTTCTAACAAGTGTCTATATTTTGCTGAGAGAATCAACTTCAGTTCAGTAGCTTTGAAAGATGTTAAGAGATTTTTCTATTTTAAGTACAAGGTACAACAATCAATGCAGTATTGAAAGGCCTTGATACACGATTGTTTACTGGAAAATTTAACTTCAACTGGTTTTTCATTTTGAGAAAATGGGAGCTAAAAATAATGGATGACACATGATGCAACATATATGGAGCCATACCATGACCTCAAAAAGCTTACTGAATTCAGAATATTAATTAGAGATTACACGGTCTTTACAATTTTTTCCAACTTATATTATCCTATGCCAAATTTAGGTTTATTGGTGACATGTGACTAGAGATAATAAAACAGTATAAACATCAATATATATATATATATATATATATATATATATATATATATATATATATATATATATATATATATATATATATATATATATATATATATATATATATATCACAGTAACTCTGATAACATAATGCAATTATCCCTAACATACTTTTGAAAATATTTGCTGAAACTTTGAGGACAATGTAACTACCTGTAACACAACATCTTCATAGCAAAATCTGTTATAAATAACCAGTAAAATAAGCAACAAAGACCCTGATCTGCCAATTCATTACATGATAGCAGATCATGGTGTATGGTCTTTGAAGTTGTTTTCAACTTACAAGCCAGTACATTAAATCTTAAACTCTTTCTAAAGATTTCTTTACTGCTGCATTCTTTTCGAATATTGAGCTCATAAACATACCATAGTTGACAAAGACAGACAGAATATCTGCCACAGCAGGAGACCAGGTGACTGGAAGTTTTTTTAGATTCTGTTGAAGGTGAAGAATGTGAACAATCTGTTCCATGCAGCCTTCCATTACTGGGTAACTCTTATGGACAGACACTGAAATGACCAAAAGTAGATTGATGAAGCTGAAAAAAGAGACTGAAAAATAGTAATTATAAACTGAATTTTTAAAAATTATTGTTATCATCTATGGTTGTCCTTTAGTTAAAAACATACAGAAAAAAAGAAACATTGCATCAATCTGCATGACAAAGGCAAAACCCAAAGAAAACTTGTGGTAAAAAAATGATCGGTCAATATGCACACAATCACATTATGACTGTAGAATTACCTTTTCATGGCAATCTAATGAAAACTGTGAGACTTAATTGCGTTCACAAGATTTTAACCAATATTTCAATCTAATGCAAAACAAAAAAAACAATGACTTTTAAAATTTCAGTGAGCAAAGTGATTTGCTGACATGCAGTTTCTGGTGAGGATCATAACATCTACCAAACGTCATGACAATCTAATGAAAACTGGGAGACTATTTATGCTACAAGATTATGTGCCAGATGTCTTTCATGATGGTGACATTCCATCATGAGCTACTTACATCTGACATCAGCCAGTGTCTCATTATTATTCATATATAATCAAGCATTTTACAAAAGTTTATCCCATATAAAGTCTCAATATTTCCTGCATTATTTTAAAACCCACTCCTTAAACAGCTAATAAACCAAAATGCACTGATTACTATTATAATTTTGTCCCCTCTACACCTGACCACCATTTTATCACACAAATGGCCTTCTACAAGATGGACCTTAACAGAATAAACTAAATCATCTGAATGGCTCTTAATGTAATAATTAAAAAAACACTTACAGACAAAGAACAACCATCTGAGTAGCAATGCCTGATTTGATACAGCATCAAAACACAAATGAAGCATGCTGGATGTCAAAAGCAGACGAACTTGATCTGAAATGAAAGGAATAAGAGAAATGTAAAACTACAGATTTTGGCATTTTTGTAGAAATAAGCATCACTGTGAAGTCTGGAATAATGCCTACACCACTGCGCGTTTCTCCATCTTATAGACAATTTGCATCCAAATGATGAAGTTTATTTAATTCATGAGCTAGATACAACCAGTGTCCTACTATCACAGAATAGATGTGTGCATGATACAGGTCTGCTGATATAAACAAGATACAACTGGTCCTACTATCACAGAATAGATGTGTGCATGATACAGGTCTGCTGATATAAACAAGATACAACCAGTCCTACTATCACAGATCTGCCTTGTGCATGATATGTGTCTGCTGATATAAAAAGATACAACTGGTCCCACTATTACAGAACAGATGCATACATGATAAAGGTCTGTAGATATCATGTACAAGATACAAAATGTCCTCTGATCACATAAAAGCTCTGTACATGATACAAGACTGCTGAAAAGAAGCAATGGATGTACAAGGATTATACATTGTATTATTCAGGTGTTATATCTGTTGTTGTTGTTATAGGGTTTAACACCATTTTCAGCACAATATAGGCTATACATGGTGGCCAGTATTAATAGTGGAGAAAGAGGCCGGAAAACCTGGAAAAAACAACATACCCATGAGAAGCTACTTGCAAGCTTTCTCACATAGACACATTGGCTGAATCGGAGACCCAAAGCCACATAGAGATGAGATGGCAGTGATCCGTAATGGAAAGCGCTTTAGACCGCTCGGCCACTTGGGGCCCCTGGTATTATATCTAAGAACTGTAAACTTTCTAAGTCTATAACTACATGAATACTTAAAGTAAAAAAAAAAAGTCATCAAAATGATACAATATTGTTTTAGATTTTACAAGCCATCCTTAGCAACCCTATCAACCCATAAGTGAAATCAAAAATGTTCCCACAACTACAACAAACGAAAAGAATAATTTTCAGGATTATGGAGTAACAAATACTGTATATACTCACTTATAAATTGAGTCTAACTGCAATATAATATAATGTGCCAACAGATCCTGATCAGTGTTGCTTGCTTTACTGATTAAAACTAACAAACTGCACAGACCCAAACGGCCACAGTATGTGATGGCAGATCTGTGTCTATCCATTTGGATCTAACTTTTAAGCATGTTTACACAGTAACCCAAAAGCATGCTTACTTGGCTGTAAGTTGACAAGGTGCTGATCAATGAAAGTTTTTGTGGAATTGTAACCCAGATGTCTAGGCAAAAGGTTTTCTTTGAAAAGACGGCCATAATTCTGCAGGTTGCATATATATTCTCCTGGATTGTGTTGATGTATCTGGCTCTCCTGGATCTGGAACTGGGGATGAAATAAAGGAATTCAATTTGTTAGTGAACTCAAGCTTACAGAACTATTAAGGATGTGGTTTCTTCTGCTTAGCTGATAAAGTCCTGGACAAAAGTGACAGTTTTGCTGTGCTTTATATGTCTGCACCAAGGTGTTACCTGTTACGTGCTTAGGCTCGAATAAACAGTAACACAGAAAGAGTGAAAAAAACAAGCTTGTAAAAACTTAATAAACAATTTATTGAGCGCAAATATTTTCCAGAAAAGAAAAATAAACTTACAGTTTTAAGAATCAATTCCAAAATTAATCCAAAAATAATTCAAAATATTGTCCACTGGAGAAATTGCAAAAGTCCTGGTAATAAAATGCCCAAATAATTCCAAGTTCGAATCCCAGTGAAGTATCCAAGATGGAAGATGATGTCACTTGATGAAGTCAGTTCTTGGTAATAAAATTCTATGAACACAATTCTTTTCTAGATAAATAACAAAATATTTCCTATTGATCCAAATGAATTGAAATAATTTCCAATACAAGGTAATTTAAAATAACTCAAAATGACACAGCTTAATATTCTAACAGCCCAAGTTCTACTCAATAGTTTGCTCCAAAACATAATTTATATACCCGTTTTTACGTAAACAAGAAAGGGGTCACATGATCTTCTAGAATCTTTAAGAACAAATTTACGTTCAAAAAATCATGTACACACTGTATGACCCAACTAAAAATAGAAAGATGTTTATAACAAAGCTCCATAATGTCCTTGGAACCAACCAAACATTTTAAAAGATGTGTTGGTGTTTGACCTAACTTCATCCACGCTTCTATAGGTCTGAACTCAACAGGTGCAAGAAATGAAACTGTGTTGAAGCCTGGACAAATAAGAAGATTCCCACATGCACATTGCCACTGGAAGTTGTGTTGTCATGAAAACAAACTTTGAGTTATATTAAGAACGTTTTAAATTCATCTTAAAGTTTTGGTGCCTCAAATCATCAAGACTAACAAAAACAGCTGAATGGTAAACAAGGACATGGCTTCAAATTATATTCGTATAAAGTCAGTAAGTCAGTAATGTGGTCACTGCATGAGTACAAGGTTTCTATGTACCTTACCTGTTGTGTTTACAATTACATACTCCTATTGTGCAATTTTTTAAAAACACTTTAAAACAAAACTTTCAAACAGAATCATATCACCAATTATAAAGATATTTCTACCACCAGTGGGTAAGACAAGAAATATTCATATGCAACAACATGGATTTTTTTCTTCTCACATCTTTCTGGTCACATGTTAGACAACAATAATTATTCTGAAGCATACGGTTATTATTATTATATCATTTTAACTTTTTCATTTTTCATCTCATCACCAGCGGCAATGTAAATAAAATCAGGATTAGGCTAATGAAACTCTTCATTTTTCCATTAAAATGCTGAAAGAATAACAATAAAAATTGTACATGCTGGTATTTCATAAATGGTTAAAACATAAGTGTTATTTCAAAACATATAACATTTTACGGATCTAGTTCACATGTAAAGTGTTTTTTCTAAACATATAACTTTTTACGGATCTAGTCACACATCTAGCCAGATACTTGTTTCAACGATTGCAACAAAAAGGTCTTACCTGTTGAAGCTGTTGCTCATACTCTGGAAGGATTTCATCTGTAAATAATAATGATATCTATCAAATAATGGCTAACTTAGTGTCACAACATCATCCTGTAATACTAGTGCATAACACTGATGTGTAACTTTTAGCAATGTCACACTGCAACATCACCGAGGAATGCAAAGTCATAACATATATAATAAAATGAATCTTAAATTTGTGTTTATTTGATGCAAAATTTAAACAAAGCATTGAATATAACATTATATATCACCTGTTAAAAACAGCTAATGGCATACCATATTATTCCATTTGTGTCTGAAATTGAATATCAAATGAACATGTGAAAAAAGGAAGTATTACTGTCATATAAAAATAATTCAGATGCATCAACATACAAAGCTTCATCTGTGAAGCACCAAAGCAATGATTCACTGCCAAATATTTGGACATCGTAATCATTTGGCAAAACAAATATTTAAATGAGCCGTCATTTTTGGACACTGTCACACTTTTTCTATATCTTATGTTGCTAAACACACTCTAACAAGATCTGTGTCCTTTTCAAGTAAAAAAAAAGTCTCTGTATTTGCCAGCAATTTAACAGACAAATTTTGCTTCATTCATCAACAACAAATATTTAATTTGAGCATTTACCAAAAAAAGATTCAATCCTTTGTGTTAATTATCATGAGATATTCCTAGACATTTCATGTAAATTCTGGTCATGAGGTCTATTGTAGGACACGTAATTCAAGGACTGCACAAAATTCTAGAAGAAAAAAAAATGGCAGTGAAAAATCAACCAAATGCATGAGAATAGCTAAACAACTTAATCTATTTTCAAGCCTACATTTATTTCTTTGTTAAATTCTTTGTGCCAGTTCTCATAAGAAAATCACAGCATGAGGATCAAATATCTGCATGACAGTAAATACATAGATTTTGAAAATATTTCAACTGATGTGTTATATTATGGACATTTTCCCCCTACCAAAACAAATACATGCAGCAAAGTTTGTAACCAAGAATTTGTTAAACTTTTCAAGTAAAAGACTAGCATTTTACTATTTATTTAGGTAATACTTGGTTGAACCCTATCCTCAAGAGGTATACATTAAAGGTATGCCAAAGTTATTACAACCATAAGACATTTTCGTTAATCCCTGTTTCAGAGCTGAGCTTCGAAAGTTGTGGGAACATTAGATGATGGCAGGTGCGCACAGCTGCACAAACACCACGGGAAGTATGCGCATTGCTACATATTCCCAGGATGCACACTGGGTTAAGGATGTGTGGGACAGGGTTCCTGAATCGGCTATTGTAAATGGCTTTGCTAAAGCAGAAATTGTCAGTGGGATAGAGAAACCAGAAGAGGATGATGAGCCAGATGAGGATGCTATGGAGATGAGAACATTTCCAATGATCTGAGCCCTGAGATTGCCAACATTTTTCACTCCAACATGAAAGACAGACTTTGAAGGATTTTTAGATATTGGAGAGGATTAAGTGTTTGTTTGTTTTTCATGGTTTAACGCCATTTTTCAGCACAAGATAGGCTATACATGGCACCCAGCAATATAATGGTAAAGGAAGAATCCAAGAAATCATGGAAAGAACCACTGACCCACAAGAAGCTACTGGCAAGCTTTCTCACATACCCACATTGGCCAAATCTGAGACTCGAACCCATGCAGACAGAGGTGAGATGGCAGTGATCGGTAACGGACAGTGTTTTAAACCACTCGGCCACTCGGGGTACATGATTAAGTGAACTCTTGTTCTTTCTTGATTACGATGTCGAACAGTTATACTACTGGTAATAAAATGAAGTGCAACATCAATGAGCTTTCAATTATAATTGACATGTTAAATAATGTATTATAAAACTGTTAATTTGTGTAAATTTGATACTGCATTTAACAGATATATTAAAGTATAATAAAAAGTATTTTTATGTATTTTTTGTTTGTAACTTAGCAATGCCGTGTACAGAAGTAATATCACATGTTGGCATCAGTGATGCAATTTCACAATTGCCAGTAATATGGAATATCATATACAAAGCCAAGTTATTGACATGGCCTCATCTTATACTGTGAATCGATTTGTATAGAGACAAAGGATAAAAAATTTACAAAATTAGTGAATTCGACTTAAACTCCGCATTGACTTGTAGGCCGGAACATATGGTACTTTTGAAATGTTTTAAAAAATTTGAACATGATACCTACAAATATGAATTTTCATGTGTAGTTTAAATAATGTCCATCACAATACATCAGAAATATTAGCCATAAGAAATAGTCCCTCAATGCCTGTACTATGTATATATATATATATATATATATATATATATATATATATATATATATATATATATATATATATATATGCTGTGTACCTCCTATACTGTTAAAAACATAATGTATATTACAAACTTTGGGGCATGACAATATGGTTAAATGTCTTAGAAAATATAATTCAGTCTTCTTAGCAACATATAATTACTCTAGTTATATTGAAGTTTAATGTGGACAAACTGAACCTGCCCAAAATTTCTACATCAAATCTAGATGTACCATGTAACTAAATGCTGCTTTTTGTTAAACTCAAGATTAAATATTGTTTTTACAGTGCATAGGATTAGCTCTTTTAGAGTATTTACTGCATTGCAACAAAACATAATCAGTTTTAAAATGTGTGAATCCTTGTGGGTATTACCATCATGCATCTCTTCAGCTCCGTTTAACATCTGTGCAAATCCTCCTTTAGCGATCTCAGCCTGCAATATATAGGTATGTGAGCGTTAAACTGAGAGTAAGCCTTACCAAGCATGTATAGAAATCTAGTCACAGAATAGAAATTTCTCTTGCTTCATTCAACACTCCCCTCTAGAACACTATTTTGGATACTTTCCATCCCTGTAAATTGTTTGGGAAATAAATGTACAATAGTGTTTTTGTTTAATAAGATTTCCTCTCTTCTTTACATTCTTTATCCATGAACACGAGTCTGTGTTCTTCTGTAAATTCTCTATCCATGAACACAAGTCATGTGCTCTTCGGTAAATTCTCTATCCATGAACACAAGTCATGTGCTCTTCGGTAAATTCTCTATCCATGAACACAAGTAATGTGCTCTTCTGTAAATTCTCTATCCATGAACATGAGCTATGTGCTCTTCTCTCTATCCATGAACATGAGATATGTGCTTATCTTTACATTCTCTATCCATGAACATGAGCCATGTGTTCTTGACTAGCCTGTACATACGTATGCTTGAAAATATGTATATATGCAGAGGGTTTAACGGCACATAAGTACTGCCCAACTAATAAAAATCAGTAAAGCATTTCTATCAGTAAATGCAAATGACTCTTATTCAACTGTTGGCAAGGGAATCACTCAAGTAAGCAAGCAATCAAGGGTATGCTCAATTTGGTCCATCCAATTTGACCAATTTGATCAGTCCAAACTCAACCTCTTTAGTCTTGAATTTTGTCTGGTCTTTTTAGGAGTCCTACTGGTGTAATGTTGGTTTGTGATGAATTTTGAGACAATGAAATTAACAATGCTGAAAAATAGTTCAACAATTTAAGACTAAATGCTGGAAGCAAATTGTCTGTATGGCATACAAAATGCTAATTCATTTACAGACAAAAGCTATAATTACTGTTAATGGCAACGGTTACAATTTATCATGGTAAAAACCAATGAAGGGCAGCAAATACCAATCGAAATGTCTGAGGGTTGCATCTAGGATTTGATATATGTGGGTACTTGCTCCCACTGAATCTGAAAAAAGGAGAAGCCACATGCCATAAGGGTGGTCTTCCAGTATGGTGTAAACAAAACACTCAATTTATTCAAAAGAGCAACAGCAAGTTTAATAAGTGCATTAAATGCATATCATGTCTTTTGTACAACACTTAAAACTGAAATCAGAGTATATTTTCTAATAACAATATTCTATCTACACACTAACCATTAAAGAATCAAACCATAGACTGCAAATAGTGTCACTCCTCTGGCCAATGTTAAAAATCAGTGCCATGTATTTCCTGCGTGTTAAATGTTCAATTCTGATTGGTTGCAATACCATACAAGAAAGATCAGAAGAGCGCATATTTTCCTATTTTGGATGACAAAAAATAATTTTAAAGGAAAAGTCCAAAGCTCAAAATGAATTAGGGAAAGTATATATAGTTTTCTTTAAAAGTCAACTCTTCGCTGAAACATATACATCTCAGATATGCATCCAGACTGACTGTAATTGTGACTGCATTATTCTACAAATATGATCATTATTTCCTAAATAACCTCCTATTTTACCTCATCCTCCACTCTACCAATGCCTTGTTAAAGTTGAAGTCTCTACGACGAAGTCCTTCAGTTGAAATCATCAAGAGTATGTTGAAAATCCTTTCTTCTAGATGGCTTCTTATTGCACTTTTGGTTCACTTTTCATTGCTGAATCCTCACTCACAGTAAGTGGTTTGGTATGGCATAACCATTGCCACTAATGCTAACTGAAGAATTGGAAATGCATCTGCATGATGTTGATGTACCATCTGTCTGCCAGAGTCTGCACATTTTGTCCCTAGGGTACATTTCTCTTTAAATGAGACCACTCTGAGAATTTGTATCTTTGACCAGACATTTCTTGTTTTTCAGATGATAGGAATGTGAAGTTACATAGACCAAGAACCTCAAATACTGTTGACACCTGTATGCTCCTCCTTAGAAATCTTGCAGCCATCTCCACCTGTAAATTTGTAATAAACTCGTGGAATCTGGGTGGATTTGCACTACCATGCGTCCTAGATGCAACCCTGTGTCTGACTTCAATTTCTTTTCACAGAAAGAGAATGAATATGATACCATCATACTAAAACACATTAAAATATGAACCAGTTCATTTCATTAAAATCACTGATCAATTATATACTTCCATTTGTTATAATGAGTAACTTTTGATACATATCATTATAGTTGCCTACCAGATTTGGCAAGAGTACCCAAGAATGGTGCAGCTATATCAATATATTAAAAAATATAACATGTTACAAGTTCATACATTACTAAACGTGAAATGGTGTCAACATATTCATTGTGTAATTAAAGTTTCCAGACATTGCTGGCAACTGGGATTTGTTCTCATGTTTTTGAGGGAATGAATTTGTTTGTTTGTTTGTTTGTTGAAAAGGATCACCATGTTTAAGGTCTTTCACAAGATACAATCTATGTTACTGACTATCATTAATTAATTGAGAGATGACATAATTTCTTATTTTTAAAACTACAGGTATACCTCGCTAATATGGCAGGTTCGGTTCCAGACCACCGCCGCAATGCGAATATAGCTGTAATGCGTGTCACGGTAGTTTTCACTTGGTAGAATATATAAAAGCTTTGAAATGTGTTTCCTACATCATATATTAATTGCACAATAGCACAAGGCTGAAAGAAAATACAATATAAAGGCAATCATCAACTTATGACTACGTTCGGCTCCACCGACCAGTCGTAAAGTGAGCAGGACGTATGACGTTCCTAGTGATAAGTTTAGATAAATCAGACACTGTACACATCACAATTGGTTTAATATTTACAAAAATATAAAAATACTAAAACTAACGCTTTCCATCTCGGCAATAAGGCTAGCTCGCTTCCTTATCACTGTTGTGTGCACTGGAGTGGCACTTTTCTTTTAAAACCTTCTGTTTTGCATTCAACACTGTTCTAACTCTTTGTTGCACCAAACCTAGCTTACGACCTATCTCGGCTGCCCTTCTCACTAAGCTGTATCATTTCTAGCTTTTGATTTAAAGTAAGAGGATTACTACTCCTTTTTCCACTAATGCTAGATTTAGAGGCCATGACTAATGAAATAATAAAAATGGTCAGAGTACGACACACATGTAACAATGCCCATACACAGACTGAGCACGTGTAATCAAAATTCAGGTATTTACCACTTTGCTCGCTGCGAGCAATATACAACGCAGTCTTTGTTATGAATACACAGCGTTCAATACAACTCTCTCATCAACTTGGTAGACAAAGGGGCTTGAATTGGCCCCGCAATCAGTAGTGTATCATCAAATTTTGAGTGCCACGCAAATATTTTGTTTTAGTCTCCAAAGTGACAACAAATAAAGAACGATGCCATATGAGCGGAACGCTGTAATACAGATGTCATTAAAACGAGGTATATCTGTATTAGATCAACTGCCTTATTATATATAAATGAGAGTTAAGCAGGTATGGATTTTAATAATTTTGATACAACACTGTTGGCTCCTGCCTGCATATGCTTTTGATAATATGACCATATCAGACAGTACTTGCTCATTGCATTCAATTTTATAACATTATATGAGCCCAATGTAACACACTGAGTCATGCATTTCAACTTAATACATTATGAGCCCAATGTAACAGTCATGCATTTCAACTTTATAACATTATATGAGCCCAATGTAACACACTGAGTCATGCATTTCAACTTAATACATTATATGATCCCTATGTAACACTGAGTCATGCATTTCAATTTTATAACATTATATGAGCCCAATGTAACACAGTCATGCATTTCAATTTTATAACATTATATGAGCCCAATGTAACACACTGAGTCATGCATTTCAACTTTATAACATTATATGAGCCCAATGTAACACACAGCCATGCATTTCAATTTTATAACATTATATGAGCCCAATGTAACACATAGTCATGCATTTCAATTTTATAACATTATATGAGCCCAATGTAACACAATGAGTCATGCATTTCAACTTAATACATTATGAGCCCAATGTAAGTCATGCATTTAAACTTTATAACATTATATGAGCCCTATGTAATACTGTCATGCATTTAAACTTTATAACATTATGAGCCCAATGTAACACAGCCATGCATTTCAACTTTATAACATTATATGAGCCCTATGTAACACAGTCATGCATTTCAACTTAATACATTATGAGCCCAATGTAACAGTCATGCATTTCAATTTTACAACATTATATGAGCCCAATGTAACACACAGTCATGCATTTCAACTTGATACATTATATGAGCCCTATGTAACACATTGAGTCATGATATAGCATACTCTCATTTGGCACAGCCTCTAACTCGTAATCCAAGGGTTGCAGTCTTAATACCCACCCAGGCCAGCCTGAGTCAGCTACTAAGGTGTGTCTTTATATCCCATTTCCTTGCATGACACAGTCATTGATATGTTAAAATTGCTAACAAAACCAATAAAAACAAAACAAACTTGAGTAGTCTCATTCAACTAGACCCCTCCCATATCTCCATGAAATCTTGGTTATACAAGGGTCTGGTGACCTGTCTCCTGCACTGATCATCTTTTAAGAAAATTGTGTTGAATGATATTTATTTAATCTTATAAATTAATTTGGGTCAATGATTGCAAAACATATCAACAGAAAAATTCTTGAGATCTAAAGAATATCTTTGCTTTTTCGCTTCTTAGTCTAAAATGTTTTCTGAAGTGCCTTTGATTTGACCAGCCCCTCATTAATGGATAATCTCATGAAGCGACAGTAGTATCTGATTAGTCAAGTGCCAACATATGTGAAAATGTATCATAGTATGACTGGTCAAATGCCAACCTCACTGAATGTATCATAATATCTCACTGGTCAAATTTCTTCTTTTCTTCTTCTTTTCAGTCACAGAGAGCCTGACCTTTGAGGCTTATGACCCCAAAATGAATGAACTTCTTTCTTACCCCAAGTACATACCTTCAACAGAGTTTGATTTGGTACATGGTGGAGAACTTAGTTATTGTACAGAAATGAAATAGGGAACAGATAAACAGATGGACATCATAACATAATGTGCCTTATGGCAGATATACAACGATAAAAAATATAGTGATGTAGTCATCCTAATAAAACGGAAAAGTTTCCATGCATCTGTAGGACATCTGTAAAGTGCACAATTTTGCAAGTAACTCAAAACATGCATAACACTCTTAAAATCATCAAAACATGTAAGATATGATTATTAACTGTTATTATTAATTGTAACCTTGAAAACTGTTTCCTTATGTACAATACAGCTTTGCTTCAATATAAAAGTACTCTCTTGAAAGTTGCGAACAAATTTGCAGCTGAGGTTTTGCTTAGAGCAGGTACCAAAGATAATCCATGTCTTTTTCAATTTCAGTATATATTTATAAGAAAAAATTCCTTATTGTCATCTTTTTGTCCTAACTAGATTTAATTGAAACAATTATTACCGACTGGTCAAATTTAGTGATGTCCATACATTTTCCTCTTTCAGAGGATTTAAATTCTGGTGATCCATGACATTATTTCAAAAGATTTGGAGTTTTCAAGATATTACTCAAAACTGCAATAAAATGCACAAAGAAATAATGAAACCATGAAAAATTCTGATGTGATTGATTCACTTCTGATTTACTGTCTTGGTGTTTGTTACTTTTTTGAGACTTGAATTATACCCAGGAAAAAATTCACATTAAAAAAAATGGAACCAAGTACACAAACTTTTAACAAAAACAAGGAAAACCTTATCTGCATTAAAATTCCAGATTTCTGACTAAAACTTCAAACCTTACATCCCAGAAAATAGTGCAGAATGCTCTACTGATCTAACTTATTTGTTTATTTAACAAAAATGCTCTTAAGGTGGCAAGAAAAATTAAAGTAGTACTTATGGATGGATGGACAAATGTAACGCCTTTCTACATTTATGGAGCAGCATAAAAAACCATACATGCATGGAATAAATTACCTGAAGTTCTCTTTGCAAGTCATGATAGATCCTTTGAAAATCTTCCTGAAATGTAAAAGAACACATAAACAAGGAGACTAGGCGGTTCTGCAATTTCTCAAATGGCTGACATTTGCCTAAAAGCCAAATGCATGTTCAAGAAATCTGCGTTTGTTGGATTCTTTCGGATTACATTTCTTCCAATTCTGTTTATTGAATGCATTATGAAAACAACTGTCAAGATTTTATATTTTCTGCATTTTCATCCAAATTTTAGGACACATCAGCATCTTCTGTCTTGCCCTTAGAAATTGAGATGGGGGATTATGTTTTGACATTTTTAGTCCTGATCTCAATATCTAATGGCAGATCAACACCATCCATAAAACCAATAAAAATATTTGATAGGCTGACAAGCTCAGGGTGCATTCTGTTAAATGTGGTCAAATTCTACAGTCTTTTAATTAAAAGTTGTTGACATGTGTTCTGGTTTTAGTATCAACAGCCATATCTTGTGGCAAATTGTTTTTATGCCCAGATGATTTCTGTCAAATTCTGTTGAGCAGTTTTTGTGAAGTTGTTTAAAGGCTGCTTTTTTATTGTACGAAATGATGGCCATATCTGAAGGTGAATTGGCATAACATGTTGATTTGTTTGTTTGATTAGGATTTTTAACGTAGCTTTAACAATTTTTCAGTCATATCGCTACGATGTCTGCAGTGTGGCAGTTTATAGTGATGTCTAGCACTGAGACATCATGCCGCAGACATGTAGCATGATGTCTCACCCAGTCACATTATCCTGACACCAGGCTGACCAGTTCTAACACTAACCACTTAATGCTGAGTGTCAAGCGAGGCAGCTGTTAGTACCATTTTTGTAAGTCTTTGGTATGACTCGGCCGGGGATCGAACTGATGACCTCCCGCTTCCGGGGCGGACGCTCTAACCACTAGGCCACCGGAGCGGTTCATAACATGTTGAAAATTCCTCAGAATACATTTAATGACAACTCTCTATCAGCTGTACAAAATGAAAGCACTTTTATGACAAGATTCATTCTGTCAAACTTTTGGAAAATCTATTAAGAGGTTGCTGAAAGTCATTTAAAGGTTTTCTATTTTTAGCCATGGCAACTGTATTTAAAAGCTGTTGATCATTCGTTCTGAAAATGAACCTTAAAGTCAGGATGCTTTCTGTCCAATTTATCAAAATCTGACCAGTAGTTTTTGAGAAAAAAATCTTTTAAAGGTCATTCTATTTTTAGTAATGGCAGTTATATTTGATGCCTGATCCATGTTTGTAAAATATTTAAAGTGCCATATGCAAGAACATTGTTGAAATTTTTTGGATTCAGCATAGCAATTCTGTTATTTTGTTTCTAATCAAAGATGTGTCATGTCAGGATGCCTTTAGTTTAATTTGTAAAAGTTGAGGGTGCGGTTTGTAAGAGTTTATTTCTATTTTTAATAGCAATGCCCATATTTGTTGTTATGCAAACATCTGAAAGACCTTCATGTAATGTTTTGCTGAAAACTGGTACTGTGCTTTCATGGAGAAATTCCCAATAGCAATTGTTGACGACTGTGTAATGGACGAGGCATGGTCCTACCTAAAACTACCTTACAGTCAGGTGAGCTAAAACTGAAAACAACCATCCAGTGTTTCCAGTAATGGACAACCCAGCTAATTATAAAGTCAATCACTCTAAGAAGTCCAGAATTATACCACTAGGCAACTTATCACTGCCACCTGAGCCAGCTAACTGAACATATTGATTCACAGGACCCAATCATTATTAACAGTCAACCTTGTGTGGATATTGGTCAAGGAATAACTGCGTTTAATGTTATAGTCACTGATTATTGGACTCTTATAAAGTCTAAGCAGAAACAAAACTGCACCGATAATGTAAAATCATAATAAAGCCAAAGTTGAAATGACTCTTAACACATAATGCTTAATTTAATAACACCAAACATCTAAGTGAACTGTCATTCAAACACAAGGTTTCTCAAGTTCTTTAATCTTCTGCCATGACTAACTCCATTTCTGTAAAAGGACATACCGGTACATGAATAATTTCTCAAGATTTTTTGGAGTGGCGCTTAAAATTATCAGGAAAGAAACTTACATCACATATTTACAATCAATCTCAATGACAGAAATAAGAATGAATCTTGTCAAGGTTCTGCAATCAGTTTTATCTGAAATGGATAATACTAGCCAAGCACTCCTGCTAACAACCAGTGTTTGAATATTCTATATGAAAAATATATTTCTTGTACATGGCATTTCAACTTCTGCTATATTTTAACATATTAAATTTCAAATCGTCAATAAAATACATATACGCAAAATGAAAGTTCTCTAATTTGCAATTTACAGAAGTTGGCTTACATTTTTTGCTTTTTCTTCCAGAAGGTCATCGAGAGAAAACTTGGTAGGTGCTGGTGGTTGGTCTTCAAAGTCCTGCTTGGGTCCCAGCGGGCTGTAATAGTCTAATGGAGAGTCTGACCTGGACTAAAACAGATATTAAATGATTAAAATTTACCCGACACTGTAGACTCATTTACTTTCAAGGGTCTCTATTTTCATGGGTATTTATTACCTATGCCTGTGAAAGTTTGGATTAACCTAAAAAAGTGCCTAAAAATAAAGAAAACAACAAAAGAAGGAAAAAAAAAACAGGACAAGAAAAATAAGGGAAGCTTCAATGGCTAAAACAGTACTACCACAAACAGCTATCAAGATAAATCACAGGGCATACATTGGGGGGAGGGAGATTAATAATCAGTCCTTAATTTTGGTAAGCACACTGATGAATAAAAGACACAGCTGGAAGCAATATTTACCAGAACTAATCAAAACATGAAAGAATATCACCTATAAACAAATACATTCAGTTATTAATAACTGGTATCTAAAATCATTTAAATGTACTGAGCATTTATAACAAGTCATTAGGTAGATATATTGGGTAGATGGAGCAGTATGTATACTTGTTGTTAATCCCTTTGTGAATAATGATTCTAGGTTTTCTTCTAATGGATTTGAACATTGACTCGTTTTACAATTTAGTTGCTTAGATTCTTGTGTTGGTTTGTGCAGTGTACATAAAGACCCAGCGCTTGTTCAAATCATTGATTAAATTGCATAAACTTTCTTTTGATTCACTAAAATTACATCACTTGATGACCAATGGTAATGAGCTTTACATGCAAAATGGCATCACTAATTTAGAAGCATGAGTACAAGTATCCAAAAAAAGTGAAATCTTAAAAAAGTCTCATGTAAAACATATAACAAGTAAAATCTTTCTTTTACTCGCATATGCAAGCAAGTTACATTTAGTTTTCCTTGGTATCCATTTTTCAATTCATTTTACATCCAGTTTAATTTGTTTCATGTTATGGAAAACTTAATATGTAGATGCTTTGCACGAATAGGTGCAGTTTAAAGCATCTGGGGTGCTGCTGTAAAGTTAGTCTGGTTCTGCGACTATTTTCACTAAATCTAAGATGAAACCCAGATCCAAATAAAACATGGATGAATTATCCAGTTTTTTTTTTGTTGGTAACAATCATTCTTCTGTAGTTTTTGCTAGTATGCCATTAAGTTTGTATTTTAAAGGTAATTTCTGTAAGACGTACAGCGACATTTTAAGAGTTGGCATGTCTGTGTAGTGCTTTGCCTTTACTAAAATGCAAGTTGATTCAGTCATCAAGACACATGATTTTACCACTCAGATGATGCAGCAAGCATCTCATTGGTCAATATTATTCTCACAGCTTCCATAGCCAAGTTGAGAATACATAACATTTATCCTTACAAAAAGATACTGTAGAAACCAATTTTTTTTTAAACAGAGTAACTATGACCCTAAGCTACTAAGAGGTTACTTCTTTAATACAAGGGTAAGTCATCACAAAGTGATTCAATGTGTATCTAAGCCACTGTGCCAAAATCAAAACAAGACGGAAGTCATAAAATGATATGCTCTGCCTAATGGAAGGTGTTCAAAAATTTGACAAATCTAAAATTTTCTCATACCTTTTATGTAAAATAAATGCGACTAAACAATAGCTGTAATTAAATATCCTACTTGAATGTGTTACTATGTTACTATGACAATTCAGTGATTACCTCTTCAATGAGCCCACTGGATTTCTCTGGAGTAACAGGTGATGGAATTTCTCTGTAAGGAAAAGGTGATACATACACAACCCTGTGGAACTTTGATGGAACACAGTCAAAATATGTTTACATCTATATTGTTTACTAGCCTTCTTAAAAAATTAAATGATGCTTACAAAGCTCAGAATTCTTATTCTTCAATTGCTTGTTTTAATGAACTCATTATTCAAATATTTCTTTGCAACTATACTGCAATCACTGTTCCATTGACTAACTGTGGTCTTTTCAAGGTAATCAGTGATGGCTAAGGCTTTAATTACTAATTTGATTTTCATAGTATTTGTAAGTGTACAAAATTTACTGACTCTCTAGTCCTAACCTAGACTTCAAGGGGACTTGGGTGAAAATTGTTCATGAGATTTCTGTCAAATGTATATTTGGAAATAAAACACACATACCTCTAATAATTTGCTACCTGATTTCTTTAAAAGAAAAAAAAACATACCAAAAAGAAAGCACATTATTAAGTTAAGAATTTTTCTTTGAGAATACATTCCCCAAGAACATTACATTCGGAATATTAGCCTGCTACCTTACCTACTTTGTAAGACTGCACATCATCCTAACATTTTGAGAATCCTTAATTTTTTATATTAACTCTCTCTCTCTGGTAGAGTTAAAAAAAAAACAATATACTTTTATTGCATGCATATTTTGTTTGTTTACTATGTGCACGTGGTATTTCCAATTATAGTATCCTATTTCTTCTTCTGTATCTTTAAACCCTGTCACAAACGTAAGAACGTAACAAACATTTCAGAATTAAGATTCTCTCTCTCTTTCTTGTTAGTCTGTCTTTGCTCTCCTAACAATACATGCAGTTAACCATTCCATCTTTTCTCATTTAAATATCTACATATTACTTCTTAATATTTTTGATAAATTTAAATATTGGCATACGGTTTAAATGTATAAACAAGATAAATAGACAATAAAAATTATTTATTTGTTAATTAGGTATATGATTCCAAGGATAAAGCTCACATTTAGTTTCGGTTTTAACTTTTATATGATATTATCATATTTGGGGCAAGGTCAAAATTCCCAAGGGCAAGTTGTCAAAACATGCCAAGTTGAACTGACTTTCACCCTGCAGTTTTGAAGAACTGTAGTAATCAACAGACATACTGAAGGAAAGTGTCAATGTACCCCAATGCTTGATGCTAATGGGGGAGGATATTAAATCTGGCTATAACATTTTGAAATTCTCAAGAATGATCAGAGTTTATTTCCTCAAGTCTTTTCTTCTTTTACTAAAAAACATACCCAATCTTCTCTATTGAAGCAAGGAAAGTCGGAAGAGTCCCCAAGTCATCATCATCATCATCATCAGACATCAACACATCATCATCTGGTAAAACAGATCATGTATTATTAAGTATTATTAAGCATTATTAAGTATTATTAAGTAGTAATAAGTATTATTAAGTAGTAATAAGTATTAATAGGTAGTAATAAGTATTATTAAGTAGTAATAAGTATTATTAAGTAGTAATAAGTATTAATAGGTAATAAGTATTATTAAGTAGTAATAAGTATTAATAGGTAGTAATAAGTACTAAGCATTATTAAGTATTATTAGGTAGTAAAAAGTATTATTAAGCATTATTAAGTAGTAATAAGTATTATTAAATTTTATTAAGCATTATTAAGTAGTAATAAGTATTATTAAGCATTATTAAGTATTATTAAGCATTATTAAGTAGTAATAAGTATTAAGTAGTAATAAGTATGTAGTAATAAGTATTATTAAGCATTATTAAGTATTATTAGGTAGTAATAAGTATTATTAAGTATTATTAAGCATTATTAAGTAGTAATAAGTATTAAGTAGTAATAAGTATGTAGTAATAAGTATTATTAAGCATTATTAAGTATTATTAGGTAGTAATAAGTATTATTAAATTTTATTAAGCATTATTAAGTAGTAATAAGTATTATTAAGCATTATTAAGTATTATTAAGTATTTTTAAGCATTATTAAGTAGTAATAAGTATTATTAAGTAGTAATAAGTATGTAGTAATAAGTATTATTAAATTTTATTAAGCATTATTAAGTAGTAATAAGTATTATTAAGCATTATTAAGTATTATTAAGTATTATTAAGCATTATTAAGTAGTAATAAGTATTATTAAGTAGTAATAAGCATGTAGTAATAAGTATTATTAAATTTTATTAAGCATTATTAAGTAGTAATAAGTATTATTAAGCATTATTAAGTATTATTAAGTATTATTAAGCATTATTAAGTAGTAATAAGTATTATTAAGTAGTAATAAGTATGTAGTAATAAGTATTATTAAATTTTATTAAGCATTATTAAGTAGTAATAAGTATTATTAAGCATTATTAAGTATTATTAAATTTTATTAAGCATTATTAAGTAGTAATAAGTATTATTAAGTAGTAATAAGTATGTAGTAATAAGTATTATTAAATTTTATTAAGCATTATTAAGTAGTAATAAGTATTATTAAGTAGTAATAAGTAGGTAGTAATAAATATTATTAAATTTTATTAAGCATTAAGTATTATTAAGTAGTAATAAGTATTATTAAGCATTAAGTATTATTAAGTAGTAATAAGTATTATTATGTATTATTAAGAATTATTAAGTATTGTTAAGTAGTAATAAGTATTACTAAGTAATATTAAGTAGTAATAAGTATTATTAAGTAGTACTAAGTATTATTATGTATTATGAAGAATTATTAAGTATTGTTAAGTAGTAATAAGTATTACTAAGTAATATTAAGTAGTAATAAGTATTATTAAGAATTATTAAGTAATATTAAGTATTATTAGGTAATATTAAGTATTATTAAGTAATATTAAGCAACATTTGAACAGTTAATTTCTTTTGGAACAGATTTCAAGGCACAATATCCACTTTTCATAACAATTTTAAATTCAGTTTGCAACAAGCAGGGTTCAAAATGAACACAGCTCCTCTAATTAACCAAGACCTAGACTTGATAATGAATGTCAGTGAGGGAAACTGAAAGTCACAAATCAGAGAGAGAAACATTGTAAATATTATCTAGTGAGTGTTGTTGTTGTTGTAGGGTTTAATGCCATTTTTCAGCACACAATTGGCTTTACAAGGTGGCTAGTATTAATGGTGGAGGAAGAACCCGAGAAAACCTTCAGAAAGAACCACCGACCCACAAGAAGCTACTGACATGCTTTCTCACATATCCACATTGGCCAAACATGAGACTCGAACCCACGCAGAGGTGAGACGGCAGTGATCCGTAACAGAAAGCGCTTTAGGCCACTCGGCCACTTGATTTAGAGAGTGAGAAAGTGACAGAAATTTTTGGGGAAAAAATACTAATACCTGAACTACAACACAGAAATATATATAATATTGTGCACTTTCCTAAATAGGTATCTGGAAAACTATTTGAAGTATACAAGTTAAATTTAGACTTTAGTAAATGTTATTTTGGTGATCATATGGATGAGCCAAAACAAATTCTAATTTTAAAGCTGTGTACAAGTGTAATATGAAAAATATCAAATACACAAGAACAGTTCAACAGTATAAAAAATTACAGCAAAATAGAATTATTCCCATAACATTTTTATTATTGAAGTTGTACATTTACCTATACCTAGTCCAAATGCAAAATAATAGTCGACTTGCTATTGTATAATATGCTGGCAAATCTACGTTTATAGTAATTGCTGCATCAATAAATAAAACAAAATAAAGCAGACCCTGTCATGATATACCATATATATGTTTTTACCTTGGGAACAATGAGTATATGATTATCAGAAGAAGAGTGTAAGGATCTAGCTGGTGTATACTCATTGTTCCCAAAATGAAAACAAAGTCATATGGACAACGTTCGTTTGCACACCAGGGCCTGGCGACATGGAATGAATTGCCCATTGAAATTAGACACAAAGACAAAGTGGTCCCTTTTATGAGTGCTCTTAAGACTCACCTGTTTCAACTGCAGGGACAAACTTAGCGACCTAATCATGTTTTGTATCTTATATGTTTTCAGCATGTTTTTATGTTTTCCAATTTCATAGTTTTTGTAATTTATTGTTCTGTGGTGTAGTCATA
Organism: Unio pictorum; assembly: GCA_030141615.1. Classification (NCBI taxonomy): domain Eukaryota; kingdom Metazoa; phylum Mollusca; class Bivalvia; order Unionida; family Unionidae; genus Unio; species Unio pictorum. Next base: position 16,059,378 of record JARLTB010000122.1, read on the forward strand.
TCATTATTGATGGTGTAAAGCACTTAGAGCTTCTTAAGATTAGGCGCTATACAAAGTCCTCATTATTATTATTATACACATGGGTGTGGCTGGACAGGTATGTTGGACTGGAGTCTGTCATTGAAACATAGCACAGAGAACAAATTTTGTCTTTGATTCTGTATCGAATTGATAGCCAATGTAGGGTATAGAGCAGTGGTGAGGTGTGCTCTGATCGAGGTACTCTAAAGATGATCAGTGCAGCTGTGTTTTGAACTTTTTGAAGTTTCTGGAGTAAATATTGTGACTTAGAAGGTTTCTTAATTTTAGCATCATGACCTGAACAATAAAATTTGTTATGTACTGCATGGATTACTCTATTACCCATTGTCAATCCAAGTAACCAATTAGTAAGAATAATTTGACACATATAGGTGTTGTATATATGATATTTTCCTGTGATAAGCTGACTGCAGCAATAATGACTCAGTTATCATAAATACCATCAATTTTGTTGACTAATAATAGTTTTTAAAAAAGTCAGTGGGGGCTTTGTAAATCTGACATTCAAGGACTAGATCATCAAGAGGAGTTAGATTTATTGTTTTCCCTAAATCTAAACAAAACATGAATGGATAAACGTGAACATAAGTGATGGCAATTACCACAGTTTTGGTCGCACACAAGTATGCTGAAAAACATTTCACATGGATAATTTGAAATAAAAACATATCGTCAAGAATATGGGTGGTGAATACCATAACGCTGGGCTTTGTAATGCAATTTATTTTTCAAACAGGAAGCAAAGGACCAAAGATTACATCATTACAAAGTTTGAAAATTTATATTTTAATGTTGTTTTGTCCTAAAAAATAATATATATAATTGTCATGATCTTTCTGATATCTCAGTGATTCTTTACTTTTAGTCACTTAACTGAAGGAGGGGATAGGGATGAAAATTGTAATTAATCCAGAAATAGAAAATCAATGGTTTCAAATATTTATCTTTCAATATGTTATGCATGTATCTACGTTTACAAAAGCAAACCTCAGTGCTCTCAATTCCATTTCATGAACTGAGTAAAACTGTAAAATCATTATGTAACACAGCATACTTCTAAACAGAAACTATTTAATGCCTTTTTCTATATATTTCAATTCATTTACCTCTATGACAACATAAATAAAAATAAGTTAAAATTAGTAAAGATATGACAGTATACTAATATATGGCCATCTTTTTAAATGATGTCAAGTCACTCTAGAATTGATTCACATGATTCATTGAAACAAAACACATAGGTTATTACTGTATTAACTTAATATACAAATATAACTATTATCAACTGCAGTATAATTTATGTAACTTGGTAATTTTACATTTTTAAGAACAAAAAGAATCTTTTTAAATCAACCTATCACTGAAACTGAAATATAATTCTTTCCCAAATACCAAATGATTGTTGTGACTAACAGGTCATGGCCTGTGATTTGGTAGGTAGAATGATTTATTATCTCATATAAGGGTAGAGTGATTTATTATCTCATATAAGGGTAGAGTGATTTATTATCTCATATAAGGGTAGAATGATTTATTATCTCATACAAGGGTAGAGTGATTTATTATCTCATAAGGGTAGAATGATTTATTATCTCATATAAGGGTATAGTTATTTATTATCTCATATAAGTTCAAGACTGTTGGCTCAACAGTCTATCCACAACAGTACTGCAGGGCAGTATCCAAGGTGGCAGATGGAGAGGTAGACGGAGAAAAAGTGGACTGACAACATCACAGAATGGACCAGGAAAAGTTTTGCGGAGACACAGGAATTGGCACATGATCGAGACAGGGAACTGGTCAGATGTTCAGCAGTACAGTGCCTCAAGGACCACACTAGGTCAAGAGACTGATGCTGCTGATGATGATTATAAGTTCAAATGAATTGAGATATTTATAAAGTTCTTCTCACACCTACCTTGTGTCTCATCATTCTGCATGTACGAGACACTGGACGTTGATTTGTGTACTCCAGAGGAATGTCTTTCTTGATTTAACTCAGACATCTGTCTTGCCAAAATTCTTGCTCTTTCTCTCATGGCTGCCCTTTCTTTATCAGACAGACTAAAACCAGGGCACAACTTTTGTAGATCGGATGTATCCATTTTGGACACATCACAACTCTTTGCCAAGTCTGAATCCTTTGTATTGTATTCCATGCCTGATACATTATCTGCTATATCAACTGATTTTGGAATTTTATCATCACTCTTTTGCTCTTGAAAGACACTATCTGATGTGGAGCAGTTTGAGTTATCTTCCTTACCTGCATAAGGCTGATGAGATGTTCCAACTGAATAGCAAGAATCATCAGTACTTTTATTTATTTCACTTACTTCAGATTCTGTATATTCAGCACTGTCAATGTCACTGTCAAACTCTTTGTTAAAGCTGTCCAAAGCTACTTCACTTTCTACTTCGTCACAAGTATCTGAGGTGGACATAAGGAGATCTGATTCTCTAGAGACTGAGGTATCATTTTTCAAATCTTCCGATGCAACAGAAACATCAAGATCCATTGCCCCATCTTTCCTTTCAATATTCTGTGACATAATTTCATCTTGAACTGAATTTCCCAACGTTTCTTGAGAAATGCCAGATACTAATTTCCCTTTCCTTTCTCTCATTTCATTGTCTTTTCCATCATCTTTTATTAACTCAGCTGTCTCGCTTAAACATGAATTTTTCTGCACATTCTCCTGTAAGTCATTATTCCTTTCAAACCCTGGCAATGAGTTTAATCCATCCTGTGTTGTCTGAAGCTCGGAATTACTAGTCTGAGTTTTTTCTCCATCTCCTTGTAGGTGTTCTTTACTCTCTACAGTGGACAAGTGTAGGTTAGTGCATTCATTTTCTTCATCAATAATGATTACAGTTCCATCAGATTCATGTGACTTCTTATCCCCAGTGATAGTCATTAAATAACTGTTCTTTAACTCGCTTTTTTCAGTACCTGCAAACAAACAAATTTATATAATTTGTATAATATGTGTAGAGAGATGGTGAAACATATGGAATATTTATAGTACATTCCTAACTACATGTATACTGAATATAAAAGAAGAAATTGCACAATCTTTTGAAATATTAATCTTTCCAAATAAAAGTTAATTCTTGCTCTTAACAAATAAAATAGGATTCCTTGAAGAGACTGATATTCAAATGGCCCAAATAAATTCCTGGAAATCAAAACAAGATCATTTCTTCTTTTTAATCACGTGATCAGTAAAACAAATCATATATATAAGAAAAATCAAGATTTTTCCAGTTAGGAGATATGGCAACCATTTTGGATATAACACTGGCATCATTTTCTCTTACACCAACTGAACATCACTAGAAGGCTATTTTTGATGGCAGATTGGAATCATTTGAATCAGTCTGAGATCTTCATGCCAGGATGCTGTCAAATGCCATTAAATCATTAGTTTTTAAGAAAGAACCGTTTAAACTTTTTATAATGGTGGCCATATTGAATAACAGACTGGCATCAATGGCCACATGAGCCTTTAAACAACAAAATGTTAAAAAAATGTGAGGACTTTTTGTTGATGGAATTGTGAGATTTGAAAATATTTTTTTATATTTTTAGCAATGTCATATTTGATGACACATCAGCTCTGCTTGGAAAGATAATAAACCCTTTTATACCAGGGTAGTTCCAGTCAAATTTAGCAAAACTTTAAGAAATTTTGTAGAGGCTTTTACAGCATCATTGTATCATTTGTAATATGAAAGCCATTCAGACTTAAACACTTTTTGTCCAATTTGGTCAATTTCTGTTCAGCTATTTCTTAGAAGTCATTAAAATTTCATTTCATACTTTTTATGCCAAAAACATATCTGATGGCGGTTCAGCATCATTTGAATAAATCTGAAACCCTTTTATGCCAGGAGACTATCAAAGTCAAATTATTTTCAAGTTTTATCTTTATATTTTAGAAATGGTAGCCATATTTCATTACTGATGACAATGTTGTTAATCTGAAGGTGATCACTCTGGATTCTTTGTATCAAATTTGGTCAAATTCTGTGGAGCAGTTTTTGAAAAGATTTCTTTTAAATGTTTACCCACTTTTAATAAGTGGTCATACTTGATGAAGGAATAGAATAATATGTGTGAAACTAATATCCCGTCACGCTGTCAAATTAATTCAAATTCAGTTCAGCAGTTTGGAAAAGTCCTTTCAAAGTTTTCCATTTCTTTGTAATGGTGGCCATATTTGATCCTGCATCAGTTATCATCTGCGCATTCAAACTTCAAAAGCCATGTATGCCAGGTTACTTTCAATCAAATTTGGTCAAATTCCATAAAGCAGTTTCTGAAAGAGAAGTGACTGGAAGTTTTTTTTGTTCTTTTTTAATACTGACAGCTGCTACATCTGATCACAACTCATCATGGTCTGTAAAAAAAAAAAATTTAAGCCCTTCATGCCAACATGTTCTCTGCTAAATTTGGCTGAAACTAATCCAATGGTAGCAATAAGTTAAATATAGCAATTGTTGATTGGTAAGATGATATCAAAGACTGGACACTGGATCTTACCAGAACTTCACATTGCCTTATGAAAGGGTGAGCTTTAAAAAAAAAATCTATGTTACAAAATACTTTCCTTGAGGAAAATAGGGTTTTGATAGATAAAATGTTTTTGGAATATGAAAAAAATATTCTGCTTATAAAAACGGGATTCAGACTTAATATTAAATTTAAATATTTTTAATTTTCAAATGATACATATTTAATTTACCAAGTACTGATGCTAGTGAATTTAAATTGTAATAAAAAATAAGATTGTCATAATAATAGACAAAAAAAGCATTTGCAATAAATTTATTAAAATATATTATTAAAGCTGTAATGAAAGTGGCATCAATGCATTAAAATGTGCTTTAATGATTGATTACTTGGTCAATCAGCCATCTAGGATCTTCTATCTACTTTAATGTTAGGAACATTCACAATCTAACAAAAACAACTATGCAAACAAAATCTATAACCAAATTAATTCAAATTAAAAAAAAAAAAAATGAAAAAAAGAAACAAAAGCTAAACATGCAAACAGAGTATATACCAGAGAGAAAAATCTTTCAATGATCAACAGAAGACTAAAATATGGCAGGCACCGCAAACAACTTTCATTTCAGGCAAAACCTTGTGAAGAAGAAAAAAAATTTAATAGCTGCCGGAGTTTGAAAAAGGCTGACTGAAAAAAATGTACACTTTTCACAAAAATACAAGGAAACCTGAGCATAAGAACTCCAAACCCATGCATTTTTCATTTACATACAAAAACATTTCCCATGAATTAGATGGAACTATTAGTTTGGTGCATTTTTCACTTACAGACACAACACATTCTGTGAAGTAAATGAAACTACAATTAGTGTGGTACATGCTTTATACAAAGAAAACTATTTACAACATCGATGATTAAAGTAAACTTATCTAACATCTGAGATTTTCCTTGGACATTTTCATTCTGATGGAAAACTAGTGAAATATAACAAAAGAAAACATCAAGCGATAATTTTGATGAAAACTAGTACTAGCAATTGCCTTAAATCCTCAACAAGTTGTTGTAGGGTTTTAACGCCATTTTTCAGCACATGATAGGCTATACATGGCGGCCAGTAATATTGGTGGAGGAAGAACCCAGGAAAACCTCAGGAAAGAACCACCAACCCATGAGAAGCTACTGGCAAGCTTTCTCACATAACTACATTAGCCAAATCTTAGACTCAAACCCACACAGAGGTGTAATGGCAGTGATCCATAACAGAGAGCACTTTAGACCACTCTGGGCCCCTTCTCCTCAACAAGTGATTTCTCTACCAAATTTAAATATTGAATTTCGATGAGAAATTACAAAAAGCATATGGAAAGAAAGAGTAAAATCTGTACAAGTTATATGTTGGAATACCAATAATTTCTACTCAGTTAAAGGTTCAACTGTTGAATTCTTTGATCAAAATAAAACAAATAAATAATGTAAGTAACATAGAAAAGTTTGTGAAAACACATAAAATAACTAGTAAATTTTTGAAAATTTCATACTTATGTAAGCTGTGTGGTTTCTTGGGGTTTGCTTCTGCACCACACGCAGTGAGTCAGTGTTGTTGGATGGGTGGGGGGTAGAGATAGGGTTCAAGCCTTGAAACCCACAATCTCTTAAAGTAAAATAAAAGAACATCTACAATGGATCAAATTCAATATCTGCCTTTTGCCTTTGTAATGAAATGCATGTTTTGTTAAGTTTCATATCCATCTTAACATACATGCAGGTGACATTAACACTGAATAGATGGACCAAGGACAACTAAATAAGTGCCACAGAGTTAACACTGAATAGATAGACCAAGGACACCAATATAATTGTCAAAGACAGTACTCTATGTCTAACAACGAATAGATGGACCATAGACAACTAAATAAGTGCCACAGAGTTAACACTGAATAGATAGACCAAGGACACCAATATAATTGTCAAAGACAGTACTCTATGTCTAACAACGAATAGATGGACCATAGACAACTAAATAAGTGCCACAGAGTTAACACTGAATAGATAGACCAAGGACACCAATATAATTGTCAAAGACAGTACTCTATGTCTAACAACGAATAGATGGACCATAGACAACTAAATAACTGCCACAGAGTTAACACTGAATAGATAGACTAAGGACACCAATATAATTGTCAAAGACAGTACTCTTATGTCTAACAATGAATAGATGGACCATAGACAACTAAAAATATGTGCCACAGAGTCAATACTGATGAGATAGACCAAGGACACCAATATAATTGTCAAAGACAGTACTCTATGTCTAACAACGAATAGATGGACAAATTCCTTTTAAATCATTTTAAGTAATGATTAGAACTTTTTTTTAAACATTTACCTAATTTATGCAGAAGTGATTTCTAATTTAAATTGTAATACACTTCATTTTAAGCATTTAAGACTTTCAGTTACTAAAATTATGTGCGCTATTTTGTCTTGCACTCTTTCGGTATTGAGCTCTTTCGTCTTGCGCTCATTTGTCGGTGTTCTTTTGTTGGCGCTTTTTTGTCGTGCGCTACACCAAGGACAATCATATAACTGTCAATGAGTACTCTATGTCGAACAAAGAACAGATGGACCATAGACAACTAAATATGTGCCACAGACAGTTAACACTGAACAGATGGACCAAGGGAAATAATATAACTGTCAAAGATAGTACTCTATGTCTAACAATGAATAGATGAACCATGGACAACTAAATATATGCCACAGACAGTTAACACTGAACAGATGGACAAAGGACAACAATATAGTTGTCAAAGACAGTACTCTGTCTAACAAAAAATATATGGACAATAGACAACTATACATGTGCCACAGACAGTGATCTATGTTAAGGTGGAACAGGCTTTTCTGGTCAGGGCTCACCAATGCCTTCTGTCTGAGGCAGCGAGCTCGAGCTGGCATGGTTGAAGGTCTGTCCATTTGTCTTGAGGTTGTCCTTGTACCTCTTGTGCGGGCGGCCTTGGTTTCGGTTTCCCTGGGCTAGCTCGCCAAAGAAAAACTGCTTTGGGATTCTGCTTTGACACATGCGGATGACATGGCCAGTCCAGTAAAGCTGGGCCTGGATTAGTTTGGCTTCAATGCTTGTTGTGTTGGCTCTATCAAGGACTTCCAGGTCGGTGCTTTGGCCCTGCCACTTGACCCGCATGATGGAACTCAGGGGGGTATGGTGGAATTGTTCGAACTGATTGATATGCCTTCTGTAGAGTGTCCATGTTTCACAGCCATATAAGAGAGACGGGAGGACAACTGCATTGTACATCTTCATCTTTGTTGACATGCGTATGTCCTTGTGCTGCAAGACCTTGGTATGGAGTCGTCCTAGTGCTTGACTGGCTTTTTGGGTCCTCGCAGTGATCTTTGTCCAGAGAGCCATCACTAGATATTGTGTTGCCAAGGTAATTGAAACTGTCCACATTCTTCAGCTGCGTGTCGCCAATGGTGATACAGGGTTGTGAGTGGACAGTGTTTGGGGCAGGCTGGAAGATGACTTCTGTCTTTCCTAGACTAATTGTGAGTCCAAATAGGTTGGAGGCTTCAGAGAATCTGTCCACGATTGCCTGTAGGCGAATCTCTTCATGGGCCATGAGGGCACAGTCATCTACAAAGAGTGCATCAATGATGAGTCTTTCTAGTTGTCTTGTTTGTTTGTTTGATTAGGAGTTTTAACGTAGCTTTAACAATTTTTCAGTCATATCGCTACGATGTCTGCAGTGAGGCAGTTTATAGTGATGTCTAGCACTGAGACATCATGCCGCAGACATGTAGCATGATGTCTCACCCAGTCACATTATCCTGACACCAGGACGACCAGTCCTAACACTAACCTCTTAATGCTGAGCGTCAAGCGAGGCAGCTGTTAGTACCATTTTTGTAAGTCTTTGGTATGACTTGGCCGGGGATCGAACCTACGACCTCCCGCTTCCGGGGCGGACGCTCTAACCACTAGGCCACCGGAGCAGTTTCTAGTTGTCTTGGTTTTTGCAGCTAGGAGACGGAGATCAAACACTGATCCATCCAGGTGATACCTAATGTAGATGCCAATGTCAATGTCCCGGATGGGAAGAAAAGGTTGAAGAGTACCGGAGCGAGTACACAACCCTGTTTGACACTATTAGATATGGGGAATTTCTCGGAGGGTTCACCGTCTGAGAGAATCTCTTCAGTCATGTCAACGCGGAGGAGCTGAATGAGGTTGGTAAACTTCTGAGGACAACCAAGTTTCTTGAGTACTACCCACAGTGCGTTTCTGTTGACCATATCAAAAGTCTGGAAAACAAGCATCTCAATATCACAAATTGATAGTGTTGTTTCACCTATTTCAGCACATGACAGGCTATACATGGTGGCCAGTATTAATGGTGGAGTAAGAACAAGGGATCCCACCACCCAAAAGAATCACCAACCCATGAGAAGCTACTAGCAAGCTTTCTCACATGCCACACTGGCTGGATCTGAGACTCGAACCCAGCAGACAGAGGTGAGATGGCAGTTATCCATAATGGCGAGCACTTTAGACCACTCCGGACCCAACAAATGATGGTTTAAAAGAAGAAAAAGCGAGAAAGTTCAGATGTCAGATCTCTTATTACAGAAGATGGAAGGTGTGAAAAGGAGCTAATTGACATGATGAAGGATGTATTTAACAAGAGTAAATAACACATATAACGAACAAAGATTTGAAAATGAAGATAAACTTGGACTCTTAGGAATGAAAAAGGAAGTTTAGAAACTTTGGAGATTGATTTATATTTAGTAGGGGAAATGAGAAGATTGTTGTAAGTAATTTTGTTGAGTAAGAAAAAATGGATAGGACATATTATAAAACGAAGTAATAAAAGAGAATGTATAACGAGCAAGAGGGAAACCAGGAATTATGCACCTGGTTGACCTCAAAGATGGACAGTCATATACATCTTCCACAGACCTTGTTCTATGTTAACACTGAATAGATGAACCATGGACAATGCTACACGTGCCACAGGCCTTGATCTATGTTAACACTGATTAGATGGACAAAGGACAATTATACATATGCCATACACCTTGATCTATATCAGAGGTCTCGCTAGGATTTTAAAACTAGGAGTCCAGGACTCCCATCTAGTTGCCATCTAGTTTAATTCCCCCAACAATGACATGTAAAACTGTATCAGCTTATTTCGGGGAGCCTGGTAATTCTGCACAACAATACGTCATTTCTGTAATTATTCAATAACGTGCCTTTATGGTATAAAAAATAAAATTATTTTTGGGCTGAAATGCACATAGAAAGATTCCAAAGTAATGTATTTCATTTACATAGCCTGATGCATAAACATTACATACTTTCAAAGCCATGCGCAAAATAGTCCACTATATCAGTTCTAGTAACTTAAACAGTTCTGAATCATTTAAATCTTCATCATTTTTTTCATTTAACCCCAAAATACTTGTCCAAATTTGCAAATGGCATTTTGTCCAAGTCTCGATGTGTCTTGGTTTCAAGTTTGCATGCAATATTTATACGACTACAATCGGAAATAAAATCAAATACAGGATCACGGGGCTGCGCTGATGAAGAAAATTGTGATTCTGTTTTCCTTTTGGGTGACAAAATACCATCTGGCGATATTTGTGGCGACACTAATTTTGGCTGATAAAAACTATATACAGTCTTGCGTTTGGAGTATAGAAAATCAAAGGCACCATGACAGGAAGCAGCGAACTTGGATATAACAATGCACTGTTATATCATAATCTGTATGCTGTATTATAATCAAACTAACCATGCAACTGACTTTAAAATTCAACACTTCTGAAGGCAGAAACATGAAATGAGTAGTCAACCAACACAAAGCAAGCAGATGACCTTTGCTCAAAGAAAGTCAGCAACAAACTCAAACAAAAGCATTGCCTCATTTTTCATAGTGATTAGAACATATTTATTGTGCCGTGAAACTATCCTGTTTGCAAAAGAAAAAGCACAAAAAAAAAGCCACCCCCCAAAAAAAAAAAAATGTGCGTACGGAGGACTCCTGTATGGGCAATTTTCTGTGTCCCAGATCAAAAATTTGCATCCAAATACATGTAATTAAGCGTTTCCAAGAGCTCTGTATATTAACACTGAATAGATGGTCAAAGGACAATTATACATGTGCCACAGACCTTGATCTTTGTTAACACTGATTTGATGGAAAAAGAACAATTATACATGTGCCACAGACCTTGATCTATGTTAAAACTGAATAAATGGACTGTAAAGTGTCGAATTTTTAATAAGTATTGAACCTTTAACTTTAATGCAATGAGCAATAAATTTTTATCACATTTAAGCCAGAAAAGTCTTTTCTGAAGGGTCACTTCAACATTTCTACTCTCCCTCCCCCAAGTCAGTGTTAAATTCGAAAGGTCAGTGTCATAGATTCATTTAGATTTGACCAGAGCATTGCAACACGGTCCTGAGAAAATTAACATTTCAACTACCAACCATAACCACGTGATAGGAACCCATATCAAATAGTCAAAAGGAGCTGTTATGCAACGTAGTTCAGAGATTCTAGGGTCCTAAATCTGATGAAAGAAATGACTATCTTGGGAAAAATTTACGAACTACTGCTTATGATTAGTCAGAGTAAATTAAGGCATACACTTTGTAAGTAATGTGAATTTGAAGTGAAAACCTTAGTCAAAATTTTTTAGTCCAAAATTTCCTAAGAGAAGTTTGGCTCAGATAATAGTGCTTTCCTCAAGAAAAGGGGAATAGGTGACTATCTTGTAAAAAAAAAGTGCTAGGATGCACAATTCTGAAAGGAAATAGCATTAAGGAAATAGCTTTCTGGGAGAGATGGGACTGTCTGAAAACAGTCAGTCCAGAAAGAGGTCATGACTTCAGAATAAAGAAATATGAAGTCCAGAAAGGGATGTAGCATTTAGAGAAGGAAGACCAGGGAGCGAATAGGAAGACATGTGATACACAGGTCAAGAGAGGAAAATGATGCAATCAGTTGTGGACATTGCGCACTTTTCACCACTCATTATTATGGTCATGGGGGGAAAGTGATGCAAACAGTAGTGGACATTGCGCTATTTTCACCACTAATTATTATGATGAAATAAATCCAAAAAAGACTGCTATTAAATTATGTTCAGATAACAGGTTGAATCTGAACTGCTGCTATTAATTTGTTACTGATTAGATTTTTTCTTTTTTTCTTGTCTAAGAGGGCTTGTATTGCAATATTTCTTCTCAATAGTTTTGATCAGTTCTCTGGTTGATGTTCTTTCTATCAATCACATCAGTTCATAAAATCAAGGGAGGTCATTCTCTAGATAATGGCAGCCAAATCTCTTAACTACCCCTCTTAAAAGAAGGACCAAGGACAACAGGGTATGTGCCATAAAACCTTGCTTTATGTTAAAACTGAATAGATGTGGAAATGGACTAATCATCTAATATTGATTCATTATCAAGTATGGACACTGATTAATATTAAATTTCCACTGCCCCTGGTGAAGATCTGACCGACTGCTTTGAGGTCATGTTCTGGTGACCTATGTCATTATCATAATTGCTAATTTTATCAACCAAACAAATGAAGTTTTATATCCTTTGAATTTGGGAGTCTGACCAGTGTGGTTTAAGTGCATTAATGTGTTCCAAATGATCTGATTCACTTTCAGATTTTTGAAAGCTGCATTTCTATTGACTAATTTAAAGATCACCAGAACATGACTTCTAAGCAGTTGCTGTCAGATCTTCAACCAGGTCAGTGGATCTAATTTTAATTTGAATGCAAGTATAGTGTTTAGAATATCAGACACAGTCTAATGTAATTACAATAAACTTTAACATCTGAGACAATATCCAGTGTTTAGAATATCTGACACTGTCTAATGTAATTACAAGATACTTATCTAACATCTGAGACAATTTCCAGTGTTTAGAATATCAGAGTTTAATGTAATTACAATATACTTATCTACAAAATGCTACAATTTCCAATGTTTAGAATAATCTGAGTCTAATGTAATTACAATAAACTTTGAACATCTGAGACAATTTCCAGTGTTTAGAATATCAGAGATTTTAATGTAATTACAATATACTTATCTACAAAATTATACAATTTCCAGTGTTTAGAATAATCTGACAGTCTAATGTAATTACAATAAACTTTTAACATCAGAGACAATTTCCAGTGTTTAGAATATCAGACAGTCTAATATAATTTTACTGGATCTTAAACTGCATCTGTATCAATAATGGCTCAATTTCTGGGTCCAAGAAAAGCAGTGCTTGTTGAACTGTGGTGTTTCTTGTCAAGTTTCCAGAGATCATCCTTCCGTTTGAAGATTTTATGAATCTGTTGGCATGACACACTCAAACCCATATGTGTAATATTTATATTTCATTCCAAGGATTGGCAATGTTTAAAATGTTACTGCACAAAAGACAAACCAATCATTCATTTTGATGTGTAGCAGTCATGACACAAAATGAGTATGTCTCGGTTTTGACATGTAGGTAGGGATCAACATCTCTGTTCATATGGAAGTCTAGCATTTCTGGGTCTGTGCAGTTTGTTAGGAATAATCTATATTAAGATCAAACATAGACACTGGTCTGCAGACACATGCATTGGCAGATCTGGATAATTGTTGTTTGCACTTTTAGTAGACTTACAAGCAAAGTATATATACCACTTATATAAAATAGGAGATTAAAATTTACTGCATGCAAAATCTTAGTCCTAGCTGCAAGACATAGCACATGTTTTGTTTAGGTGCTATGTCTTACGATCCGAATGACAGCCTTGTGTAGTCTGTTCCGATGTCGTCGACATCGGAACGAATAGTCAAAGTTTCAGGAATATTGCACATACTTGGCAACCTATATCGACACTCTTCCATTAATTTATGTTCAATTAATATACTTACTGTGCTGTTTTTATCCTGGTGGAATCAATATCTGACACTTGCAAATGGATGCATTTTCTTGTTCAGTTGGCATACATTTGAATTTGTTGAAATGCAACAGCAGTCGAGGTATGCTGAAGTATGTTCAAGTAGGTTCCAATTGGAAAATATTTTTGGAACGAAACGAAATGTTGCTTGCTTTTCAAATACTTGATGCTTTGGTTTCGTTAAAATAAAACGGCCTACTTCAACATTCCTCTGCCACCGTCGCATTGCAACCAATTGAAATGCGTCTCAAAGGAACATAAAAATGCGTTCATTTGCTAGTGTCAGATTTTGAGTCGATTACGATCAAAACAAAGTATACCAATAACTCTGAATGTTGATATTTATTGCCAAGTATGTGATAATCATGAAAATTTCACCTCTTATTCTCCTGTCAGTAGAGTTCAAAACACTGTGCAGCGCTGTTCATTAGGCAGTAAGACCCTGACGCCTAAACATAAATCTCAGCGTCGGGTCTTATATGTAGGACTAGCATGATCTGTGAAGAGACATTATATATATATATATATATATATATATATTATACTACTTTAAGTTCTTGTAGAAAATAAGAGCCCTTTTCTCATATTGTCTTAAATGAATTTACAAAAGGCATGCAAATACAGGTAAATACATCAAAATCTGTATATATATATATTTTTAAAAAATCGCACAGAAAATGTCCACCGTCAATTTATTCCACAGGCACTTGATTCTGAGTAAATTCATGTATACACTCACCATATGGTGAGTGTATACATGAATTTACTCAGAATCAAGTGCCTGTGATTTATTCAAAGGCCATAACTGTTTGAAATGGAAGTAAATATACACCATCTCAAAAGGACATCTAAATAGCAGTTTGTTAGGCAAAGAGAATGACAAATTTGTTTCAAAAAAATAATTAGGTCATGCCACTTTCACGTGTAAGTTCTAATGACAACTCAGCACATCATACATGCCAACCCCTGACGAGGAAATGGCGTAATCCAAGTTGTCAAAAAGCGGAATCCAGGCAGAAAAAGCGTAATGCACAAATAATATGCTAAAATTTCAATAAACAACGATTATTTGCCCTTCTTGTCTTTTAACATCCTTTACTGTTTCAAGTTTTCATATGTAGCACTTTTAGCTTTACACACATCGACTAGAAACCATCTTATGACGTTTAGCGCTAAATTTTTAAAATCTTTCCACACGCCCGGAAATATATGTCACGTGAAGCCGTACTCTTCTCTTAATATTTAGAGGATTCTGTTATATATTGTTTCAGGGTTTTTCGGTTGCCTTTTTCTAATTTATCTGGGAAATTTTTGAAAGGGGATATTTTTTCTTACATAAATGCATAGAGTAAAATAAAATATAATTTTTAAGCGCTAAAATATCTTTAGACTGGTTCTGCAATAAATATAAATTAGAACATGGTATCTGCGAGTAAATAAAATTTGGAAAACCAGTCTGCTCTCCTCACTAAGCTTGCAGATTCCGCGGTCAACAGTAGAACCATGTTAGCTACAAATAAAACATGATACTGTTAAACACTTTAGGTGTGAAGTGGAGGAGAAAACAGAAGGGACAATGCTTAAAGCACATAGGGGACAGTGGCTACAGGCTATTGACCTGTCCCACGTTCAGGCAAATCAAAGACCCAATGCACCAACCCTGCTAACAATGGAGCAAGGGGGTTAAATGACACCACGATAGAGTGAGTCCCTAACATATAATGGGAGGGGGATTTTTCTCCTTTACCCAAAAGACAAGGGTTTCCTGTTGCCAATGGGAAAATTAGAAGTGGGCTCCTTTATAGGAACGGTGACACCATCACCACCAATTGACCATCTCTTTGAAAGAAAATCGGTTGATGTTTATGTTTCTCAGTTTCCTTATGAGATACCCCTTTCGGTGTTCAGGGAGGGTTTCGAGTAGAGGATGCGTATCAATGTACTGAATGTTCGAAGGGAAATATATAAAACTTTCCCAAATATTAACACAGGGAAAATCATCGTAAAAGAGGATTCGAGAGATGTCACCAAAATTTCCCCAATTTTTCAAAGTATATGGATTTGTAGTGAACACATGGTATGTGGGGAGTGTCCACTTTCGTAAATGCGACAATTGCCAAAAAACAGGACATGATAAGTGGAGGTGTCCGCAGCCAAGAGTTGCGAGCGCTTCCAATATCAACCCTCAGACACAACACAATAACAACAACAACAACATCATTGAAGATGCCAACAACACTGACATCATGCCAATCCCTTGCACCTCACACATAATACAGGGGAGATCTTATGCTAATGTCACCGAGACAGGCTCTAACAATCAAAGAAATTAAAGCGAAAAAGAAAATGACTGGAAAACAGGATGTGATTGATATAGAGAGTGACTTGAGAATATCAGATGATGAAGTTATTCCTGGTACACAGATACAAAGTGGAAGTGAGTGGGAGACACAAAAGAAAAAGGCTTCCAGATTCAAGAAATGGAATAAAAAGAACCAGAAAACAATCTGATGAAATAGACCAAGAAAAATCAGGAAATAATGAAGATATGGGAACAACAGAAAAAGAAAAGGAAAGAGATAGAAGAGAAGAAATGAGACAGGAAAAAGATGAATTGAGAAAAAGAAATAATGAAGAAATTGAGCAATTTCAAACACAAACAGAATCACAAGAAGATAGAAATAAAGAAGAAATAGAAAATTTTCCAACACAGGAAGACGAGGAAGATGAATCATTGATAATGGAATGTTTCACAATGGAATTTGTGGAAGGAAAAAAAGAAATGGAAGACAAAAAGATAGGAAAGGAAGAAGACTATACTGAAACGGATACAAAGATGTGGGAAATGAGTGAAGGAAAAGAAAAGGAAAAACAACTGAAAGAAAATGATGCTGAAACAAATGAAGATATGTGGGAAGATGAAAATAAAGATGAATCAACAGTGTGAAGAAAAAGTACAAGGAAAAAAAGAAAAAGACAAATTAGAAAAAAAGTGGAAGGAGGCTATGACAAAAATGAAGAAAAAACCTAAAAGGAAATCAGCAGTGTCGATTTCACCAACAATTCGAAAGAAAAAATATGCTAAAATGGACACACCAAAAACAGCAGAAATAAAAAAGATGATTAATGAGGCCATAAGATCTGCCCCTCCCTTAAAGAGCTGAGCTGCAAATCACTTCAACCTCTCTTCACAAAACAAAAAGAATCACAATCTATCATCTCATCACAGTCACAATCTGATATCTCACGGACAGACCCAAATCCTCAACACTAAATACCATACGCAAATCACACATGTATTGCATTACAAATGTCGCATTTAATTTTGAGCATATATGGCTGAATCCAAAATTGTGAAACTTGCCTCTATAAATGTAAGAGGCTTATCTTTTGAAAAAGCCAAAAACCTTATAACAATAATACCTGACTTTGATATAGTAGCATTACAAGAGCTACATAATATTAATACAAAGACTATAAATTACATTGAAGATACTTTAGATACTTTATTTTTGGTACAATATAACCCCTCTGAAATTTCTTCAGGAGTGGGCTTTATAATAATAAATAAAACACTACAAAAAAACTGGAAATTAATACAAACTCCGAAAAATCTGGCAGGTAGAATGATCCATATACAAATCGATAATACACATTTGATAAATGTCTATGCTCCAGCTAATGAACAATATAAAAATGACTTCTTTAAAAAATTGGACTACTATATATCAATATATGCTCAAGAAGATTTGATGATTTTTGGTGACTTTAATATATGTATGAACAAAATTGACAGATCAACTTTGACAATTAGAAAACAACAAGATTTAATACTTAATACATTTATTACTAATAATAATATTATTGATGCCTTCAGATTTTTACACAAAGATGAAATTAAATACACATTTGCTCTAAAAAAAACACACCCTTAAAGTCAAGGATAGATCATTTTTATGCTACACAGAGAAACAAAGAAAATATTATTAAATGTGAAATTTTAGACTATATGTTTGCAGATCACAATACAATTTATTTGGAATATAGAACTCAATCTTTTAAGAAATGGGGGAAAGGGCATTGGAAACTAAACTCAAGTATACTTGATTTCAAAGAATTACAATATGAAATTATAAAAGAGATTGAATCTTTCTATTTTGAAAATACCAAATCCTGGGATAATTTAAAAGAAAAATTTAAACAAATATGTCAAAAATATTCAAGGATTCAAAGTCAGAACTTTAAAATATTAGAAAAAGAGTGTAAAAGAATTATGGAAAATGTGGAGGAACCTAACGATCAAAAAAACAAATGTAATGAAATTTTAGAAAATTTGAGACAATATAAAAATAAAGGAGACAAAAAAAAAGAGCTGGCTTCTATCATGACATATATGATATTGGTAGTGAAATATACAGAAGAGAGGAACTTAGAAAAGGGAATGAAAAATCTTTAACAAAATTGAAAATAAATAGTCATATGACTGAAGATAAAAATGAAATTATAAATCATATTAGAGACTTCTATCAAAAACTTTACAGAAGTAATAGCATAGAAGAAAACAAAATAAATAACTATTTACAAAATATTGATATCCCAACTATTAACGATGAAGATAGAGAACTTTGTGAGAGTCAGATAAGAATATCAGAAATAGAAAAAGTTATTGATAATTTGGCAAATAATAAATCACCTGGATTAGATGGATTGACCACTGAATTCTATAAAAAAAAATTAAAATTCAACTTCTACCAATTCTATATAATCTTTATAATCAAGTTTTC
The DNA here is from genome assembly GCA_030141615.1 of Unio pictorum. NCBI lineage: Eukaryota > Metazoa > Mollusca > Bivalvia > Unionida > Unionidae > Unio > Unio pictorum. The sequence goes on from JARLTB010000122.1 coordinate 16,077,723, forward strand.
CACTGTGGAATAATGAGCAATTCAATGAGAACAGGTATGATAACTCTTATTTATAAGAAAAAAGGGGATATGACAGAACTGAAAAACCGGAGACTGGTGTCATTATTAAACCTAGATTATAAAATACTGAGCAAAATCTTGGCTAATAGATTACTCAACACACTAAATGATATAACTACAAATAATCAAACATGTGGCGCTGAAGGTAGACAAATATCTAACAACATTCTTTCAATCAAAACAATTATTGAATATATGGAAACCAACAAACTAGGAGGAGCTTTAATCCAATTTGATCAAGAAAAAGATTTGATAGGATTGAAATAAACTTCATAATTCAAACTATGAAGAAAAAAAAAATGGTTTAGGACCAAACTTTATAAAATGGATTAAGATACTATACAATCAAATTAAATCTAAAGTTAACATTAATGGGACACAAACTACAGCTTTTCCTGTTACAAGATCTGTTAGATAGGGATGTCCCAAATCTATGCTACTTTATGTAATTGGAATAGAAACGCTGAACATCTCAATCCAAAATGATGATTTGATAAAGGGTATACTATACCAAATATAGATAAACCTGTTAAAACCTTTTTACATGCAGATGACTTAACAAACTTTATTTCAACTTATAACTCCTTTGAACACTTAATAAAACAATTTAAAAAATTTGGCATGGTCTCAGGGTCTGAATTAAATCAGGATAAAACTGAAATATTATTAATTGGAGAGTGGAAAAAAGATAAAAATATATCACTACCAAAAGAGAAAATTAAAGAAGAAGTTAAAGTTTTAGGAGTGTACTTGGGTAAAAACAATAAAATTAAAAATTTAAAACAAATTCTCAATAAAATATAAATTCACAAAGATACATGGAACATTAGAGATTTTACCTTCTTTGGGAAAATACATATCACTAAAAATTATCTATTTAATTCAATTTGGTATGAATTTGAAATAACTGACTTTGGTATATATCATATGAAGAACATAGAACAGTCAATATATAACTTTTTATGGTCAAAAATACATAAGATAGCAAAACATTCATTACAACATAATAAAGAAATGGGAGGAATCAATATGCCTAACCTAAGATTAAAACAATCTGCAAACTATTTAAATAGACTTATCTCACTAGATGTCCCACCAAAACATGCATGGCAAGGAATATATATTTATTGGTTTGGTTTGTCAATACCCAACAATAGAAAGGTCTATAAAAAATAATAGACTGATAAGAACTTTAAATCCTCCAAATTTATTAAAAAGACAGATAACAATTCTACAGAAATATAAATTTCATGAAAAAATATGGAAACTTTCCAAAAAAATAGAAATATATGAGGAATTAAAGAAACTGATATTACCAAAACATAGGATTGAGACTATTTTGCCTCATCTAAATTGGCCAATAAGTTGGAAGAATTGGTCTAAAATAACAAAATTCCATGATTTTAATATCATCTTTAACTATTTACATGACATATGGTGGACAAGTGAAGTAGCCTTTAAAAGAAAACTTATCCCAAACATACTAAAATGTAGGCTATGTCATGAAGGACAAGATAGTAAGTCACACCTAATACTACAATGCAAGAAATTTCAATCTGAACGACAAAAGATAATTATTCAAATAAAGAGAATAAATGGAAAGTTTGAAATTAATGACCTATTATACACAAACAATATTAAAGATAAAAATTTATATAAGAAAGTGGTCCAATATATTACAGATATTGTAAAACAAAGAAACATTATTAAAACAAATATAATTACAAATAAAAAAGATGAACATAGTTAAGAATGTTATTCACACATTGAGAGAAAGAGAAAAAAGGGACTCTGGTTCTGCAGTTTAAAATGGATAGCCAATTGGCTTGTTGTAAGACACCATAAACATATTGCGGTGCTGGAGTTGGTTTTACTGATCATAGATGTGTGAATGTATGATTAGATTTAGATTATTTTATAATTTTTTTTTTTTTTTATATAATAATCACAAATTATAAAATATGAAAATTTTCACGACCGGTGAGTCTTGCGACTATATCCATTCATTTAATTCTGACGTGGATAACGAAAAATTCTTAATATTTGTTACTCTTCCTTGACTCCACATTATAAACATCAATTAACTTTAGAAGGATTACAGTACAACCTATATAATAACAACTTAACTACACTGCCTGCTAGATACATGTAGGCTAATACGCCTGGGACTACAGAAGATACCACGTGACTGGTGACTGCTACGCTTAGTAGTAAAACCACGTGATATCGGAATTTCATTGATAAAGCTTATACATAATAAAATACTAGTAAAATAATTAGAGTCTATTAATGAAATTGATCACTTTCTGCATAAGCCATCTTCTTCCTCGCCAACTCAAATGTACTCCATCAGAATCTAAAAAAGTATGGTGAAATCCTTGGTTGTGAATCACATGTACTCCATGGAGAGTGTATATATACATGTACTGAGAAAGTACACTATTTATAATCCGAACATGGCGATTATACTGGCTCACAGTTAATCCCCTGGGATTCCGACATGGTAAAAAAGCTCCAACGAGAACTTGGCTGATACCCATCTGCATATAAATTTGAATCAAGTTCTTTAAATTCTCTATAATCTCCAATGGAGACAATGGACCTACTTCGTTCTCTCCAATCTGCAAAAACACAATATCTGGCAGAAAAGGTAGATAACCATCAAGGAAATTTGTGATACAAGCTCCTGGTAATCCGTAAAAGGAAATTATAACTCCAGAAGGAATAACACAACTATTCAAAAGAAAACGATCCGATCTCAAACGGGTAATTACACTGTGACCCACGAATAATACACGCATCTTTGTTTGTGGACTAACCTAGATGAATCCACCGCCACCTACAGAGTAAATGTGGAGTTAGGGATATCTTTCTCTTCATTCTTCTCTCTATCATTAGTTGAGTTATACAAACATGAAGTTAATATAACTTAACAATCACTCATTGGTTTACTACAAACTAATAATAAAAATCACTTCAATAACTTAATCCTTATTGATTGTGACCAAACTATCATTATGATTGGTAAAAGAAGAATTTAATTCTTCAAAACAGTCTAAGTAGACTACATGACTAAAGGGAAATAACTGCAAGAAAATGGACATCCCTATGATGAACGATAAAACATATCCCTTCTAGACACACATAAGGTTAAAATGCCACAGCATTTAAAAGGATTAAATAACATAAACACATAAAATATCTAAATAAAGTACACTTTTTATTAAACATATTTATTTTAAAAAGTAAATAATACAATTTTTATTAGGGTCAAATTTTTTTCTCCAAATTACACAGTAAATTTAAAGTAGAACGTCAACTATAAAGATATGATCTAGATAGTGCTGTCCATACAACAACACCTTACAACAAACAGATTAAAAACACAAAAGCACACATTATGGACAAATGACTGGCACAGTCAACTGGGAAATTTTATAAATAATTATTGTATTTAAGAAAGGAGCGGAAATCGGCCCTGGGACTTGATAGTTTCAAGGGATGAGAGTACGATCCTAAGTTCGAGAGTCGGATTGTAAAGAAATCAATATTCATCACAGCCCAGTGGAGAATATATGTCATAGGTCAGCTCTGACTTGTGATAGAAAGTATTATCAGTCTGACTCTCTTAGTGGGTTAAAGAGACTTATTTATATTTGATGAACAAAGCAAAGAGCAACCGTCATCAAAATTCTATAAACTTGTAAACAAATAAAATATATACAAGAATATATACACAAAACTCACTCATGGGAGGACAAGGGAAACATTACACCAACGTAAGACACATTTAGCGTAGACGGTGTACCTCAATCAACTCGAACCAGCTTGTGCTGGGGAGAGTAACGAGGTTCAACACCTACAAAAGTTCACTGTCAAGCGTACGCTTACATTGTAGTTACGTAAAAGCAGTCTTTTATAAAATACGGCCTGTGGGATTAATGGAATTTTAATAATAACGAGAAGACAAGATTTTTTGGGGGAGGCGGATATACAGAAAAAGCGTAATCCATATACATTTAAGCGTAATGCGTAATTTAGTGAAAAGAAGTGTAATACTAATGGTTGGCATGTATGGCAAACGATAAAAACAGGGCCCATAATTCTATCAAATAAAGAACAATAAATAAACCACACAAAGTACATTGTCCCACAATGACGAATTCATGTCATTCATCGTAAAATTACAAAAACAATAATGTGTAAAAAGTTGACTCATTGTTTGAAAGAGATTGCATATGAATTCTTAACAGAAGATGATTATGTTGTTGGGTTTAACACCATTTTTCAGTTCAAGATAGGTTATACATGGCGGCCAGTATTAATGGTGGAGGAAAAACCTGGGAAAACCCCAGCAAGAACCACAGACCCGCAAGAAGCTATACTGGCAAGCTTTCTCATATACCCACATTGGCCAAATCAGCGACTCGAACCCACACAGAGGTGAGATGGAAGTGATCAGTAACAGAGAGCGCTTTAGACCACTCGGCCACTTGGGGCCCCCGAAGACAATTATGTTGTGGCATCTGAAATCTTCATTAAAAGCTTTTTCAGGTACAAGAAAAAATATTTTTTAAAAGAATGAAAAATAACATGCAAAGAGATTATTCTGGGATCAGGCTAGTCTTCATGAATGAAACTTACTGCAATTTTCTTTTTCTTATTGGCAAAAAACAAAGCATCTGGAGATTTTTTGAGATAACATTATTGGCTGTTTAAACTTGTATATAGAATCATGGGTTTGGAGTGGAAAAATTCAAATGCACTATGGAAGGAAGCTGCAAACTTGGATATAAAATAATGCATTGGAATCTATTGTTTCATAAACAAATCTATCATACATACTGACAAACCATTTTGTTATAGCTTAGGCTGACATAACATCTGGCATGAGAACTGTATGCTGTGAAGAAACTCAGATAGTCATGCCAAAAGACCAGCTAAAATTCACTAACCTATCAAGGCTGGAACAAGAATGACTAAAAATGACTGAATACTTTTTAACATATATCAGTAAAACAAAGATTCTGTGAACTTTTGTAAAAACAATCAGTAGAACAAATATTCTGTGAACATTTTTAACAGTAACCAGTAGAACAAAGAGTCTGATCTACTGGCGCATCATACATCAGCATATCAGTGTCTATGTTATCTACAATTGGAATAGACTTGTAAACAAGTATATACAGTAAGCTATTCTTTAAACATGTCTTGTTTTCATTAAAGTAAAGCTCACATCTCACAAACTATTATTATCTACTATATAGAGATTAACATATTAACCAAACAACATACTGATGAGCATTTTGACAATACTGAGGCTATTATCTGCTAAGATATATAACTAAAACAATAATGACCCAAATCATTCATAATAAAAAGTAGGTCACAGTGACATAATTACTGCTCAGTGGCCTGTATAAATGCCATGTTTAATCACATTAAATCTGGACAAAGAGTCACAGTGATAAAGCGTTAAACAAAAAGTGTCTCCCCCCCCCAAAAAAAAAAAGGAACCATGTCCTAGTTCTGTAGGATAGACTAGACACTACTTTCTTGGCAAAATATCAAAAGAATTCCTGTAATAAGAAACAAATCTACAAAAGAATACATCAGCATACATTTATTGACTTGCTCCAAAATGGGAATCATGGTGGGATACAAACAGTGGGGTGACTATGTATGATAACATTTTCCTCTGAATAGTCAAGCTAAAAAATATATATGGCACATGTGAAATTGTAGTTTTAAAAAATGAAATAACATATTCAAAGTAATACCTGCAATGTGTGTTAACAATGTTGCAAAGTGTATGCCCATCATCTGCATCATCATACTATAAAAATTACCTCCCTTTGTCTAGGTTTGGCATAGTCTACTGGGGTGGTCTCCCAGTATGATCTCACCCAATTAAGTATATACAAGACCAATGTGACTGATTAAGCCTAGAAATTCAAGCTGTAGGATAGCCCAAGCATATATAGTCATTTGATCAGAGAAAAGTATATATAGTCATTCCATCAGAGAAAATAATGATATTCATTACAGAATTTTAACAGCATCTTCCTGCCAAGGCTTCAAAAAACATGCTCAGAATTGGCTTGCAAGGAGCATGCATTTATTAATCTGCATGTATTAGGCTGAATACAGTACTTACTGAAAACATTAGCAAAACCCATTGCCAAAATCAAGTTATTTTAAGTAAATATTATTTGTGTAAGTTTTATGAGGGTTTAAAAGGAATCCATATCCCACAGTATCAAAAACCCAAATTACAAGCATAAGACTTACAGGAAAGACAACTCTTCTTTTCCTCATTCATTTGGATAGACTCCATGCTTTCATCATTTTCCTGCCCTGTGATAACGTGAGCTTCTTTTTTCGATCCTGGCTCTTCAGCAATCCCTGATACAGGACAGGACACCTCTGAAATGACTACCTTCCCATCATCAACATTATTCATTTTTTTCTCATCTACCATCAAAATAACAGAATCTGGCTCTTGAGCTGAACTTGTTGCACAATGTAATATTGCAGTATTCATCAAAATATCAGAGTTTAAATCTATGTGTGTGCTTGCAGCAAAATCAAAAACAACACTGACCACCACAGGAAACTCTTTATTCTCTCCATCATTCTTTTCATTAAAATCCAACTTTGCACTTTTGTTTGCTTCATTATTTATCTCTTCACTTGAAACATGTTTCTGCTCTACAATACTAGATCTGGAATCTACCATCTCAGAAACTGGCACAGACTTTTTGTCATACAATGCCAGTTCTGATGACCATTCTACCAGGCTATCAATTTCACTGGACTCCTTTACTTTTATGACTGGTTTATTATTAACATTCACTAGCTCCATCCTAGAATTCTTTTCCGTCAGATTATAACTATTCTTACCATTAACTTCAGTCATTGTTAAATCTGTATGCCTTGGTTCTTCAATGTATTGATCTTTTTTCTTTTGACTTTCCTCCCCAGGCTCTTCAACATGTCCATCTTTTGCCTTTAAAAATGAAAGCATAGGCACTTCATCCTGACCCACCTCTTTTGGCCCTTCAACATGTTTACCCATAACATTGCTTATAGATGGGGTTTCTTTTGTCAAAGCCCCCTTTGTTGGACTAATATCTGGCTTTACATGACCAACTCGTGAAGCAAATTTTGGTGATCTTTCTTGATGACCCTTAACTTTGTTTTTTTTTACCTCCTCAGGCATATTTTTCTTCTCGCTTTTAGTGTTTACATAAATCAATGATGAAGGACTTCCTGAACTTGCTCCTAAATTAGGTCTTTTTGCTTCTTGTGAGTATAACCGATTTTGATTCACCTGCACTGGAATACGCCATCTTTCTGGGCTGCCAGGTTGTTGATGTGACTTGCAGAAAACACCCTGCCTACTGGGCATAGCTTCCTTCTGCATTAGAGGTGTATTCGGATTCCACAAATTGCACATGTTTGCAGGTTTAGGAACTTGAAACTCGAGGAATCTCCCTGAATTTTGAGATGCCTGTGCCATCATCTGCTGTCTGTGCACTTGCCACATTGCAAGTCTTTGCGCACCAAATACCTGCCCTGCCCTACCAGCTTCACTGAAACTACTGGTACCCAATCCAGTGGGTATCCTAAATCTAGTTTGAAAATTCTGAACTGCAAATCCCTGATTAATCATTGGATTTTGTCGTTGGATATTGGGTTGACATTGATGCCGTTGATGCCCACCACCCCACAGGTTAAATGGATTCATCTTGATTTATGCTTTGGTCTCATGCAGATTTACCTGAATTTCAATGTACATTACATGATCACAAACAAATAGTAAGAAAATGTGTTTGAATTTCTCACAATAGAAGCATTTTGTAAAACAAAACATGAAATAGCTAGGGATCTTATCATCTTCATAACAGATACTGAAAACTAAGAATCTTTCATTGCAGGTAGCCTAAAAATGATAAACATATGCCGTACCACTTTAATATGTTGGATGAAAACACAAGTGGCATAATGTTTCTGAATATAAAACCCTATACTTTGAGATATTTTAACCCGAGATAGCATTTTTTTAAACTGAATATAAATTTTGAGAAAACATGTTTAGCTATGTCTGAAGTTTAAAATATCTTTTTCAGCACTTTACTGGGAGCCAACATTTATTTTCCTTATAAAGATCCTACACTTTTGACTCCAAAACAATATATTTTGAATGAATTAAAAGAAATTATTTGGATAATTTTGTTGTTTTCCCAAAACAATATATTTTGAATGAATTAAAAGAAAATATTTGGGTAATTCAGTTGTTCTTGATAAATCAACAAAACAGGCATCAGAGTCAAAATGGATATGATGTGCTCAAGCTCAAGACAGTTTAAAATGTTCATGAAAAAACAGGTAAGTATATAGTTCACAAGAGTTTGGATAATGGAGAAAGTGTTTAGTTCTAGTGGTTGGAAGGAAACAAACATTAAAATGTATTTCATAAACACATGCATATGTCAGAACAATCTTGTCTTGTGATAAAATGCAACGAGTGAAGAAAACCAGACTACTAACATCAATTTTTAAACATGGATTTTTCTTTGGTTTTGAGGACCTTTTTAGTTTTGCTTGGATTGAAAATATTAAGTATACTTAGGAGTGTGTGTGTGTGTGTGTGTGTGTGTGTGTGTGTGTGTGACACATTTGTATTATTAACATAGCTTTAACAATTTTTCAGTCATATTGCTATGATGTTCACAGTGTGGCAGTTTACAGAGATGTCCAGCATTTGGACATATGCCACAGACATGTAGCATCATGTCCGACCCAGTCACATTATCCTAACACCAGGCAGACAACTCCTAACACTAACCTCTTCAAGCTGAGTGCCTATAAAGGTAGCTGCTACAGTAGAACCTGTCTTGAAAGACCACCTCTTCTGCCAAACAAGTATGGTCTCTCAAGACAGGTGGTCTTCCATAACAGGCCACAATCCTATATAATCAGTAAAATTGTAAACTGAGAATGTGGTCTCTCAAGACAGGTGGTCTAACATAGCAGTGGTCTTTCAAGACAAATTTTACTGTAGTACCATTTTTTAAAAATCTCTTGTAATACTTGACCAGAGTTCAAATCCATGATCTCCTGCATCCAAGTTGGAGACTAATCACTACAAACATACCGAGGTTTTGCACCAGTTGTCCCCATAGAACCAATTGTAGCTTGACCCTTCCGTGCAGTATATTTGGCATCAGATAATAATAAACAATGAAATATATAAAAAAAATATTTTTCACTAGCTGGCAGTCAACACTATCTCAAAGAAACAAGAATAAGCAAAGACAATGAGGAAACTGTTGAAAACCCTTGACATAACGATTAAAATCAACATGCTTTCAAAGAGTTATTTTTTCCATGCTCCTTGACATCAAATCCAATTCAAAAAGCCACAAACCCTGATCTACTTTCACACAATCTACCAGCAGATATGAGTCTATGTTGTTTGTTCTACCCCTAACAACCTGCACTGATTGGGAATTGCTGACATATTATGAAATGGCAGCTCTGGATTTGGACTCAACTCATATGAGACAACATACAGGAAGTAGCATTTTTAGTCTCCCTTGTCATATTATATCCTTGGATACACTGCTGCAATGCAGTCCAGCAGAACTGTACTAACATATCTTGTGACACTATACCCCACATGCCTTAATAAGCACACACCATGCTATATGGTCAAGGAGGCAACCAAAATTTTCTTACCATGTACCCATTTCTTGATTCCAGAATGCCTCATGCGAGTAATGCGATTCCAAAAACTGCCCTAATACACAGCAGTTTCCTTTTCACTATACATGTCTGATGGCTCAAGTCTCAAATACTAACCATATATATACTTTATATAATTGTGAAAGTTAAGTGATTTTTTTTTATTAAAACTTTTTATCCATGTATTACAAAGAAAACAATCTAGTCTACTGGGGATTAAAACTGTTCCACCAGTGGAACAATATGTGCAATGATGCTTGCTGAATAACCTGATTAAGATTTTTTAAAATTTTTGTTGAAATGTGTACGAAACAAGCTGTAAATTGGCAGCATTTCTGTAATTTGTAGAGTTTAAGGACAGAAAGTAGGATATTTATTGACATGTAATAAGCAATCAAAGGTAGTCCCTGATGGTCTGTGAGTCTTTCATTAAAATCAGCTGACCTCTAGCAGAGCTGACATACAAAGGAGATGCCAACCGAAGTATGAAATTTGGCAGAAAAAAGTGTAAACATTTTGATTTTTTTCCCTCTTGTTTAATTTTTGCTGTTTTGCAAGATGTTTGAAAAGTAGTATGTAAGAGTTGTTATTGTTGCTGTAGGGTTTAATGACATTTTTCAGCACATGATAGGCTATACATGGCGGCCAGTATTAATGGTGGAGGAAGAACCTGGGAAAACCCCCAGAAGAACCACCGACCCATGCGAAGCTACTGGCAAGCTTAATCCTATACCTACATTGGCTGAATCTGAGACACGAACCCGCACAGACAGAGGTGAGATGGCAGTGATCTATAAAGGAGAGCGTTTTAGACCACTCGATCCCCTACAAACTGTTTGTGCACACACTATAAGAACTCATAACAGCACACAATGTCTCCATATAATCCAACAATGGAGATAACGAACTATTATATTCCTTATATGTTCACTGATAAGTTGAGTCAAACTGCAAACAGCCTAGATCCTGATTTACAATTGCACAAAGCACCTGCAGATCAGGGTCTATGCTGTCTATTGTACTATTGTATTGTACTATTGTACTATTACTCCTAGCATAATGCATAGACCCAAATCTGCTAGTGCATAATGCACTGCAGATATGGGTATGTGCAGTTTGCAGTTTGCAGTTGGGTTTGTCTTGTATGCAAAAATAGATGGTATACTGTACAATTAGACATTTTTGTAGGGATACATTTTGATTTATTTTTAATGGTGTATTTTCATGGAGACAAACTTTTATGAATATAAACTTGTTCAAATGTCTCAAAACAATAACAATATATTAATGAATTTCATTTTGTGGAATTATAAAATCTTTAAAAGAAATCCCCAAAGCTGTTTGATTTTGCATTGATAGGAGCTGGTTTGCACAAATGCATTAGAGCAGGAGTCAGCAACCTATGGCACATTTGTCACAAGGTGGCATGTAAAGAGTTTTTGCATAGCACACAAAGATCTCAATTTTAACAGTGTTACTCTCTTCTTTGTGGCACACGCTCCATTATTTTGTAAATAATCTTGAAAAAAAATGTCACACTATGTAAAATAGGTTGCTGACCCCTGTATTAAGTTTTTCAAATTTCTGTCCCACTACAAAGGCAAGGCATATTGTGACTGGTAGGATTTGAGGATGTGAAATATTACATATGAGCACAGCAAGAAAGCATGCAGTTCTAATCCGTAAAATTTGTCTTTTTACTGTATAATATTATGCAGAAAATGGTGAGAAAATGTTACAGAAAATGGTGAGAAAATGTTACAGAAAATGGTGAGAAAATGTTACATGAATTACATCATATTTGTACACTGAAACACAGTTATACATTACACAAAATCTGCTCCAAAATAACCTCTCAGCTGGAAAAATAACTTGTCCTATAGCAAAGATGGGTAAAAACTTTTGCTGACAAATAAAATTTCTTCACAAATAATACCAAAGTATCATTTTTTGTCATTACTCTAGTTTTCCTGAATGTAATAGAGAAATAACAATAAACTATTTTAAATGTATGCCCACACTCTTTAGTTCTAGATATACAAATCTGACATACTAATTAAGTATTTTTCTCATAAATGTATGGAAAAAATTTCAGATCTGATCTTCCATATCAAATGTGTGCTGACAATTCTTTATTTATACTATGGTTTATCAAAGTCCTTCCTCATGCCAGAATAAGATTTGATTTATATTGGTATACAGCCCATAATGTAATGTACATTACAGAGGTGCAGAAATCCATTGTTACTATTGTCCAAGCCAGAAATCTGTTCTTACAGACAAGCAACTTTTACAATGTTACTTGTCCATGGACAAAAAAATAGTGGCCTGTAACTTGAAAGGGCAAGAGTCCTGTTTTATCTGAACAGTGTTTACACCAAAGACATTTTTTATATTAATACAAGCTTTATACAAGTGTGTTGTATATTACATAGTGTATGGTGAAATTTCAATTAGAACTGAAAGTAGCTGCACCTTTTATTGATACACCCAATGGAAGCAGACAATACTGGTTTAGAAAACATCTTGTAATGGTTACATCACATGGAATTTCATTGGCTCAAAGTTAGGGCTTCCCCAAGGCTGTTGTTTTGAACCAATCGCAAGACCCCTTTAAACCATTATGCACAATTATCATGAATTTTCCCAGGAATGGATCTGGATGGATTGTTTTCTACTAAAATTTTGGCCAAATGGAGAAAAGTTGAATGAAAAGTAACAAAACAGGCTAGACCTAAAGTTGACTAGGACAGACAATACAATTAAAAGAGAACATTACAGTTCAAAGATTCTTGGCTGCAAAAGTTAAATTGGCCAATGAAGATATATATAAAATAACGTGTAATATATATTTAAAAAATGATGTTTAATCAATATAGCAAAATCTGTGACAACACAAAATAACCTTATCTGTTCTGTACTACATGAAATAACTTTAACTGTACTATAATATTTATTATTAGAGAACAAAAACTAAACATTTGTGTCATTTTATTGACAAAATATCAGATTTGTGTGGTATGATATACCTGTCAACTGCAGACAAAACCAGTGGATTGTTTGCAGGACAGGTTATCACAAGGAAAAACACATTACACCAAAAGAGGGCAGAACACATGTATATATCAATTAAAATTTGATAATGAAAAGGCCAAATCTGAGATAAAAGAAGTTGATTCAGACAATACAATTTAAGTCAAACAGAATGTTACAACACAGGATATGCAGTATAGATAAGCAGGGCAAATTTTTTCTGACTGAATTTCTTTGTGAGGTTCAAATCAAAATGCAGTTTACTTGGAAATGATCACATCAACAGAACTGCATCATAGATTTCAACAACTTTGGCATTCTACTGAAAAATGTCAAGTTTCCAAATTTATCATTTTAGATGCTAGGAGTTAGGATCAAAAATGCAGATTTTTAGACCCTGGTCCTTAAAACCCCAAAATAAGACACACTATAATATCCAGATTTGTAGACCCTAGCCCTTAAAGCCCAAAAATTAGACACACTATAATATGCAGATTTGTAGACCCTAGCCCTTAAAGCCCAGAAATAAGACACACTATAATATCCAGATTTGTAGACCCTAGCCCTTAAAGCCCAAAATTTAGACACACTATAATATGCAGATTTGTAGACCCTAGCCCTTAAAGACCAAAAATAAGACACACTATAATATCCAGATTTGTAGAGCCTGGCATTGAAAGCCCAAAAATAAGACATACTATAATATCCAGATCCATACTGCATGCATTTAAATAAAAGTAAACATTCTAACAATTTCTCTGCTTTTTATAACTGAACATAACAGGTAAGTGGGTGTTTTATATGGAAATGTAAAATTTTTAATTTACCTGTCCATGGACAATTTGAATTTGACAAAATTTCTGCATCCCTGCATGATGAAAGGTGATCACATTAATCAACATTTTAAACAGTAATTCCCTCAGGGCTGTTCCAGTAAAATATACTTAGCACCCAAGGAAGGCAATTTTAATGTGGGGTAGTTACCCACAGGTGCAATTTAGAACTTTGTATCATTTTCATATGAACTCTTTGAGTAACAAGCCTAGAGTACCCTGACATATTTTTGGGTAACATGTGTTTAAATCAAACAGCCATCGATCCAAACCAAACATCAAAGTGATGAACAGTGATCCCATCAATCTAAATTATACACAGCAATCCCATAAATTAACAACATTACAAAGTGAAGAACAATGATCCCATCAATCTACATTATCAATACTGATCCACTCAGTCCACATTATCAAATGTTTCCATCAATCTACATCATAAACAGTGATATCAATCTACATTATTAAGTGTTTCCATCAATCTACATCCTGAACAGTGATATCAATTCATATCATCAAGTGATCCCATCAATCTAAATCATTAACAGTGATATCAATCCATATTATCTGGTGATCCCATCAATCTGAACAGCGATACCAATCTATATCATAAAGTGATCCGATCAATCTTTATCATGAGCAGTGATATCAATCCATATTATCAAGTGATCCCATCAATCTGCATCATGAATGGCAATATAAATCCATATTAGGGTTGTTAAACGAAAATCGGAAATCCGATTATCGGTTTTGAAAACGATTATCGGTTTTTGTTTTTACAAAACGATAATCGAATTCAAATTTTTTTGCCATTTTTGTAGTGAAAATTTTACAAAAATGCCAGAAAAAATTCATTCATGCATTTGTTTAGTGTTTACATTTTAATAAAATATGGCCAGCAGATAAGGCGTGTTTGTTTAAAATCTGTGAGCGCTTAATGCAGCGTGTTTGTAAATGAATACATTTATTGTTGAAGGATGTCAATAGTTAGTCGACCGACCCGGTCGCTAAGTTCTTTGATGTCCAAAATTGACAACAATAGACTGTTAATAGCTACAGTCTCTGTTGTTGAGGACTGGTCTCTGCTGGTTGTGTCTATTCAAGTTTACAAATATGGCTGGTCTTATAAATAAATCTGATGTATGGGAAAACTTTGAAAAAGTTTCATCAAGTATGGCTCGCTGTAAACTATGTTCACAACAAATAAGTCGGAGCAGTGGTACTACTACTGGATTGCATGCACATTTACATAGCAAACATCCCGTAATTGTGGCTCCTTCAAATGTTCAACCACGATTAACAACATTTATTGGAACAAAAAGAAACTGTCCTGATAGTCATCAAGAAAAAGTTACTGCTGCTTTAGCTAAGTTTGTCGCTGAAAACATGCTACTAATTTTGATTGTTGAATCCAATTCCTTCTGTGATTTGATGGCTTTGGTGGAGCCACAATATCGTCCTCCATGCCATCAGACGATGCGCGTCTATACGTTATGGTATGTAATGAATATCTTTTATTCGCAAGAGGCATTCACTAACTTGCATTATAAGAATATATTTCTTGTAATTTCAGTGTAGGACAAAAAAACGATAATCGGTTTAAAATCGGATTTCTACAAACGATAATCGGTTTTGGAAAAAAACGATATTAACATCCCTAATCCATATTATCATCAAAATCATAAACAGTGATATCATTCCATATTATCAAGTGCTCCAATCAATTTTTATCATGAACAGTGATATCAATCCATATTATCTAGTGAACTCATCAATCTTCATTCATGAACAGTGATATCAAGCCATATTATCAAGTGATCTCATCAATCTTCATTACGAACAGTGATATCAATCCATATCATCAAGTGATCCCATCAATCTTCATTCATGAACAGTGATAACAATCCATATTATCAAGTGATCCCATCAATCTTCATCACGAACAGTGATATCAATCCATATTATGAAGTGATCCCATCAATCTTTATCACGAACGGAGATATCAATCCATATTATCAAGTGATCCCATCAATCTTCATCATGAATAATGATATCAATCCATATTATCTAGTGAACCCATCAATCTTCATTCATGAAGTGATATCAATCCATATCATCAAGTGATCCCATCAATCTACATCATGAACAGTGATACCAATCATTATTATCAAATGATCCCGTCAATCTTCATTCATGAAGTGATATCAATCCATATTATCAAGTGATCCCATCAATCTTCATCATGAACAGTGATATCAATCCATATCATCAAGTGATCCCATAATCTTTATCATGAACAGTGATATCAATCCATATCATCAAGTGATCCCATCAATCTTTATCATGAACAGTGATATCAATCCATATTATCAAATGAACCCATCAATCTTTATCATGAACAGTGATATCAATCCATATTATTAAGTGCTCCCATCAATCTTCAGCATGAACAGTGATATCAATCCATATTATCTAGTGAACTCATCAATCTTCATTCATGAACAGTGATATCAATCCATATTATCAAGTGCTCCCATCAATCTTCATCACGCACAATGACATCAATCCATATTATCAAATGATCCCATCAATTTAAATCATGAACAGTGATATCAATCCATATTATCTAGTGCTCCTATCAATCTACATCATGAGCAGTGATCCCATAAATCCATATATCTAGTGATCCCATCAATCTGAATAGTGATACAAATCCATATTATCTAGTGATCCCATCAATCAGAACAGTGATATCAATCCATATTACATGTATGAATTGATCCCATCAATCTTCCATATGAACAGTGATATCAATCTATATTATCAAGTGCTCCCATCAATCTTCATCATGAACAGTGAAATCAATCCATATTATCAAGTGATCCCATCAATCTTTATCATGAACAGTGAAATCAATCCTATTATCAAGTGATCTATCAATCTATATCATGAGCAGTGATCCCAAAAATCCACATCATGAAGTGATTCCAACATACATTAGGAATAATGATCACATCAATCTACAAAATAAACTGATCTCAATCAACATTATCAAGTGATCCCCTCAATCTGCATCATGAACAGTGATATCAATCCATATTATCTAACGATCCCATCAATTTACATCATAAACAGTGACATCAATCCATATTATCAAGTGATCCCATCAATCTACATCTTGAGGAGTGATCTCATAAATCCACATTATGAAGTGATTCCAACATACTACATCATGAAGTGATCAAATCAATCCACATCATGAAGTGATCCCATCAATCTATGTTATGAACAATAATCTTATCAATCACACAATATAAACAGTAATTCTGTCAGTTAGGCAATCAGTTGAGTTCAAGGGGTCAGCCCTGGGACTGGATTCAGGTGAAAGTCATTAGAGGTTGAATAAGCTGAGAATAACAGATAACCTTCACCTTTCCTGGAGCTGCCTCCCATATATTTTACCCAAATCCACTGTATGCTATTATTCTTGCCCAAATCTACTGTATGCTAATATCCTTGCCCAAATCCATTGTATGCCATTATTCTTGCCCAAATCCACTGTATGCTATTATTCTTGCCCAAATCCACTGTATGCTATTATTCTTGCCCAAATCCACTGTATGCTATTATTCTTGCCCAAATCCACTGTATGACATTATTCCTGCCCAAGAAGTCAACTTTCATGTTACATATCATGTAAAAGAGCACTCTAAAAAAATGTTTCTCAATAGTCACTTGGTTTGCAGTCAAATTTAGTGATGATTTATTGGCTATTTACATCTCTGATCAAGGAATTTTTAAAAAAAAGTCTCATGTGAACCTTCCAGGAGTGAAATTATATTCCACTGCAGCCCACATATGAGCCAAATTATCCCAGTGCAAGCTTGCAGTCAAAAGGTTGGGGTAGAGGTGGGGTGTGCTTAATACTGGTAAAGATAATGTCCAATACTTACTTTCCAGATTAGCATCTAAGACAATTACAACATTACCAAAGCAACTTCACTTTAAAAAATGAGAATAATTTGCTATCTGCATGAAGGTTGTTTTGGCATATTTTTTAAATTTTATTATCAGTTTAGTATGTACAATCTTGATGAAGAGAGTAAGTCATGTTAACTTGATACAATTCTAACTGCTGCTTGAGTGCTTAGATCCAATATTGCCTTCACTAACAAATGTTACTTATACCTCTCTCTCATCCGGGGAATTCTCATCATTTTTCAAAACTGCTATTGTAAAGCCTCTGCTGAAGAAACCAACACTACACCATAATGATTTAAAGAACTACCACCCAGTTTCTAATCTCCCATTCATATAACAAATCTTAGAAAATGATTTTCTAACCCAACTTCTTATCTGAATTCAAACAGTCTTTTTAGCAATGTACAGTCGTCATATCGCCTTGCCACAGTACGGAAACTACTCTTCTGAAAGTAGTTATTGACATTCTCTCTGCTTTGGATAGCAGAAAGTTTACAGACCTCACCCTCCTTGATTTGTCTGCACATTTGAAGCAATAGATCATAATATATTACTTCACCATCTCCAGCATGTATTTGGCATTCACAATACAGCCTTACTGTGGTTAAGTCCTACCTAGTCAAGAGGACTCAAATTGTGTCTGCAAATAGAATACACTCCAGCCCAGTTGACGTATGTTCCACAAGGGTCTGTTCTTAGACCTGCTCTCTTCATTCTATACACTCAGCCGCTCTCAAGTGTCATAGATCATCATCCAGTGTCTCACAAATTGTACGCTGATGACACCCAAATATATAAATCTAGCCACCAACTGAAGTTGATGCTACCATCCAGAGAGGAGCATTTCTGATTTGAAATCATGGATGACATGTAACAAGCTGCAAATGAATAATGATAAAACTGAGGCCATTCTGATCACAACACAAAGACTTTCTCATTCATATCCTTTACCCCAAGCAATAAATATCAGCCAACACCAACATTAAATAAACACAGTACGAAAACTAGGTGTTACTCTCGACAGTACTCTCACATTGCACTAACATGTCATGAACAGATGCAATGCTACATATCTTGAGAGACGCATCAGCTCCATTCACACATATCTTTCACCTGATGCCACTAAAACACTTGTGTTCATTAGCACTTTCAAGACTGGACTATTGTAACTCAATTCTGTCTGGTTCGTCTCAATATCTACTCCAGAAGCTTCAAAACACAGCTGCTCAGATCATCCATATAGTCCATAATTAGAGCACACCTCCCCGCTGCCTACACTGGCTATCCATCTGATCCAGAATCAAACACAAAATATATTCTCTGTGCTACGTTTCACTAACAGACTCCAGTCTAACATACCTACCCAACCTCACCATGTGTATAAACCAGCAAGATGCTTAGGCTCTTCTTCTGACATTCGTATACTAGTTATTCCCACTTTTTTCTGTCTGTCTAAAATTTACAGTATCAGATCAGATGCAAGATTTATTTTGGCATGATATGGTTCAAAGCTTAAGTGGATTAAATAAACTATCGAGATAAAATACTACAATGTGGAGTTGATAAATCTCACAATACCTGTCAGAACTTAAATGGCATACATGTAATTCACCACATATACTCTCTTTTAAGTTGAATCCAGCTGCCAACAACATTGACTCCAATAAGTCATTACTGCATAATGTACTAGGAGATCTGGTCTATGTTGCGTGAGTGTGTGTGTGTACATGTCATTTCTGTCTTTCCATCTTTCTCTCTTGTCATACATACAGTAGACAGAATATATACATACAGCAGAATCTGTCTTTAAAGATAACCCATTGAAACAATAAAACAAAAATCTGGAAGAGGTTTTCTTCAAATACTTCTCCCTAATATCCAAAAGCATGGAACGAAGTCATAAAAAAACATCTAGTACATAATAATGTTGATAACCAGGAGGACAAAATAATGAACTGGCAAGTGAGAAAAACAATCACTATACAGAAGACAAACATGCTTATATTTTCCGGCTAAAATAAAATACAACCAAGAACGAGTTAGCTGAATAAAAACCAAACTAAATGTGCAAGTTTTGGTTTTCTACCTTCTACTGTCAGCTGGATTCTACTCACCTCCCGTCTCATTCAACTTAGGCGATTTTGCAATTTGTCTTGTTTCTGAAAAAAAAAATAAAGCTGTACAGTAAAACCTGTCTTACAAGACCACTGCAATGTGAGACAACCTGTTTTGAGAGACCACATTCTCAATGCAGATTTATTGATTATATAGCATTGTGACCTGTAATGAGAGACCACCTGTCTTGAAATAAAATAATTTTTGGAGAAAAGCGGTTGTCTATCAAGACAGATTCTACAGTATTGTTATTAACATGCTAATTATATGACACAAAGGTTAACAGTGAAACTATGTTGGACTGTACAATTAGTTTCCCCAACCATTTCACACTGTACTAATTAAGGCTTTTGTGGGAGCTATTATTATTTCTGCAGGTTGAAAATTTACAGTATCAGCTCAGATGCAATGTTTATTTTGCCATGATATGGTTCAAAGCTTAAATGGATTAAATAAACTATCGAGATAAAATACTACAATGTGGAGTTGATAAGTCTCACAATACCTGTCAGAACTTAAATGGCATACATGTAATTCACCACATATACTCTCTTTTAAGTTGAATCCAGCTGCCAGCAACATTGACTCCAATAAGTCATTAATGCATAATGTACTAGGAGATCTGGTCTATGTTGCATGTGTGTGTGTACATGTTATTTCTGTCTTTCCTTCTTTCCATCATTCATACATACAGTAGACAGGATATATTTATACAACAGAATCTGTCTTTAAAGATAACCCATTCTGCACAAAAATTATGATTTCTCCAGGCAGGTGCTCTCTAATCAAGGTAAAAAAAACTACATCATCAATAAATCCATTCATTAAGAGTCTGCTATGACAAAATTCTATTTCTCACGAGCAGTTGCCTTTTGTGGCTTTCGGTACAAACTAATTGTGTTGGGTGCACAAAAGGATATTCAATTGAAGTTATCCAATATGGCTTGATGAATTTTGTTTTATTTTGGAGTTGTTTTATAAGGGATATTAAGACTTTCTAAAATAATTACTTAAGAATACCCTTACCCAAACTCCCCAGCACACACACTATAGGGGCAGTGCTCTAAACTTTCATAAATTCTATTAGTTTTTTCTGTTCAATTTATGATGTCAAGCTGTTTTGAAATTAAGCTTGTGTTCAATGCACAAAGACTGAAAAGAATCATTTAAAGAATGTCACACTGAATAAGGTGCAAACGACAGGTAAACACAAGAATGTATTTGATGCAATCATAGTAATTTAATGTGATATTAAACGACTATCTTCTACTGCCATCCCTGGGATAAAATAGTTTTAATACATAGTAATGTATTTTTCTAAAAGTTAAACAGTTTTTCTATGCTGTTTTAACACAATAAAAAAAGGAAACCATTTGTTAAGCAATTCTTCATAGAGGTAATCTCAACAACAAAATAATTAAAAAAAAGAACCTTCTTTGATGGTCATGATGGAATATTATCAGCAAAGATTGTGCCAAACATCCAAAGAAAACAAATAAAACTTTGCTGGAAATGTGTGAAATGTTGCAAACCCATTCTAAGTGTAATTTGTATTGCATTAGGAAAAAAGATATTGGAATTTGTTCCAAGGAATATAACTGTCGCCACTCAAGTACTAAATAGTCTGTCATAGCAACCCAGTGTTGGTGACTGGCATGTACCCATTCCACCCCAAGATGCACAAAAATGTTCAGTTTAATTACATTTGATGTAGTAGTCTAAAATGCAGCTGACAGGAAGAATGTATCCACTTATCACTATAAAGGCAAATCCTGAAATGTATGTTACAATTCTGGCCTGAAACATGCCCATCCTAACCCACATCCCTGAAATATGCCCATCCTAAACCACATGCCTGAACATGCCCATCCTAAGAACAATGCCTGAAACATGCCCGTCCTAAGCCGCATGCCTGAAACATGCCCATCCTAAACTGCATGCCTGAACATGCCCATCCTAAGAACAATGCCTGAAACATGCTCGTCCTAAGCCGCATGCCTGAAACATGCCCATCCTAAACTGCATGCCTGAAACATGCCCATCCTAAACCGCATCCCTGAAACATGCCATCCTAAACTGCATGCCTGAAACATGCCCGTCCTAAGCCGCATGCCTGAAACATGCCCGTCCTAAGCCGCATTCCTGAAACATGCCCATCTGAAACGGCATGCCTGAAACATGCTCATCCTAAACTGCATGCCAAAAACATGCCCATCCTAAACCACATGCCTGAAACATGCCCATCTAAACTGCACTCTCAGAAGAAGTTTGGTTACATTAGAAGTTAGCATCATAGTATGTTTTCAAATTTTTTGGCAATTGTTAATTTACAAAATTTGTAAAGTAGTGCATTGCGACCCAGTTTTGTAACATGTTCATCCCAATATGCGTAATAGTGCCAGTTTTATGTAAATATCTTTTAAGATATATTACTTACAGCTCAGACAAGAAACACAGACAAAATTTTCCTGCAATTTTAATATATCCTTAAAATTAGCTATAACATTCAAGCTCCGAAAAGAATCATACATCCATTGTAACATGCAACTTTAACTCCAGTGGCAGAAGGTAATAATGTAGTGGAATGAAAGCTCAGACACATTTTTTTATATGTTTCTCAAAAAATCCCAGAAAGAATGTCACACTGTCCACATAATGAATAATGATGGCTGTAATACGAGTAGGAAATTATCCGTAAGATTATAAACTCACAAGGTACGTCAATACTACGTGTATGCAAAGACATCCGAGTTTGTAAGCAGTTTTCCACCTCTCTCGTGAACATAAAAAACATTGAACTAGACCATGGGAATGTGTAACATTTCATGGTAATCCTTAAAGTACAATAGAAGTTGTGATCGCACACTTTTGCTAACAGATGGATGGACAGCACATAAAAGACCTTTTATGACCAATATAGCTAAAAACTATCCCCCGCCTTGGTCGTACACACAAGGGTCATATCAAAATCTTAAAATCATTATACACACCTCAAGACAACCACCAATCATAACTCAAATTTTCAACTGTATATTCATGATAAAAGACACACACTACATTACTAATGGATGAGCAGAGAGACAGGAGGACATAATTCCACCTTATTTTAAAAATGTACAGGGATAATGTTTATCTGTAACTTTTGAGGCAGTTGTTATGACTGTCAATAACAACTATAAAAAAAATTCAAATACTACCACAACACTGAGAAAAAGCTTTGGTTAACAAAGTACACCGTCCATGAAACAGATTGTTTAGTACATGTGAACAAAGACAACAAATTTTACATACATTTGAACTTAACGACATAAGTAATAAATACAGACATGAGTCATACTGATAAGACTTTTATTAGCACATTATGCTAGGATGTAGTGTTGGGATTACATCCAATAGCACATTATGTCAGGATGTAGTGTTAGGATTACATCAAATGGCAAATGTTAGGATGTAGTTTTAGGACTAAAACAAATAGCACATGTTCGGATGTAGTGTTAGGATTACATCAAACAACACATTATGCTAGGATGTAGTGTTACGATTACATTAAATAGAACATCATGTAAGGATGGGATTTTCATCACATGCAATGTTAGATGAAGTCACAAGTTTCTATGGTGACAGCCATAAATATCTGAATATTATTACAGATTCAATGTGCACTATTTATAGAACTAACAATGACTTTTCAAGCCCAAGTCTGACTTTATGTAAACAAGACACAAATATTGTACATATCATTTATGAGTTATAAAATTGTCTTTTTACATGGACAATAATTTAACAAAGTGCTTCAAATAAAAAAATAGAAAATCTTTCTATATAAAGGTCATTCAAATACCAAATATTTGGGTAAGTTGTGTGGATATATTTAGCCTCACTGTATACAGTATCCTATAACAAAACTTGCCACTACAATTTCTAGATATTAGCTCTGGCATAAGTATTCATTTTTGTAACTGAAGCCCAGAGGTTATTATAGTGTCTGGTCTGAGCTATCATATATTGTATTTTCAGGTAGTTCACTGGGCAATGATACAGTGAATTTAGGTAGCCCACTGGGCTATCGAATAGTGAATTCAGATAACCCGCTAAGCTATCATATAGTGAATTCAGGTTATCCGCTGGGCCACTATATAATTTAAGGATACTTTTATTTCTTTCAAAATATAACTATAAAAAAAATAACTCACTGAGAAGAATACTTACCATATAAGTCAAACTGCACAATCTCATATCTGCCTATTACATAATATGTTGGCAGATTTGGGTCTATGCAGTTTGCAAGGTGTAATCAGTAGAACAAATGGCAGACACAAATCTGTCAGCACTCTATGCAAAGGTAGATATGGGACTGCACATTTTGCAGTTGGACTGGCAGACAAGTATATATGGTACTAATGACAAAGTAAAAGGGAATCGGGATATCATAAATCTAAGAATCTCATTACAGGTGACTAACTGCATTAAGTTGGGCTATCAAATCCTTTTCCTGGTAATCAGTCAGGCTACAATCTGATTATATAAAGTTTTTAATTTTGAATCAACCTTACCATCCCGTATATGGTCATTTGGATCACTTTGTTTAGTTTTGGAGATTCCATTATACCACTATGTGCCAGGTTTTACAAACTAAAATTTGCTCCTGTGCCAAAAAAAAAAAAAGAAAAGAGAATGTTGGTAGTCATGTGCTGACAAACTCTTAAGTGTGTTTTAAGGATTGCAAGTTAACTGTGTCAACATCAAAGTCTGCCAGAAGATTATTTTTATACAATTCTACTCACTTGCTCCGTGCACAAACACTGCACACAAAGAAGAGTCAGCTATCTCTTTGAATGATTCAGGTGGTGTAATGGTATACACATACAGTATTATTAAAATTCACAACTTAAATTAGGGCTGAAGTTTCATGATTATCAAATTACCAAAGCATCATACTGGATTTCTGCAGCAGCTCAAAAAACAGTTTAGTAACTAGTTTCAATATTGTAGTTGCTGACAAAACTACAAAATGTTGGTGCACGAAAAATAATAACAATGTAAAGCACCAGTCTATCTGCTTCACGGACATTGATCCAAACTGTTATTTTTTCTTGTTCAGAACAAACTAATAAACATGTCTGTTTGCTGAGGGACCTGCTATATTTGATGCTTTTGCTTCTATTTCTCGATGATTGTAAGTCATGTGATTTATTAGCTATGCTTAAGTTGAAAACTTTCACTCAAACCAAACACTAAAATTAAACATTTTATGCAGTGCATGTAAACACCCCCCACTCACTCTGAACCATAGCTGTTAGCTGTGTTTGTCAGTGACTGGCATCAACAATATTGGAATTATATTGTGTCAATGTTGTGCTGTTGATTATCAAAGCACCTCCTGTCAAGGTCAGACAGACACACATTCATCTTCATGAAATTCCTCTACAGAAGCCCTTGATATGTTGCATTTCCTCCTACTTTCATGTTTCTAACACCAACACTCAGAAAGTCAACAAAATCCAACAGTGAGCCATATTTTAGAGAAGCAATATTCTCCTTCACCAAGTAATAGGCAACTGACATAGCATGAATAATTGATTCAGATGTCTAGCTGATAGCTGCCATGCATGTAGTTTTAAGATTTTCACTTAGTTTAAAATCCTGAATTGCTTGTTTGTGAGCTGGTAATTCAACATGTCTTTTAACACATTAACCCCTAGCGACGACTTTACGGGGTATGAGGTAGTAGCCTACTTCCATGGTCTGTAGCGTCAAGGTCATACATGATACACTAAAGTGGGTGGTATCATTGAAAAGTAGACAGATGTAGCTTTACAATGATAGCAAGTAATCTGGACATTTTAATTGTATTACAAAATACAGAGGGAAAAACCGAAGTTTTTGGACCCGTTTTTTTTCATCCAAAAATCGCCCATGGTCGGGTTTCGAATTTTTGTCCAGATTTTAGACTTTATGACCTCAGATCTATGGAAGACCGCACACAGACAGGTGAACCTGTGCAAAAAGTAGGATAAGGTGGACATTTTGAATAAAGAGTCTTCTACATACGAAAATTATGGGTCCGTTAAGCAAAAAAAAAAAAAAAAAAAAAAAAAAAGAGGAGTGCGATTTTTGCCCTTCTGCTCATGCGCCAGCAAACTAACCAATGAAAAACATTTCCTGTATCATTAGCAACCATTTGTCTAACGGATTATTGATTGGAAATCGATGTATTACGATGTATTCCGAAATAGTCCCCAAAATGCGTTTCCTACTCGCATTTCATGCGAAAACAGCAAAAACCTCCAGGGGTTAATGTGTTAAGGGTTGATGTACTGAAATTTGCATTTCCAAGTGTGAAAGAATTTTTTTGGCCAGTTTTTATACACCATATGCAAAGTATCTCATTTTTTTCATTAATTTCCAGCCAGGGTCGATTTTGTTTCCAGTCTAAATTGAAAGAGTACTTTTTCTTTCTTGGTATTGAATAGACCCTTAGTTTCATCGCTGCCATCTTTAAGTAAATCACTAGCATCGTATGATACAGGAATAGCAAGAGGAAGTGTTTGTAAACTGTCATTATGTCTTTTGACCGAACCTTCTGCACCCTGACTGTTATTAGGAGTGTTACTGCTAAAATAATGAAAAAGTATCAGACTTTTAACTGATTTTGCCATTTAACACGTTAACCTGACAAGCCAGCATCTGTATCAAACATGATCTTTGGACTGTTCTTATTAACCAATCAGAATTGAGCACATGACACACAGAAATACATGCCATATTTATAATTATACAAGTATAACTTCTTTACCGAGAGTGACAATTGGGAATTTTACAGTATAACATATAAAATAATGCAATCTTCACAAAAAAATTCTTATTTTTTTTTGCAAGATTTTGCCTACATAGGATTAAAAATCTTGCAGGAAATCTTAAAGGGGTGTGGGATTAGCACAATCACGTATCCTGGATGCAACCCTAGAGATGGACAGATAACAAACATACCCTCTGTTTCTGGTCCTGTAGAAACCTTGAAAAACTTGGTTATTGACTGCAATCTGAAATAATTAAAATCTGTATTTAATGTGATCTTCATTTTGTTTAAACTAGAAATGCAAGAAAATAATGTGCTAACTAGGTTCACATCCAGAGCTAAGAAGTCTTCTCCACTGTAATATTTTAAAATATGTGACAAAATATATGCAATCAAGATCAAACTGAATAGTTACAGTACATGGATTTAATAAGTACCTTGAGTACATTTTTTTAATTTTTATTATTATTATTATTATTATTATTTATTGAATGTGCGCAACCAAAGCTCTAACAAATACCATAAAAGAACACCAAGTTTCCAAAAAACCATTAAAAAGGCACAAAGGTTCATAAAAGTAATATTATGGATTATAAAAGACAACAAGAGGGCCAAGAGAGGCTATAAAGAACCCTTCTTGCTACATGTCAAATGATATCATAATTGTATGCAGCACATAAATGTCATTGTCTTTCAATTTTCAGATGAGGCAAATATGAATCAGACGGTAATGTATCATTATTAAAGTGAGCAGGACACTGTAATATTTTGTGTAAAATACATTTAGAAAAAACTGACATATACATGTGTTTTATGATTCTGCTGAATGTTGTACATAAAACAAATTTTGATAATAATAATAATAATAATAATAATAATGATGTATGCACGATTTTGATTTTTGATGTAGCTTTAACAATTTTTCAATCATATCACTACAATGTCTACAGTGTGGCAGATTATAGTGATGTCTTGCACTGGGGCATCATGCTGCGACATGTAGCATCATGTCACACCCAGTCACATTATCCTGACACCAGGCCAACCAGTCCTAACACTAACTTCTTAATGCTGACAGCCAATAATGTGTTAAAACTGCCATTAAAACCAATAAAAATGTCCTGGAGTAGACTGGGGAAATGGTTATTCACGAATGAAGAACTCCATACACAGTAGCAAAGACCTATGCAAAAATATGACTTTTCTTGTCAGACCCATTACTAGTAGTAGCAATAGTGGTAGTAGCAGTAATAGCAAATATTTAAATTTGCCTTTTGATATGATTACTCATCTATATGCTCACCATTTATACTTATATTTATACTTACTTATAAGTACAAACTGCAAAGACCCATACTTTCTGGTACATCATGCAAAGGCATATCTGGGTCTGTGCAGTTTGCAGTTGAACTAAACTTATGAACATGAACATAAGGTAAACATTGTTTCATTAATTCTATGGACTGCATTCTACTGAGTATCTGATGCTCTGTAAATACAGATTAATAGCCAGTTGTTCTCAGTCACATCTTTTCTTCTTCATTGTCCTGCCCATGTATGAAACTGTACACCAATATTTTCAGTGAAGGATAGTCCAACCCATGTAAATTCAAAATTTTTATGGATGACCAGTTCTCACACACACCACTAAAACCTTTGTCATCACAAGTGATGCCTTTCATGAATTTCAAGATGCCATGATGGGTTTAAGCTTCAAGGTACAATTTGCATCAGCTTTAATAGTGTTTTAGCAACAAATATTTCACAGCAATGGAATACACTAAAAACCTGCTATTTCTGCATGAAAACTCTTCATAACAGGCATACATTAAATAAACTTACCCCTAATCAACAGTTCAATCAAATATGGCAGCACAAATTTCCTGCAATGCATCATTTCCTGTGACAGAAGTTGAAGGCCATGTCAACTGTCATCCACAGTACTAGTCTGTTGCTAATATATGATAAACTTTAACTTATACAAATGGTTTGAGCAACGAGTATATACAGAATTAATTAAAGACAATCACAAATACAATTTGCTGGCTTTACTCATGAATCAATTTCCAATAATGTTTATTCAGGCATAACAATTCAAGAACCTGGTCAAACTGATAAATTTCAGAAGCCAAGCGTTGTACACACTATTTCTCATACTTTATCGTATTATATATATATCGTATTATATTTGAATTCATACATGACCTCTTCCCCAAAATCAAAGCAAACTTTTTTGCGCAAAGTGCAGAGAAAGACCTGCATTTATAAACTTACTTTTCCATAATGGTAAAATATTTTTTAAACAAATATTGGAAATAATAACGAGTTCATAAGCAAACCCCATACACATGTAAAACCCCAGAATTAAGTGCAGTAGGCCTACAATAATCACAAATCACTTTTATAATTGTTAAGCTGAATGCATGTACAATTTCATACCCTCTCAATTTCCAGCTGGTAAAGCTGAGAGGCTTTGGCTTTCCACCACTCACTATTCATAAAAAAATCTACGAAGCTGCTAAGAAGAATGTCACAAACATAGTCCATTTAGCCAAATCATCCCACTACAGTACTAAGATCACAGAGAGTTCCAGCTGCAAAGAGCACTTCGAGATAACTAACAAACTAATGTCAAGGAACAAATGTACACCACTTCCAACAACCTTCTCTCCACTAGACCTACCAGATCAATTTGCAAATTTCTTCGATGACAAAATACAAACCATTAGAGATTCACATGACAGCACAATTTCAACTGATTCGTCACCATACAGTTATGATGCAGAATTTCAGCAACATCCGTTAGGAGCATTTGAACTTGTTTCTATTGATTTAGTATGGACAATCGTGATGAAAAGTGCACCAAAGTCTTGTGAACTTGATCCAATTCTGACATCACTGCTGCTTGAGTGCTCAGACCCAATATTGCCTTCACTAACTGATGTTATTAATATCTCTCTCTCTCATCAGGGGAATTCCCATCATTTTTCAAAACTGCCATTGTAAAGCCACTGCTGAAGAAACCAACACTGGACCATAACGATTTAAAGAACTACCGGCCAGTTTCTAATCTCCCATTCATATCAAAAACCTTAGAAAAGGTTGTTCTTACTCAACTTGTATCTCATTTGAATTCAAACAGTCTTTTAAACAATGTACAGTCTGCATATCGCCCTTGCCACAGTACGGAAACTACTCTTCTGAAAGTATTTAGTGACATACTCTCTGCTTTGGATAGTGGAAAGATTACAGTCCTCAATCTCCTATATTTATCTGCAGCATTTGACACAATAGACCATGATATATTACTTCACAGTCTCCAGCATGTATTTGGCATTCAGAAATATAGCCTTACAGTGGTTCAAGTCCTACTTAGTCAACAGGACACAAATTATATCTGCAAATGGAATACACTCCAGCCCAACTGACGTATGCTGTGGTGTTCCACAGGGATCTGTTCTTGGACCTGTTCTCTTCTTCTGTACACTCAGTCGCTCTCAAAAGTCATAGATCATCACCCAGTGTCGCACCAACTGTATGCTGATGACACCCAAATATACAAGTCTAGCCACCCAAATGAAGTTGATGCTACCATCCATGGAGTAGAGAAGTGCATTTCTGATGTGAAATCATGGATGACATGTAATGAGCTGCAGATGAATGATGATAAAACTGAGGCTATTCTGATCACAAAACAAAGACTTTCTCATTCACATCCTTTACCTCAGACAATAAATATCAGCAACACCAACATTAAATTCTCACAGTCAGTACGAAACCTAGGCGTTACTCTAGATAGTACTCTCACATTGCACCAACATGTCATGAACATATGCAAGGCTGCATATCCTGAATTGAGACGCATCAGTTCCATTCGTAAATATCTTTCAGTTGATGCCACTAAAACACTTGTGTGTTCATTAGTACTTTCAAGACTGGACTATTGTAACTCAATTCTGTCTGTCACAATATTTACTCCAGAAACTTCAAAAAGTTCAAAACACAGCTGCATAGATTATCTTTAGAGTACCTCAATCAGAGCACACCTTAATACTGCTCTGTACCCTACACTGGCTATAGATTCAATACAGAATCAAACACAAAATTTGTTCTCTGTGCTATGTTTCAATGACAGACTCCAGTCCAACATACCTATCCGGCCTCACCCATGTGTATACAGCAGCTGTAGTGTAGTCACATCATTATTGATGGTGTAAAACGCTTAGAGCTTCGAAAGATTAGGCGATATACAAAGTCCTCATTATTATTATTATTATTATTATTATTAAAGCAGACAATATTTACTGGTCAACTGACTGCATCTAAAAAGTGCTAAGCCCAGAAAACATGTTGATGGCTTTTGCTTTTTGATGTTTATTAAACTGTGAGAAACTTTTATCAACCACCACATTGTCTGCTGCTTGATTGTGTACGCTGTTAAAGAAGAAACACGTCGGCTTATGTTTGAGCAACGACTGTTTACAGAATTATTTGAAGACAACCACAAAGAAAACATAATGTTTATTTTGGCATAACACTTCAAGATGAGGAGGATGCATGAATGTTATTAAAGTATAACCGTTTGAGCCATCTATTTCAGTGTTGACGTTCAACTGTTTTTTTAAATTGAGTCAATTGTTTACGATACGTGCAGTGAAGGAGAAAATGACTAATTCATCCATGGAACAGGATTCCTTAAGTTAAATTGAATTAATATGAAGTAAAAAATTACTTTTGCATTTACCACTGTTCTGTAATTAAAGAATTAATGTATCGTAGAGTCGCAAACATTGTACATGTAGCTCTTTTCACCGGTTGTCACATGAGCAGGCATTTGTCCCAAGAGGAAAAATTCGCGAAAATCGCACGTTTCGGAAGCCGTAACTTCAGTTTGGTAAAACGTAGAAAAGTCAATCATGTCTTCATGAATACAAACTATCTCAGGAGTAAAACAAGCCATAGAGAATGGTCGCGTGCTTTTAAAGACGGAAATACCAGAAGGAAATCGAGGGTCATGGGTGGAACCAAGTATTTGGAAGTAATGTACCTTCTCTTTTTCTATAGTATTATAGAAAGGGTCCTATGTCAGAATGGGTCATGGGGGCAATCTAAGGCATTTTTTTTTCACTCTGTATAATTTTGTTCCTTTAAATTTCTGTTGTTGTGTGGGGTTTTTTCCACATCAAACTCGCGTCGAGCACCTGTGGATAAAAGGTGTCTTTTAAGTTCTAGCAAAATATTTACATTAATAACAAAAACTGGTCAATACCAATTTGTTATAATGGTCCTGAAATTGGTCATTAAATAATTTGTCTTGAGATATGTCTGTCTTTCTAAAAATTCGTTAAATTTGTAAATGTTTGCATCAATGTATACCCTGCTAAAGCTTTTCGCTTCATAACAATTGCTAAATTGCTCGACATTTGTCCGGAAGACATTTGTTCACGTCACTTCCGAGGCGGAACCTAAATTCTTTTTGGACTCTTTGCTAACCGGGCACCGTTCTCGAGCAATGTAGTTACCGGATCTTTCTTAAGCAAGAACTTCTACAGTATATTGGAAAAGTGTATTCATAAAGAAACAAATAAATAAATTGTCAGCATAATCCAATAATTAAAAATACTCGGCTAGTTACTAGTATCTCAGATGAAAATGAATAGTCATCTTATAAAGTTACTTTCACTTAACTTTCCCTGGCGTGAAAACCTGTATATTCACTTTCATAAAAACATTTTTAAAAATCTGAGGGTTTCGATACTTTTCCACTCTTTGTTTCTATATATGAACAATTTTAATTTAATACGATATATCTAGCTTTTTAATCTAATTTTGGGAGAAAACACTTACACATTCAAATTTACTCAAGAAACTATTACCTTTTTCTGATGAAGATAGACGTGTACTACTACCAACGGATACGTATAAAATAAAGTTGTACACTTGTGGTTTTAAATATTTAAAGGTATTTGAGACTGAAGACGGGAAAGATGGATATAGAAATAAAGATAATGCGGAATCAAATCTTTAATATTTTTATATAGTTATCATAGCTTTATGATAATATGCCAACCTCTCTATTTCGAAATGTTATTAAATTTATTAGTTTCCATTTTCGATTCCTGTGTTGGTCGGTTCATTCGTTTATTCGTTGATTCATTCATTGTTCAGTTACTGGTGTAATAATAATAATAATAATAATAATAATAATAATAATAATAATAATAATAATAACTAGTAGTAGTAGTAGTAGTAGTAGTAGTAGTAGTAGTAGTAGTAGTAGTAAGAAAAATGAAAGAAATACTCTTGAACTGATCCCGATATTAACTGTCTCCAATTCATCACCATCTTGGTAAAGAAAGAGTGTTTTGTACTGACCTGTTAATGGCGACGCATTGGGAGGTGGGATTGAGAAGGGATAAATGCCACTAAGTGTCAGGTGAACGGGTACTGTCAATAGCTCTTTCTCAGCTGAAATTTTCATAGAAATTCAAATTCACCTGAGTGTAACATGAGGAATTCTTTATAAAACTTATATTTAGAATTAGGGAGGGATGTTGGTAATTGACAACAAAAACTGTTCGATGTAGCAAAGTAGACGTACCACTAAACAACATTGTCACCGGATGCCTTGGTAGAGGCGTCACTAAGGAACACACCCCTCGGGCTCCTCCTACCCTCGCGCTGTCACTGTGAAATCATGACCGCATACTTTTAACTCATGTGGGAAGTGCATCAAAATTTACATTTGAATATAATTCAAGAGTCGAATTCCGCAACAAGGAAGAGTTATCTTTTCATAGCGTACATTGTCCCGTACAGTAATCAAGAAGAAGCACACGGACTATTACAAGCATCGAGACGAATGACATGAGTAACTTCAGGGAAATCGGCAGGAAAATAATAGGAGTGGGGAGGAATTACAGGTCAGATAGTTTTATGCTAGATATTTTAGTAGAACAGCACAATTTTGTTCCAAATATCAGATTGATTTTTAGGCTTTATAGTTGCAACGGCACATAGGGCGCAGCTGAGTTCAAGAGGTGGGCCTATGCGGAGTTAACTCCCTTGAAAGTGTGGACCCAGTTTACCGATCGCTTGTAACCTTGACATTCTGATGGAGTGTTTAACTATGGAAAATAAAATAAACTCTATTCTTCATTTTATGTTAGTAAACCGGAAGTTTCGTTTTGATGTTTTTAAAAACCAACGTGAATATTGCATACTAATCAAAATAGAAAAGAATATTAATTAACACAAGAAGAAATTAGTTGCACCTCAGTTTCCTTTATCTATGTGAATTAGAGCAAAACGCACTTGTTTTAAACCTCTGCTGTTCGTTTAAACCTTTAATATTTTCATCCTCATGACGTGCAGATTTCCTACACCAAAGAGACCCAGAGTTGTTAAAAGTTCGTACTTTCGACCTAAACTTTTGTGAATATCGAACTCGACTGGTAGATTTTCGCTGGTTGGACGTAGTCAAGAATCGGGTTTCACTAACATTTATGTATTTGATAAGTTCGTTAGCTAATTTATAATATTGTGACAGTTAAAGACATGCAATAATATTTTATCAACAGAGCCCATGCTGCGGAACTTGGAAACCAAGTGCCGACGAAACCGATTCTGTTTCTTAAACCGACCTCATCCTATATAAGCCAAGGGCAAAAAATCAAGGTAAGCCGACGAACATAAAGCTAGAAGGAAAAAAAATTGTCGGAGGAAAGATGTGATCTGTGTGTTACATATGAAAATCACATGTTTCACTTGATTCATCTCTGTCTTTCACGTGCCTATTAATATTGAAATATTGAACACACGTCTCACGAATCAATACAAAGTATGTCGCACAACATGTGAAACAAACGAAAATCATACATATCATATATGCAGAAGTTTTGTTTTCTGTTTGCTAAGTGTGTACGCTTTTCATATTACGATTGTGGTGGGACGTACTTATCCTCGTAACTATTATATAAAAATTACCTTATTTTTTGGCTGTATTATAATTTTTAAAACCATGAGAATTAGAAAGAAAATAAATAAAATTGACGCAAAAATCCACAAATAAAAGAATCCATAACTTCGTTGCGCATGTTCTGATACTCCAAGGAGCGCGCACTGTTTTTTTTTTAAAAAATAATCTTAAAGCATATTTATTAATCCATGCAGTCTGAGATCATATAATGTTTGATTTACGGTCAGCGTAAAATATTTTCTTTTTAAATAGTTTAAATATTTGAAATTTTACTTTAGTTGAGAGAGAGAGAGAGAGAGAGAGAGAGAGAGAGAGAGAGAGAGAGAGAGAGAGAGAGAGAAAATCATCTGCAAATTTACAAGAAACTTCACAAATGATGGAATTTGTTGTGCGAATTTACGCATTCAGACGCAAATCCGAAGACTTGTTGAACAATCGGCATATATGTTGCCATATACTCAGATAAATCAGCTACCCAAAACTGTTCATGATTATGTACTATGTTTGTGTGACTCATAAATAGTCAGTTAGTATTAACACAGAATAAGAGAGGTGTTGATTTGTGAAACTAGTCACCCTCAATCTGATTGCAATAATTTTTCCCGTTTCAGATACCGAAAGGTTGTACCTCTCTCCACCACGAGGTCGAACTTGGCGTCGTGATCGGCAAGCATGGAAATAATATACAGGAGACGAAGGCAATGGACTACGTATCTGGGTACCTTTTAGCACTGGACATGACAGCACGAGATTTTCAGGACGAGGCGAAAAACAAGGGTCAGCCCTGGTCATTAGCAAAGGGGTTTGATACTTCGTGTCCAGTAAGCGAGTTTATTGACAAATCCAAAATTAAGAATCCTGAACAAATCGGGCTTTGGTTGAAAGTGAACAACACCATGAGGCAAAATGGAAACACAAAGGATATGATATTTAGTGTACCTTACCTCATCAGCTACATTAGTCAGTACTTTACTCTTGAGGCCGGGGATATCATCCTCACAGGCACGCCATCTGGTGTGGGACCTGTCACGGCAGGGGACGTGATTGAAGCAGGACTCGCAGATTTAGTATCCATTAAGTTTGAAGTAGAGAAAAAAGGCCCGTAGTTTTGTAATATCTTTAGGACGAATCTTCTTATTGCGAAACAACCATACAAACAGAATGTGTTGCTACACTTGCTGCTATGCAGAATTTTTTCTCATTTGTTTATATTCGGACATAATCCATATATTCTGATATAATCCAAGTATGTTAACATTCTTGATTTTTCCGTGGAGATCAATGAAATATGAACGGTGTAGTTCAATGTATGTGATCGAACAGTGGCTTTGTAAAACGAGTTTCATGATGAAAAAGAATAAATGGTTACATATATATTGTATTGTGCATTATGTTTTAACATAATGACCTTTTATGACACCGTATCTGCCGTAGGTGTTGACCTTTATGATAAATCAAAATTTGAAGTAGAATTGCGCAAACATTGCACAAATACGGGCTTTCCTGTTTGTATGTATCATCCAATTAAATGCAGCATTAACGAAAATACCTTTTGCATCCAAATAAACGTAATGATTCGCTTGAGAGTAAACTTTAATTGTTTTATATTGTTACGTGCTTAGGCTCGAATAAGCAGCAACACAGAAAGAGTGAAAACTAACAAGCTTGTATAACTTTAACAATGAATTTATTAAGTACAATTATTTTCATAAAATAAATAAACTTACAGTTTTAGAGAATCAAATCCAACATTAATCCAATATAGAATTCACAAAAATAATCCACTAATGGAATTGCAAGTCCTAATAAATAAATGTTCTAATAGTTCCAGGTTCGAATCTTGATGATGTAAACCAAAATGGCTGACAATGTCACGTGGTACAGTTCTTGTTTTTAATCATCCAAATGAATATCATAAACATATGTCCTTTTCCAGATAAATAGAATAATTCTTCTTTTTCAATGAATTGACACAAGTCCAGAATAATATTAACACTCAAACATAAATACACAACCAATAACTTACAGCCCAATAATTCTACTAAAGTTAGCCTCCAAAACACAGCTATATATATGTAATTCCCTCGTAAACAAGAGGAATCATGTAATTTTCTAGAAATTGATAGAAGGTCATGGAAGGTCACTGCCTTCACTAAAAATCACATACTCTAGATTTTCTTACCCCTAAGAACTAAAAATAGAATGTTGTCCTTAAAATTAACCAATGAAATTGAAGACCTGTTGACAATGTCCAAAGCAAGGTCAGGAACTAGACCACTGTAAGCCAAGGTCAGCCTGTTTATCAGTAAAGTCCAGGTCAAATGAATTTTCTAGAAAAAATCTCCCAATTAATGGATATTAAAACCTAAATGATAAATTTGGATTTAACAATTAAAAAAAATAATTTAAATCCAATAGCCGTAACAATATTTACAAAAAAAAAACATTTACCTCGCTACAGCATGTGCTGTTGTTATGTATAATATCATATTTCGTTTTCATTTTTAATTTTTTTCCGCCGAAGTTAAATCATTCTTTAACTTTTTCAGCCCCAAGAAACTTATTAGTAACACTGTTGCTGTGCCCCAGCCACACTAAGCTGTGACTAGCTGCTTGTGCCCCAGAGTGTTTTACCTGTTTGGAATTTTTTTAGAAATCATGCACATGCCTTCACATTTACTTTAATTTCTCTTCTTGTATCCAATATTAATCCATGAAAATTTCACCAAATAATCCAAAGTAATTTGTCTACACAGTGATGTATTTTTCTTTCTATTTTTCCAAGTCTTTCACAATTTATATATACTTTTATTTTTTACAAAATTATGTGCAACATTATTAGGAATATCACATCATCAGCACTTAATTCCATTAAAATAAACCAGGAAAATTTAATATGTGATATGGTTTGAAACAATTTGTACATACATTACTTGACAATGTTCACATCCAGTTTTTGGTTAAGATAGAACTTTGTTCAATAAACACATTTTGCAGGTTGGATACTACGTTTGTTTGGTGATACCAACATGCATTTTTAGGCATATGGATTGGTTTTGTTTCCGATGTCCGTGTACAGTTTCTGTCTATTTGTCATTGTATGTTGTAGGTCCAGGATTCATGCCACTAAAATCATGGACAGAAGACGATCACTCCAATCTGCTAGATTGGCAGAAACTCTTTCATTTTTGCTATCAGCATCCGCTTTTTCTGACTATTCAATCTCAAGAATCTTCAATGTCCCATTCGAAATCTCGCAAATTATCCAACTGTCGAACATATCTCTCCTCTAATTACTCAACATTTTCGAGATCAAACCCGAGAAACTCTTCATTCTCGCCCTCACCACCATCAAAAACCACTCGTGCTTCAGCCATCATTTTACGATTTTTTAAGAGAAAAAAAAACGCGTGTATTGAAACGGATCCCAAGTAGCAATCCTTGGTTTCCGAACATTTAATGTTTGCCCAAACGAATGTAAATTCATTTCTGATTGGCTATAAGTGGGTCTGATGCTAGAAAAAGCCCCATTTGTAACCAATCAGAGACTTTCTCTCGATCATACATTCGGACCGCGGAGCGGTACGGGCCATTGAATGCAGTCGAAAAACTTCACGAAAAGGCGGTATCGACCGTTGAATGCAGAAACTGGATTACGCGTAAAGGCGGCATCGGGGCCGATGCCGCCTTTACGCGTAATCCAGTTAAAAAGGAAAGCATCTTTAGTAAGTAAAGTTAATGTGATAAAGTTTGACATGTTCCTCATTGTGTATAATAATAATAATAATAATAATAATAATAATAATAATAATAATGTGGATTTTGTATAGCGCCTTATCTTTAGAAGCTCTAAGCGCTTTACAACATCCATAACAATGACTACACTACAGAAAAACAAAAAACAAACAACATGAAATTGGAAAACTTAAATATATGCTGAAAACATATAAGGTAAAAAAATGATTAGGTCTCTAAGTTTGTCGAGAAAGGCGAGTTATAAGAGCACTCATAAAAGGGACCACTGTATCTTTGTGTCTAATTTCAATGGGCAATTCATTCCACATCACAGTGCCCTGGTATGCAAAAGAACGTTGTTCATATGACTTTGTTTTCATAGTGGGAACAATGAGTAAACGATTGTCATAAGAGGTGCGTAAGTATCTTGCTGGTGTATATACATGGTTGAGGCCGGATAGGTATGTTGGACTGGAGTCTGTCAGTAAAACGTAGCAGAGAACAAATTTTGTGTTTGATTCTGTATCGAATAGATAGTCAGTGTAGGGTACAGAGCAGTGGTGAGGTGTGCTCTGATCGAGGTACTCTAAAGATGGTTCGAACAGTTGTGTTTTTAACTTTTTGAAGTTTCTGGAGTAGATCTTGTGACGAACCGGACATAATTGTGTTACAATAGTCCAGTCTTGAAAGTACTAATGAACACACAAGTGTTTTAGTGGCATTGACTAAAAGATATTTGCGAATGGAACCGATGCGTCTCAACTCATGATATGCCGCTTTGCATATGTACATGACATGTTGGTGCAATGTGAGAGTACTGTCCAGAGTAACATCTAGGTTTCGTAATGACTGTGTAAATTTAATGTTGGTGTTGCTGATATTTATTGTCTCAGGTAAAGGATATGAATGAGAAAGTCTTTGTGTAGTGATCGGAATGGCCTCAGTGTTATCACCATTCATCTGCAGCTTGTTACGTGTCATCCATGATTTCATATCAGAAATGCACCTCTCAACTCCATGGATGGTAGCATCAACTTCACTTTGGTGGCTAGACTTTCATATTTGGGCGTCATCAGCGTACAGTTGGTGAGACACTGGGTGATGATTTATGACTTTTGAGAGCGGCTGAGTGAAACTAACAAACTAATGTCAGGGAACAAATGTACACCACTTCCAACTACCTTCTCTCCAGAAGACCTTCCGGAACTATTTGCAAATTTTTTCTGTGACAAAGTACAAACTATTAGAGATTCCCTTGACAAGACAATTTCAATTCACTCGTCACCATACAGTTATGATAAAGAATTTCAGCGACAACCATTATGAGCATTTGAACCTGTCTCTATGGATTTAGTACGGACAATCGTTATGAAGAGTGCTCCAAAGTCATGTGAACTTGATCCAATTCCAACATTACTGCTGCTTGCGTGCTTAGACCCAATATTGACATCACTAATTGATGTTATTAATTACTCTCTCTCTCTCTCTCTCTCTCTCTCTCTCTCTCTCTCTCTCT
Source organism: Unio pictorum (assembly GCA_030141615.1). Classification (NCBI taxonomy): domain Eukaryota; kingdom Metazoa; phylum Mollusca; class Bivalvia; order Unionida; family Unionidae; genus Unio; species Unio pictorum. The sequence goes on from JARLTB010000122.1 coordinate 16,117,520, forward strand.
CTCTCTCTCACTCACACACACACACACACACACACACACACACACACACGATGTTTTAAAACTGCCATCGTAAAAAACCTGCTGAAGAAACCAACACTTGACCATAACGATTTAAAGAAATACCGCCCAGTTTCTAATCTCCCGTTCATAAAAAAAAATCTTAGAAAGATTGTTCTAACCCAGCTTGTATCTCATTCGAATTCAAACAGTCTTTTTAGCAATGTACAGTCTGCATATCGCCCTTGCCACAGTACTGAAACTACTCTTCTAAAAAGTATTTAATGGCATTCTCTCTGCTTTGGATAGTGGAAAGATCCCAGTTTTCACCCTCCTTGATTTGTCTGCAGCATTTGACACACAGTAGAGCATGATATTTGTATCGTGATTCGATTGACTCAGGAACGGAGTTGGAAAATAGTTCCCGATATTTTGGTGTTTGAATTCATAATTTGTATTTTATCGTGTTTTAGTACTGATGTTACTCTACGGAATCCTAAGACGGATAAGCCATGCACTTTCGAGGTTGAAAATCATTTATAAAGTTGTGATGCAATATGAAGTTGGGATATTTTATGGCTGCTTTTTGATCGGAGGAAACTTATTTAGTCTTTGCGCGTTGTTAGAACGTCCAGTTGACAGCGATTTGTTATCCAGAGGTCCTTTGAAAAAAGGGAAAAACAAGGGACATGGGGCAAAACCCACGCGAGTGTTTGATTCACTCAGTATCCCTTTGAGTATAACAACATAGTTACAGATAAGGTATCACGGTACCAATTGTTTTTCCATAGACCTCAATGCTAATATTTGGAGAGATAAATATATTTTCTATCCTAATTTAGCATGCATCTCACACACTGTTATAGAGAACAATGTTAGATTGTCAATTTGATGATGACAAAACTAGGTACTCCATTGCATTTAAGAGAGATAACTCTGCTGGAACTAGACAGGGGTATGAGTTATCTAGTCACAACATACCTATTTTCAGTCATGTCTATGACATTTTCAAAAAATCATAAAAAATACAAAATATGATCTGTATAGGAATTAACATAAATTCACATGTTGCCAAGAGGCTAAACTATTTTTTAAGCCTAACAGAAAGTACAACTCTTGCATAATCCACCAATCAAAGCTTGTCTTGTCCTTTATTACTGCCTGCAATGGACCCTACACTTTAAGCACCGCCCACCTGGTCATGCGCAATTGGTACCGTTATACCTATAGCAAACCTTGATTTTTCCAATAATCTGTGAAATAGCTCGGGACTATATAACTAACAAGTGTACTTAGTCTCGCTTGTCAAAAACAATTTTATGAAGTACTAAGCTATGTTTTATATGATTGTGTATAGAAATGTTATTCAGCTGTTTTAACTCCTGTTTTAATACGTTTGCTTCACTATCAAACTCATCTTTTGAAATAAAATGAATTCTTTTAACTATGAGTTGTGTTTTATTCATATTAGCACTTATCATACTTCACTTTGGTGATATGGGATAAATCACATTATGTCATATTATGTAATAGTAAGGTCAAAGGTCAATGCACTAGTTAGCATGTACCAGTTCTACTCTTAAAGAGACATTTTGATAGAAAGTAAAGGACTTATATTTGTGTCACAAACACAGAAAGTAACAACAAGGACAGGTGGACATGGCCCAATCTAATTATAAAGTATTAGCTTTGAACACTTTACACTGTCTGCATATGCAAGAGGTCACTAACCTCTAGTCCTCACACAAAGGTCAAGCTACCCAGCCTCTTTGTCATACAAATAGAAAGCTTCCCTCCTTTCTGTAGTGCATACAATTGATGCAATAAGCCAATCTGACACCAAATAAAGTAGATAACAGCTTTTGTAAGGGGTTATCATGGATTTGTGTGTGAAAATGTTTACTTGAATACAGAAAAAGGCTAAAGTTTAACAATGAGTATAGTGAGTCCAATGGATTTAAAAACAGGAGAAAAGTGTGTATCTAAATGGGAGATGTAGCGTATGATAATGGAATTAAAGGAGACAAAAGCAGCAATGAGAAAAATGAGAAGTGAGAGCTTGATAACATTATCTTGGAAAATATAGGGCAGCAGTGGATCATAGGTGCAAATACAATTCCAAGGCACCTGTGCTATAACATCCCTTACAGGCACCAAATATCAGGTGACATGGTGTTCATTCCTAGCTAATATAAAAGGGTGAATAATGTAGATAATATAGATGCATATAAGTTATATTTCTTCTAAATAAGAAATTAACAATAATGGGCTTCTGTTAGACAGGAAAAAAAACAACAAACAAAGCATGTTTGATCAGTTTTCAAACTTTTAAACTTTACTGGGAAAAATTATTAAAGTAGTTCTAGTTCAATTTGCATCAAGACCAAGGGCTAATATGATAATTCACAAATCTTCTCTTGATTTTCATAAAAACTCACTTAAATTGTGGGTTTTTATCTATTGAAATGTATGTCTGGTGTAAGGGAGATAACTGAATGATATACATAAGGTGTGGTCTTTTTATTTTATGCAATATATTATACATGTACTATAGATGAGTTCAAGAACACATGTATTACTTCAATGCAATTAAATTATTCAAAAATGCATTACTGATAAAGCGAGAACCTAAAATCCAGGCAACTATATGTGGTAGAGACCTCAAGAATGATTATCTAACTAAGGAATCGCATGTTCATTTCTCAAGGCACAAAAGTTTACAAGAAAAAGAAGACAATTAGAGCAGGACAATTCAAATCAAAATAAAAAGAAATACCATATCTTTAATAAATTACCTAAAATACTCATACCAGAATAGTCTTTATGATACAAGTGAACTATCTACAAGAGGACCAAAAGTGTCCTCTATTCCTGGTCTATGACATGCTTTAGAAGAACAAGAGAGTTGCTTTTTATCCATGATTTTTCATCTTTTGCGCATAAAACAGTCAATATTTGGCTAAAATTAACTAAATTAACTTTACATAACTTATGTTTTTTGCTTGTATGCTAATCTTGAAGCTGACTACACAGACACAAAGCCATCAGTCTATATATGTTATAAGTATAGTTACAAAAGCCTCATTCCAAAGCTAATGTGTCTTATTTTCTGAAGATTTTATACATTTTCTATGTAAAAGTCTGTCAATATTAGACAAAAACTTCTCAATATCCATTGTTTAACCAAATGACACTATGACAGTATATAAATGATGGCTATGTATACTCGGTGCTATGGATACACTGTGAAGCTGGTATTATCTTTTAGGTATCACGGTACCAATTGTTTTTCCATAGACCTCAATGCTAATATTTGGAGAGATAAATATATTTTCTATCCTAATTTAGCATGCATCTCACACACTGTTATAGAGAACAATGTTAGATTGTCAATTTGATGATGACAAAACTAGGTACTCCATTGCATTTAAGAGAGATAACTCTGCTGGAACTAGACAGGGGTATGAGTTATCTAGTCACAACATACCTATTTTCAGTCATGTCTATGACATTTTCAAAAAATCATAAAAAATACAAAATATGATCTGTATAGGAATTAACATAAATTCACATGTTGCCAAGAGGCTAAACTATTTTTTAAGCCTAACAGAAAGTACAACTCTTGCATAATCCACCAATCAAAGCTTGTCTTGTCCTTTATTACTGCCTGCAATGGACCCTACACTTTAAGCACCGCCCACCTGGTCATGCGCAATTGGTACCGTTATACCATAAACAATAAACTGTGGATAGAAAACTTAGGTTTAATTAATGCTGAATTACACTTTTTATCAAAATACCAAAACAAATCAGTTATGATCTAAGATTAATCCCAAGTACTGTTACTAAGACCCATCTTTTGACATTTGTTAGCAATCTGATCTGTAATAAGTCTGAAGAGGTAATCAGAAAACATCAAGGTTTTTATATTTCGCGTTCAATTTAAGGAGATTACTGTACAAATTATGTATATTCTGTCATATGTATATGATTGTATGACCTACCACCATTTCTCGAATGCGGGAGGTCGCGGGTTCGGAACCCGGCCGACTTGTACCAAAGACATATAAATATAGTACCAACAACTGTCTCGCTTGACGCTTATCATTAAGAGGTCAGTGTTAGGACTGACTAGTCGGCCCGGTGTCAGGATAATGTGAATGGGTGGGGCATAATACAATATGTCTGCGACATGATGTCCCAGTGCTAGACATCACTATAAACTGTCATATTGCAGACATCGTAGCGATGACTAATCGTTAACAACCCCAAATATAAACACCATACTATAGAAAAATACGAATGTTCGTGTTTACCCAATCAAATATTTTCTTCTTTGTACAAGTTTGTGCATGGTCTAATGGCCCTATACGACAACTATAAAAAATGTATTCCTATTCCTCATGTGAAATTGTATATTCATTTTCCTAAAACATTCATTAACTAGGAAAGTCCCTTTCCATCCTATATTGCAAATATTAAATTGTTTTGAAGAAATACGATCTATCTATCTATCTATCTATCTATCTATCTATCTATCTATCTATCTATCTATCAGATAGATCTATCTGTGATGTTATTCTTTGCTTGGTCAGTTTATTCGTTCATTCATGCGTTCGTTCGTTCACGATTTCCCGCAAGAACTACAGGTAATTCTACCATTAAATGCTCTCACATCTGCCTTTCTTACCCTTCATTTTGATCTATAAAATGCATCAAAATTTGTGTTATTGTCCATTACTCTGAAAACTTTTTATATATGTAATGAGGGATACGTGTATACACATACAAGTGCTTTTGTCAGAATTTACTTATTAAAGATAACAGATTAAAGATCCTCATCGGTAGTACGTTATTCGGTGCAAATAATATCTCCTAGTTTCAAATATGCTCCTTTGGATTCATTGCCGCTATTGCAAAGATGCCCCCTAATAAACACCTGTCTCTAAGAAAATTCTTAGCTGGAAGAATGATGGATCATTTCTCAAACTATTTATTTCAGTCTTTTTCTTCAAAGGATAAAATTTGTAATTAATTAAAGATCGTTTGTTTGTTTGTTTGATTAGGATTTTTAACGTAGCTTTAAAAAATTTTCAGTCATATCGCTACGATGTCTGCTGTGAGGCAGTTTATAGTGATGTCTAGCACTGAGGCATCATGCCGCAGACATGTAGCATGATGTCCCACCCAGTCACATTATCCTGACACCAGGCCGACCAGTCCTAACACTAACCTCTTAATGCTGAGCGTCAAGCGAGGCAGCTGTTAGTACCATTTTTGTAAGTCTTTGGTATGACTCGGCCGGGGATCGAACCCGCGACCTTCCGCTTCCGCGGCGAACGCTCTAACCACTAGGCCACCGGAGCGGTTAATTAATTAAAGAAACGGCTTAGTAAGAGTAACATGTGGGTACTTTTTATGTACTTTTATAAATTCATATATTTGTTATAATTTATCGCCATGTGCATGAAGTGATGAAAACTATTATATTTAGGCATCATAGGAGTACGGACTACATGCAAGCTTTACATACCTCCGAAACTTAAAGAGCTTAAAAATGTGCAAAAATACGTTCCTCCGAAACTGAACATTAGACAACGAAAGTGCTGCATTGAGCATCTGCAATTTTACGCTTCCATAAACACATAACATATTGGTTTACGAAGAACTGCGCATAATTTAAATTATAATTAGGATATATATTAGATTGACTTTTTTAAAAGTCACGAAAATAAACAAGTTAATTAGGCTACGTGATTGGACCTAATTTGTTATTCTTAATATACAGACGTTATCTCCGAGTTGGAAGGCATAGGGACAATATCCCTAAATGCATAGTTACATCGCCAGATAACGTATGTTCTTACTAATCGACTTCTGTGCAGTGCGAGTATTGCCAGTGTCAAGACGATGGACATGAGTAACTTCAGAGACATTGGGAGGAAAATAGTAGGAGTGGGGAAGAATTACAGGTCAGATAGTTTAAGACTAGTTATTTTAGTAGAACGGTACAATTTCCTTCAAAATTTCATTTTGATATTTAGGCTTACTTGTACAATCGCAGCACACGTACAGTATGTCTCAAAGTTTAAGAGCTAGGTCAATACGAACTAACTATTGAACTCTTGACCTAGTTTGCTGATAATAACAGTTCATGACACAAATTTTCATATAATCTGAACACTACCAAACTGAATGACATTTTAACTCAATGAAACTAAGCTAAACTCGGTGTCCTTTCTTTCCCTATTAGGCAACCTTAAGTTTTCTTTTCGTTTTGGTGGGATTGTTTTGTTGGGGGCTGGAGAGGATGGGGAGTTAGTTAACTGGAGAACTATTATTCGATACTACTGTAGTCTGCATTTCATTTAATTTTTGAGGTTAGCATTATTAAATGTCAATAAGGATAGCTAATTAATTTCGTGAACGAACTATTTCAACATCGTTCGAATTGACATAGAGCGTAACACACCGCATTCAATACATTCTAAAATAGTGTGGTCTTTTTACATAAAATGTTTTGATGCAATCATGGCCTATGTAAGAGTCGATTTGTTTACTAAGTAGTGAGCAACGTTTCTATTCGGAAAACTTAGTCATTTTATTTACTGATTTATAATTTCTAACCTGATTGTCACCAGGGGGTCACGAACACTCTCAACTGCTGGTGTTTCGAATCAAATGAGAGTTTCTTTGGTAACACGGTCGCCATATTTACATCGCCGATTCTGTTTTCAAGCAAAGTAGTCTTTTGATAATCTCATTAATTCTTTAGTTAAATCTCTTTGAACAAACATATACAAGAGTTTCTCCTTTTAAATTGTTTAATTTGTTTTAGAAGTATTAAAACTAGACATTTGCAAATACGCGGACTACACATCTCGTTCTGAAATGAACTATTCAAGACACCAGAAAAGGAAAATTAGCAATCTGTCTTCGCTGTTTACATGGAGAGCATCCGTTTACTTTAAAACTCCAATAAGTCTACAGCGTTTGCGACTTCTTGGCGACATTCAGGTTATAGATTATAAGTTAATGAATGAAATTAATAATTTGTGTGTATTTTCTACAGCCCTAGTGCTTTCCGTTTTTAAAATTGGTTGGGGGTGGGGTAGGGGGTTACAAACAAACAGGATAGTGTGAGAATAGTATAGTAAACATTCGCAGGTTGAATATTGTCGAAAATCTGGTCACACTAATCACTTATGTTTTCGATCTTGCTGTGTTCATTAGTTCACATCGATGTATACGCGTTCTAATATTGATTTTGCTCACACCTAAGACAGATCCCGCGCTGCGGAGCTTGGAAACCAAGTGCCGACGAAACCGATTCTGTTTCTTAAACCGACCTCATCCTATATAAGCCAAGGACAAAAAATCAAGGTAAGCCGACGAACATTAAGTTAGTGAATAAATAATGTGTCGGAGGAAAGCTGGAGTTATTTCGATAATTTAAATTAGACTGATGTGTATTCTTTCACTTTCATTATTTTAAGAAATATTTCACAAATAAAGATGGAAACTCTGTTTTGTCAAATGAATAGAAGTACTGCACGCGATGAATAAAAGAACAATACATAATGATGGATAACTTTAAAGTTTACTGCTGTCCGTTCACAACATGGACAAATGTTGACTGTGGCAACCTTTAAGAACGTACCTACAACACAAGAGTAATACTTGCGTACCAATGACGCATGTGCGTACCAATGACGCATGTGTGTACCAATGACTAAGCGATAGAATTATTGAGATTTCAAACTGAACCTAATAAAATAGTTAACAGAACCAAACTTTTGTGGAATACGATCGCGATAACACCATTCTACAAAATAAAACGTTTTAAAACAATTGTGAATAAATATTACTGGCTTACGTTTATAATTTCAGGTTACATTTCAGATATATTAGTTACATGTGTGTTCTATATATAATCAGTGTGCTTTTTAATGTAAGACACTATACAACTGTATTTCACATATGTGTCAGATATTTGCGGTTCAGCTGTGTGAGTTACATGTAGAATCTCTTTGAAATTGATGACTTGTATGTTCCTCGTATGTAATCGTGGTATCGTTAAGAACGGCCTTGAACTTATCGGTCATTGCTTACACGTGGTTTGGCGTGTATACAGAAGTTATATAACTTGTGTATTGATATCACCTGTGGTTACATTTGAATGATTCACTTGAATGATCTATGTATCTTTCATATCTGTATTCATCTTGAAATATTTTAAACATGTGTGAGATGTACGTTCCAGGCATCGATAGTGAGTTGCTTCACCTTTATCTTCTTGTTATGTTTTGACGGATTATGTGGCATTAGGCGGAATGCTGACCAGGGTTAAGGTGAAACAGGCAATGTTAAAGGTAGTCCGATAAATCCCCCACCCTGAAAACTGTGTTGATACTGATGGACGATATGTGGATTTGATGTCATCCTGTTCATTAAATTCAACAATTTTGCTGCATGCAAATCTCTCCGGAACAAACATGCGTACACTTAAAATACATACCGGGAATTGGTGACAGCCATATCAGGCGCAAAATTCGAAATGGTCACATGACAGATGGTTGTGCTTCTGCACTTGGATTTACAAGTCACCAAAAAATAGGATTTGCTCTTGAAATATAATGTTCATATTACCAAAAGAACCTTTCAGCCGACGATAGCTCCACAGCTGCGAGAAATACTGGCAAGTGTATCAAATGTAGACCAATGTGAGCAGCCAGAATTGGCAACAGATTTAAACAAGCGTTTAATGAATAAGCGATATCAGCTCCTAAATCGAAAATAAATATTATCACTCGGGAGAGGCCGATTCTTCGGCCAATGTGAAAAGTACCTTTTTTTAGTCCATATAAACAGTGTGATCTTAAAAGGGTTCCTCGGTCACCCAGGAAACAGCCGAATTGCACTGCTGCTACGGTCCATTGAAAAGCGGCCCCATGGTGTGAGCCGCAGGTCTGCAGCTATAAGATCACGGTGTATATCATGCGTGCTGCTTTCCCGCTCGCCAATAGCAACGGGACGTAGAAATATCTGATGAGCGAGATGAGTAGTGCCATGACTTGAGCGTGAGTTGCGTTTAAGTGAGGGAAACTGCGCTGTCTCATTCACCCAGGCCTATCTCAAAATCCAGTGGCATGACAGTTTCAAGACATCTAGAGACAGATACGGATGCAGTGTATTATGGCCGTTAGTTCTTACTGCACCTGCACTGAAGCCATGTACTATGTTTTCCATCTGCCTTCGCAGCTTGGGGATGGGCATATCTACTGGTCCACCAAAAAGGACTTACCCGAGGGAACCAGGTCAATCTATTCACACTGCGTCAGCAGCCACATCTGGTGCCATTTACTGTTATTCTTGGATGCAGCGGACGCTTGGCTTGACAATATGTCAGATATTATGTAACATATGTCGCACACCATGTGAAATCATACGTCTCACATATGCAGAGTTTTCGTATTCTGTTTGTAGCATAGCGTGCGCCATTTAATAATATGTCGCTTGACGATTTTGTTGAACAACATGACCACGAGAACTTGAAAAAAAAAACAAAAAAAAAACAAATTCCTAGCGAAAATCCACAAATTCTGATACTGATACTCAAGGAGCCCCCCCCCCCCCGACTTTTATTCGTACATCATATTTATTTTTCCATGCTGTCTCAATGTAAAATAAAGATAGCAAATAGTTTAAAGATTTGAGTTTTCACAATTATTGAGAGAGAGAGAGAGAAAACAAATCCCATGACTCGTTGAAAATTTAGTAGTCTCATAAATCAACGTTCTAAATCTGTGTTGATGGACTATCAGTTTGACCCATAAAGTCTTTTTTTATCAACACAGATTAAAGCTAGGGTTGATTTATCTAACTAGTCAGCCTCTATCACTTTCAATTTTTTTTCCCGTTTCAGATACCAAAAGACTGTACCTCTCTATGCCATGAAGTCGAACTTGGGGTCGTTATTGGCAAGCATGGAAACGATATCCCAGAGACGAATGCAATGGACTACGTATCTGGGTACATTTTAGCACTGGACATGACAGCACAAGATTTCCATGACGAGGCGAAAAACAAGGGTCAGCCCTGGTCATTAGCAAAGGGGTTTGATACTTCGTGCCCAGTAAGCGAGTTTATTGATAAGTCCAAAATTAAGAATCCTGAACAAATCGGGCTTTGGTTGAAAGTGAACAACACCATGAGGCAAAATGGAAACACAAAGGATATGATATTTAGCGTACCTTACCTCATCAGCTACATTAGTCAGTACTTTACTCTTGAGGCCGGGGATATCATCCTCACAGGCACGCCATCTGGTGTGGGACCTGTCACGGCAGGGGACGTGATTGACGCAGGACTCGCAGACCTGGTATCCATTAAGTTTGAAGTAGAGAAAAATGGCACGTAATGTTGCATTATCTTTAGGACGAGCTTTCTGTTTCCGAAATGACCATATATAAACAGAATGTGCTGTTGTCCTTGATGTTATAAAGAAATTTAAAAAAAAATTGTAACATCCAGATTGATGTAATCCTAGCATGTTAGCATTATTGGTTTCTACGTGGAGATTTATGAAGTATAGACACAATATTTTGATATCTGTGATCTTATAATGACTTTATAAAAATGAAATTCACAGTAAAACGAAGAAATGGTTAGATTTGTTTTTATTGTGAATTAGATTCGAAGTTAATGCCCTTTTATAACTATGTTTTTGGTGTAAGTGTTGACCTTTATATAAATCATATCTCGTTGATAGCTTCATCAAAACGTTAAGCAGAATGCTAAAAGCGGTTTATACATATATGCCTTCCTACTTTTATTCATAATCCGATATCTCTAATATCAAGGAAACAAACCTTGACTTGAAAAGCGCATTGTAATCATTAACTTGAGAGTATATTTTACTTATTATATAAAGATCGTAATCCTTAAAATTTATCTGTCATCAACATTTTGCTTTTCGTCACGTATACCATCATATTTCCTTTTGATTCTTAATTTTACATCTGCCGATATTTAAAAACGCACACTTCAATATTGGCTGATAAAACATGAAAACAACGTCAATGTGATCCGTGGACCGACGTCGTGGCAGATTACAGGAATGTTGGATATTTCAGGTCATAAAGTGTTACGTAATCAGGTAGGATGAAATTAGGGACACGAGGTTTCAAATCAGCGGGTCATGAAAGGATAGCCACTTGCCAATCAGACACGGCTTCATTGATTGATTATGAACATAATGTCTTAGTCAAGTCTGACTTTGCAAAATTTTATAATTATTTTGCGCAGTTAAAATGAATCATATACGTCCACTGATGTGATAGCGATTTTTTCAACCTGTGAGTGTTTTCTCATACTACTTTGCTCTGGAATACAGTATGACATACAACTATGTCGGTTTTAAGATGTAATATTGAATCTTCTAACAAGAGACAATACATGTATAATAATAATGTTGCTATATAAGTATATCACCCTCCATTATAATGGCATATTGGCTTACTTTTAGAGGTCATAGATCGTATCTGTACACGTCACTCATCGTCCAATATAAATGTAGAGGTTTAATGTGTACGCCACCAGAAAAAATGAAGATACACAGGCAACAATTATATTTTTAAAAAATCATGACATTTGTGTTACTCACTCTAAGTTATATTAAAGGGAGAGTTTTGCAAGAATTCGAGGAGTATGACGAGAGTGGGTTTTGATTTTATTTTACCGACCTAGATCAAAGCTTATGGAATCGCATCGCAATTAGTAGTAGTTCTTAGTCTATTTTTAGTACATTTTTTTCCTCTCATTTTGGTGCTGATAGAAGAGTTATACTGATGCATTTATGGAACGAATTTAAAGGTACTTGTTTATTCTTGAGAATATGAGCTCATAGAGTAGTTGTCTGTGTGTACTTTGGCGACAGTGCACAGGCGGAGGGTCACGGATTACAACTGACGACGTAATCGCCGCCAGAAGCAATACAGAAGCCCCACAATAATTGCCACGATTGAAGCGATTGCATTTTCTACTCTTGTTAAAGTAAAGACAGTAATACTAAAGTTCTCAATAAGATAATGATTTAGGTACACATAAGCATGCCAACTATGAGTCAAGTAAGGATAGTCGCGCGAGATCCTGCAATATTAATAGCAAGCAAAAACTGACATACTTGTAATGTTACGGCTTCCCGAAAGGTTCACTGTGAAGCAACTTGGTGAAATGTCGTCTCAGTATTGTATCAAGATTCCTACATGGGTCAAACTTGCCGAAATATCACATTGAGCTGGTGAGAACGCGAGAGTCGTCGCCATATCGTATATACCTTTGCAACTGAAGCAGTACCTGAATTTGCGTTATATAAACGTTGTGGTGGCTTACAAGATTATCGGCCAGTAATTCCAATAGGATACCAACCAGGTAAAGATGTGCCTTGGAATCACGTTACAGTACGTGTGTACATCCGCGGTTAAGATGGAGATTGTTCTCATTGCGAATTCAATAATGCCTGTTCTCATTGCGAATTCAATAATGCCGCTTAACCGTGGCACTGTTGACTTGTTTAAGACCACATCCCAGAGGTTCATAGCAGTCCACTTAACATCGCTGAACTGCAAGATTATATCCGCGGTTCAATTATTGTAATAATAACTCAGGTCTATTATGCTGAACCTCACAGGCGAGTTTGGAAATGTGAATTCCCTGGTCAGTAATAACAGTCGAAATATTTTTTTTTAAAATGCCGAAATTACTCAAGAATCACGAATCATCAAGCCAATCGCACAATGCTTGAGAAGTGAAAAGTATGATTTCACGAGTCGATAATAACAATCAATTAAAGCCTTTTCTACCTTCAAAATATCCGAGGGGGGGGGGGGGCATCATTAAAAGTAACTTATGCATTTTCCAAAAATGAAGACTTCAGACTAGAGCAGTAATCAATAAAATCGCTATTATCATGCTAGTAAAATATGTATCAGTAGGACCACCAGAGAAGCGCACAGAGATATATAATTGTATCAACGATCAGAATATCGACATCTTCTTCCTGACAGAAACATGGCTAAAAACATCAGATGATGAGCCCAAGTGCGCGGATCTAACACCCACCGGTTACGCCATCAAGTCATTCCGCCGCCACTCTCGCGGACCAGGTCCCAGCAACGTGCAATGAATTGTCTATTGAAATTAGACACACATGAAAGACTGTGCAAACAATTTCGATATTTGGCACGTATGGAACCGCACTAGCGACATTTTAGTATGACAGATACCTTTAAATGTGTTGCCCTAATTTTTAGCACACTTGTGTCAACATTTACATTTCAAGACGAATGCCTTGTAATGTTTCAAAACAGGTCACGTTACCCTGATTGTGCAAGCTCAATCAGAATATAACACGCATGTCAGTTTTCATTTGCCTTTAATCTTTCTTCTATATTCAATGTTATGTTCACCTTTCATTAAATCCAGGTGCATCTGAAATGACAATCTTACATGAGTATTTTCAGTTTTTAAAAAGTTCCTTTCCATTTTAAACGCTTGCATAAGTCAAGAATATATGACCCATAAAATTAATCCATTTTCAGATATTTTTGGAAATATAACTACAATTTTGTTCTATTTACTTTGAGTAAGCTTTGAAAAGGGGTAGAAAGTTCAGTAACCGCATCTCACAGTTAGACTAGCATTAAATATCAAATGCTTAACCATGTCTTCAAATGAACAGCCAATATGGTTTCCGCGTATGTGTAGTGTTCCATTGCAACATATTTCTCAAAGTCAAGATGGTTAATGGTGATTTGAAGCATGCCAATTAATTGCATTACTAATGAACTTCAAACATGCACGAGGCCCATCATGATTGGTTGAGCGGCCTTATCACAGGAAAATATTCAAAATAGCTGTTTACTGTCAAAAATATGAACGTACAACGAGGGATTGGGAGTTTTGATGCTTCACTGTAAAAGTCATTAGTCGTGCAAGAAATTAACCTGAACACCTGACTTAAAATTTTACGGGTGTTCTTTCCACAAAAAAAAATCATTGGATAGGTTGTTTTTTTTTTTTTGTGTTGCATCTCCATTGCAGACAAAAGTAAACATTGCATACAGTCTTTGTCCAATCAAAATCCATCAAAATAATTATCCAGTGAGGACGAAGATGGGGAATGCTCAATGGCTGCGGTCTCATGAGTTCCATAAGTGTGACCAGAGTTGTTCATAAAAATGGTCCAGTAGGTAATATCTTTCCGTACACACACACACACACACACACACACACACACACACACACACACATAGAGAGAGAAAGAGAGATGGAATAAGTGAAAAAGAGTACTACTACTTGGATGAAGAATTTATTTATTATATTCATTTTCAGTGTTGTTCAGACATTTAGAAGGTGGTGGATAGTTACACATACCAGCTTACTTCGTACAGCAGGTGATATACAGAAATAAATAATATATAACATATTTACATATTAAAAATAAAATCTTCAAACGTAACGAAAGTAACATAGTTCACAAGATACTGATTCTGGCAGTTTCCACAGACAACATAAGCAGCATATGTTGACTTTGAATCACTGCAAGTATGAGGACAAGGAAGGAGAAGATACAAGTTTGTGAATCATTTAAATACGATACTGTCTATAACGACACTGTTAACTACAATTGTTACCCAAGGGAGTTTTGTATTAGAGGCATGGGCATGCAAAATGACAAATACTTTCCAAATTTATTTCATATATTTTATATCAGTTTTAAAACTCGTGTCCTTCTGTGTGTATTCTAGGATATAAAGAATGGCATTTATGGTTTGGCACTAAGTAAACTTTTCAATCCCCGTATGTTACCCTTTCTGAAAAAAAGAAATCTACAGAGAAACAATCAATAATAGCGCGAAACAACGAACAAAGGTCTCCTTTTGGGGGAAAAAACGATTTTCTATACTCAAATGTTTCATAGATATAATCTCATTTAAGAGGAACAATTCTTGTTCTTGCTAATCTGCGACATTCAGTTACTTATAGTGTGTGTGTGTGTGTGGAGAGAGAGAGAGAGAGAGAGAGAGAGAGAGAGAGAGAGAGAGATTTTCTTTACTACTTTTAAAATCTAATATAAAAACCAAGTTTAAAAGTTCATGTCGATATCCAGCTAATTGATTTCAATAGAATACATTAACTAAAACACGTAATCATCTCGTTTTACAAAACTCAATTACTAAATTTAAACACTGATTAAAAGTATTTTGTGAAGAAGTTTAAAGAAGGCTAACCGGATTTTCACCGATAGAATTTGTCTCACCACATCCGGAAAGCATGCATGATGCCTAAATATGAGGAGTAAGAAGCATCGTAGCGGACAAAAGCTGGTCCAATAAGAAAGTGCAGTTGAAATTTCGATGTCGTATGTCGAGAAATCCAATATCACGTGTTGGATCAAATTGGTTGTCCTTAAAGTTTCATTTTCTAGTTCGAGAATTTAGATTTTATATGTTGAATTTGGTGGTTTAAAGTTCAATTTCATATGTCGACGTTTTACAGTGTAAATTCTGAATTACACAGCAGTGGCTGAAATTTCAATAACATATTAAAGAATCACATTGTATGTAACTGTTTGTGATGAAAGTTCTATTTGTAATGGCGAGTATTTAGATTTCATCTGTTGCATTTAACAGAAACGAGAATCGGCCTCCTTGTTTAAACATAACGCAATCCATTTACGAGAGCGACCTCAAGCGAAGTATTTCAAAGTAATTCTCGATCTGTGAATGGTAGCTT
Source organism: Unio pictorum (assembly GCA_030141615.1). Classification (NCBI taxonomy): domain Eukaryota; kingdom Metazoa; phylum Mollusca; class Bivalvia; order Unionida; family Unionidae; genus Unio; species Unio pictorum. The sequence continues at coordinate 16,133,315 of JARLTB010000122.1, forward strand.
TCAAACTGTAAATGCATGAACTGTAATGGCGTCTCATAATTGATAATATGAATGATGTATCTTAATACTCGATATCATTTTGAGTTGTTAAAGTAGACATTGTGTAATGTTACTTTTAACACCAACACAACACTTCACCTAATAAAAATAACAATTCTGACAAGCACAATAAAAGGTCCAACCACCGCTGTGTAATTCAACATATACAGTCTGATTGAACATGTTAAATTGAAATTCTCGACATAAGACATTAAAATTTCAACAACCGCCATATAATTCACAAAATACAATTTAAAAACTCAATATTAGACATCCAATTTCCAACCAGCGCTGCGTACTTTAACAGATGAATACGTAAATAAAGAATTCTCGACGTATATCATTGAAATTTCAAAAGACACAATTTAAACCTCGACGTAGAAAAATAAATTTCAACCACTACTGTTTAATTCAAGAGATACTATCTAAAGTCTAGACCTAGAAAATGGAACTTTAAGGGCTAGCATTTTCAATACAACACGTGAAACTGGAATTAAAATTTCAACGGCAACGTTCTTATCGGGACAGCTTTTGTCCGCTAAGGCGCCTCAGATGATGCCAGTAAATCCTACTGGTTTGATAGATTTGAAATCATTCCTAAATTGAGTCAGCAAGCACACCGGATGGTACTAATGAATCCTACTAGTTGAGAGAATTGAAACCATTCGTAAACTGAGTCCGTAAGCACCTCGGATGATACCAGCGAGTCCCACCAGTTAATCAAATTGAAACCATTCGTAAATTGAGTCAGCCAACAATGTCGGATGGTACCAGCGAGTCCCACTAGTTGATAGAATCTAAACTATTCGTAAATTGAATCAGCCAACACTGTCGGATGGTACCAGCGAGTCCTACTAGTTGATAGAATCTAAACTATTCGTAAACTGAGTCAGCAAGCAATGCCGGAAATGCCAAATTTGGAAAAGTATAATGAAGTAAAACCTAACAAAGTCGACACATTCATAAAATGGCATCTATTCAAATGGAAAAAAAAAACGTTCAAGAACCCACTTTTGTAAGTACACTTGCATAGTTTTGTCTCTTTGCTAGGAAAACTTGTCCACACTTGACAACAGTTTCGGGTCCATTTGAGGTGCTCTAAAGTAAGGTTTCACAATATTGTTTTCTTTGACACATATACCTGGATACAAGCAGTATCTATGACAACTCCCATGTTGGTAACACGTGCTTATTCCACATCGAATAATACTATAATCGTGCAAGAGACAAATATTGATGATCAATACTTACACGTCATAAATGAGCTTCACCACAATACAGTTTAATATTTCATGTCAAACATGTATTTATATCTTAAATGAACAACTCAAACAGTAAAAGCGTATTTTGAATTATGAAAGCATATATACGTTACATCACAAGTAGTTTCGCAAGAAAATCTCATTTTCACGACTCTCTAGTACATCATTCTTGTTTCCAAATATTGTCTGCAATATAAAAATTAGTTCTTAACAAAACAAATGGCTTAATCAGAGCTTGTTTAATTAGTTCATATTAATCGTTTTATTGAATGCGTTGGTATATGCATGAAATTTGACATTGTGAAAAGATCTTGATTAAGACCATCTGTAAACCGGAACCCTCTGCAAGCTGTCCACATATTTTTGTCCCCATTTAGCCATTCTAGTCTGACTACACCTCTATAATAGTGCAACCTCTGCAAGCTGTCCACATATTTTTGTCCCCATTTAGCCATTCTAGTCTGACTACACCTCTATAATAGTGCAACCTCTGCAAGCTGTCCACATATTTTTGTCCTCATTTAGCCATTCTAGTCTGACTACACCTCTATAATATTGCGACTTCTGCAAATTGGTCAAATTCGTCGCTACAATAGTTCTTGGTTCTGGGATTTTTTATTGCATCTTTAGAAAATATTATTCGAGAACCCAGGTGTTAAACAGGAAACTATCATTTTTGTGAAATGATAAATATTTCTATCCAGAGCGCAGTTTTGTTCTGTTTGTCAATCAGATTTGTATTGGCTTGCCTAGACAGTTTAGTATTATGGTGGATATTGTACAGAGATAAATAATTTAATAAAACAAGCAAAAGCGATTTGTAAATTTCTTTATTAAGAACGACAACTCACACATTCATACAGATATCACAGCAAGAGTTGTCGCAGTCACCGTATTGTGTACACTATACTACTTCAAGTCTATCTGCCAGAAGTTGCAGCATGAAGTCGCATCAAAATCATATTGTTGACAGCATTCTAAAAATTTACATAATACAGTAATTATATCTTGATGATGCCGGTGAAAAATAGCAAAAAACAATCAAAGAAAACATACGCACTGTTTTCATAATGCAGTGGTTCCCAGCCCACAGGTCGCGACCCAAATCAGGACCACAAAGACGTACCAGAGTGTTGATTATAATTTTTAAAGGTGGCAAAACAGTATCAAAGGCTCAACAAAAATATGTATTTTGAGGGGTTGTGGCCAAAATGGGTTAAGAACCACAGTATAATGTTTCAAGTCTCATGCATTTGGTGGAGAAAAGACATGTCATAGTTTGAACATATCCTAAGGCATGTGCGTGTGTGTGTGTATGAGAGAGAGAGAGAGAGAGAGAGAGAGAGAGAGAGAGAGAGAGAGAGAGAGAGAGAGAGAGAGAGAGAGAGAGAGAGAAGTATACAGAGATACATTAATGGCAGAAACAGAAAAACCTGTTATGAAATGCATTTTTATATTTCTCAGTGATAAACATATAGATGAAAAAAAATGAATGTATTGTGAAAGTATAGCCCTAAATCAAAATGAAATTAGTCAAATGAAGGTGATTGCAGTGTAATCATATTATGCAGCATAATGATGTTATAGTGTATATTCATGTATGTAATCATGCAGTACACCATAAATGTGTGACCATGTCATGCAGTGTAACCATGCTAATTAACCATGATATGCAGTGTATAATCATTATGAAATCATTATGCAGTGTACTCATTATGTAATAAAATGTATCATTGTTATGCAGTGTGCTCATATTATGTAACAGCATGCAACATAGTCATGTTATGCAGTGTACATCTATGATGTAATGGAATGCAGTGTACTAATCTTGTGCAGTGATATGCAGTGTACTATGTTATACAATGTACTCATGTAATAACATGCATTGTCACTATGTTATGCAGTGTACTCCTGTAATAACATGAATTATCACTATGTTATGCAGTGTACTTATGTAATAACATGCATTGTCACTATGTTATGCAGTGTACTCATGTAATAACATGTATTGTCACTATCTTATGCAGGTCAGTGTAATAATGTTACGACTGTTTTTAAAGAAGCTTAACAATACTGCTCAACAATGTGACAGTGTTCTAAATTTGTTAGACTTTGCACAGATTTTCAATAGTTACACTTGGCTGTACTTACTGACAGTAAAAGAAAACTTGATTACCATCTTACATATCACACTTGATTCAGCATTAATACAAAAAGTAAAGAAAATAAAGAACTGTTCATGAACTGCAAATAGTGCCTGCAAGCAACGATGGCGTGTAAAAGAAATATGTTGAGACAGGTACATGGATAAAACTTACCATATATATTAGTTTGTAAGATGCCTTCAACAATCAACTACATAAATCCAGACTTGACACTGCATAATGTACTAGCAGTTCTTGGTTTATGTACATTGTTTGGAGTAATAGGTAGAAAAAAACATAGACCTTGATCTACTGGCACACTATGCAACAGTATATCTTGGCACATGTTTGCCGTTGGACCTGACTTATAAATATGGTAAGTTATGATATAACGATATGAAATATAATTGGATATTTACACAATTGTGATTTCTGCAATTCCAGTATTGATCCAATGCGCATCAATATATATATATATAGATAGATAGAGAGAGAGAGAGAGAGAGAGAGAGAGAGAGAGAGAGAGAGAGAGAGAGAGAGAGAGAGACTTGAGACATTTATTTCTAGCGCTTGTTTTACTATGCTGCAACTTCAGACTCAGGTATGGAGTTAAATAAGACAGAAAGCACAGTAATATGCACACAAATTTACAAATGTGGGTATTTTCCCATCATAACTCCACCACATTAGAATGCGACATCTAGGGAATGTGCTTCACACAATGCTGTGTGAGACAAATGTTAACATAAATAAATACAGATAACGTCTGTAAATGCTTTTCTAATGTTCTGTTTTGTATTTGTAAGGTGGAAATATCTCGTTTGAAGGTACCATCTCTTTTGTCCACCCAAACATATCTTTAGCTTGTCTAGATCTCTAAAGCAGAGTCACTAGTTCGACTGAATTAATGTATACAAATAAAGAGCAAGCAGACACTTCGAAACACAGGGGAATCATCAACCTACTCTTCTGTGCTTCATTGTATTCTCATACCCTCCACGTAGTCAACACTACAACAAGACAACGCCATCGTATTTCGCGGCGATCGATCATGCGGAGGAACACACAATTTAGGAACCTACCAGGCATGGTTATGACTGCTTGAAGAGATGCACGTGACCCGCATGTTTTCCTTAACAGACAATCTTATCTCACTCTACTAACTGGAAAGCGTGAAAATTCACCGGCTAAAACTTGAGATTTGGCTTTTATGTCATTTGGCTATTCACAAGTTTGTTTCGCCACGTATGGCATAAATGCATCTGTGTCATAAACTAGGCAATCTCCATAAATCGTCCCAACCATATTACTCCTTCTTAGCCTATCTCCGCCGTATTGTTTCATGATTATACTGGAATACGTGTGTAGAGTGGTAGTTTCCAGCGGATACGTCACATATGTCATACCATTTGTCATACCACTTGCCAAGGTATTTTACAGAATTTTTTATTTGTTTTTGCCTGGGATGAAAAGGAACATTTTGCCAAACGTCTTCGTCTTTGAAGAAATACACTGACTGATCCTTATAAGAGTAAAAGACAACATCAAGTCTGTCTGGTAATGGCTCACTTCCTTCTTCCGCCGGAAATTCCTCCTGTAACTTCCGTTTCCGTTCACAACATCCGCGTTCTCCTTTTGGAAGTTTGGGATCGAAAACATAAACCTGAAAATATAATACAATTTCGTACAAATTATAGAAATGAATACATATGTTACTACAACGTACATGAAACCAGTATCCTAATCTTAGTCACCTGTTTACAATCATAAAATCGCAATTTTTATTCACGAAAATGAATTTGTGCCTGGTTAAAGCCATTTATTACAAATAATTAAGATGTCATGTTTAAACGTCTGTCAAATAATTAGCTTAGAATTAAGAGGTGCCACTACTTAATTCAGTCAATGAAGTCGCTGGTAATTTTGTTCTTTTCGGGTGTACTCTAAAAGTAGTGATGCGATACATTCGACATATTCCGTTAATTTCTAACTTTGTGACAAGGTTCACACTTGACAAACAAACCGATTCGAGAGACATGCTCGCTTTTTAATTGGATTCTGTGAAGAAACAGTCTGCATTAAAAAAAAATAAGATCTGGTGAATAATGGTGATCAGTTGGGGCGCTGGAATTAATTAAAGGCATGCCCGGCAAGATGAACGAGGCAACCGCCTTGGGCTTCGCGCTTTTAAGAAATCAACTCCGCAAAGCAGATCTTTTTTTGGGGGGGAGGTGAGGGGTCACGCTTTTGCTGCCTTAGTCCCCACATGCTGCCTTGATACCCCGCACATCCTGGGCTGAGGACATTCCGACACGAGTGCCCTGAGTGGTGTTAAATTGTTGTTTACAACGGTGATGCAGTGATTACGTTGCGAGGATATTTGGCGCCCAGGGCAAAACACCCAAATTTTGCGCCCCCCCCCCCCCCGCCGCCCCTGTTGCGCAGTTATGTACCTTGTACCCGATTTGGACGCCCATTTGGCGCCCCCTAGCCACCGGCGCCCAGGGCGAATGCCCCCCCTCTCCCCACGCCACTGCGGTGATGTCATCAAATCCTCCACCATTAATACTGGGTGCCATGTATCGTGTGTTGAAAAATGACGTTAAACCCTACACCACCAACAAACACTACGCTTGATCGAGGTTGGTACAGCTGTTCGGGTGTAATGTTTTCAAAATATTTTCAATATCTCGAATGAAAAATTTCACATCAATGCGAGGTAGGCGACCCAAGCTCTTGATCCTAAAATCTGTTTTTATGATTATAATTGTTTTATTGGAGCAAAATGTAAACACCACTCCACAAATATCTTTTCTTAATGTCTGAGCAACTTTCAGACTTTTATCAATGGGTCCGCCTCGTCTAAATTTTGTCATGGTCTAAAGAACAAAGCACACGTGCCGTATTTTATCGTGTATATTACACGTTCAACTCCAGACAGTGTAGCTCCAGATCTTCCTTAACGTGATCTACTGACGGATCTACCGCTTCCTTCAATCAAAGATTTTTTTTATCGAACAGCATTATGCGATGACAGAACTGGGTCTGTCATTTTCTGATTTGTGTACAGTATCAAAATGATAAATAAGAACTGGGTCTATCATTTTCTGATTTGTGTATTGTATCAAAATGATAAATAAGCACCAATTTGCGGATAAACAACAGCTTTATCACAGATAAGCTAAACCAAAGAAATGTTGCAAGTAAACATTTCGGATTTGAGCATATAGTGAAACATACTAACTTCTGAAATAGACGACTGTTGTTGCTGTTGTTTTAGGTGTAAGGCCATTTTTCAACACATGCTAGGCTATATATGGAGGCCAACGTTTTGGGTGGAAAAAGAACCCAATGAAAAACAAAACGTAAGAAATACCGACTCACGGTACATGGTGGAGGAAGAATCTGGGCGAAAATCACGGTAAGAATCACTCACCCACCGGAACCAACTGGCAAGCTTTGCCACATACCAACATTGACCGAGAATGCGACTCGAGAACCCATGCGGAAAGAGGTGTGATCGCAGTGATCGGTAAAGGCGAGCGTTTTAGACCACTTGGCCACCTTCTAAAATAAAAGAAGCTAAAGTATCGGGCAAGCTGATTCTTGCTGAAATAGTAACAACATTCTCTTTTTTATGGTTTAACGCCATTTTTCAGCACAATATAGGCTATACATGGCGGCCAGTATTAATGGTGGAGGAAGAACCCGGACAAACCCCGGAAAGAACCACCGACCCACGAGAAGCTACTGGCAAGCTTTCTCACATAACTACATTTGCCGAATCTTTGCCTCGAACACACGCAGACAGAGGTGAGATGGCAGTGGTCCGTAACGGACAGCGCTTTAGACCACTCGGCCACTCGGGGCCCCTAACAACCTTCTCTCACGCAAATGACCATTTCTTGTACATACTCTGTTACAAGACTGACCCAACGGCATATGCCCAGTTTTGCTGTCGCATAATGAGCTGCCAACTCTAGGTCTGTGCAGTTTCTTATTCAGTTCAGTAGAACAAAAGACGACCCTGACCTGCATGTACAATATGCGATAGCAGATGCTGAGTATGTTCTAAGCACGTGGATCTGACTTAATATGCAACAAATATATACGGTACCCCTATGCCAAGTTCATTGAACATTCTAACCCTGAACTATTGGAATGAATTATCTTTCGTCAAAGAAGGCAGCACTTTACTTAGCTTTACTGGCAAAAAGCTTAGGATTTCTTACTCGCAATCTCACTGCACAGGCCTACAAGAGCAAATCAATCACATATACGAACCAGTTAGTCTAAGTCACATATACAAGTTAACCCCCAATGTCAAATTGAAATAAAAAATCCGCTGACAAATATGTCTTCATTTTTTTTATTATACTTTTAAATGACTAATAAACTGTATAAATATTTTAAAATATTAACGTACGAAATACGACTTGCTTTCAAAAAGAGGATTGGGTTTTTTATACAGCAATACTATCGATTTGCAGACGTGTTTATACTTTTTCAAAGGTTGTTATATTGACCAGTGTCCAGAAATTAAGGTGTCTAAAGATAATACTACAAAATGGTATAGGTGTTTGAGTATGTCTCTCAAAAAAGGCAAAATGTATCGTTTTGTTTCAAGTTTTTTTATAAAAAAATCTTAACTGATAAATATATATTTAATCAATTATTTTTTTTTCTTCAAGATTCTAGCTATCTATGGATTAATACAAGAAAAACAGACGGAACTTTTTTTCACTATACGGATAAACACTGGAACGGTTATCTAGACGGTAAATTAAGGTCCTCAAGAGGTAAATTAAGGTCTTCAAGAGGTAAATCAAGGTTTTATATCGGTAAATTAAGGTCATCAAGAGGTAAACAAGGTCTTATATAGGTAAATTAAGGCCTTCAAGAGGTAAATCAAGGTCGTAAATAGGTAAATTAAGGTCTTCAAGAGGTAAATCACGGTCCCCTAGAAGTAAATCATGAGGTATTGGTGCTAGAATAATCCAGAAACTCATTTTAAGATAATAATAATAATAATAATAATAATAATAATAATAATAATAATAATAATAATAGAGCTACTAACCCATTCATCTTTAAAAAAGTAGAGGTTTTTGTCTCTCATGTCGAAGAAAACACTGTTTAGATTGATCGGAATGGATTCGGTTTGTCCGGGTTTGGGACCAAAATCGTCTTGAATTAGATGTGGCCAGCCATCGTACACTCTGTCCTCTTCGCTCTGGTACATGTAGTACTTGTCGCCTAGGAAATCACAAGAAAGGTTCATTAGGACATGCGAGGCGAGAAAAGAAAGAAATCTTCAGAATTTTCTGCATGAGCGAACCTCGTCTTTCTTAAACACATATGATACTGAAAGTTGTCTCCCATAGATAATAAAAGTGGTAGAAGAATGGAATGCTTTTCAACACAAGATAGGCTGGATATACATGGCGGCCAGTATGACTGGTGGAGGAGGACTAAAGGGACCAATTCAGATCCCAAAGTAAACCGATGCAATCTCCTTGATCTAAAAAACTTAACTTAGTGCTCATGGTCTAACCTATATTTTATCCGTATCAATGCATCCTGGAAGACAGCTTTTTGTATAGAAAAGGATATGAGCCGGTGCATTTTTTGGACTTGCATGTGTTTTGAAACATGTGGATGATTCAAATTCCGCACAAATTAGTCAGGTATTAATTTCAGTAATGAGTGTTCCAGATTCAAGACTGTTAAAAGACATTAGCTCCATCAATAAAACAATATGTCCGTTTTTCGGTAACAACTAGGTAAACTCTCGAAAGATTAGTTGTAGTAAAAATCTATCTTTCATTATCAACAAATCCTGGCCAGCCAAACCCATACATACTTTCCTTTATCTTCATCCATTTCTAGACTGGTTCCCATTTTACCACACCATTAGTACCATGAGTCCATGAAGAACCCGAAAAAGACCTGAAAAAAACCACCAACCCAACCCACGGAAGCTACTAGCATGCTTTCTCACGTACCCACATTATCAGCTGAGCCCTAGACTCGAACCCGCGCTAACAGAGGTGAGATGGCAGTGATCTGTAATGGTGTGCGCATTAGACCACTCTGCCACTCACTGTATAAAGTATAACGTTTACCTGCAAAGTTTTTGCTTCATAGATTTGAATCCTTAGTCATTAAACATTTTTAGCAATATATATGGCAATACATCAGTGAAGAGCCCCAGGCTTCTGTTCCATGTACTACAACTGTTCATAGCTTTATCACACATTTACATTTAATCAGAATTCATCGATCAGACACGATGAACTTAACACCTGGTGAATCGACGAACATGTAAAAATATTTTTTTTTTTTATTCCTGCGAGATATTTCATATCGACTTCCCTTCAAAATTCGTTTCTCGATATTTTGAGGTTATTTCAGACATGGGGACTTCCATTCTTGACTCAAAGAACACATACCTTTCTCGAGCTCAAGCGTAAATATGCAAACTCTATAGAAAAATAAAACTTAAAACCCAAACCGATAGATATGATATAACACTCGAATCGAAATTTGGCATGAAAAGAACAAATATCTTACGAATAACCTAAAATCTAAACGATCCTAACATGTTTGAGTCTCAAATAATGAAAAGTCAAATCTAAGGTTTCAGCTCTGCGCTAAGATTTTTGAAAATTCGAAACCTGAAATCAGACTCGAGCTTACTCATTTACACAACTTAATCAAGGGATTTTCAGAAACCTTATAAATAGTCATGTATTATTGCACAAACAACATAACGCACTAAAGATTCATTGCTCTCTCACTGTCTCCGACACCTGACCCTTGTATAATATTCTTATAGTATAGCAGGCTTACTGTCTCAGAATCCGACCCTTGTGTTCTAATAACTAGAAGCAATTCAAGTACGATCAGTTTACAATTGAGTGTGTCCCATCGATACACGACTAACGAGTCTTTGCGTTGAAACGCAAAAATTTACGATTTACCTGCGCAACGTGGGTTGCCTTTGAAGATCCCTACTGTTGACAAATAAATGAAACTTTCGACTCATCAGGAATTACAAAAAAATCTACCTCCAAAGAGCAGACTTATCTTTACCTAATCACAAAACAATTACTTGTTTACGGCACCATTCAACTCGTTTCCAAGCGCTCTTGGAAAATAGGCAGCCAAAAGGTTTTGCGTCAAGACGTCTGTAATAAATGACATATGGTGGTCGACATCCAAGACTAATGGTTTCTTAAGTTCGCACTCGGCAAACCCTCGTTTCAAGAAGAAATTCTGTACCTGGATACACAATGCTTCCTCTGCAGCCTATCAAGCCAAATACACAATCTTAAGCAATCTTTCATTATTTGCACTTTTTATTCACTTTTAATGAGTTGGATAAATAGATCTTTCCAAAAGTTTTAGTTATTTATTGTTTTGTATTTATTTTAAGGGGGTGATTTGACCGAAGTATCATGAAAGTAAAATCCTCATGTCTATGCAAATCCTTGCAGCAACGGAACAATTGACGTGTCTCATGTTCTTGGAGATTGGAGTAAAGTTGGCACTAGCTACCAGTATGTCGTTCACTCTGATTTGTATCAGATTGTCCGTCAATATTCCAATGGCCATCGTACCAGTTTCAATACCATCTACGAGTTAATATCTACATAATTAGAGAAAACACCTGAACTTGTATGTTTTCGATTAATAGTGAGAACTGATTGGCAGCTGGTGCTAGATAGGTGAAGTTTGGGTGTTCGCAACCAACATTCACTGACATCAGAGGTCATACAGTCACGTGAGATCAACAATACGCCATTTCTAGTGGTGCTGTAGGAAAACAAATCCAACATTAAAATGAACGTCAAGAATTTTTAAAAAATTATGGAAAACTGAAGAAACATAATTTTCCCAAAAGATTTTTTGCGAAAGCAACGACCGAAAAATGTATTTTAAAAAATTGCAAATGTTGCAGCAATTTGAAGAAAACCAGATTACGCAGAGAGCACGGCAAGGTAATACAACCAAAAACATCGATGACACGGGTTCGGTACTTGTTGAAAATAGTTTTCTCCACACATCTGCGATACCGGCAGGTTTCTGGCCGATGTTCACAGAATAAATATGATGAGAATTAAGTGTGCATTATATTTATTTATGAATATTAAGTGGTTATTATATAATATGTCCAAATTATATTGTTACGTATATTTGATTTAAGTCATTTATTTTTGTTTTAATTGTTTGTTTGTCAGATTCAAATTTGACATTTTAAATTTAAGATTCATTCATTGGGAGATATTTTTTTTTTAAAAAAGTGGGATAACCTGTACAAATTGAAAAAAAATGATTGTATCATATTCTCCGTAACATCACGGTACATAACCTGTACTCTACAAATAAACACCTCATTTCTGACCTGGCTTCAGAGCTGTAAACAAGCTTTTAAAATGATTGGTTGATTCCAAGGACATTATGGAGCTTTGTTGTAAACATCGTTCTATTTTTTGTTCTTGAGAGTAAAAATAACTGATTCTCATCTGGGTCATACGGTGTGCACGAAATATTTTGAACGTAAATTTGTTCTAAAGATTCTAAAAGATCATGTGACCTCTTCCTTGTTTACGTAAAAACAGGTAGATAAATTATGATTTGGAGCGAACTATTTAGTAGAAGTTGGGCTGTTAGAATATTAAGTTGTGTTGTATTGAGTTATTTTAAATTACCTTGTACTGGAAATTATTTCAATTCGTTTGGATCAAGAGGATTTATTTTGTTATTTACCTGGAAAACAATTGTGCTCATTTAATTTCATAAGACTATAACTGACTTCATCATGTGACATCGTCTTCCATCTTGGATGCTTCACTAAGATTCGAACTGAGAATTATTATGACATTTTATTAACAGGACTTGTGCAATTTCACTAGTGGATTATATTTTGAATTATTTCTGGATTAATTTTGGAATTGATTCTTAAAACTGTAAGTTTATTTTTCTTTTCTGGAAAATATTTGAGCTTAATAAATTGTTTATTAAGTTTTTACAAGCTTGTTATTTTCACTCTTTCTATGTTACTGTTTATTCGAGCATAAGTACGTAACAGTATCTACAACATCTTTGGAAGTTTGTATATAATCGATATTACGTGAATGTAAGACATCTGATGTCAGTGAAATGTTGGTTGCTAGATTTGTATAGTCACGTGACTGAGAATGAAAATGGTCAGATCCAGGTCAAATTTCAGCAACGACGTACTTTCGTCTCGTCTTTCAGCGGATTGAAGATATAACGAATGCTATGCTCAAGAATGTTTAGAAAATAAATCATTCCTATCCATTTCATGCAGGTATATCTTGATGGAAGATCGTTCAAGTTTGCTGAGCCGGCAAGTAAGCGGCTACCAATGGCGACACCAAACGATATCGGCGAATTCCAACTTTTCAACTGGGAATGCGCTCTGACCCTACACCCCAACACGAATGTCCAAATATCAAAAATGGAGTGGCAAGGGTTAGAGGAAACTCGGACTAGTAGTTGTATTGATCATGGAAACTCGTGTACTCACTTATTTTCATTTTGCAACAAAAAAAACCAGATGTCTTGAATCTATTTCTCCTTGATCCACAATCAGTACGATAATTATTTTATAAAAGGCAAATAAAAATATAATTATATCCTATCCAGAATTCTTATTTCAATCTAATATAAATGTATGCCTTTCAAAATATAATGATAGACAGATGTTGTGAAGACAAAACACGTATTACAATATGTTACCAATAATTGATTCTGATTGTATAATATTAAAAAAACGTAGGAGAAAAGTCGTAATCCAAAACGTTATTACCACTTTATCGGTGCTGCTAACGTAATCGATCTGTTCGACAGAATTAGATTTCCTGAACTATCCATTTCTTAAACCAAACCCATAACTGACTTGTTATCTTCTGGTGCATTTTCTGCTTTTTGATAGAACTAACTTTTAAATTATATCTGTGTTATATTTGCATCGTAATTTTTTTTTTAAAGTTATACATACCTTTAAAGAAATAGGCTTCGTCCACAATGTCATTGCCCGAGAAGTACCAGATGTGAGCATAGCTATCAAGATTGTTCGGAACGCCATTCCATTCTCTGGCAATATATAATGGATCTCCGTAGCGTGTACGGTTGGCGTGATTTTCGTACATCCAGTAATGATTCCCACGGAAAAAGTATGTATTAAAGATAAACTGGTTATCCGGCCTCTTCCTAACCCAGTCAAAGACTGCATTAAATCTTCCTTTACACACACCTGTAAAAATTTCATTGATTAGATGAAAAGTAACCTAAATGCAGATACGGATGTTACCGTTTCCGGTTTTTACTCCTCATTCCTAATCAAATCTTTTCTTTTATCAAATGAAGTGCAAAACAAATTGAAAAAAAATTATTGTATCATATTCTCCGTAACATCACGGTACATATTATCATTTATTCAAATGTAGAATAATGAAGAAAAGAAAGAATATATAACTCGGGCTCAAAATGTTTAATCTTCGGTGATAGTTTAAACAAATTAATTTACCGAAAAAAACAAATATCGAGAAAATAACTTGAATCTTTAATTTGCAACTGGTACTGAGACAGTGGTCCAAAACACAACCAAATGTCATAAAGTTTACTAAATTTCATCTGAATAGATTTCACATACTATAGTCGGTTATGAATCAAATAACCTTGACCTGCGCGACTGACCTTGAAGGTTTGGCCATAAATTAATATTAGGCACAACTTCATGACATGATGTTTAACAATACAAAGTTCCATCTCACAAACAGCTTCTGAATTACAAACACCTGAAATTAAATGATTGTGGTCTGTGTTGTCCACCTGGAGGATAGATTTAAAACTGAAACGAAAACACCATGTGCAATTTGCTATTTTTATAGTAATGACTAGGGCATAACCGATTAGCATTTTTCTACCGATTTCCGATTCCGGATTTTGGGCATGAAATTTTTCCGATTCCGGATACGATTCGATTTATCGGAAATGCTAAATCCGTATTTTTTTTCTAAAAAATTTCATCTTCCGTTTCCGGGTTTCTGGTATCTTTTTTGCCGTGTCTAGCATGTTACTTAGTACTTTACCATATCCGGCTTCATTTCCAGTTTTCCCCCTCCAGTTCAAATAGATTGTCTCACAGCGTGGTAGTGTTGACCATATTGGACTTTTCTGACTTATTTAACTTTATTAACGCACTATCGAATGACACGCAGTGTTAGACACGGTGCTATAGAAATTCAACTTTATTATTTTTATTATCCGAATCGGTCGTTCCTGCCTTGTCCGACTCCGATTAATCGGAAGTTCATACTATCCGGTGGAATCCGATTTCCGGATCAAAAGTCGGTTATGCCCTAGTAATGACTGTAACGGCTTCCTAGTTATTGTATATAAACCCACCCTCCCCTGGCTCGCCTCATTATAAGAAGAAGAGAAAAAACATTTGTCTGGACATAATAAAAACATCCACACTTAACCCACCCACTCCCACCCTGTCTCGCCACATAGTAAGAAAAAAAAATTCTGGCTGGACATAATAAAAACCTTCAAACGTATCCCACCCACAACCGTCTCGCCGCAATGTCAGAAAAAAACAACAACATGTCAGTGCATATTAAAAACCTCCACAGTTATCCAACCTTCCCCTGTCTTGTCGCATTATAAGAAGACATATTTGCAGGGACATAATAAAACCCTCCACACTTATCCCACCCTCCCTGTCTTACCGCATCATAGGGTGCGCTCTACAGATATGAACTTCTGAGAAAGAGGCGGGCTTACTGTGAAATTGTTTACATTTCCAGCATGCATAATCTTACTTTCATGTACTGTGGCTGACATTTAATTTGATATTGTACTTGTGGAAATTTTAAATGATCTAAGCACACAGCTAACATACAGGGAATGTCTTTTTCTTTCAGATTCTAACCCTAAGCAAAATAAGAAACTGGCGAACGAACTTCAACAAGTAGACAATAAGAAAAAAATATGTCAGGACATAGTAAAAACCTCCACACTTATCCCACCCTCTCCTGTCTCGCCCCATTTTAAAAGGAGAAAATAAACATTGTCAGGGCACAATAAAACCTCTATACTTATTGCACTTTCTCCTGTCTCGCCCCATTATAAGGAGGAAAAACATGTCATGGCACAATAAAAAACCACACTCATCCCACCCTCCCCTGTCTTGCCGCATCATAAGAAAAAACATTTACCAAGGCATAATAAATACATTCACACTTGTGCCAGCGCTTTGACAAAATGATTATAATGTCGTGACTTCACCTATGTTTATGTCCCAAATAAATAAACAATAATAATACATTTTAAAAAATAATGTTCTTTTTTTACACAAGATAAAGAAGATAAAGACGAATGTATTATGTTCCCGATGTTATGTTTGAATTGCCACATTCAGGACCCGTATGGTGGCCTTGATTGTTTTTCCTTTTGTCCTGTTTTTATCCTCTTTTCTTTTATTGATTACTCACCGTAAACCCTCTGAACAGCCTTTCTGTCTTCCCAGTTTAATTCAAAATCTGGACTGGCGGTTGCTGCTTCGTATATGGCATACATAATGGAGTATTTTTTCTCAGTGTGAAGAAGCCCCAACACGTGACCAATCTCGTGTACAGCGACCTTCAGCAAGTAGACACCATCCGGAGTAAAGGATCGCAGGGATTTGAAGTTTTCTTCGTCATCAAAATGCATATTTCCAGTATGAAACGAATGTGCTATCTCTCCACCTTGCCCGTCAAACGCCCGCCTACAGTTTTGATGGGAACCTGCAATTAATATAATTTTGGCATTAACATTTTGTTTAATGTAATGTGCTTTTTTTTAAAAAAAATATATTCTGCATACTTATTTTAAAGCAAAAAATTATTTTATTGTAAATACGGATTTCGTCAAGTTTATTTTTTTATACCTTATGGGCCATTTGGCATATTACGGCTATTTATCAATAAATGAGTGGCAAAAAATATTGAAGATTAAAAATATAAGTTAATTGGTTTGATATAGGTTTGCTTAGAGTGTTAGTATTTTTTGTATTAAAAACACGTCATGTAAACAAAGACTATAAGCATTAACAAGGCACAAAATAAAATAACACAATACTGATTCCTTATGCATTATTATTCGCTAAATCGGCAAAAATATGCAGGTATTATGTTCAAGTAATTAATCTTTCTGGTACAAAATTGTTGCATCCATTCGTACTTCCTCCCAACACCGCAAAACCCCATCCTGTGTCTGGAATATCCCTAATATTCAAATACAATATTCGGTTGGTGAAAGAATACAATTAAACACGTATATCTCAATATAAAATACTCTGCAATTCGTTAGAAAAACCAAAGTACAAATATCACGACCCTGATCGGAAGGCGCATTCAAAGTTTATGATGCGGGCTGTTGGGTCCAACTTGTAAGCGAATACCCACGATAACATTCGCCTTGTTCTAAGCCCATACCCGGTCTGAAGTTCAAATTTTTGCAGACCTCTCTCTCTCTCTCTCTCTCTCTCTCTCTCTCTCTCTCTCTCAAACGATTTATTCCGGAGTGCATTTGTTAATTATTTTTTTAATTCAACTTTATACATTTTAAACCATTCCGGTGGATCTGTGGTTCTTTCTGGTGTGTTCCCAGGTTCCTCCTCCACGAACTAAAATGGCGGCCACATGTAGTCTATCTTGTGCTGACAAATAGCGTTAGCCCCCATAACAACAACATAGTAAATCCTAATTGACACAAGTTATGTTTCTCAGATGTAATGAGATCAGGTTGAACACGTGAGCCATCATCACAGTGTATAACATGAAAAAGCAATATTTCAACGAACCTCTATTTTCTTTTGTTTTGCTTTTCTTTCTTTATTAATGGGATGGGGACCTCAGTGGTTTAATGTTTCTGGAATTGGATCGGTGACCAGACGGGTGCGGATTTGATCACCCACATCCAACTCGGATCAGACTAAATGAGCTGCCGTTGAATCCCTGAGTAAGCCGCAATACCCAACTTGCTTTTGCAAGAAATAATCTATAAATATTGATGTGCCCCCAGCCTCCCGAAAACCAATATAAAGTAAATAAATAAATAAACATCGAAAACATTACGCTTAAAGTTGTGAGCTGTTGTTAAACTTTCATAATTGAGAATTTCTTAATAATTCAGACTGACCTAATCGAGGGTGTTGGTAGAAAACAAAGCTGCAATACAAATAATACGAGTTGTTAACTGTCTAATGCATCTGGGGGAAAAAACTACCACAAAAGTACCAGAAACAAGAAACAATGTTTTTGAAAACTGTCACTAGCAATATATCGATAAAAATGTCCAACCTGTCAAAGAAGGGTTACTGCTATTTTAATTTGCGAGTCTTAACACGTTAAAGCAAATGTCCGCTTTCCAGTGCAATTACATTGTTTCGTATTAAAATGTCCAAACACGCTTTCCATTGTATTAGACAAAAACCGTTATTGCTTGCCATCCTACGTTCCTTTTAGCGATCAGTCATCTGCGTTGTTTTGTCTGTCTTATTTCGTACATTTTATAAATAAATCTAGCACGCACATCCAGGTAGCAACGTACACATTGAAAGTAAACAAGAATCTGTCTCACATCGTAACCAACACATGTTACAAATGCCAGAAATGTATCGCCCAAGTACACATCAAAGACATCAGACAAATAGATTAGATATTCATATGTGAACAGAGCATATGACTGTGCACCCATGTGTGTGTACCCATGTGCCTTTTCAAAGATGCCAAATCAGTATATTACAAGACAGTTTACTGTTGCATTTGCCTTGTGTATTTCGCGTCCATCAGCATCGCGTTAAATTCCTGATGCGTTTCTTTGCCCTTGTTTAGAAGGTCCGCCTCGGATACAAGAAATCCCGGGTTCAACCCGTCGTAACAAAGACTTGTAAAAATGATACTAGCAGTTGGCTCACTGGGCGCTTAATGATGGGCGCTCAGCATTAAAAGGTTAGTATTAGGACTGGTCGGCCTGTTGTCAGGATAATGTGACTGGGTGAGATATAATGCTACATGTTTGCGGCATGATGCCCCAGTGCTAGACATCACTAAAAACTGCCACACTGCAGACATTGTTGCGATATGACTGAATATTTGTTAAATCTACCTTAAACATTCTAATAGCACACACACACACACACACACACACACACTACATTGTGCATATATGTTTGTCAGTAATCTATCCATGTGCATGTTGTATGTATGTATGTATGTATGTATGTATGTATGTATGTATGTATGTATGTATGTATGTATGTATGTATGTATGTATGTATGTATGTATGTATGTACGTACGTACGTACATATGTATGTATGTATGTATGTATGTTCTGGACATCTAAAGATTGTAGTGCCTCGGTCGCACGCAGATCTCGAGAAATGTAGTGTCTATGTTACAGGTTCGAAAAATCATTTTCATCTAGATTAACAGCGACAACCAAAACTGTTATTACAAATGGAATACATGTACGTACAAAATCATAGTTGGTTCATTATGAGGATTGATAGGTAAATCTCTTTTATGTTTAAAGAAGTAACATAAAATGACGGTCATCTTGAAGTTCTGACTCTTGTAAAGTTTAATTTTTGGTCTCTTTGTGATGAATTTTCTGTCAATAATTTCTTAAGCGCTTGATAGCAAATAAACTGGTCTGAGCCTACAGTCACTGTCGGACCAAACATAGTATAAATAGGTTTTTTTCATCTTTATCGATAACAAAAAAATAATATATTCTATATTATGATGTAAAAAGCTCGCGTTTGATTGCAGATTAAAATATTTAATTGCACACAAGAGATGCAAGTGATTCTGACATTGCTCGTTTGATTTACATTGTTTTAATATGTTGCTTTTGTTGTTGCTTTAGGGTTCAACACCATTTTTCAGCACACGATAGGCTATACATGGCGGCCAGGAAGAATGCGGGAAAAACCCCAGAAAGAACCACTGACCCACAAGAAGCTACTGGCAAGCTTTCTCACATAACTACATTAACCGAATCTTAGACTAGAAACCACGCAGACAGAGGTGAGACGGCAGTGATCCGTAACGGAAAGCGCTTTAGACCACTCGGGGCCCCCATTTTAATATGTACTATTTCACCTAGCAAATGTATATAGTACTGGAACAACAAAACCCTATGTATACTATCTCCTATAGTCTGATAATTAAAAAAATCTTTCCAATGACAACGGCATAATAACGTTATAGACTGAATTTTCTCATAATCGATTAAATAACTTATATAAGATATTAGTGATACAAACCTAGTCCCCAGACTGTATCGAAATCAGACAAGAGATAGTTTCAACTGAGGTAACAAGATAAGCAAAACATATACATGACACATCAATATGCGCTGATCTTGCTTATCATAAAACCCATCAACGACCAATAATAAATAAGCATATTACCAAGTCCGAGCAAAATCTGATCCAAATTTGATTTCCAACGTGGTAGCATTAAGCTCATCCAATTAGATACAAGACTTCTTCATAAACATTAAGCTCGTCCAATGAGATACAGGATTTTCTCATGAACATTAAGCTCATCCAATCAGATAAAAGATGTTCTCAAACATTAAGCTCATCCAATCAGATAAAAGATGTTCTCAAACATTAAGCTCGTCCAATGAGATACAGGATTTTCTCATCAACATTAAGCTCATCCAATCAGATAAAAGATGTTCTCAAACATTAAGCTCGTCCAATCAGATACAAGATTCCTCATGAAGATCTAGATCCTGGTCCTAATCAACTCAATCAAGCATGTTGAGGATATAAGATTAGTTAACAAGATTAATTAAATACTGACCAAAAATATACTATCTAAAGTCCTGACACAATCAGCCAATCAAATGCAAGATCTCCTTATTAAAATATGCGAAGAGCTTGCTCAAATTCGTATTGATTCGAAATATTGATGGTACAACCATATTTAAGTACATTTACTAAAAACAAATCCAACTAAATAGTCACCAGAGTAGTTGCAAAGTCAGCGAAACAGATACAGGCTAACTGAATTTATATGCATACGTTTCAGTCATAATACATCTGACCCAACATCTTAATGATAATGGTTAGTTTCTCGGGGTTTATCAAAACCGGGGCAGAAATGCGGTGCCTAGAGTGGCAAGAAGCTCAATCAATTAGATACAACGTTACCTTTATTAATAAATCTCCATAAAAACTAAATAAAGCTTGGGCATCGTGATAATATAAGCCTTATTAGCAAGTCTGATCATAACCAAATATGCAATTGTCTCGAGGTTGGTAAAAAGCTTGAGTATTCAGAAGCATTGCTATCTCATTAAAATGCAAGGAACTCGCGCAGCATCAAACATAAGATCTTGATAATATACGCCTATCTCCCACGTTTGATCTAAATCGGATCAGAAATGTGCCCCCCCCCCCCTTCGTACCAGAAAAGGTGGCATATCATATACAATATTACCTAAATGATAAAAGTAAGTCTCGCTAATTAATTGTTCATAATACACATTAAGAGCAGTAACAAGATCAACTAATGTGGTGCAAGATTACATTAATATGCGTATATCCCATTATCAAACTCGTCCGGAATATTGTTGATGTTCATATTCCAGGTTTGATCAATATGGGATCATAAAAATGCGTCCTCCAGCGTGGTAACATTATGAGGCTAACAGAAGCATGATACAAGACAACACACAATAAGCTCACTTTTGCTTACGGTGTGAGATTAGAAAATGTAAAGAATATTATTCAAATGATACGCGATATATAGACAACCGTACTGTGTAAACTAAACTGAACAACTGTAAGAAATTGACTATGAAACATATTTGCAGTTCTCCGCAAAGCAAACTGGATCTTTAAAGTTTTAGACAGATGAACTTTTATTAAGAAGGGTGTGACAATCATTAATGAGATACGTAGTATATTGGAAGAATGTCTACATGCATTGTGTTACGAAATCTGTGTAGGAGGGGTGTTGACTGGTCTTATCATAGTTTTTTTTATGGGTGTGAAGTCTGTGAAGCATATGGCTAAAACAAACCACTTAACCTATAAAGAGTATGTGTACGATTTTTTAACTTTCAAAAAAAAACGATTACAACTGCCCATTTGCCCCCGTCCCGCAACGACTACGTTAAAAAAAAGAGTACCCCAATTTAGGGCAATTAAGTCAATTCAAAAGTAATTTTTCATTTGCACTAGCAAAGTACAAACGTCCATCGCCATAACGAACGTATTGGCTTCGATCCGAACGTATCTTTATAACGCGATATTCGTTATGATTAAGTATTTTCCGTGTAATAGCGCTGTCTGATGTCTAATGTGTGCCGTTGTTATATCAAGGATGCGTAATATCCAAATTTGATTGTATTTTACTATATTTTCTAATTGCAGCATAATGAAAATTAAAAAATCTTTGTGAATCTGTCATTTCGATTTGAGATGTACGTAATGCTTTCGAATTTCGATTCTGTAACAGGTTTCCGTTTGAGAACGATTAAAAAATTCATATGAAATTAGTTGTAACGATGTTACAAATTTCTTACAAAACTGAAAGCCGATCTTTTCTTCTTTTTTTGTGGGGGTAGGTGGGGGTTGGGATGGTGTATCTTAAACAGTGACATCAGGAAATGCCTTTTAATTCGACTTCGTTGAGAAGAGAGCTACGGTATCTCAGTCGAGATTCGGATTCATATACCACGGGTCAGGAGTTCGATACCCGCCCGAGCCAGCCCATGCAGTCAACAATTAACTGAAAGTGTCATCAAAAACAAAACAACCGACCAATCAACTTTCCTTGAGGCTAACAAAATCTGAATTCCGTTTATTTTAAATTAAAATGTATTGTGAAAAAGCGGATGAAAGAAAAAACTTAAACATGCCCAAGTGACAAGATAAGAGTCTATAGAAAGCTAATTTGTCTTTTTCAAGTCGAGGATAGGGTGATTTAATGGCATAATCGTGTGTATGAGTAATCGGACAAAACAAGAACATGCACTGTACTTACACGCTTACATTTCACACGTCAACTATGTAACAAGGTAACATAGACTCTCTCTCTCTCTCTCTCTCTCTCTCTCTCTCTCTCTCTCTCTCTCTCTCTCTCTCACACACACACACACACACACAGACAGACACACACAGCGAGTTCTCCTGTTGATAACGTAATACGGCATTGGTTTTGTTTCATCTTCTCTAAGACGTAATATATAACGGTTGAACAAGTACCTGCTGATACTGATGATGTAGCAGACGTACAATCAAGTACACATGGTAATCCGTTCACTGATAACCCGCTTCTTACGGAGGCTTAATATCTATGAATTCGAAATCCCTTAAATCCTTCTTTAAGGTTTACCGGAATATTGGGTTATCTATGAATGGTAGAAACGTGTTGAATTAAAAGTAGAGAAGAGCTTTATAAACAATTACTCTCTTGATATGGGAGGCAAAAAGCCTATTCCGCGTCGAAATAATAATGCTAGACCAAATATGACATGTAGACCATGTACCTTTACAAGTCTTGTTCATTCAAAAACCGTAACTCCTCACCTATTCATTCAATACATTTAAGCAGGTCAACTTACAAATCTTGACAGGCTTGTGTCTGACGTGCAAAGCGAAAAGTTGTGTACTTTTTTCTCTCTTTTTAAGAATGAGTTCATGCCTGTTGGACGTCTGAAATGTATTTGAATAACCGTCGCATGTTATTCGCAATCTATACGCTAGCTTAATGGTCCAAATCACAGGTGCTCAACGCGAGCTTTATGTGAAAATAATAATAATAATAATCTAAAGGAACAAAATCATACAGAGTGACAAAAATACCTTAGATTACCCCCAGGACCCATTCTGGCATAGGACCCTTATCATACTATATAAAAGGAGAAGGTACGTAACTTCCAAATAATTGGTTCCACCCATGACCCTCGATTTCATTCTGCTATTTCCATATTTAAAAGCACACGACCGATCTCTATGGCTTGTTTTACTTCTGAGATATTTTTATATTCATCAAGCCATCATTGACTTTTCTACGCTGTACCAAACTAAAGTTACAGCTTCCGAAACGTGCGATTTTCGCGAATTTTTCCTCTTGGGACAAGTGCGAGCTCATGTGACAACCGGTGAAAAGAGTTACATATACTATGTTTGCGGCTCTACTATACATTAATTCTTTAATTACAGAAATGTGGTAAATGGAAAAGTAAGTTTTTACTTAATATTAATTCGATTCAACTTTAGGAATCCTGTTCCATGGAAGAATTAGTCATTTTCTCCTTCAATGCACATGTCGTAAACAATCGACTCTATTTTCAAAACAATTAAACTATTAAGCACACACGTCAACGCCGAAATATGATTGGCTCAAAAGGTTATACTTCAATTAACATCCACGCATCAGATATTTCGGCGTTCACGTGTATGCTAAAGAATAGAAAAATATCTCAGGAGTAAAACAAGCCATATAGATTGGTCGTGTGCTTTGAAATACGGAAATATCATAATGAAATCGAGGGGCATGGGTGGGACCAACTATTTGAAAGTTACGTACCTTCTCTTTTTATATAGTATGGTAGAGAGGGTCCTATGATAGAATGGGTCATAGGGGTAATTTAAGGTATTTTTGTCACTCTGTACGATTTTTCCCTTCAGATTATTTTTGTTTCTTTCACATCAAGCTCGCGTCGAGCACCTGTTGTCCAAACCTGACGACCTTAATGTGACTAAGTGTAAAACACGATTTGTCATGCTCTAGTCCTTCGTACACTGTTACAGCCGTTAGTACGATTAGTTCTTTAAAGAAGCTGAGAAGATATGGCAAGCACGGCCAATGAAGTGATCAGATTCAGAATAGAATAAATAAAACACTGATCATCATCAAACCGATTATTTTTTATTAACAACAACAAAAATATGATCTAGTGGGTCTTCACAAGATCACATAATCACAAATATTGAGTAATATCTGACAACGTATGTTGAAGCCCATCATAACTGTCTGAGTATCACTCATCCAGGTTTGCTATCACCTAGTGAATGGTCTTACCTCTTGAAAACGCGTCTAAACTTTAACATTTATTATCCCAATAACCAAATTACCATGAATGAAAGTCTGGCAAATTCAAGATAAAAATCCTTGTAAATATACTTCGGCACTAAATGTGCATGAACTCCAGTAAATCAACGATCTTAATGGCCTTGTAACATTAGATATTTAAAACTCTACAAAATTAAAGTGTCTCTTATCTTGCCTTTGATTTTTCTTTCAAACATTTCCGTAGTTTATTACAGACGCCATCTTGAAACGTAGATCGTGTAATAGCTGATGAATGGTTGTGTTTATTTGATAAAATACACTACAATGTTCCACTTAAGGATATGGTGGCCGTAAGTCGCAAGATAAAGTAAGTATTTATTGGGACCATTTTACTTTATTGTATAATAAAACTGAGTTTAATGAAGATTTGTTTTATTGGATTGTATTAAGAATTATTTTTTAAAGAAAATCCCTCGTTAACTGATATTATTGGAAACATCATTCCATTATAAAATGTGTTAAGCTTGTGAATTGCACTCGTAAGAAAATTCTACCTAATTTAGCAAATTATATTGCGAGTGTAAAGTTAAAATCGTAACTATGAGAAAACGTCTTTTAGCAGTAATGAATTATTCCACGTATCTTTTCAATATTCACGATAGATTTGGTATTTAATTCAGTACGCACGTATTGCACACCATGAATAAACAACAGGTCTCAGTCTGAACCGCTGCAATTCGTTTCCAATAAAGATCGAGTGGACGTGACATCAAACATGGATACACAATTCTAATCGATCGCAAAACCGCTCGACCGTTTCCTTTAATTACATTAATAACTTGAAATGTTGATGGATTTGGTGATTTGCCTTAGGTAAAGTGCATCAAATAATGTTGTAACAAAAAGTGACAGACGATATTCCGATTGTAACTGTCTTCCTCCACCAACATATTGGGTCAGGTAAACAAAAGTAGCTCCGATAATAGTTCTCCATGGCGGCGATCAAATCTGACGTTTCTTTCTCGACTTGACTCGAAAAAGTCAGGTATACTACGATTTAATTTCAGTTCTGAAGTATTCTTTCTTGTCACTGTCAGACAAAGAGATAATTGTCCAACAGGAAAAATATAAACATTGAAACTGGATGACATGGTTTAAATCTGAATGGACCCATATTTCCTCGCATCTACTAAATTTTGGACTCGCTCTCTAAACTAAAGATTTCTTGTTCTGACACGAGAGTTTAACTGAAATTTTATTACCATTCAAAATTCTAAAAATGTGTCTATCGTCGCTGACAATTACTTCACGCTTCCAGTACTCGGGAGGGAGACCGTAGACAACTTTCATTTTTAATCAGTTAATTCAGAAATCTGCGTGTTTTTCCCCAAATTAGCAGATATGGAAATAAAGTCACTGTCGTGGAAATGACGTCACTAACTAATCGGGACACTAAAATTTAACTAGTTACGGGACCACAAGAATGGCTGGCTAATTTATGGCCAAATACCGGCAAAGAGACTAGTTGACGTGCATTAAGTTTACCGAGTCCAACATAACGAAAACAAAAACAACTATCCTTTCTTATATTATACTTATCCGTCAAGATTTACACCGTAACAATATGTTCCAAGTATTGACATGAAATCTCTACCAAATGCCTTGTCATTTTGGGAGACTCGATACAGTTTTTTTTATTACTTTTTGTTAACGTAGCATTAACAATTTTTCAGCCATATCGCTACGATGTCTGCAGTATTGGAGGTTTTAGTGATGTCGAGCACTGCCTCAGACATGTAGCATTATGTCCCACCCAGTTACATTATCCTGACGCCAGGTCGACCAGTCCTAACAATAACCTATTAAGGTTTAGCACATAGGGACAGCTGTTAGTACCAATTTTGTAAGTCTATGGTATGACTCTGCCGAGGTTCGAACCCACGACCTCCCGAGGCGAACGCTCTAACCACTAGGCCATTGGAGCGGTCTCGAAGGATGTGATGGGACGTTGGTGAAGAATCACACCACTCCACGATGTCCACTTGAGCAAAGTCGATACTCGTTTTAATAGATTATACATTCATCATACACGTAGATCTAATCGTAGGTAGCGATGATTCACAGTCATATTTGGATGGACTAAGTGCTTTATTCAATTAAACGCCCGCGCAGATGGAATGCGAAAGTGTTCGGTACAACTCCCGACTGCCTTGGAAAAAATTAGGTTTATGACCATTTACCATCAGTGTTGTCTATGAACCACTTAAGACACCAGCCCTCTGCAAATAAGAACTTTTGAACCGGAGAGGTACAGTAACGAAATTGTTACTGCAGGGTCAAACCTTGTTCTGATAGGTCAAACTTGAGCATGAGTCACATGCGAAGCAATGTATTGGTTTAATCGTGTTAACATCCGTAGCTTACGGACCAAAATATTTTTCTCCTGCACAACTAATAGAGTAATAGGGGGCCTCCTTAACACAAAGTCCTTGATAGGATTAACACCCTCAATGTACCCTGTATAGCACTTGTACATAAAGAGAATACTTCGTTATACCGATTACCGCGTTAAAATGGAACAAATCGTCCGTCACGGCAAGTTAATACTTTAGATAATGTGCTCCTGGGAATGAAAAAAAAATTCCATTACCTGCTCACTGTCTGTAAAATTAATCTGATCTTTGATTATTTATTTTTATTTTTCCGTTTTACGTTTTGTGATTTAATTTGATTTTCTATTTAATCAAGTGCCTAATATTATAGGACACTTGGAAGAGTGCCAGACAAGAGTAACTATGGAACATAACAGGATTTTGATTGGATGCATCGTTAAATGCATACAGATAAACATGTTCGTCATTACACAGCCAAGACACAAACATGCATACAAATAAAGAACAGACATAATAAACATGCTTTGAGCGGCCAGGAGACTAAAGGGTCATAGGGCAGTTACCAGACTGGTTCTATATAAACACGATGTTTCAGTTGTTCTACGTACGCAACGACGTGAACTTACATGCCATTTATCATCTATTACAAAACCGAGGGGTAAGAACAGAAACGACACTTTTAATGTAATTCAAATACGTGTGGGAAGTAAGAGAACGCAAGCAAGCACAAAAAATGAAACAAGGGCAAGGACGACACCAGATGCGAAAATAAATCGTCGTTTATGTTATATTTCTAAACCTGTATTACCTTTGCTTCAGTTACTTTGCAAACTCTAATGGCTTAGCGGTAGAGCGCCCGCCTCGGATGCGGGATGTCGCAGATTTGAACCCCAACCGAGTCATAACAAATACTTGTATAAAGGGTTCTAACAGCTGCCTCGCTTTGCGCTCAGCATAAAGAGATTAGAGTTATTACTGGTCGGCATGGTGCCAGGATAATGCGACCGGGGGAGGGATCATGTTACATGTCGTCGGCATGATGCCCCAGTGCTAATTATCACTATAAACTGTAACACTGCAAACATTGTAGCGATATGACTGACATTTTTTAAAAGCAACGTAAAAAAATCTAACAGACAGACGCACGCACACAACGAGTTTCTTCATCTATATCAATTGTCAATGGAACAGTTTGTTTTCTTCTCCGCAGAATGCAGTATGTATAATCCTTTTTACAATCCTTTGCAGACGATATATATAATGTAATCAATAGGAGCAAGTCCACCCGTCGAGTCAAAATCTTGGATGACAGGATGCAGATGCCCGCAGTGCCATTAGGAGTACATTTTCAAGTAATCCAGAAATCAGGGCGGTATTTGGCCTCTAAGGGGCAATACCGGACAACTTCCAGACTCTGGCTCGCGATTAGCTTATTGGTGGGAAATTTATTATTTCCGTCACTTTTCGATGTTTGCGTGGGTGCTGATTTAGAACTGTTATAATTATGTTGATAAAATGTATACAATTTATTCATACGATGCCAATACACACTTGTCTAAACTATCACGCACATAGAGCAAAAGCGTGGCAAACGTAATTATTATATTGATGAGATTTTCCTCCGTGGCGGAAAAGGCCGCAATATAAGATACAGAGAGAGAGGGAGAGATAGATAGACATACAGACAAAAAGAGAGACAGAAAAACGATAATTTACAATTTTACAGAGAGAGAGAGAGAGAGAGAGAGACAGACAGAGAGACAGACAGACAAACATAGTGAGAGAGAGAGAGACAGACAGACAGAGAAACGATAATCTACCAATTTATTTTCAAAACAAAATTTCAGTGAAACATTTCACTTGTAAAATGTTTAATAGATTGTACAAAATGAATTACTGTGATTTCAAAATGCTATGAATTCTCTTTGATTTGTTCACTGGAAGTAATATTTTATTGCCGAAAATTCGTTTTAGAAGTTATGTCAGTACTGAAGAAAGTGAATTCGTTAGGTAAACGGGCATGATTTGTTAGTAGATCACGTGTGTGTGTGTGTGTGTGTGTGTGTGTGTGTGTGTGTACGCACACTCGCATTGAGTCGTTGTTGTTCATATCGCTGTTGTTCCGTGGTGTTAATTACAGCGGAAGCCAAAGTGATAACAGTTTGGATTGTTCTTTGAAAACTAAAAGATTCGTTTGCTGACAGCACAGAGGAAATCACTTTAATCTTGGTCTAAAAGGGTGAGATGGCAGTGATTCGTAACTGAGAGCACTTTAGATCACTCGGCCACTCGGGGGCCTCTGGTCTAAGAATTGACTCAAAGGAAAACAATTAATGCCCGTACCGTGTTTAACTGAAAAAAAGATATATTTGTGTCAGGAAGGTTGCAGTAGTGTCCAGGTGGATTCTACGTCAAAACAGTGCTGAACTTTTCGAATTAAAGTCTTTATAGTAAGATTTTAGTTGATGCCGATATTCAGATGTCGGAATTTTGAAGAAGAAAAAAATAAATGTTTATAAAGTTTTAAGATACCAATAGGAGACAAATATTGGTGAAATTATTGCAGAAAGCACAGTCAATTAGTTTTCTATGAGGCTTATACCGTACGTACTGACTTATAACACGAGTCATTTTGCAAATAATAAGGATCCTGACCCGTCGTATCATAACAATCATGCATATTAGAGTTTGTGATGTTTATTCTATTGATTACTTCTAATAAACTGCATAGACCCAGATATGACGACTCACTGTGTGGCGGCAGATCTGTGCCTCGGCAATTTGCAGTTGGACTACACTTATAAGCAAGTATGTATGGTACATTAAATTTCCCTCGATAAAGATTGCCTTCAGTTTCGAAACGTTATGCAAGATAGATCAATCTTCCATTTTTCTCGCAGTTTGTTTTTCCTCATAGACTTTCGACTTTCCATAAATTGTAAGCCTGACAAATATGCAAAGGAGAAAGAAGCATTACGTCAAGAAGTATGCATCACTCCCCTCGTCTGTGTTACTTGCAGTCGTCAAAACTACGTAAGCCTAACCTGAAAACAATGTATGTACCCGAAGTTCGCAGTCTGTAAATTAACAAATTTATCATGATTTCCGCTGTATTGCTGTTCTGAAAGTGTGTGTGTGTGTGTGTGTGTGTGTGTGTGTGTTATTATGGAGTAAATCTCAATGTGAAAGGTCAAAATCGTTTGGTATCAAAAGCATGAAAATGTCTGCAAATTGGGGCAACTGAAATCGATATAACACTGCCATAGATTTCATATTGGTTCAATTTTGAATTTTCTTCATCGACTGTAAATATACTTGAAAATGTTTTGAGATATAGCAGTTTTCATTTTACAGAAACTCAGCTGGAGATAATAGCAGCAGGTATAAATATCTTGATAACCATCGCTAAACCACCTCTGTAACACTCAAGACACAAAACAGAAGGCCTGACTGAAGTTCCACCTAAAATGAAGCCATATTCTCCTTGTCACTTTGTGATATGGAAACCGTTGATAGGCTTCGATCTGGCGAGCTACTTAAAGGCTGTACAAACCTTTCGTCAGTCCAGATGGCATGGAAACAGAAATAACCATCAGTTTTAGGAGTAATAACATATTCGTGTGGACCTCTGGACCTTAACCTTCAGCCATTTTCAACTGGAATTCATGGAAAAAACTAAAGCTCTAGGATTGTTAAAGGGCTCGAGAAGACATTTCGACCTGATCCTTCAACCTTCTTTCACGTGAGTTTAGAATTGGATGAAATCGAGATAAACTCCTACCTTAGGAGTAAATAATATGCTAGTTAGGACCTTAGAACCTTTGAATTTAACTTCACTCAAGATGGTGTTTGGTTCATGGCATGGACACCGAGATAAATTACAATCCTAAGAGTACCAGGAGAGTTGCGACAACCTCATGACCTTAGTCTTCCTCCTCACTCAGTGGAGTACAATTTCTGGCCATTGGAAGACATTTCGACCTATAAAATTCAACCTCAACCAAGTTGGGTAATGGTTCATGGCATAGAAATGGATAAACGCCGGCTTTAAGAGCTACAAAAAGGCTTGAGAAAGCATTGATCTTAAAGTTCAAAGAAAAGGGATAATATGTAACTTACCTTTGCCAAATGATACTTCTATATCCACATTCTGAATATCACCACCCGTTTCCTCCTTAAATTTCAATGGAATCACTTCACTCCACATTCTGAAGGCTAGATCGAGTGTCGCTCGTTGATCCTCCTCCGGGATTCTCGTGCTATATCCGGAATTTAGTAATCTCCATGTGATAACTTGTTTCTCAAACTTATGTGAATCCAGTCTCACTCTGTCAGCTAAAGATGTATTACTCCTATTTTCTTCTATGATAACTGATCTTTTCTTCCTGTTTGTCCGATTATTTTCGTCGTCATTTTTATCTACACTAAATAAAAGTGGATCCTCGTTTTTTAACCTTGCAATGTATTCATGAAGATATTGTTTTCTCCTTTCTAGGCTAGAAACAGTATCCTTACCGGCAATGACTCTCATTAACTGACTCTGACCAGTCGATCTTTTCCAGGGTCTACTTTTGAACTTATCGTTATTGTTACTAAGGGAATTCTGTTTCACAAAATCGTGCAGCATTTCTTGTGTGCTTTTCTCTATATTTTCTATTGCATCGGGAAGGACATCGTCCGTCTGTGTGTCGGCGTTCCCACACCGTGATGTGCTCATGAGTGTTCGAGTCTGTTTATCTATCACGCCGCTTTCGGGTAAATTGTATGTCTTTTGGTATTGGCGAATTGCCTGTTGTACCTCACTATCACTACACAAAGGGAGATTATCACCGTCACGACTACTATATTTACCTTCTGAAAGTTCAAAACCAGGGAATATCGACCGCTTTCGACGCTTTACTCTGCATCGTAAATATCCATATTTCTCTAATTGTAACTGAAATTAGAAAGATACGATTAAAAGTCCGAAGAAGAAGAAAAACAAAAAGAGAAGAAAAACCTGACATCGCCTTCTCAGACGCTGATAGTAATATTTATTCTTCAGTGCACCAACATATATGTATGGAATGGTCAACATTTACTGAACGACCGTATAATTAGGACTGTGCAATTAGGATAAGAATATAATTGAGCTGGTACTAAACATGAATGGTGCAACAAAGGTTTGAGTTATCTGATGCTGTGGACACTTCCATAAAAGGTGACATGCTCGTTGAGGTCAAGATTTATAAATCACGTTTGTTTCTTGTTGTTTATTTTTTTTTTCAATTAAAAACTTCAGTAATATGATTTTCCACCTTCTTGTGAAGTACACTTCTGAATAAAGAACAAACGTGTTGTGTTCCTTTGCGTATCTTCTATTGACAGGTTTATGCATGTAATATTGAGTCATGTAACACTACGATATCCTGTGTCATACTATATGAAATGGTGGCGAATTTCAATCGAGTCCATATTATTATCCTTTCTTATCTTAGGTACCAACCCATGATATGCTGTGGGTTTTCTTTTCTCCTTCATTCAAAGGGCTGATTCAGTCATCTTGTAGCCATATGTCTACCTTATTTGCAGTGATAAATAAAATTTTGAAAAGGGCCTGTTTTTGTCTTCAGGGAATGCGTGTTCAACGTACACGCTTTTCTTACTTTTATTTTTTTATATTAATGATGCTTAAATACCATACACTGGGTAGTGGACAAGATGTGTGTGTGCGTGTGTAAGTGTGAATTGGATTTCTAACGTAGCTTTATTATGCAGTGTGGCAGCTTGTAGTAAATGTGTAGCACTGGGGTATCGTGCCGCAGACATGTAACATCATGTCCCATTCAGTTACATTATCCTGACACCAGGCCAAGATATCTTAACACCAACATCTTAATGCCGGGCGTCTGCTAGTACCATATTAATGAGTCTTTTTTGTACGACTCTGCCGGGCTTTCAATCCGCGACCTCCCACATCAGAGATGGGCGCTCAAATCACTTAGGACACCAGTGCGGTTAAATCGGTGTTGTCGAATCCCTCAATTTTTTTTTCTTCTGGGTTTTTATAAACATGCCCCAGAATACATGTTTGATTCAAGTCATAGTATAATGAATACTAACTATGTAATACTAATCCATATTGAAATAACAAGTTTAATGTTAATGTAGCAATAATCAATAGTGCGAAACAAACACTGTCGCAGAAGATTATAATACATTATCGGTTAATATAGCAATATATCTTAAATGTTATTGCACCACTGATTAATATTACAGTATTCGTTCGTGATCGAATGTAATACAAATAGTATAGTATAACGAGAGTTTCCTCGTTTCCACGCGTTAATACGATTCAGTAATGGTTAAAAAGCAGAGAGAGAGAGAGAGAGAGAGAGAGAGAGAGAGAGAGAGAGAGAGAGAGAGAGAGAGAGAGAGAGTGTGTGTGTGTGTGTGACTTGAGATATATACCAAAAGACATACGACTAATTTTGCCAGGGCACGTGATACAATTTATAATGAAAGTGCTGAGTTGTATTTAAATTAGAAGATTGTTTTCTGTCTTTGTATTACATCGCAATATTCAATATGATGTATGATGTGTCTCATTTTCGGCATGTCGCCGCCTTAATCGAAGCGGACCACTTATATGATGACATTATGAGTGTTCCGTTTCCGACCAAGAGGACACTTCCACCTGGATCGGGTTTTAAGCCTTGCCCTTCCGTTTTTTTGAACCAATATTACTACTTCCTTCACAAAATCGGTGAACCCTTATATATACATAAATACATACATACATCCTGTTGTTTACAAAAACGCAAACACAACAGAGAATTCATGTAATGTGAAAATATTCCTCTTATATGTTGATGCTGAATGTAGGCATACTTGTTTACTTTTTGGACCCAACCCTCATTATTGGCATCCTGTTTATTTCGATAGTCTGATTCGATAATGAGTATTTTTAAAAAAAACTAAAAAAATATGTAACTACCGGGTTAACTAAAAATATGCCATTACATCAGACTGCTTAATATTTTTAGAAGTTTATGACTGCGACCGCTTTGAGGAAAACTCGGTCAACAGACATTTTTCATAATTGTGAATTTCTTATGTTGAACCATGATTTATCAGAAATTCCCGAGTTCCTAATTTAGGCGCACATATGGCACATTTCAGAGGAGATATGTCAAAATCTTTAAAGATTAGATAAGGAAGTTGAATCATGTTGATTTAAAGGTCATAAAACTGCATCATATTTAACGGACATATTCTTCACGAGGCCAATGTTAAATATTTTTTCCGTGATGACATCTCAGAATTTAAAGCGAGATAACGAAAGATAGATTCCGAGAGAAAATTCTGATTTGATGTAGTCTGAACTATTTGACCCATACAAATATAAACGTACTAGTACTTTACATTAAATTTTAATATCGGTAATGCTTCCTATGTGATTTCTTTCGGAACTGAATGTAGACCATCTGCCGGAGAACAAACACAAAATGAATCTTTGCGAAATGCATCTTAAATTAGTAAGTATTTGGTAAGTATCATGTAAATAATCGCAACAAACATTCATGTTTCAAGATCTTCTTTTACTGATTACTACTTAGACTGATTATTCCGACATCTTCCAAGATATTATTGGCATGAAAATAAATTGGGCACACACACACACACACACACACACACACACACACATATATATATATATATATATATATATATATATATATATATATATATATATATATATATATATATCTTGCTAGTTACAACAGATGTGAAATTAGCATGCGAGGATTACATCCTGTAACAAATCTAAAATAACTAGTAATTACATCCGACATTGCAAAACTATTGTTTAAAATATTGTTTAAAATATGGACAGAAACAATCGATTCCATAAAAGGGTATATTCTTTGCGGAGACCAGTATATTTAGATTTGCGTTTATAATAAACAGTTGTATTGTTATCACTCAGATTAGCAATAGTACTAGCGGGCGTCGTGGTGGCGGTAGTCATGACGCATCCAGATAGAAATCGTAAAGTTATTGTAACTCAAGTACAGCACAACTAAAACGACTAGTAAGTAATTCTCTTAAGAGTTAATGACGTATACTCCCGTACACACGTGCAGTGGTTATATCAAAATTGTTCTATGATTTCGACTCTTAACATTTTCTGGTGAAATTTTAGAATGGTAAAAAAATAAAAAGAATACTTGCTTAAGTGACAGCTGATTCAATATTATTTTAATACCAATAATCTAATCTAGGTAATAATTTCAGCTACAATTAATTACAATGTATATAGTTAGTTTTTTGTTGTTCTCAATGAAAACCATAAAGGCCAAGTCACTATGGTGTTTGTTTCTTTGATTAAAATTTTTATCGTAGTTTTAACTCTTTTTCAGTCATATTGCTACGATGTCTGCAGTGAGGCAGTTTATAGTGATGTTTACTGGTACTGGGGCATCATGATACAGACATGTAGCATGATGTCCCACCCAGTCACATTATCCTGACACCAGTCCTAACACTGGCAACTTAATACTGAACGTCAAGCAAGGCAGCTGTTAGTACCATTTTTGTAAGTCCTGGTATGACTCGGCCGGGGATCGAATCCATGACCTCCCGCTTCCGCGGCGGATGCTCTAACCACTTGGCTACCGGAGCAGTTTCAATATGGTGTAATGAAGAAGAAGGGTACACAAACCTTAATTAGAATAAACATGTTCTTTATGGCGACTGATTTTTAACTGCCAACCAACATCAAGTCTTCTTCTTATACAGGAATTAAATATAAATTTAATGGGGAATAATATGACTTGTACGTCTAAACAACTTTGCGAGTGTCACCGAGAATGACGTGTCTCAAGGCAAAGAAATCATTTAAGCCTATTCTTCATTCAGACTTTCAAAGTCACAAATACCTAATACATGTTAAGTGATAACTCTTGCCCATTTGGACCCAGATATTAACAGTGAATTATCTACTGACCATCACCGAAATGAAAATAAGTACTACAGAAGAATTGTAACGCTTTATTAAGACCTGGATTTGTGGATTTCTATACATAAATTTATGTCTCATTGCTTTCATATATTTCGTCTCAGAAAAAAAATATGTTCAGTTTGGAAGGTTATTAGCCAACACCAAAATTAGTTGCTGGTTTTGGTGGCTTTAACGCCATTTGTCAACAGCAGAGGCGTAGCGATGATATTTTGCGCCCGGGGACGAACTATAAAATTGGCGCCCCAGCGATCTTGTGACCGATTTATTACCCTTGTTTACTTATTATAATGTAACATTGCAAGCCTCATTTTGGCGCCCCTGTACCTTGGCGCCCGGGGACATATGTACCCCCTGCCCCCCCCCCCCCCCCCCCCCAGCTACGCCTCTGGTCAACAGACCTTAAATTTTATATTATTGCCAGTGCATTTGGTTGAGGAAGAAATTAAGAAAACCCCGCTTTGGACCATTTATACACGAGAAGATAGTGTGAAGCTTGTTCACGTGCCATCTTTGGCGGAACTAAGCATCGAACCAACGTAGACAGAGAAGAGATGTTGTTGTTCTATAATGGTAAGAGCCTTGGACCAATCGGTCACCGGGGTTACTTGTTACAATGGGAAAACATAAAAGAGACGAACAACTAATGATTGTAATAATCGGTTGTCGCGCTATGGCTGTGTCTTTGACATAATGGAGAGAAACAGGCTATACCAACCACATCAATGTACAATGTCTCCATATCTGGTTGAAATGGGAAACAATGTTCAATACGTTTTTGCTTTTCTTTTCTTATTTTATCAATGATTGACAAACATTGGTCATATCGTTGAATCTTCACGGACTGCGTTTGAAATTTGAAAGTATAAATAAATATAGTATTGAAAAACGCGTGTTCGAGTGGTTTGAAACGCTCGCATTTACCAATCACTATCACATCTTCTCTGTCAGCCTGGGTTCGAGTCGTTGTTGCCGCGGAGCCAAACGAATTTCTGATTTTTCAAGACTAAATTGGAAACTTGCAAACATTTAGCGTGACCATCAGCATTCTACTTGATGGAAAATATGGTCAGATCCACATGTTCGCCACATTGGTTTGCTGCGTTCGCTATCGATCGTAGTTTCTGAGTGACGTTGAATACTACAATAGTAGAAACATTTGCCGTCGAATAGCTAAGCCACCATGCAATTAATCAAAAACTTCAAATTGGGGGTACCAGCCAATACGAATTATGTTTAGGTGTTACCACGTACGCGACCCAGCAAATTTCTGCTCCTGTTAACGAATCCACGTTGAAGATGCTGGTCTCCCACGTGCGAGGTATTATCGAGGCAAGTTTTCCGCATGACGATGTCTTGAAAGTGCGAAACAGAATTTGGTGTTTGCGAGTAAATCAAAATTGGTCAATAGAAGGTCTTTCTCTGTCATGAACAGCAAGATAACAACCAAAGACCTCTTCCACTCTGGTGACAGATGATGGGACACCTTATGTTCGTTTTCTGAAGGCGCTGCGCTTCCGCAAAAAAACAAAACAACCTGTTTTGCGACCCGTCCGGGATATTCTGCTTTTGTTATCGCTGGAACCGCTCCCACTTACAGAAATGGAATTGCCCTGAGATATGAAAATATTCCACCGCTCTTTCCCATTTCATCACCTCGGACTTCGGCAGCTTGAAGAGAACCAAAACTTCTCTTTTTTGACTTATCGAGCTGATTAAGCCGATTTTCTTTTTGTCGATTAGATTGTTGACAGATCAGGTGTCGCTGGCACCGTATACGACGTTGTTGTCAGCGCGTACAAATTTTCCTCGGATTTCGATAAAGGTAGCAAACTGAAAAAAAAAAATATACCGGGATCTATCCTGAACCAGAAGCTTTATTAGCCCGATTTTGTTTGACTACGTAGCCTCACAACTGTGATGTTAGTCATTTCGAATAATTCTATCTCGCAACGAAGGCACGTCCATGTCCCCAGTGGGATCGAATATATCTTGGAATTTCGGCGCTTCATATTACTAGATTTGCAACTATCGAATCAGTCTTGGCTTGTAAGCTATGGATACGTCTTTGAAAAACTACTGTATATTTTGGCCCCTTTGTGTCAAAGCGATGTGATGCATTTGCGCTGTACAACGATTTGATTTTTCTGTGCTAGTAGAAATACACTACTGTCTGAATAATTTAATTATTCTATCAGATAAACTCATTAATTATTTTTTTTACAATCAGTGGAACTTCAAATATTATTTAATATCCATGTTGATATATTATTCTCATAGAAGGAAATTGTCACTTCTCGGGTTGAATTTGTAGATAGTACTCCTTTGAGCTTTATGGGCAAATAGAGTTGCCCCACACTATCTTTTCACAGTCAACATATATTTTCCAATCAACTTTGACCGTTCAGCCTCTGATGTTGGTGGTCGCGAGTTCCATCCCCGGCTGAGTCATATCAAAGACTTAAATTAATGGTACTAACAGCTGCCTTGCTTGGCGCTCAGCATTAAGAGGTCAGTGTTAGGACTGGTCGGCCTGGTGTCAGGATAATGTGACTGGTTGGGACATCATCACTACAGTACATGTATGCTACATGATGCCCCAGTGCTAGACATTATTATAAACTGCCACACTGCAGACCTCGTAGCAGTATGACTGAAAAATTGTTAGAGCTACATTGAAAATCCAAATCACATACACACAATCAACTTTGAATACAAAACCGATCAAAAAATTATGCGTGCCTGGTTGTTAATTAACGCAAACACTCCATTATCAGATTTGACTTTCATTTCGTGTGTAATCCATTTGACGCTGACGTTTTCTCAAATATAAAGAAAAATCCGCGAGTGCAAGTATGCCACACATTGCACTTATCTTGTAGGTGAAACGAATTTGCATTTGAAATTAAAAAGCACTGGCGAGCCAACATGTAATGCACTTCGACTCTCTTAAAATGTGAAAATGAATCCATTTCATAACGGCCATCACGCCTACGTTTCGATCCAACAATTATCTTTCAAGTGCTAAGTATAATGTTACTTTCTTGTGCAATGTGTAATGGCTTTTTTAATGCAGTGATTCTTCCGAAATATTAACTGAGATAGCATATGCAAGCACACGCATGCACTCGTAGTCACGGTACTGTATAACAAGTCTGTATCTCAAACTTATTAATGGCACGTTCATCAACAATAATTCGATTCATTTTCAAATTCGCTACAAGGGTATTAATCCCCCAAAACCAATTTTTTTAACATGAGAGGAGAGTCAAGCATGCAAAAGCAGATTTTTTTAAAAAGACTATGTCGTCATTAAAAACTACCAAATTAAACGTCAGAGATACAGCAGGATTTCTCTAGAGGGGAGAAAAGGAAAACTCCACAAGTAGTGACCAAAGCGCGACCTACTGTTATCGCTTCGCGTGATTGTAAGTTATCTCTTGAAAATTATCACTCAAGGGTGACCAGGACCCGACCTGCCAAACGTTCCTTGCGCGAATGCAAGCAACAAGCAAGTAGACGCAAATGGTTCATTAGGTTTTCGACTGAACAGTCACTGGAAACAGGGCTATTTTAATTTGTACAAAGCACGATGGCGGCACTCGCGAGGATCTACGTTCGGTCCACTTAAATGTGAGAAAAGGACAAAGTCATAAGATATAAAAGGCATCGGCACAGATCGGTCAAGAGATTTAAAAGCCCCATTGTCATACTACTAAGTTCTATACGGACTGGGGAAATGACCGTACTTCGGACAACTGAATCAACACACCGGTGTGAAGATTGGTATGAAGATAGATACGTGCTGAAATACATCTGACGTTCTGCAACATCATTAGCGAACAACGAACTTGCTGTCAGGTCAAATAACTGCACAAGATATGTAGTAGCATCCCGCATGTACACAAACAAAGCAGGTATGTTGTACTCAAGTTTATATGTGGTCTTGCTGTATCATTTATTCTTGATCTAAACAGCATTTCTCTTATTGTACTAAATTGCAAGGCATACCTAAAAGTCACCCAATCAAACTGTTGTGCAGTATTTGGTTTGGTTTTGTTGGCTTGTGTTTTATGACAGAGCACGAAGGTTACGTCGACCGATCTTAAAAAATTGGAGTGAAGGACTAGCGCTACTACAGTTTCCATTGTAAACCTATGTAAACACCATGATAATAAAAATTCAATACCTTAAAATTTTGGAGTGCTCATGATCAAACCTATACATATCAGTATAGATGAAACCTGGATGACAGCTTTTGTGTAGAGGAAAGGAAATGGGAAGCGGCATTATCTGCACCAGCATGTGGTTGAAACATGTGTTTTCAATTCTGCCCAATGAAGCAGGTGCTAATTTTAGTAATGAGTGTTCCAAACTCATGACTGTTAAAGGAATACAATTTTATCAATAAAGATGTTTCTAAAACAATTTATTTTTTTACAACTAGATTAAGGTCTCAACAAAGTCTTTTTCCCAAAACAACAATCCTGATCAGCCAAACCAAGCCCATATATACTCTATTTTATGTTCACCCATTTCCAGGCTGGTTCCCAATTCTTCCATATTATTAGTACCGTTTGTCCTAAAGTACCTTGCAGAGGGAATCACCACAAAGTAACTGACTCTAGCTAATCCACATATATTTCGTACCTTCACCCTTCCGTCCACTAATCCGACTCGCTATGAGACTGGGTGGGTGGGGGAGGTGGCAGGTATTTTTCTAAACATATTTGCACTCGCAATTTAGTTTCAAAACATGTTAATGCTGTTTTCGTTATTATTTTTAATATATATATATATATATATATATATATATATATATATATATATATATATATATATATATATATATATATATATATATGACTAATTTTATTTTGCATGAATAAAAAAACATCTTGAGCAGGGGTCTCAAACTCAAACCACCCTGGGGGCCGCATGATGGCATTTTCGATGGTCCAAATGGCGGTTTCTCTCATGACATCTTGTGACGCCAATCAGTTTGCTGGCCACAGGATACGGCTTGACGAGCCACGTGTTTGAGACTCCTGATATTGAAGTACATGAAGTAAAGAAAAACTGCTTCAAACTTGTAAAATCCCCATCCCATACCCCCCTTGGCTTGGCCGGGGATCGAACCCACACCCTTCAGCATCAGAAGCGGACTCTCTAACCACTAGGCCACCAGAGCGGTCGGTAATCATTTTATCAGTTGTGACAGGTCATTACAATTAAAAGGATTTTTCATGAAAGTTTAAGTGGATGTCTAATAAGTTAAATTATTTACATTAACCTACTTTCTGAAGACGAAAAAATTCTCATATGTTCAATGTATTACTAAACGAATTATGTGCAAAACTATTATCGATCGATACTTGTATACGAAAAGCCACAACAGGTGATGCCTATCAAAAGAATGCATGCGGTTTTAACGTTTTAAAAATGGCAATTTATTTTAAGCATTTTATTATTATTAGTTTTATTTAATCTTTGATTTACATACACGTTGAAATATTTGAAAATATTTAACTTTAATGTTGTTTCCTTGTAGTGTTTCATGTTAACGTTTACTTATGCGTGGCCACATAATCCTGTTTACGTGCAAATCTGTTATACTGTATATTCGAAGAACTTTGTTTTCAGTCGTCACTACCACTACTGTGAAAATGTGCCGTTCAACGACAGTCCGTCATATATGCATACTTTACTCAGTAATACCTTCGCCTACATTGGTCAGAAAAAGCCTCTTACGTGTTTTAAGTTATATATTAATTGAATTATATAACACAACATATTATTAAAGTAGCTTTCATTATCCGAAAATGTAAAGTGGTTATGAAAAGGACCGTAGTTTCCAAACATTCGTTCACAATTGAGCTACACTCCGGTGCTGGTGAGATCTTTGCTTGCCAATTTAAGCCTGATCACACACACACACACACACACACACACACACACACACACACACACGCACGCAAATTTGATTACAGTTCAGTGTATGTAATTAGCATAAATACCCATGATTTCGCTCGACTTTCAACTTTAGACCCAAAATTATCCCTGATGGAAACACAAAATAAATAAGACATGTCCATTTTTAAAGTTACATGTTGTCATCGTAAATAACCGTAACACTAATTCTAATGCTGCCCCCCCCCCCCCCCCCTCAAATGGCGAGTCATTTATTAATAAAAATATTAATGCGATGCGCCATATAAAAGAAGCTGTGCGATGTGAGTAGGGTAAAGTGGGGGTTGTTCAAAATCTTAAAGACGCCTTTACCTCAAACTTCAATTCGAATCTATTTTATGATATTGGTTTACGAGAAAAAATGTACCCTAAGATTTATATAAAATGCTAATTTAATATGAACTAATTAATGTACCTAAATATAAAAAAGAACTATTTCATATGTAATGGAACAGAACACCGCTCCAAGCTTACTCTGATGCAATTTCCTCATTAATGTTATTCGTTGGTATATGCAATAAAAACTATGACTTAGAGATAGCTCTAAGTTTTCTCCTTACAATAATGCAATTTATCCGTTATCTGACAGGATCTTAACACATAAAAAGCTTTACGATCATACGTTTTCGAGAGCTATATCAAGTTTCGAAACAAAACAGTTAATAAACTGTAACTTAACCAGTAAAGTCCATATTTTTTAAGGCAGTTGAAGGTGTCAACATTGAGAGTAGGTATATATATATATATATATATATATATATATATATATATATATATATATATATATATATATATATATATATATATATATCAAAAACCACAAAAACTTACTCAGTACTTTATATGCAAATCATTGAAGTATCCAATTTATTCAATACTTTATATGCAACTCATTGGAGTATCGATTTTCATCAAGGTTAAAGTTGTCATACAAAGACCAAAGAGAATTTGCTTGGTTGTCATCAACAAGGTGAAGGGCCGCTTCACTTCAAAACAAGTGCCTCGTAGATTAAAATAATGGATTTTCAGCATTTCCCACTTAAAAGAATCTACTGCTTAAGTTCTACTCAGATTTCAGCAGTATGTATACAGTAGTGTTATACAAGGCCACGCAATGCATTCAAGGGATCTGGAAGTATTTCTTTTATAA
The DNA here is from genome assembly GCA_030141615.1 of Unio pictorum. Lineage (NCBI taxonomy): Eukaryota > Metazoa > Mollusca > Bivalvia > Unionida > Unionidae > Unio > Unio pictorum. Next base: position 16,176,398 of record JARLTB010000122.1, read on the forward strand.
CATTATGCATACAAATGTTACTTCGAGACTAGAATCGTGTTCCAAGACTTGTTCTGCAAGTCTGCTGTTTAATATAAATAGAAAATCGGTGTGTACATTCATATCAGGAACAGATTTAGATCCATTAAAGAAAACACTAAGCGAAATATGTCCGAATTGTTTCATCTGACATGTGACTGGCCAATGACCTCCTCCCTACGGAGTGTTGATGTGCACACACATTCAGAAATTCCTCGGATAGGTGAGAAATGGTATGTGGAGATGTATGATCTATGTTCGTGATAAGTAATGGATATTCATTGGCTCAATTGTGCACGAGTCCAGCAGTTTGTTGTTTAAACGGTAATAGTAATCGGCTTTTGGAGAGAGAGAGAGAGAGAGAGAGAGAGAGAGAGAGAGAGAGAGAGAGAGAGAGAGAGAGAGAGTTTAATGATGCGGTACGGAGACGGAACCACGAATAAGATATTTCGTTTTCATAATGTTATGTGGCATCCTTGGTCGTTACATCATGTATTTTGGCAATATGGCTTCCAATGAAAATGGTCCTCGCTATGCAGTAGAATTCATTTTAACTGATAGGAAATACCTAGAATACAGTAGTGTATTTACAAATTGGTAAAATTATTTTGATCAAATATCGCATAAACCTTAATATTTGTGTACAATCTTCGCTTCCAATTTATAACCTTCAAACGTTCGTAAGTAACGTATGCTTTCCCTGCACTACGACCTATGTTCACATAAGAATAACGGAATTATCAAAGATGCCATGTGCGGCAAGCAGTTTACAGAAATGACAGCTCTTTTACAAAGCTCTCAAAATCAGAATAACCGATGCCTGGGACAAACGGTTTCCCGTTATGATGCAGTTTAGTACCTTTATAATGGCGTATCGACAGCATTACTATCAGAGACAGTCATCTACTTCAAGATCACCAAGCTATTCTCTTCTTAGGTGTACTGTATTTAAGGAACGAGAAGAAAGAACAAGAAAAAAAACACGCGTCTTTGTTTCCCACTGAGCACAAGTACTTTCGTTTTGCAATGCGTAATACATACTTTTTTAATTATAAAGTTACTGACAACTGTTGTTAGGTTTATCTTGAAGCTGTCATTTTATAAAGAAAATACATTTATTATAACTGTATCAAGTAAGATAGCAAATACGTAGCTAGATAAACCATGGTAAAATGTTACAACCATTATATTCCCGATATCAATCTAACCCGCAGTTATGGAAAGCTTTTAATAATAATAATAATAATAATAATAATAATAATAATAATAATAATAGTAACAACAACAACAATAATAATATTACACGAACTTAGTAATTCGTGCAGTGTCAATACCATCCCTACGGTCCCCGCAATGACAAAAGTGGGTAGGTGGGTATATTCAAGAAGGGGGCCCTTAATTCCAAGTACTATTACGCTGAGGGGCCCATTTCTGAATTTGTGCTGGAGGCCCACAATTTTATGTTACGCCACTGAATTAATACAAAATAAGTAAAGCAGAAAAAAATACTAAAAGGTCGAAATTTATGACAGTTATAGGATAATGTATTGTCATATGCAATATCGTAAATACAAAGTTTCATTAAGAAAGTTTATAAAATATAAAAAAATCAAAACACGAGATGATGCAGGAAGAGATATAAGTCTTACATTGGTCCTGGAGGATATCGATATGGGTTTTGTGTAGATTGATGATCATTAATAGTATCTTACAAAGAATGTTTTCTCGCATACAAAGATGTACGTACAGCAGAACAATCAAATTTGTATATGCTATATTCTGTCCAATTCTCGTGGCGAGAATATAAAACAGGATATGCATGTATTTATAGAATTTAACGTGACTTTGTCATAATACTGGAAGATAGCAGATTCAAAATTGAGTTCTAAAAATGTAAAGGTAAAGAAATGATGAAAAATGGTAACAAAAATAAAAGTGAACGGCTTATCTCAAGGCGCCTGGATATATGTAACGATAAGAGGCGTTGTAGTTCTAACAACAACGAAAAAAAAGACCTTGATTTGGCATGGAATGTACATTTACACTGTAATCCGGATTAGCGTAATCTTGGTAACCAGGAAAAGACTAGATGGAATGATCTCATGAACATCAGTACGATCTTGACGTATTGTTGTTTAAGAGCAATCATTGCATCTAACGGTCTGACATCTCACTCAACGAAATTAGAGTCGTCAGAAAGTACCACCCCCTCAACCAGACTGTAGACGGTTTGGCGGCACAGGTCCAATTTTCGCACAAGCACAGAACTCTTTTAACTACTAATGTATTTTAGCATACAATTGCGAATATATATTTGAAGCTGATTGTTTCTTTTTTATGGTTTAACGCCATTTTTTCAGCCCAATATAGGTTATTCATGGCGGCCAGTATTAATGGTGGAGGAGGAACCCGAAAAGCCCCAGAAAGAACCATCGACCCACGAGAAGCTACTGGCAAGCTTTCTCACATAACTACATAAGCCGAATCTTAGACTCGAACCCACGCAGACAGAGGTGAGATGGCAGTGATCCGTAACGGACAGCGCTTTAGACCACTCGGCCACTCGGGGGGCCACAAGACCTATTGTAATTTGTACATCCCATGAAATTTACTTAGGACGGGTCGTCCGTGTAGACAAGATCTATTTTACATCGCAAGAATTTGACATAGGACGGGTCGTCCGTGTGGACAATACCTATTGTACTTCCCATAAATTTGACATAGGATGGGTCATCCGTGTGGAAAAGACTATTCTACATCGCATCTCACCTCTGTCAATGTGCTTACGAGTATTTGCTTGACCAACATGGGTATTTTAGAAAACTTGCCAATTGTTTCCCCTGGGTCTGACGTTCATCCCTTGGTCTTCCCCGCCCGGTTCGTCCTCCACCAAACTAAATCTGATGTCGGACAAGGTGAGAGCTTAACGCAAGTTTTACTTGCAACATCGTTCTTCACTCACACGAAGCACGCACGAAGGATTTATCCTACATGACAAAAACAAAACCGTTTTTCCAATGTGGGTGTACCAACAACATAAAAATCTACGTCATGGAAAATTGGCGCCAATATGCAAATGTTTATATGATAGCAGACAGATGAAATCCAAGAAGATAAACATGCCAGAGTGATATGTTCCTGTAGAATCTAACTTGATGCTGCATTAAAGGTCAGAGATGGTTGTAAAGCGAGCCCGAATCGCCAGGGATTTGCAATTATTGTATTGGATATTTGACATAAATATCAAATCCAAATGTGTAACATAGTCTATATAATGCGCTATTTAGGGTCTGCTATAAAAAGAGAAGCAAACATTGGCTATTTCTGGTAGTCGGTCAACAAAGTTGGTTGTAAATTTTATCGCTTAAAAAGTGACTTATTGATTGAAATCCACCGTAAACCATGCCAAGAGTTTCGCATAGATACAAATTTTGAAACGCATTTTCTGTTTTGATACAATTCATCACTTCATTCATTAATTATGTCAACAATTTAGGCACTTTTTATACACACACCCTACCCCGATTGCCAACAACTGTCAAACTTTCAGTCACCCACCTATACAATTATGTCAAATTCCCCCCTCCCCTACAAACTAACAATAATTTATACGGCTGCCTTTTAGCTAAAAATAGAATTATGGAAATAAAAAGGTCTACAAATTAACTGAATAAAAACAAAATATGATGATGCAAGACTATGACTTCCTTGGCAAGAGCTCAACAAGTTTAGGATTAAACTGGTGGGCTGTTGATGGGCGAGCGAGTGTGTGCAGTGTCTGGAGTGTGGCAGTTTATAGTGATGTCTATCACTGGTTCAGCATGCCGCAGACATGTAGCATGATGTCTCATGAAGTTACATTATCCTGACACCAGGCGAACCAGCCCTAACACTAACCTCTTAATGCTGAGCGCCTTGCGAGGTAGCTATTAGTACAATTTTAATGTATTTGGTAAAACTCGCCCTGGGTTTGAACCCAAGACTTTCCGCTTAAGAAGCGGACCCTCTAACCACTAGGCCACCGGAGCGGTCATATCGCAAATTACAACACAGTTAAAAATACAAGAACGATGGGAATTCATAGTTCTAGTTTTAAAAAATAATAACAATTAACTAATAAAATACCCAAGTATGACATCTTTATTACTGCTTATCTGAATTCTTAAATTATGCATCTATCGCTTGCAGATTTGTATTCTCCAACGCCCCATCCCTCACTCCGTCAGTATATATAATTTTATTAATCCTTCATATCTAGGGTCGACAAGAGGGGTGAGTAACTGGGGATATATCCTTTGGGCTTAGGCCCGTAAAGGGGCCCCGGACGAACAAAACTTTTTACTTTTATAAAAGTTTTTTTTTAAAACAAGAACTAGGAGAGGCTTCAGTGTTTCTTAGCCCATGGCCGGTGATAGCTCTCTACAGCCCTGTTCATATCTATGCTATCTCGCTCGGTCATTAAAAAAAATAATTTATAGCGTTTAACCAAAATTGTCGGTATTAAATATGTGATAGGTACAGTGATTACACGAAGACGTACTCATTATAGATGTGAGTCATATAGTTTAAACAACGAGGTCCTTACGACAGATGTGATTTATACAGTTAAACCCACGAGGTCCTCATTACAGGTGTAATTTACCGGGAGGTTCTCAGTACATGTGTGATTTATATCTTATTGAGCATGGGAGTCAATTAAGATGTAATAATAATAATAATAATAATAATAATAATAATAATAATAATAATAATAATAATAATAATAACATTTGTGTCGGGACAAAACTGTGTATGAGTGAAACTACCTAATGCTTGATGAATACGATATGCGGGCCAACTCGTGTAATTCAAAAGCACGGATCAGCCCGACTTCCCTGCTTTTCCCATACGGTATTTAGAAAATACCCAATCCACGATACTTTTTTCTTACGGCTGTTTTTTTTTGTGAGTATGAAAACATTAGTTGATCGGGCCGATATGTGTGTATGAGTAATGGAAAACAAGCAAATTAATAGATATCTTGGGCGAAAATACAAATTAAAAGAAAATCTGGCTGTGGGAACATCTTAAATAAGTGTTTTCTGTGTATATTCTGCAACTATTCAAGATATCGTGGAGGGTGGATAGATTGTAAAATAAATAACTCTTCCATATTCGCGTCAAGCCCAATTTATTTTCAAAGATAATTGTGATGTCATCATAAAGTCAGTGTAATAATGAATTACTTGGAACAGAAAATAAAATCTACTGCTGGAGGACTAACTTACTTGAAAACACAATGATATTCTTTACCACGAATATTTTGAACGTTGGAAAGAAAACTGAACAAAAAGAAAAATTCCCAAAATTGTTTCTACTCAAACCTTATGTACGGGACACAAACATTGATTTCCTTCTCAAAGCACGAAAGCGCATTGGAATTCTAGAAAATAAGAACCATGACTAATCATTCAGTATGTGAAATATCGAATTTTGTAAAACCAGTGAACCTTAATGTTGAATGTACCGAGCGTTAAGATTTTATCACATTTAGATCAGGGGAGCATTTGGGAAAGGTCATTTCGACCTTTATTTTTTTATTTTTTCCATATTAGTGCTAAAACTTCAAAGGGGCCAGTATTCCGATTTAATAAAAATGACCGGATATCTTAAAACGGGATTGAGAAAGAGACACCTGAACTTCCGATCCGTGTCAAATAGTCTTTCTTCAAATGGAAAAGTTATAAAACTTAGTTAAGAGATTCTGACTGACGAAACAAATGGTTGTCTTAGGATGTTGTTTTGGAAAGCAATGTTTATGATTGGCTGAGTGAAATTAACAGGCATTTAAATTGACAACCTTGGGCGAAATTCTTTAGTCCGAATCGTTCTGAGAGATAGAAGGTTGGCTCTGAGGATGCCTAAGAAAAGAATAGTACTTTCCTCGTTAAACAATGGGGGGGGGGGGACCATGTGTTTGTCTTGTGAGAAAGCCGGGGTTTTGTGCTGGATACATAAGTTTTAAATTGAACAGCATTAAGGAAACAATTTTCTGAGGCATAGGGGACACGACAGTCCAAAGACGGAGTCTGACAAAAAAGAGAAGTGACGAGTGATGTTCGGAAAGGGAGCAAAGACGAGTGTTACGGCTGTTGGATTTAATTTATTTATTTTTAATTATTAGATCCAAATTTGTCATTTAGGGTTTAATATTCATTAATTGGGAGATTTTTTTTCTAGAAAGTTCAGGCTGACCACTCTAACTGTAAACAAGTTTTTGACCTTGGCTTGGTTACCTCTTTATCTGACCTTGCTTCAGATTGATAAACAGGTCTTTAAAACTATTGGTTAATTTCAAGGATAACTTTTATTTTTAGTTCTTGGGGTGTAGGACTGTAAACAAGTTTTTGACCTTGGCTTGGTTACCTCTTTATCTGACCTTGCTTCACATTGATAAACAGGTCTTTAAAACTATTGGTTAATTTCAAGGATAACTTTTATTTTTAGTTCTTGGGGTGTAGGAAATATCTAGAATACGTGAGTTGCTGAAGGTAGTGACCTTCCATGAATTTCTAGAAAATCACGTGATCACTTGTTTACTTAAGAAAAACAGTTATATAGACTTGTTTGGGATAGAATAATTCAGTAGAATTTTGGGCTTTAAGATATTAGTTGTGTACTTTCTGTTTGAGTTTAATTTTAATTATTTTGTTCTGGACTTTGTGTCAATTCATTGAAGAAAGAGGATTTATTATCTATTTGGAGGAGAAAACGTGATCATAATTCATTTGGATGATAATTAAACAAGAACTGCATCACGTGACATTGTCAGCCATTTTGGATTACATCGTCAAGATTCGAACCTGGAACTATTAGAACATTTATTTATCAGGACTCTTGCAATTCCATTAGTGGATTATTTTTGTGAATTCTATATTGGATTAATGTTGGATTTGATTCTCTAAAACTATAAGTTTATTTATTTTATGAAAATGATTGTACTTAATAAGTTCATTGTTCAAGTTATACAAGCTTGTTAGTTTTCACTCTGTGTTGCTGCTTATTCGAGCCTAAGCACGTAACACGAGTGAAGTCTGAAAGAGGGAAGTGACGCACGCGTACACAGTAAAATCTATGAAGTACAATAAAGACGGGGCTGTTGGAATGGGAAGAGTTGAGGAAATACGAAACGTTGGAGCACGGTCGAGAAGGTGATGCAATGAGTCGTGGACATTGCGCTCTTTTCACCATTCATTTTGATGATGTAAAAAAAATCCAAATTAGACACTACTATTAAATCGTATTGATATCATTTAAGTTGAATTGAGATTACCACTTTTTATTTGATTGATTAAATTCGTTATTTTTCTTGTCTATGCGGGCTCGTATTGCATTATTTCTTTCCAATTATCTAGCCCATATCTCTGTTGATGTTCTATCTTTCGCTCACACCGGGTCATAATATCGAGGGATGTCATTCCCTAAATAACGGAGCTAAATCCAATTAACTACCGCTCTTAGTAAGAGGGAGACGTTACACAGTACTATATCTATAATTTACTTCAGTCAAGTACGAGATGTATGATGACCGCTGGTGTGAGAAAGAACAACCTAAATGACAACTAACAACTTATATTCTCTTTTTCTAATCATGTGATTTCAATTGAGCACAAACAAGAAAAAGAAATAATTACAATTATATCTGATATGACCACGTTTTATATTACATTGTTGTATTTACTCTGATATAAATATATTAAACCAGCGGTCTCTAGAATAAGCTTTGAAATTTGTTTAGCTTCCAAACCTTCACTAAACATTGACCAACACATGAACATTATTTCCAATGACTCTTAAAACATATAGGTGTAACGTTAGGGTCACTCAACCATACTATCAGTTGCCATTGTGGTTTAAATACATCAGATGTTGACCACTTTACGAAAATGTCCATAAATATGTAAATATCACTTCCTGTATATTATAGGTATCATTTCAAGATAGTGTTGAAATGTTTTTGACTGGCATTTTGGCAATTTTTAGAAACGAACCAAAAAAAACTGGTTACTCTAATGGCAGCTTATTAAATATTTTAAAAAAAAAAAACTTTTAGCAATGATCAAAATGTACTCGATGTACTCCTAACTAATTATAATATAGAGTTCCGGCTACGCTCATTGGCATTCATACAGCCAAAGTACTTGGTGTAGTAACCAGTGACCACAATGGGAGGGACGGAACAGATTTTCGCGCGTGATATGCGGTAATAAACCATGCTACATCTTCGGTCAAGTTATTGCACCCATGTCGCTTAGACAGTATATAAACGTTACGGCCCCATAACACTGAGACAGTTCACAAAAAAGTTTTGCACCTATGGTACTAAGAACGTATGTAAAAGTCACTGTACACATGCCACTGAGATAGTGTATAAGAAATAGTTACTGCACCCATGTCACATAGAATATATATACAAGTTAGTGCCGCCTTGTCACTGAGACAGTATATAAATGTTACTACCCTCATGTCACGGAGACAGTATATAAAAGTTACTACCTCCATGTCACTGTGACAGTATATAAAAGTCACTACCCTCATGTCACGGAGACAGTATATAAAAGTTACTACCTCAAAGTCACGGAGACAGTATATAAAAGTTACTACCTCAAAGTCACGGTGACAGTGTATAAAAGTTACTACCTCCATGTCACTGTGACAATATATAAAAGTTACTACCTCAAAGTCACGGTGATAGTATATAAAAGTTACTACCTCAAAGTCACGGAGACAGTATATAACAGTTACTACCTCAAAGTCACGGAGACAGTATATAAAAGTTACTACCTCAAAGTCACGGAGACAGTATATAAAAGTTACTACCTCAAAGTCACGGTGACAGTGTATAAAAGTTACTACCTCCATGTCACTGTGACAGTATATAAAAGTTACTACCTCAAAGTCACGGTGATAGTATATAAAAGTTACTACCTCCATGTCACTGTAACAGTATATAAAAGTTACTACCTCCATGTCACGGTGACAGTATATAAAAGTTACTACCTCAAAGTCACGGAGACAGTATATAAAAGTTACTACCTCCATGTCACGGAGACAGTAAATAAAAGTAACTACACCCATATCACCGAGACTATATGTTTCGATATCTGAATCATACACGTGTATGTATCTGCACGACAAATAATTTTTCGCTTGATGATTAAAGAATTGGTCAGTTTAGCTGGATTTAAGGTCACTAACTTGATGTAAATAAATGTTTTAAATTGCTGAAGACTAAGGGACTTTACATTAGCATTCATTTATGCAACATAAAAGTAAACAATGAATATACGTATCATTGCACTGTGATTACATAATTATAACAGGTGGATATTTGACTGTATCCATATGTTTTTAAAGGAATTTTGTTAATTTGTAGAATTCGCTATAAGTTTCAAGCTGCATCGTTCTAACCTAACGATTCTTTCAGCGACAAAATACACAACAATATAATAAACCACTTCTCAGCGGCGAACTTCTGCCTAGCCAGTTGTCTATGGCACCAACTTCGGAGGGGACCCGTCTAACGGCGATTGCAATGGTACACTTTGAGGACACGAGTTTGCTTTTTGTTAAATTACCAAAAAGGGGACCCGGACTCAGTTAACTGCCATGGGGCCCTGGGTATCTATGCCTGGGCCTGCCACTTCTAGACGTTGTACACAGTTCTACAAAACCCTAAAGGATCACACTAAGTCGGGGGCGATATGATTACCCGTGTGTCAGTTTAATTGTACTTCACAACACACTGAAATATGACCTATAAAATGTCTCTGATTTAAGATAGATTTGTTTACACTGATAATGCAATACTTTATAAGCCATTTCTATGATTTAGACACGCTTCCCACAATCTCGTAGAGAATTAATTCTAATAACCAGTGAAAGATGCATTCCAAATTCACATATTGAAATGATCAACAACCTGTTTTTAAATCACGTCGTGATTTTCTTTTTCACTCCCAGACGTGCCATAAAGACCGATGACGATAAGAAATAACATTCGAGACCAATCTGGATATATATATATATATATATATATATATATATATATATATATATATATATATATATATATATATATATATATATATATATATATATATATATATATATATATATATATATTAAACTTGTAAGACTGAGCAAGGTCAAACTTAGGTGATACATTTGCCAGCAATGTCTCGACCTACTCTCTTAGCAAACGAGAATCTCAAGTTTCGTAAGATGCGAAACCCATTTTGGTTCGTCGTAACATACTTGATAACGTTTTATCTTTAGTGTTGAGTTCCTAGAGTTAAAATACCTACATCATAACTGTTCTATATGAAACTCTAATGATAACATGTCCTTACCTTATATATGACATTAGGACTGTGTTGTTACGTAAGGCGTACTAACCAAGTCGTTCTTGTACAATGCAGAGTATTCTCGCAAAGATATTCTCAGATTTCGTCATATGGTAACTAGCATATTAGATATGTGTAATCAGATGAGCTCAAATTTCAGTTGCTGACTTGGTTTGCTTGGTTCTTGGCGTTATACATCAAAGCATCCCTCTGTATTATATCCTGCCAAAAACAGGCCGAGTTAATTGCCACACAGACAGGTGAACAAGTTCGAACCGATCGCGTTCCCAAATCAAACGCAGCCTTAGTGATCTAACCGGACATGTTCGTAAAAGCCAACAACATATACAAAGCCTCTGAAGGAACACAATAGATTGCACTTAACTCTAATGTACGAATCTACGTGGTAAGTAGGTGTGTGGTAAATTAATAGGGTTTTGTGGTTATCAGTAACGACTGATTCAATTTGAAACTTGTGATGAATTACAGCTGTGCATATAATAGGGTTACAAGTCTTTTGCATGTCATCAAAGTAAAGTTGTTACAAACACACACACGTTACATGCTAGATCGCTCTGGTGACCTGATGGTTAAAGCGTCCGATTCGAATGCGGGAGGTCGTGGGTTCGATCCCCGGCCGAGCCATAACAAAGACTTACACAAATGGTACTAACGGTTGCCTCGCTTGGTGCTCAGCATTAAAAAGTTAGTGTTAGGGCTTGGAGGAACGGGTGTTAAGGGGAGACAAATTTCTTGGCACAGGTCGGAGCTCCTAAACTGTTTGTCAAAAAAGTGTCGTCAAACACAATTTTGAAAATAACAGCTGTTTTTGAGTTTTTTAAAAAAAAAATAACTTTATCACCTTGTGTAGCTGGCCCTGTTGGTTTTGGTTTGTTTTCGTGGGTTTTTTTGGACCACCTTGTTCGTATAAATGTGGGGTCTTATCGTTCTGACTTGTAATCTTGGTTTTGAAGCCTTGTGCTGCGAAGCCTGATGGTCTCTGGAGTTTGGACCACCTTATATGCACTAATTTGAGGTCTTATTACCTAAAACCATTTGTGTACTCTTCGTTTTGCAGCCTTGGGGCTGCGGGACCTGATGGTCTTTGTAATTTAGACCAACTTATATAGACTAATTTGAGGTCGTATGTCCTAAACAAAACTATTTTGAGTGCCACCTTGTGTGACGGACCCTGATCGTCTGGGTTTGGGACCATCTAATATGTTCTAATTTTGGGTCCTTAATAGCAGTCGTAGTATAAGTGTAGCTATGTTGAATGGAACTGTAGATGTGGTAGTATATTAGTATGGAGACCGGATGTTATTAAAAGGGATGTTGTTTATTAGGTAGAGACTAGATATTTTTGGTGGGAGAGAGTTACGTATGTATTAGATGTCCTCTGTTAACTTATAAGTCTACTTTATAATACCCCATTTTAGTTGTTGTTTTTAAATAAATGAGATTTCATACATCAGTTTAAACACTTTTCACACCTCAATCAACCCTTGTGGGGTGTATTGATCTTCCTATGTGAAGAGTAGTGTTCATAGGTTGACGACGGTTAAGTTTGGGGTTTATTGGCATTATTGGTGAATCTTTGATATATTTTATTTGGTGTATTAGTTGATTGATGGTGATTTTGTTAACTAAAGTTCATACATCAGATTAAACACATCTCAATGAACCCATGTGTGGTGTATTGATCTTGAACGAACCCATATGATGAGCAGTGTTCTTATGGTGTTACGTTGTGGGCAATTTTATATTTCTTATTTATACCAGTTTTTGTTGTTTCCTATTGTCATTTGAGGGTGTTAATTGAGGGTATTAGTTTGAATTATGCAATATTCCTTATTTTGTTACATTTTATTATATAGTCATGTTTTTCGTAAGAAAAATAGAGTTTTATATGTAATATTTAGATTAGGGTTTGATTTCAGTATAATTTCTGGGTATGTGGTTGGGGGTCCAATTTTATTTTGTTCTAATTGAAGAGTTTCCCTTTCATTCTTACTTCGGTGGCATTCGTTAAAGATGTGTGGTAGGTCTTCCAGAATCCGTTAGTGGTAACAATTAGGAGTGTGAGGAAAGATCTTATGTATTGTCAAAAGCTCTTGGCTAGCTTGGTGTTGCCTGTAAGAATTATCTTTAACGTTTTGGTCTTCACTTTTGATTTTGGGTAGTTGACACTTCTGTTAACTTCATTGATGATGGTGTATACTTTCCTGCCTTTATTGTTTTCATTCCAGCTATCTTGACCCCCCCCCCCCAATGGAGTTTAGGAGTTAGAAGTAGTTATTGCTCCGGAACCCAAATGAAAAAAAAATTGTATCTTCAAAAGTGCGCAGTTATCAGATGCAGGATTTCTTAAGACAGGCCATATTGGATGTACTACTGGCACTATTTCCATTTAGAAACTAGTAGATATAAAAAAAATGTATATTGGTCAAAGAATTATATAATGTTATATATAGCCAGTGATTTGGGAGAAGATATATTAATATTGTCAACATGGCAATAGACGAGCAAAACGAAGGTTGGTTGGCATTATTTTCATTTTGTGCCACATAGATACTAAAAGAACTATTCGGATGCAAATCTCATGTCAAAACCACTTTCTATGTATGAGGAGTTGTGGGGGGGGGAGTATGATTGCACCATTTTCCATTACGGTCAACTAGATGCGATAATAAGTCTTTCAGTATATAAAAAACACGTTTATGTGGTTATTCATTCAGAAGAATATAAAGATAACCTCTGCGGTGGGCATATTGGAGGTTTAAGTGGCACTGTATTCATTTAGGAAATTCGAACCAACTAGATCTTATAACAAGTCTTTTCCATGCATATATGAAAATCAGTTCATAGGATATGTCGATAATAAGATTCGTAGGATGGACAAAGTGGAAGCGCGGTCAGCATCAGTTTATTTAGGACCAATTTCCATATGATCAGTGATATAGTGCAATCCCATATTGATGCTACCATTCGTTCTGAATCAGTAGCGATAAGATTTAACAAGTTGGCTGCTGTGGGGGCAATATTGGGCGTCAGATTCGAACCATTTTCATTTAGGTCCAACACTATAGCAAGTCCTTCAGAGGAAACTCAATGTTGATATGACCATTTATTCAGAAAGTGTAGCGATAACAAGGCTTACTGGATACTAGATGGCACCAATGTTCATTTATAACCAAGTGGACACTATGTGAAGACTTATGACGACAGCTCCATGCCAATATGACTTTCCGTTTAGGAGAAGTAGCAATCATAATATTGTCAAAATGGCTGATGTGGCGACCATATTGGATTTAAGAACGGCGCCATTGTCATTTAGAACAATCAAGACATGAGAACAAAAGCTGTTAGTGAAAACCTCATACTGTGATGGCCAAATATTTAGGAGGAATATTAATAACAAGAAATGCAAATACGGGCACAGTGGCAGCCATGCTAGATGCCCAAAGTGGCACCATTTTCTTTAGGTGCAACTCGACCATATGATGAATGCGTGTTTCAAGTTTCATGGCAATTCTCAAATCTGTTTAGGAGAAATTGCGATAACAATCCTATGTATACGGAATGATGAACGACGACAATAAGCTCTTCTGGTGTATGGAATAATAATTTCCAACAGAGACTAATTTAATACAAGTAGGTAACATGTCTGAATGTAATTATTAAGGACAGGGAGGTTATGCATGTCAAATGGAGGTTTAGATATAAGCTGCGCACAGCTGAATTGTCAATTTTTGCTCAATCCAACGTTAAATTTTGCTGTCTCCGTAATGCTTGCGCAGTGCAGCGAGCAATGCGCGCACATCTACCATTTGCTTAGAGGGAACGTTGGTGGGATTACATATTTTTCAGGACCCATGGACGGAAAAGCTGGAAAACTAGAAACGGGAATCAAAGAAGCATGTCCCTTACAAACCGCTCCGGCGGTCTAGTCGTTAGAGCATCCACCTCGGATCCAGGAGATCGTGGGTTCGATCCCCGGCTGAGTCATATCAAAAACTTATAAAAATGGTACAGCATCTTTGCTTGGCGTTCAGCATTAGGAGTTTAGCGTTAGGACTGGTCGGCCTGGTATCAAGATAATGTGACCGGGTGGGACATCATGCTACATGTCTGCGGCATAATTCCCCAGTACTAGACATCACTATAAAGTGCCATCTTGCATACATCGTAGCGATATAACTGAACAGTTTTTAAAGCTACGTTTAAAATAAAAATCGCACCACACACTGTAATATTTGCCTCCACCACCAGATAAACAGACCGATAATACCATATATGGAGATAAAGTAGCGGGTCGTCTTTGAAATGGTGTTGTTTCTTGGTTTGTTTAGTGCTGGTTTTCTGTGTTGGTTTTTGAGGGTTTTGGGGATGGGGGATTTGAGCTTTTACGGTACATTAACTCTCTCTAAAGTTATATAACCCCAAGGCAAGTAAAGTTCCCTGTCGAAAGTCACCCCACGATAGCTGGTAGTGGCAGATCAAATGGTGGTAACTAAATTTCACCCTTCTGGTTAAGAGTCCAACAAACCAAGTGATTGGATGTTTCGAAAAGAAATAGCATTAAAGCTAACTCAAGCTGTGCGTATCGGACACACGAGAGAAACTTCAAGAAAGGAATCTGTTGAAGTTTTTGTACGAATCAGTGTTAATTTAAATACACCTAATATCTGGCACCTCAGACTGGTCATTCATTATCAATAGCTTTTTTAGAACAACATAATTCATTTACCAGGTCTGCAGACCATGTGTATCTGACACGTAGTGGCATAAGGCCGGTGCAACAACGAGGCAGTGTCAGAAATCCTGTCATAAGAGACTGTTTCAACAGTATTGTATGTCTATTTTATCCCACACTTCAAAGTTAATACAGTGTACAAAGCCCCTCCCCACCTCTCTAGTCCTTTTCGTACAACATAATGTTACACAATTATTTAAGTGTTCATCTACAATTACACGCGTTATGCATAATATTAAGAACTGTACAAATGAATAAAAGACATTGAAGTTTTTGACGATTACACAAATCTCCGTGCAAAAGTTATTCATTTATGACGACTGCAGTTCAAGGCAAACACACATTTCAACTTTTTGAAGTTAAAATAGTTTCCTTACGTAATGAAGAGGTTAGTATTAACAATCTCACATCAACTTTTCGGGCCATAAAATGATGAAATAAATGTTTTAGAACTGAAAGCATGAACGCATGGAAAAGATTTTGTTTCAAATTTACTCCACGTCATTCATTAAAACAGAAAGGAAGTTTTAACCAAATGGAAATATTATCAATCATTGTTTCTGCTTTCTAATATTTAATATGCCAGACTAATATCAGGACGCAATATGAAGACTATAACTTGAGACATTTCTTACCATAAATCCGAGCAAAAGCAGACATACGGACAATGGAAAACCGCATTGCAACGGTCATAATCTCTCTCTCTCTCTCTCTCTCTCTCTCTCTCTCTCTCTCTCTCTCTCTCTCTCTCTATATATATATATATATATATATATATATATATATATATATATATATATATATATATATATATATATATATATATATATATAAGAATATTCTTGAAATACAATATCAGGCTTCCATAGTAATAGACAGATGAATATTTACCGAGGTGGATATTAAAACTTTAAATGGGAGTTTTATGATCTCTAAATTTAGTAATGAATTAGAATAAAATGTTACGTGACGAATAACAAACAAGAATACTTCAGTATGATCCTTAACAATGAAACTTTACTAAACTTAATTAGACGTAAGAGATGAATAATGTTTACAAAGGATAAGAAAAGGTACACACAAAAATACAATGCACACTCCAAAGTTTGCGAGAAAAACAAAAAGATAACGACGTGTAGTTAGTTGATATTCGAGACCCTTCAACAGCAGCATTATCTTTTCACGAGATGCAGCTAGTACAACATCTGACCTAACGTCTGCGTCTAATAGAGACGCCAAAAAATTAAGCCAAAATCCTTGACTTTGAATGTTAAAGAGGTGAGACAAGTGATTCACCTATTCAAATTTTCAAACAATGCACAACATTGATCTATGCGTATTACTAATAATGGAGGGGCCCCGAGTGGCCGAGTGAACACTACAACAAAAACAAATAATAATAATAATAATAATGATACTATCCGAACAGCAACTCTTGCAATACTATATATACTTATAATGACATCTCCCAACAGCAACATTGCTACAATATTAATAATACCGATACTACTCAATAGCAACATTGTTACAATGATAATTACTAATTTATTATTTGTTTGTTTGATTAGGATTTTCAACGTAGCGTAAAAATAAATTCTGTCATATTGCTACGATGTCTCCGCTAAGGCAGTTTATAATGTCTAGCACCGGGGCATCATGCCGCAGACTCAGCATTCAGCATGATGTCGCACCCAGTCACATTATCCTGACACCAGGCCAACCAGTCCTAACACTGACCTCTTAATGATGAGCTTCAAGCGAGGCAGCTGTAAGTACCATGTTTGTAAGTCTTTGGTATGACTCTGCAGGGGTTCAAACCCACGATTTTCCGCTTCCGCGGCGAACGCTCTCACCACTAGGCCACCAGAGCGGTATGATATTACTAATATTGATACGACCCAATAGCAACATTGTTACAATGATATTACTAAAACTGATACTATCCAACAGTAACATTGTTAAAATATTACTAATACTGATACTACCGAAAATTAACATTGTTACAATGATATTACTAATACTGACAGTACCGAACAGTATCATTGTAACAACGTTATTACTAATACTGACAGTACCGAAAATTAACATTGTTACAATGATATTACTAATACTGACAGTACCGAACAGTATCATTGTAACAATGATATTACTAATACTGACAGTACCGAACAGTAACATTGTTACAATGATATTACTAATACTGACAGTACCGAACAGTATCATTGTTACAATGATATTACTAATACTGACAGTACCGAACAGTAACATTGTAACAATGATATTACTAATACTGACAGTACCGAACAGTAACATTGTAACAATGATATTACTAATACTGAACGAACCGAACAGTAACATTGTAACAATGATATTACTAATACTGACAGACTAACAGTACCTAACAGTAACATTGAAATAACGATATTACAAAAACTGATACTACACAACAGTTACGTTGTTACAATGTTATTACTGATACTACCTAATAGTAACATTGAAATAACGATATTACTAAAACTCGTACTAACCAACCGTTACGCTGTTACAATGTTTTTACTAATACCGATACTATCCAACAGTAACATTGTTACAATGATATTACTAATACTATCCCGATATGTAACCAAAACCTACCTCTGCCTCGAATGTGTTATGTACAGCTACTGTCTTTTTGTCCACATCGTACAGTGCCTGGTCCCTGTGGTCCCGGTACTGAAAGAACTGTTCCCCGGTCCCCGGGCTTAACACTGTCAACACCGATATTATTGCTATAGACTGTTGAACCAAATCTCTGGCCATGATCCGAGAAAGAATAATCAGTACACGCCAACTTGACGTTGGCAGTATGGACAGCTGCTAAATATTACCAGAGTTTTTAAACTATTTTATTTTTTGACAGTCGTTTTCTCACTTTATCACGTGAGTATTGGTCCGCCGTCTTCAGATTCAACCGGTTTTATAGAATCAGCTATTACTATAATCCGCGTGGTCGTCCCGCGAATCGTAACACACAGAAGAGAACATGTCGCCCAGTTGTACTATAATTCAACATAGCACGGAAAATTGAGATGCCGTGGGAGTTGGATAAAAATATACTACGTTGCTCCGCTGCGTGAATTGGAGTCGACTTGACCATCCATCTGAAACGAAAATAAACACCAACAATAAATCCACCGTTATTTTTCCTTCTAATTTCAACAACACCACTTTAAAAAAATGTAATTGACTCCAATTATTTCCTTACCAATTATATATCAAGTGGTCTTGTAGTATGATACACCCTCCAATAAAATAACCGAACGTAGTCAATGTAGAAAACAGAAATGCCACTCAAAACAGGCCATTAAAACGTATTGGTTAATTTTACGACAAAATCTTCAAAAACATTAAAACTTGTGTTCCATTCACAAAGTTTTCAAACGTTGCCATGATGCTATTGCAGACTGGTGCAAAAGAGGATAGCTTTATGTCGCGCACCATATATTCTTTAGACAAGAAACTAATCCACAATAAAACACAGACATATCTCTTGGCTTCTCGCCTAATCCGCGGGACGAACTGCGGCAAACATTACAGTAACCATTAACCAACGATAACAGCGCTGGTGCGCATCGCCTGATTCTACTTGTCTAGTGTTTGGAGTTTACACTTTGCCATCATTTGCAGTTTAGGTATGAAACTGTCGAGAACTATTACACTGCACTTTAGGCCATATGGCTAGAGGCTAGTACGATACGACGTGAGTCCGTAGTAATACAATGATTCGGCACTTGGGGGATTAGAAGCGTTTAAAGCTTGTTGCAGTAGGCGCATGCCCAGTACTGATCTCTAATATACAGGCAATATCATGTCACTCACCGACTCTGCAAAGTGGTTACCAGGTCTATATATTGTTTCTGCCGTTTTACTCTTATCGAAACCTCCTACTGCTGAACAACACAGAATACTCCTAACTTGGCCAGTGTCTATCTAACACCAGCACAAGAGAAGCCAACATAGCCCCATCATTTCTGCAAGGCCAAGTACAGGTGATGCCTACCAATGCCCTGTATTTCTACGTGCCTGATCTGAAGTACAAAGGCTTGACCCCTTATTCATGAAACAGAGGCATTAAGAAATACATCAACACTATATCTGAAAAATTTAAGTGATTCTTTTGAAGACGAGAACCAGGCTATCACTCTGAAAACTACTGCTTACTCAAATTATATATACTTTTCATTTGAACTTTAACTTATAGAAAATACATTTTAAAACGATGTGAAATTACCTGCAAGAGGCGGAATCGCTTAAATTCATTCAGGTTGAATCAAACAGGCACTGCTGTTTATAGCGTCCGGCGATTTACTGCGAACAAACTGGCAACTGGGAGTCATTCCTAAGGCTTTCAAATGCTTTTTTTGCGGTAGTCATATCATTATATATCTTGCAAAGCGCCTAGAGCTTAAGATTAGGCGCTGTATAAAGTCCTCGTTAATATTATTATTATTATTATTATTATTATTATTATTATTATTATTATTAGTCTGTTTCTGTTATTAATGTACCCGTGTTTCACTCTAGATTTTTATAAAGACACTCTGAATAATGTCATTCCTGATTATAATTTTTTAAAATTTGTTTTAAATCCAGGAAGTAATAGTACTGAAGACTTCCCGTCGTATAGTTATTGTTGAAAACGAACTATAGTGTGTCTGTGCTGTAACATGCGTCTCGGTCAACAACTTGCGTTTGTATACTTGGATTGCTTGTTAACATTAAATCGCCAATCTCTATAACAGAGCTAAACAATACCCGTTAATGACATTTATTGTTCTTGCAAATAAAGACATGGGTTACACTGAGATCAGTAGCAATCACTAGGGCAAAGAAAATAATTTAATCTTCATTTGGAGTGCGGTGGGCATCTATCATGTTTAATCTCTAAACAAATAAAATTAATAGTAAATAACTATCGAGCATTAATTTCCAACATATTTTCAAATATTGTTATTTTTAACAGAAAGAAGTAAGTCTTACATGTTGAATTTTCGTTACAAAGTGTGAGAAATACGTAAGTCAAATCATTATGGGGGGGGGGACAATGTTTTGAGCTTGAATGAGTTTTTAAAGTGAGCTATTGTTTCATATGTTCGACTGTAAATATGACAAATGACTTTCAACTTTTAAAACTATACTTTTTGCAAAGGATAAAACAAGGTTTGACTAAGTTCAAATCTTGGTAGACGTGGATGGCGAAAAGTAATAAGTTTAACATAGTGAATATACATTTATTAATTTATTGTAAAAATGTGATTATATCTAATCAATACATTCAATACCGTATAGACGTAACATATACTATATTGCATTTCAAGCACAACCAAGCTAAGTATGTATTTATTCAGGGATTATTTAGAATTGGCAGGCTCTCTGATATTGACTTTGAAGTAAGCGATTAACTAGGCTTTGGGGAATTGCTGTGTCTCTAATACGTAGAAAACGGCCTCCGAGGGAACACATGTGCCGTTTACTCTGTTGTAATGTGATGTAACCTTGAAGTCTGAACTAATAGACCTTAGCGACCGAATTTTTAATCAAGCAACCGTATGCGTGGCCTGATCAGTCGGTGCGTTGTAGTTCGAGTTAATTCATTAACCTGTATGTTCAATCCGTACTTTAACTACGTCTTGTTGCTTTTAGAAGCGTCATTCAATTGCCGTACTTTGTAAAAGACGTGTCTATGAAAATATTTTCTTCTTTTTTAATTCTCCGTTACCCTTTAAAGGTGGTCTCTTTTTATTTTTCTCCTCTTCATTTCTTACTTTAATTTTCTTGTTTTAAAATGAATTTCCTTAGTGTAGGATGAGCAAAGAAACAGGGGCACAGGGAGGCCGCGAGGGCGATGTTTATTTATTATATCCGTTATTCCTCGAAGAAGCAGGAACAGGAGGGAAAATTTTACATACCACCCAGTTTGACAGGAATTGGAATTAAACATTCTGACATTATAAGGTCAATTTTAGTTACCTTGACACGTGTAGTTTTGGGACGTCAGCTGTACGTTAAACATCTGAATCACACGTGCTGTTTCGCGGGAAAACCATTTTGAGTTTATAAACTCCTTTTTGAATGTTTATAGACATTATTTCTCATGTAATAATTGACTACGTAAGATTACGGTCATACACGATTGAAAATTTTTCCCTTCTCCGCAACCATTTGCGTGTAAAATCCCATAATGCTTTTCGTGTCAAAACCACACACACCACGTGAACATAAAGGCCACTGTAAGTAAATAGAATTGATATTTTGCATACAACTTAAATTCAAACATTATTTTTCTCTTTTATATATCTTACATGACTTGCCCGTATATTATATAATCTTCAACCTTGCCATAGCGTATTTGGCAATAAAAAGTAGGTCATTTACTTTTCAATGGTGTTAAGTAATAAACGTGAATGCACTTAAGAAATTGAATGATCATAATGTATATGTGTGCTGTTTATTTGATTTTAATGTTGCTTTAACAGTTTGAATCATATCGCAACGATATATGCAGTGTGGCAGTTTATATTGATGTCTGTCACTGGGGCATCATGCCGTATATATGTGGCATCATATCCCAACCAGTAGCATTATTCTAACACAAACCTCTTAATGCTGAGCGCCAAGTTAGACATCTGCTAATACCAATTTTATAAATCCATGGTATGACAGGACCGGGGTGCGAACCATCGACCTACAGCATCCGGGACGGTCTAACCACCGCCTATATCACCGGAGCGGTCACGATCATACATCAACATTGTCTATGAAAATGAGCTACAAGCGATTGTGTAAGGCGTTATTTGCCAAATAAATTATAATTCAAGTGTATATATAATAACTACAACAATGTGTGTGCGTGCGTGCGTGTGTGCGTGTGTGTGTGAGAGAGAGAGAGAGAGAGAGAGAGATAGAGACTTAGTTTAGATTGTTGGGGTTTAACACAATACACACCAGCAAGATACTTATGCTCCTCTTCTGACACTCGTATACTCATTATTCCCACTATGAAAACGAGGTCATATGGACAAAGTTCTTTTGCATACCAGGGCACAGCAATATGGAATGAATTGCCCATTGACACAAGGACACGGTGATCCCTTTCTGCATTACAGATCTTTTATTTTTTTTTCCTTTATTTTGTTTACCATACTAATATTATATCACCACTCTGCCTTGCATATAGGTGCTTAAGACAGTCTAATATTGTCTGACACAACATTCTATACAGCATACGTGCTCGTACACTATTATGCTATAATGGTACACTTTTATTCATCAACGGGTGGTACGGTCGAAATAGGAAGTACACTTGTACTTCATGAAATAAAACAGCCTCCATATACCCTGATGCACCAACCCAACCCCAAACTCTCTAACAATTTGTTAATGTGAGAAAAATGGCGTTAAAGACATACTATCCAACCACGTTTAATTCAGTATTCGCGTAGAGGCCCTTGAAAAATGATTGAGCAAAGTTGAGCTTGCCTGAAGTGTACAAAATGGATATTCAGACAAGGTTACATCAGTTTGTTAATATGATACTTGGAAACAAGAACAAGGGTGTAAATATAGCGAACACCGGAAACACTGAGAGAAGCGAGTGCGGTGAAACCATTTGACAAACATTCAGATGGTGTCCATATCTGTCAATGACTCAACTGCTCACACACTAATGAATGACAACCAGTCTAGTTACTAAACCCTCGTCTGTGAATGAAAGTACGAGGACGAGGCGTGTCCTAGCTTTATCAGAAAAAAATACGATTCGTACGACCGAACATACCCACTTAGCTTAGCTAGGTCTCAAATACAGTGAAAACCTGGACCATCGGACCATCCAACAATGAAGGTCGGTGGAAATCTACAGATATAACAGCACAAAAATTCAGCAATTTGTATATTAAGTAAAACCATGTCTGTTACGACTGTCGTTCATAATATTGAATATCTTTTGTATCTTTTCGGTGGGTGAGGGTGGTATGCATACCGAACGATTGGTACAAATCGTAATGACAAGTTCCCATTTTGGAAAGTTTAGGCGCTGTAAATGAACAAATCCATTATAACCATCACATACAGGGCCTAAAAATAACATCGTCTCCAAAACACTCCAGGTAAACGTGGGTGTCGTAATGCTGTATTTCATATAGAAATATAGGCAATTTGTCTGAGCATGACTGAAATAAGTTGGTGAATTAATTTGAGAAAACTTAATCACACTCGACTCATGGCTATCAACACTGTCTGTCAGCATCAATAAAGTAAACAAAATGTAGACTGCAGACATAACGAAAGGAAGCATGTATAAGTAAATAAAATATAGGTCACCGACATAGCGAAATGGAAAGTTACACGATACCAATAGCAAAAATAAGATTATTCTTATAAAGGGTGGGTGGGTAAATACTATTTAAATATTGTCAAGGGGCCCCGAGTGGCCGAGTGGTCTAAAGCGCTGTCCGTTACGGATCACTGCCATCTCACCTCTGTCTGCGTGGGTTCGAGTCTAAGATTCGGCTTGTGTAGTTACGTGAGAAAGCTTGCCAGTAGCTCCTCGTGGGTCGGTGGTTCTTTCCGGGATGTTTTCCGGGTTCTTCCTCCACCAATAATACTGGCCGCCATGTATAGCCTATCGTGTGCTGAAAAATGACGTTAAACCCTAAAAAACAAAAAAAAAACAATATTGTCACGGGTACTTTTTAGTCGGTATTAGTCAACACTGGATTGTATACACTGTAGATGTACAAATTCGAAACTAGAATTTAACATCTGCATGCGTGCTGTTGGCATTTAGTTCCTTTCTTGCAATCCAATTCACGCGAAAATGCTATCCCACAAATTTGTAACTTTAAACAATTTTCCACTATTGATTGCCTCGTTTCTCCACGGTGTTAATATTACAATAAACGTGAATTATGTCAGGGCAGATCTGGATCTGTGCAGTTTTCACTTAATTTATACGCTGGTACTGAGAATATAGCTATACAGTAGAGACAAACGACGTGAGACTGGTACCCATATATGTCCTAAAAGTAAATAAAACAAACAGTTATTTCGAGGAACATGTCATTTAAGTGGATCAATATAGTTCCCATAGATTTGTAATCTGGAACAGAAACAGTTGTCTTCCAATAATATCCAAAATGGCCCATTTAAGCGCCAATCACTTGCTCTCTGCTATGAAAGTTTCACAAACTTGGGCCCGTTTATTCAGGACGTCGTGCACATATGATTGAAGAATAGAGGGCCAGGAACAAAACCCGTCAGCACAGGCTCAAAGTCATTGTTTTCCCAATGCGCTTTCCAGGCTTTATCTGGTTATGTATCAAGTCGATAAATATTGCACAAACATTGGTTTACTTTTAGCTCTGGACGAATTCGATGGGAAATTTTTGATTTCTTGAGAGAGAAAAAAGTTCACCAACGTATAAAAAAAAACATGATGTGGAAAGACAATGGATGCGGATTCCTTATAGTTATTTAGTGAGATGCAATATTCTTTCTGTAATTACAAGATTATCGTAAACGGTATATACCCACCCCATTTAATAATCACAACTGGCAGCACTAGTAGAGATTAGACGATATATATATATATATATATATATATATATATATATATATATATATATATATATATATATATATATATATATATATATATATATAAACCTCTAGGTACTTAGTCCAGAATAAAGATTATTGTGCAAAATGTATCATAGACCTTGACATCTGACTCTTCGACAGTAGATCCCATAGTTTTCGTTCTTTTATTACAAGCATGTTCTCTGCGAACCGTCGGCAACGTACGTAGTCTAAAACAAAAGTTCTTATGTGAAAACCATTTTCAGGCACATTTATCCTGATCTTGACCGTTTGACCTCAAAATCATTTAGATTCCGTTGGTACCCAAATAGTAAGTCACCGACAAACTCTGGTGAAGGTATATGGTCATGTACTTTTAGTTTTTATCCAGTGAACTTGACTGCTACTCCTGAACACATGGCTTTTTTTGGAAATACCCAATCCATGTACAAAGATAGGTCAAGGTCTGTGATATAGAACTAAAGATATTATGAGAAAGTAATTCATGTTCTTCTGATCACTCTGACTTTATTCTTGGACTTTTTAGCACGTCACGTGCAAGCCAAAGACAGTCTGATACGTGATGTTTGTGTGCTTGTGAAGTGCGATGAAGGTAACAGAGGGACAGGCATACGGATGGACGGAAAACCCCATATCATGAACATTTTGGAGGGCATTTACAAATAAAAACCCAAACATGAAATATCGCATGAGTCTTTCTTGTATAAAGTCCCAAATGATGTATACAAGTCCCCTGTGGAGCAAACATTTTACTTCTTTTTGTCTTTCACCAGATATGTCAGACAAAAACGTAGGAATAAGATGACAACCCTTTTTCAGCTACACGCAAGGAGATTCGATTCGGCACAAGATGAAACCAGATTCAAAAGATGGCACACAGGGGCGCCCTCTGAATTTGCTTCGTGTGTGGAGGGCAAACGTAGTTGTCAGCTGTAAAGTTTTACGGATGTAAGCGAAACATGTTTAGAGGTGAATTGGGGATGGGGGGGGGGGGAGCAAGCCCCACTACCAATATTTGCGAGCTCCCATACATGTACGCGACCCGGGAACCCAGATGAGATTGGCCAAGTTGGACAAGGTACTTGGGCATGCTGCCGTGTTGTGTTCCTGGGCAAGTGACTGGACTCCAATTGCATCGGTACGAAAATAACCTCTATCTGTATTTCTCCCGTTAAGCATCAAACAAGCACGCAGACTGAAAATTATGAGAAATAGTCTTTATACACATCTATAAATTATATTAAAAGTTTAAATAAATGCTATACCAGTTGCCTGTGTCGTTATGCTTACATGCAACAAGTTTCATCGCAAACACGCATGCGCATTTTCACAGTCATTATCGGAGCTTCTTGGCATTATCAGCAAAAAGAAAGTTTCTGATGATCTTTCAAAAAGTCGTTTATCAAAAGGGATGCTGGTTATGTCCCTCCTCCCCACCCCCTTTCCATTATCACAGAGGCGGGGCCTTATATGAGTTTAAGATAAGATTTGTATGATTTGTTTTTATTTCGCCCGCAACTGTGGTAATTATGCAAGAACGATAACTTCACATATAGCATCATTATAATGCCTTGACGTAGAACTTTCGATGCGGGACAAATTTCTCAGCTCTTATGAAATTCGTAATTTCATTGTATTGCAGAAGTAACATGCGTATTATCGATTGACATTTTATTAAAACAATATTCATACACGATTTTTTTTTATAAAACAATGTTCGTTACATTTTTTAAACCATTTTACAAATTGTACATGATCGACGAAATAAAATGAGGGCTTATTTTTTAATTGATATACTTTCCCCAAGTACGAAATATACAACGAGAGAGAGAGAGAGAGAGAGAGAGAGAGAGAGAGAGAGAGAGAGAGAGAGAGAGAGAGAGAGAGAGAAAGAGAGAGAGAGAGATGAAGATGTAAATGTGTCCAGAAATTGCTTCCCGACAGAGGCTAGAGGATACAGATGACATTTTATATTTCCATTCCTTCGGCTTTAACAACGAAATTAATCCGTATGTATTCCCAATAACCGTTTTCCTCGGCCTGTCCAGACTTGCAAATAGAAATCGGTTTGGTTTTCCACTGCATAGCGTCGAAAGCTGAAGTGGGCTTAGCGACAGAGGCTAACCACTGTTTGCTTGTTTTTAAAAATCCGCATCAACCAATGTGTTCCGAAAACTGATGGTTGTTGTTGTAGGGTTTATAACTCCATTTTGTCATCACACAACATGGTTATACATGGCGGCCAGTATTAACGGTGGAGGAAGAACCCGGGAAAGTCGCCCAGAAAGAACCAAGTTACTGGCAAGCTTTCTCACATACCCACATTGGTCGAACCTGAGACTCGAACCCACGCAGACAGAGGTGAGATGGCAGTGATCCGTAACAGAGAGCGCTTTAGACCACTCGGCTACTAGGGTCCCCCGTAAACTGATGGACCAACTGAACAAGGGTTGCAATGACATTGTCACAAGTCCGTCCCTTCAAATATGACAGCAATATTTAAGATACGCTTATTTAAACAAATTAAAACACCCCCCCCCCAAAAAAAAAAACAAAAAAAAAACAATGTCGAATGAGATGAAGTTCCTGTTCCTTATCCAACCTAACCCATATTTTATTTATCCCGGATGAAGGTAAGCAGCTTTGAATTTCTAATGAACGTGTAGTTTAAGTCTCCAAGTGTATTACAATCGGAGATTTAGTCTCTAACATACACAATTACAAAAAAGTGTAGTCTTTACTGCGTTCTTCATATGAACTTTACAATTTAATTTTAACTATTGACAATTGCGTTTGTGGTGATAAAAGCACCAACTAATAGTATTTCGTTTTCTGCATAGATTTCAAACTAAAATCTTGAGAAATAATCGCTCTCGGCAGAGACTAGTTAAATGCGGGTTCGAACTTGTCGCGTACATTAAACATAAATTTCAAGATTTTGACATGTGCCTTAATCAAAGGAGGTATAGTGGGAACAAGTAATGCCTAAATTACCCCGAAGTTGTTGCGCAAAGGGAAAAATGAATTTCCCGCATATAAAAAAAACTATTTTTTTAAAAAAAAAATTAAAATATATACAAATATGTTTTTTCCATATCCACCGTAAACACTTTGGGACGTTTTCATAAATACAATGCTTGCGAATGGAAACAATGACGCTTCTACATAAGTTTGATAATACTGTGTCCATTTCAATATTTCAGTAGTCTTTGAAAATTTCCTTTATATTGCAGGATTACAAAACCCTTCACTAATTCCTGACCACACAATTAAAACCAACTTGAAATTTCTTGAATAGGCGGCATGATATGAAATGAAGCAGGATGGTTGCAATGTAGTTTCTAGAACTTCTGTTTTCTAAAGATGGGCATCGTTCAGATTCACTACACATCTGAAGATGTTTATCCGTTAAAAAAAATATGCAACATTCAAAATAACCTAGTGGTTAGAGCATCCGCCACGGAAGCGGGAGGTCGTGGGTTCGATCCCCGGCCGAGTCATACCAAAGACTTACAAAAAATTATACTAACAGCTGCCTCGCTTAGCGCTCTGCATTAAGAGGTTAGTGTTAGGACTGGTTGGCCTGGTGTCAGGATAATGTGACTGGGTGGGACATCATGCTACATGTCTGCTGCATGATGTCCCAGTGTTCGACATCATTATAATCTGCCTTAGTGCAGACATCGTAGCGATATGACTGAAAAATTGTTAAAGCTACGTTAAAAATCATAATAACACACACACACACACACACACACACTTCAAAGCAGGTAGTAATTGTGCTCACCTGAATATTTCCTGATTCAAATAAGGTCCAACGAAAGGGAAGAAATATTACAACCTTTTACTTAAAACTTTATATAAACAGGTGTTCATGTGCTACGTATTTGATATTGATTATTTTGAGGTAATATTACCCATTAAGTTAAAACAGTATGACCGTGATCACGACAAGTTATTACACAACTATTATGAATAAAGGTCTGAATTTGCCAACCAGTTGCCAAAACTATGCTTCCACCATCTCATAAAACAATATACCAACAACTATATGATTTTAAGCTTCATTTTGCATAGGCTCACAGTTCCGGTGCTTGTGCGATGGCTGATAACTATCAACCTCCATCTCACTTAAAGTAAGGAAACTTCTATCGTTCTGTCCAGTCCTTACCACGCCAATATATTGCTAAAACTATTAACCAAAGAATTCAGTTTGCGGGAGGACAGGTGAGAGGTCCTAACTCAACATCGTGGAAAAAAATGTCACTGTTGTGCGAATGCATCACCGGCTAACCAAAAGGAAAACAGTTCTATCAGGCACCAGTCCAGCTTATTCTTTTGCAACGCGGATTTTCTTTCTATAAAAAATTTCTTTGTATTATATCCCAAACTTGCTCCTGAATCGGAAATTATATTAAACTCACTCTTCCGTACACCATCCCCACCTCACTTTAATTGGCTGGTCCAATAACTATCACAGACCTAAGGGAGAAATGTATGCAGTATATTCTCTGTTTCATACTTAAAGATATAATAATGAAAATTACTGGCAAAATAATTTTTTGATATTCATTCCTATATAATTCCACAGGTGAGATATATTATCTTCATATTTTCACACGGTAAAATTCGAGACTTCCCATCATGCTATGCTACACTTGATTGCGTCTACTGACGTTATACCTGCTGCAATAGAAACGAGCACGCTGTGAGCTGAACAAATAAATAGCAATGCTTTACTATTCAAACAGGGAACTTATCAGATGTTGAGGAAATCGGACTCGACGCAGCGTGGGTCTTAGAATGTTATCTCCCCTTACTAACAATGACAGCGATGACGGCAATCAGAATGGCGTTTGCCTTTTCCAGAAAGAAACATCAGATGTAATTTGTCACCACTGAGAACTATATTCTGGACTACATTTGTTCACATTGTTAACCAACGTTCTGGCTGTCTTGATGTCTGCAGAACATCGCTCGACCATTGCCGTCAGGTAAAACACCTCGGATGAAATTCATCGCCATTGAGAACTATATTCTGAACTCCTTTCGTTCACCTGGAACAAAATTGGTGGTAAAAGGAGACAAAATTTCAATCGGAACACTCTCGATTATTGATGTTGTAATATATAGGGTGCACTCCGCCAGAGGCTAATGGCATAACACATCAAAATGATGTATATATTTCACGACCCGATGGAAATGGCAAAACGATGTCCAATCGCAATGACGGCGGCTGCCTAGATTGGATAAGAAAATCGATTGGCTATTGCAGTCCGGTGGTAAATAAACTTCGAATGTAATTCGTAACCACTGAGAAAAATATTCTGAACTACTGTCATTGTACTGAAAAGTATGGTGGCGAAAATAAAGACAAAGTTATAATAAAAATAATTACGGACTTTGATGCCGTAACATATATGATGCATCCCGACAAAAGCGCATATCAAATACGCCAAACTGATGTGTATTCATGAAACTACTTATGAGGTTATTTCACCGACTGAAAAAATGGCCGAGCGATGTTCCGTTAGCCTAGATGTATCACTGAAATACATTCTCAACTTCGATGTCGATCCTGCGGATTATACCGCGAATATATGTCGATAGCTACAATTCAGACCACCTCCGCTATATGGAATCGCATCAAAATTATTATTTCCAGGTAGTTCTAGTTTATTTTTAGAACATTTTTTCCTCTCTCATTTTGGTGGTAAGAGAAGAGTTACATTGATGCATTTTTGGTAGGGATTTAAAGGTCATTGTTTATTCTTGAGAATATGAGCTCAGAGAGTATTTGTCTGTGTGTATTTTGGCGACAGTGCACACTGAGTAATATGGCCTTGGCGATGATCCGGAAGTGAAAACTGTGTTCTGTTTACATGATGTTCTGTTTACATATACATATAAGAAACAAGGACTGAACCGTGGAGTTCAGAATGCATTTAACTAAAGAAAAATTCTCGGTAAAACTTACAGTCAATCCAATAGTAAAAAATAAATGATATGACCAGAATAGATTGCGTGGTGGAGATGTGAAGTCATTTCCGGTGATCGTATAATTTTTCTGTATATGACTGTGCCGACATACATTCAATGCATTGTGAAGTGCCAAATTTTCGGTCGAATCTATTAAATAACTATTAGTTCTAGCCTAGCTAGCCGTTAGTTAAATTTGCGACACATCGTA
This sequence comes from Unio pictorum, assembly GCA_030141615.1. Classification (NCBI taxonomy): domain Eukaryota; kingdom Metazoa; phylum Mollusca; class Bivalvia; order Unionida; family Unionidae; genus Unio; species Unio pictorum. The sequence continues at coordinate 16,207,386 of JARLTB010000122.1, forward strand.
CAGGAGAGGGTGTATGGAAAGGCTAGTCGACTGCTGTACTAATTAACATGTTGTTTATACAGGAGCAAAACTGACCGCCGTGACATGGGGAAAGTTTCATTTTATCACGAAGATGTCAGGGTTTGATTTGAAACAGGCATAGTGTTACTGAAAACCAAAGCATCTCATCTTGACACGCTGATGTAAGAGACTTTTAAAGGAAAGCGCAAGAAAATATATTTGTTCTGATTGGTCACTGTTGAATAAGGGGGGGTGTTCTACACGAGAAATCTTTGGAATATAATATCTTACTAGTTAAAACTACTTCAGTCTTGGAAGTATCTCTGCAAGAGAGGACAGTGTAGTATTATTTTTGGATTAAAGACTCCGGAGAGTAATTTAGAGAAGTACCTCCGTAAAACAATTGACCAGAAAGACCGCCAAAAAACCAACGGTTGAGAGGCGCACCAAAAACACGAGGTATTTGTTTCAAATCCACGCTTATTATGATGTAATTAATATAATGTTTCTTCGTTACAGATCTGCATGATTTGTTGATACATTTGTATGATTAGTTTCATTTGTTACATTAACTTAGTAATGTGCTTTTGAATTATGAATTAGAATTCTTACCTTAATTCGTAGTTAAGAATGACTTAGTGTTAATTGATGTCGTAAAAACACTATGTGGAGTTATGGATCGGAAGTGTTACGTTAATTCTTGAATTTATCATATTGTTTGAATATTGATTGTGTTCTAAGATTTAATGTCTTACTTTAATTAATGAATTACAGGAATACATGTGAATTCACCGAATTTGGATGTCGTATATAATTTAGCGACAGTGTATAATATATTAGGTCTAGGCAAACCGAATTAACAGATGGTTTAACGGTAAAGATTTGAAGACATGTGTAATTAATTACTATCCGTAAAATTATTATCACTGATAGTAATATCTGAATGTTCGAACTAGTGAAACGGACAGTCTCAGCTATTACCGTGTAACAAGAGACTTTGGCTGTTTTACTTTTCTTTTGAAAGGAAGGAGGAAAATAGTTTTTATTTGGAGAGACGTGCAGTACGGAAATAGAGGAAGTACAAGACGGGAAAAGAATATTGTGAAGTAGAGTTGCGAGGGGCATACATCGATACAGAGGACAAGTCTGAGTTCGAGCGAAACATCCACGAGGGAAAAGTATCTCGAGAGACAGGAACCTCTGGGTCACCATTTGAGTGAGCAGAGAACGCAGTTCGACGATAACAGGTCATGAAAATCGAATAACGCGGATGAATTTGATTGAACTCTCGATTCTCTGATGAAGTTAACTATCAGTAATAGAACGGTTTAACCAAAGGTAGGTGGGACTGATGTAATAAAAAAGGCATTAATCTTCCACGTTTCGATTCTGAAGCAACTCTGGTATATAACCATAACGTTCTTTTCCTGAGCAAACATCGGGTAAAAAAAAACCGATATAGTTTTCTTTTTTTTTTTGGTTGTTTGTTGTTTTATTTTCTTGGTACCACACGAAGAAATATATCTGGTATTGACATAGCAGAGGAAAATACACTCAATGTATTATTTTCTAAATTTGACTGCAACTAGTTACTTCCCTCGGTATTGGAAGTAAGCTCCATAACTGTAGCATCTCTCTCTCTAATAGATAACTGTATTATGTCCTCTCTAAATTGGTAATAAGGTTTATAAGATATAATTTAAACAAAATTAAAAAATCTTACATTAAAAAAATGTCAATCATGCTGCGAAACTGCACACAATTAAGCATAAGCTGATAAATAAAACGAAATTTTTAATGTTAAAGAAACCCCACATGTGTCCTAGGAACGTCAGAGGAAAAATAATGGGAAAAGTTTAGTTTGAATAATTACTTCAACATTTGGTCCATTATTAAAAAAAGAGAGTGATATGTTTAGACGCCGGTTCCTTTGTACGAGATGATTCTCCACCTATAATTTTTATCAACTAGAATCATATCGGTCTTCACGTAATGGGAAAATACATATTGGTTTCAATATGGTCAGTTTTTGCCGCGAACATCTGTATATATACGCATATATTGACCCGAGTCCATCAATTTAAATAATATTGTACATCAGGGCGATGTACGTTTATCTCTTTGTTTATATCCGTTCATGTGTGTGTCCAAGAATTTTGGTTTGGTTAACTTTGAACGTTGTCAGCTATAACATCTAAATAATTGAGAGCCATGTGGCTTTTCTAAAAACAGAAGGCAAGCCGACCTATAGTGGCTTTGTAAGGCATAGACTCCTGGATTACCCATTCGAAGCTCTATAGATTGATGTACCATATTATGTGTATGATCGATGGAAACGGGTATGAAAGACCATGCATCTTGTAAAAACATATACAAAGAATTTCGCAAACTCGTTGTCTCGCCAAGATCCATGTGAAAATATTGTTCACACCCTCCCGTCCATATCTAACTTGCAAAAACCTAAGCTCAAAACTTCAACGCTGATGACGTCGTTGCACCGAAAACAGAAAACGATACCCTCCACCCCCCACCCCCCATCCGCTTGTCCAGGAGTGACAAAACACGACAAAGGAGTTGGTGGTAACATACCATTCCGATTATCAGAAGATGATCTATATTAGCTAGAATTTTAATATTTGCTGACTACATCATGTGAAATAAATATGAAGCACAAAATCGCGCCAAATACAATGGATCGTATAGGCTGTGGCGTTTTGTGCAAGTGATATGTAGAGAGACGTTCGACTGCAGATTACGATGGACGGTATGAGTCATACGGAACTTCAATCAGTCTATGTTTACTACTAAGGATTAGCGGTTCATTCATTAAACAAAAATACGGAGATACAGGGATGAATGGATTTCATTCATTCATTAAAAAACGTGTGGCAAACATGGCTTATATAAACAGAGACGATAAGTACTACCCTTAAAAAAATGGGATACAAACTTCTCTTCTTGAGTACTTCGGATTTCAACTCGTTATCTGGGATCAATGCATAAGTTCAGATATATATATTGTAAAGCTTCCACCATCCACAGAGTAGGTAATACTTCGTAAATATTGTACATGAACAAACTAGCGGTAAATCCGGTTTAACGGCGGGGGTTCAAAACCGGTCGGTCGATAAAAAGGGATCGGTAGTAGATATTTCTGAAGGACTATTTTGACGGAGTATGTGCAGGTTACGTTACCTAAGCGTGTCAAGCACTATATATCAGTAACAGAGTACCTTTTGGTCAATCAGTGCAATGTAGTGAATCAATGACTAAGTGGATTCCCAATGCAGCCAATTAACAAAGTTTTAGACTTCATCTGTATTTCACTATTATAAGTAATTTATAATGCCAACTACCCAATACACCCCGACAAGGAACATTTTCTTGGCATATACATTCTTAGCGAAGAAAACACACAAGTCGCAGGGAATCTGATTTTGAACGTACAATCCTGTTAGAAGACATGGCTTTATATATACGGAAATTCAAAACCAATCCCTAACTTTATAATGCAAAATCTATCCTTTTTTTTGGCGCAGAGGAGGAAGGGCACCCAAAATATACAATGTTATCATTCCTACTTTGAAGGACAGTCTTGAATGTGACGTCTGTTGCAAAACTTGAAAGTTTCCAAGTCGAGGCGCATGCTGGCTGTTAGAATTCGATAGTTGTGTTTCTTTAAAACGGACACTTTCAATAACAAGCGGCCTAAATGGGTCTGACAACATTTGACAACAGACACGTGTTAGCCTATAAATGCAAATGCGTACATGAATTGAAACTATCGAATCGAAAGAAAAATTTAGTTGCTACATTTTCTGTTTAAGTCGATCTCACTGATCTCTCCCTCCCTTCTTATCTCTCTCTCTCTCTCTCTCTCTCTCTCTCTCTCTCTCTCTCTCTCTCGGGGGAGGGGAGTAGGGGGAGAGTGAATAGGAACAAGGAAACATAGATCAGTTTTCATTCATTAATGTAACCTTATGATACTTAATTTTACGATTTGAAAGATAACTTAATGTTCTATGCGTGGTTTAATATATTTGGGTTTGGACTTTTGTTACATTATTTGCTTTGGGACACACTGAATGAAACATTTGTGCATGTTTTGGGACTGACAATAAGTATTATTTTTCATCCAAAATCTTACAGAAAATCGACTTTCTTGGTATGGAATCATTTATGCAACTAGCACTGTTTCTTCTTACTTCACTGAGACTAGACCGCGGTTGATAACTTACAAAACTGTTCATAGCACCCACCCACACCGGTGTGCATGTGTGTGTTTGTGTGTACGCGAGCGCGCGCGTGTGTGTATGTGTGTTTATTTAGTCAGTCAGCATTGCTTACTGGGCATATCCTTAACCACCCTGGCTCTTATTCTTTACTTTGAAACTCTGAGATCTCATCATTGTCGGCTCAGTGGTTTGGTTTTGGTCCAGTGACATGAAAGGTGTGAGTTCGATTCCAACCATCGGATCAGTCCATATCGTTGTTCCTCATGATTTTTTCAAACGTAATGGGTTTCATTGTTCTAAGTAATTAAATGTAGGGGAAGAGAAGAGCATCGTGGGTTATATTTAACAATTAGTTAGTATTAAAAGTTCCTACTAGAAACTTTAACTTCAGATCAATAGGTGACTAACGGCATCGACTAAACTATTCTATAATCTAATGCATATGTACAAGATACCATAAACAAAAAAAAATACTTCAAGTACTTTGTTATGACAATAACATTTTAAAGTGCTTATTTGCCTTGGTTACCTTTTGTTCAGCAATCAAAATAGATTGGCATGCACCAGAAAAGCACAATAACATATCAGCTTTACATAGGTTCCTGTTTTGTGCGTACGTGCGTGTATGCGATTTAGATCTTTAATGTAGCTATAACAATATTTCAGTCATATCGCTACGATGTCTGCAGTGTGTCAGCTCGTAGTGATGTCTAGCACTGGGGTATCATGCCGCAGACATGTAGCATGATGTCCCACCCAGTCACATTATCCTGACACCAGGCCGACCAGTCAGACTTAGCACTGACCTCTTAATGCTGAGCGATAAGCGAGACAGCATGTTAGTACCAGTTTTATAAGTTTTGGTATGACTCGGCTGGGGATCGGACCCATGACCTCCCGCTTCCGAGGCGGACGCTCTAAGACGTAGGCCACGGTAGCGGTTGGAGTTCCTGCTTAAAGGTAGTTTGCGGAGTGGTTTCATTTAGATTTTATTAGGCAACGAGAGTAAACTGCCTCGGTAACTGTACTGGCGTACTTTTGAGACACATTTATAACGGCATCTGGCCTACTCCCATTCCCCAAAGCAAAAAAAAAAAAAAAAAAAAAAACAACAAAACCAAACCCGGCTTAAATGTTTGGTTGAAGATATTGGTGCGCAATAGAAATGTACAAATACTACTTGGTAAGGTTGAGTTCATGGCTGCAAGCCACTGGCGAATGTGACTTTCCGTTTCAACCATGGATTATACGGTTATTCGCAACATTTTCAGAAAATTGGCATAGCACGACCTTCCATGCTTACCGAATGAACCAGTCAAGGTTCTTCATCTAGATAGTCGCATTGATCGCCACTTTCACTGATGTGTGAGATCTTGTTCATGGTATTGGCGTGTTTCTGTTTATACACATTGAAAACAAAAGCAAGGAAAGACTATCGTAGACAGCCACAGGTGAAATATATTGCACTCATTTTTTGCCCGTGACTTGCGATGATTGGTTGACATAAACCCACTTAAGATATTTTTCTTAAAAGGACAATAGTACAGATTCATTCACAAGGTTACGCTTGTTATTTGTGTGCGTTAGAAAAACACGTGATGTAACAAGAGTGACAAATAAGGAAAAAATACGCTTTTGTTTGCATGACAAATTATTGAATATTATTCTCAGACGTCTTGCAATTATAGAAGTAACAGTAAGAAAACTTCAAGTCTTTTCTCTACACTTATTTGTTCACTTCGCCATCTTTGGAAAATAATGGTAGTCTAGTTTCATCTTCGCTAGCCAAGGTTCCGACGTGTTAAGCATATCTGCACCTTGACGGATCGATCAGATATTTCGGAATTTCGGGTCTGTGAATGTTATTAAATGTGGCGGCAAGCAATCGCATCCAATAAAAACCAAGTTGTTCAAATTTGAACACTGTTCCTACACGAATGATAAAAAGTGGAGCACGAAACTGGAATGGACTGTTATAAAAGCAATTTTCCACTGCCGAACCTTCCTTCCCTTGAATACACCTGCAATGACGTCTCTCTGGTCTGTAGTCATACTTTCGATGTTAAACTTACACAGTATCCTTTTGAAGTTATTTGCCTCCACTATTTTAGGCCAATACAAAAAGTAAAACTGCACCGCTGTTACGTGCTATCGGTTTGTTGGCATTACATACTATTGGAGACAACTCATGATCCGCCAAGGTGTATATAGGGTTACCATATCGGAATCTTGGCTGGCACAGATTGTATAGTTTACAGTCTTCCGTAAAATTTATAAAGCAATTGTTAAAATTGTATCAATGTAAAATATTTTTTAAAATGTATTGTGTTATAGAAGATTTCTCCCAACAACTGCTGTGATAGTAGAATTTTCAAAGTTTTTAACAGAAAGAAAAATCCCGAGAAACTTGAAACTAAAACGAATCTAAAATACTTTCTATCAAACGGGATCATTGAAAATATATGGGTTTGTGTCCACTGAAAGAGAAAATGGTTAATGATATGTGCATCAATTGCAAACAATACATCTTGATGAAGTAAATCTTTTTCTATAAATTACCATGATTTAAAAACAAAAACAACCACCATCACCCAAAAAGAGCAACACAACAAAACAAGAAACGCTTGTACTAAGAAAAAAAGAAAGTTGTTTTGAAGGAAACATGTTCCGCCAAAACGTTAACTTGCTCGATCGGATAAAAGTTTAAATATGAGATATATTAGTTGTAAGATAAGTAGAGGCGTTTAAGCTCTATAAGACTCCAGTTGACATTTGAAATAAAATGTGCGTGTGTGCTTGTTTCTATGTTTGTTGTAGTGATAAGGAGAATTTAGATGAAGGGTGAAAACAAACACAGAAAGTGACCTTGTATTATTATACGGACATTAAACGAATGTATGTGAATCAAACATCAATACATAATGGTAGGACATGAACTTAGACTTTTCTGGTAGAGAAATTTAGTAACAGTGTCAATCTTTCATCATAAATTATCTACCTACCTTTAAAAAGCAAATTTCAGCTTTACAACTGCATTCGTGCTTCGTTAGAATAGCGATTGTTCTCATGCTAGGGCGGAGATGAATCTAAATCAACCCGTCATGTCATCACGCCAGTTTAACCACTCACGTGTTTTGTGCGGGCGGAGGAGTCAACGTTTCCAATGGTAACATTGCTCTGACCTGTGGACCCGACACTTAACACGATATAATAATAATTTCCGATCATCTATCAAGAGATTACATTTTACTGGGTTAAAAATGATATATTTCCGACGGGTTAAACTTGCGTTTATCTATACCAGACTCAACCATCTATCAAACGTAGATGACGGGTGATACAAATGAGATTTAATCTCTGGCAAAAAATAATAATATCTTTCAATGCAATAAACCCACATATTAATCAGCAACGGGGTTAACCCAACCTTTTGAGAATTGCAGTATGTTACCTAGCATTAAAGACTGAAAACTCGGAGCGACATGGTTAAAGCAGATGCTAGAAATGTCAAGAGGCCACAACTACTCCGGTTGCCTAAGTACTGGTTAGAGGATCCACCTCAGATGCGGGAGGTCACAGGTTCGAGCCCCGGCCGAGTCATACCAAAATCTTATTTTTAAAAATGGTATTTGCAGCTTCCTCGGTTGGCGCTCAGTATAAGGAGATTAGTGTTAGGACTGGTCGACCTGTTGTCAGGATAATGTGACTGGATGGGACATGATGCTATATTTCTGCAGCACGATGCACTAGTTCTACATGTCACTATTAACTGCCACATGACATACATTGTTGCAAAATGAAGGAACAATTTAAAAAACTATGTTAAAAATCGAAATTATATACACACAGACACAGACACACGCACGGACCCCACCCCTCCCAAGAAGTCATCGTTCGATGCATGTACCTATACTCCCTTTGGCTTTTACGCCCACGCACAAAACACGTGTGTGATTAAACAGAAGGGATGACAGGCCGGTTAGAGAACATTCGCCATTTTAACGAAGCTTGAATACATTTTTAAAGCTTAGATGTGCCTTATCAAGGTGGATAGATACTTAACGATCAAAGATTGACGCTGTTGTTAAATTTCTCCGGAAAGAATCAGAATAAATAATAATAAAAACAAAGTCCAACTTTTTACTAACAAAATAGAAGCCGTATTTAATTTTATATGACAATATTTAATACGAAACTAACAAATTTACCTAATTTTGGCAGTCAGACTTTCTCCAATTAAAGATTATTTTATCTTATAAAGGGTCTTCGATCCTATTCTGTGTTATATTTATGGCATCTTTGCTTACTCGATGAATGAATGAATCAATCAATCAATCAATGAAGCAATGAATCAATCAATCAATCAATCAATCAATCAATCAATCACGGGCTGACATCAGAATTTAATTTCCTTATTGTTGGCATTTGTAAATTATATATATATATATATATATATATATATATATATATATATATATATATATATATATATATATATATATATATATATATGTGTGTGTGTGTGTGTGTGTGTGTGTGTGTGTGTGTGTAAGGTTTATACGCAAATACTCAATTGTAATAAAATTCGTGAGTTAAGAGTATTATAAAGCATCGTCTGACCTCAAACCGCCAAACACGTCTGATAAGTATTGACAGATTAAAGAGATCTACTTAAAGCTAAACTCCAAGAACAATTTAAAGGATTCAAGATATTTTGCCAAAACTGTAATACTTTATTAGAAGAAATTATACATTTGTAACCTTGTCGTGGGCTGAACCTGAAAGGTATATTATAAGAATGGCATGAAAACATCAGCCATATTTACTCACACGATTACTTAAGAATATTGAGAACATCTATATCAACTGAACCATCTATACTTACAAGATTAATGAAGATGATATGGTTGCTTGCTATGAATGCAACCTTTTTTATCATTGTTTACGATTCTATCTTAACATTTCATAACAAACCTAAAAGTAAGCCCTATACAGAAGAATAGTTGGTCTAATGAACGAATGTCATACCACATTTGGAATCATCACTCACTGTAGTATAGCTGTACCTTCACATCAAATATATCGTCTTCATATTGGTATCGGATAAGTAGTAGCAGCAGTAATAGTTCGTTGTTGTTGTTGTTGTTGTTGTAGGGTTTAACACCATTCTTCAGCACACGATAGGCTATACATGGCAGCCAGTATTAATGGGGGAGGATAAACCCGGGAAAGAACCCCCAAGCCCAGAGAAGCTACTGGCAAGCTTCCTCACATACCCACATTATCCGATTCTGAGACTTGAATCCAGGCAGGCAGTGAGCCGTAACGGAGAGCGCTTTAGACCACTCGGCCACTCGGGGCCCCCTGTATCGCAGCAAAGCGTCTGACACTAAAGCTTAAAACCTTTATTTAAAATGCCGAATTATTTTCATATAAAGTATCTCAAAGTAACACACTCTTTATAACATATAATTGGAAAGAATAATGTATGTATGTATGTATGTATGTATGTATGTATGTATGTATGTATGTATGTATGTATGTATGTGTGTGTGTGTGTGTGTGTGTGTGTGTGTGTGTGTGTGTGTGTGTGTGTGTGTGTGTGTGTGTGTGTGTGTGTGTGTGTGTGTGTGTTAAACTCCCAAAATGTCATTTGCCACGTTGGTAAAAATCGCACAGAACTAACTAGAAAGAATTGTAAAAGTCATCATTGTATCTATATTAAAAAACAAAACAAAACATGTCATAAAAGTATTTAATGATCAATGGACTCTTTCCTCTAAAATATGAAGACCAATTTGAACCCGTTAAAAAGTATATTAGACTGTAAATATCGTACTAGCACATGGTGCAGGCAGTATGAATAATGCTTGCAAGTTTGTAATGGATACTGCATATAATTTAACTTCATCCAAGACATCGACCTTGATAAATATAATTACTCATTAAACAACATTGCACAGCGAGCAGCAAGTACAAATAGTTGTATTTATTGTATATAACCAGACTGGTACTTTTTTTTTCTTCTGGAAGAGAAGCCAACAAACTTCACTATTCCAGACACTAATATCAATCCAGTCTACGAATGTTTAACGTCGTATTTAACCGTTAAATATCACTACAAGCTATCGAAACACATTTACAACGGCTAATGATGTAGATAACATTTGTCTGTAAAATATTATACAGTTAATTTTGAAGATCTATAGGCAAGACAGTCGAGAAAACAGTTCAACATATAACTTGTCTTTTGAGCCAAATGCATTTACGACACCGGGTCCTCGCTTAACGTTGCCAGTACAATCGAACACGGTTTAATTATGTTCTGATTTAATTAATCCTTGGTTGCTATGAAATAAGTTTTCAGCAGAATTTTTACATCTTGACCACCTATACAGAAGATTAAAGTGAGTCTATTCGACGTGGAAGATCACCATTATTAGATGTAGGTCAATGTGATATACGTCTGAAAACTTTTCCCCCAGTTATACGTCTGAATATAAGTAGCTTCATAGGAACATACATAAACATTGATATAGGATAGATTATTAGGACCTGATGGGCACACTATTCTAACAAAGGAGTCAAAATAAATATATTCAACTCATTTGAGAACTTGATTTGACTGAACATGCGCAAATAATTCCATGTATTGTAATGATTTTAATATGGTTCCATTTTACCTGCATATTTTAGCGTGGAACTGAGTTTTCCACGATTTTCCTGCTAGTTATATTGTATCAACCCAACAAAGTATTTCCAAATGGATTTTTATGTAAATGTTACGAGTTGGCCGGAGGCCCCGAGTGGTCTAGGTGCTCACCGTTACGGAATACTGCCATCTCACGTCTGTCTCTCGGCCAATGTTGGTAACTGAGAAAAGTTGCCAGCAGCTTCCCGTGGATCGCGGTTCATGCCAGGGGGTTCCGGGTTCTTCCTCCAGTTATAATAACCATCGTGTATAGTCTATATTGTGATTAAAAATGGCGTTAAACCTCATAAGAACATAAAAAACGACAACAATGAGTTATTCGATTTGCTAAGTAGTTTTGTTGCAATGTTGTTTTCGAAGCTTGAGTAAATGTCTTCTGCGTACAACAAAATGGCGGATATGCCAATAAGGTTTCCAAAAATGGACCAAATCGTTTAAAAAAAATCAACATCTGTTTGTTGTTTTAGATCAGTAAGAGAACGGCGGCGACCAGGTAGGGTATTTTGTCAAAGCACCTTGACATTGGCAATGTACTCACGATCAGGTAGGGTATTTTGTCAAAATACCTTGAGACTGGCAATATACTGACGATCAAGTAGGGTATTTTGTCAAAATACCTTGACACCGTCAATGTACTGACGATCAGGTAGGGTATTTTGTTAAAGCACCCTGACACTGTCAATGTATTGACGATCAGGTACCGTATTTTGTTAAAGTACCTTGAGACTGGCAATGTACTGACGATCAGGTAGGGTATTTTGTCAAAATACCCTGGCATTGGTATGTTCAGTTTTAAAGATAATTTATAATTTCTCTTGAAATTAAGATGCCAGGGTCGGCAAACGAACCTGCACAACATATTATTTATGGTAAAAGCAAAAGAAAATATGTGGGACAAAAACAACAATATATCTTTTGTTTTTTAATAAACTTTTTTTAAAACATTAAACCTTTTGTTTCTTCTCATCCACCATCCTGCATCCTTTCTCCATGTTGAAATGTATTTGTCAGCGTGTACTTATAGCGTTCTCAACCTACAGTATTTTTTATTTCTCCTTATTTTTTCCTAACATAAGCAGTACATCTGCTTTGTTACCTAACATATAAATTAAATAGACATATTATTGTCATTTGTAATTTCCAAGATATCTTCTCAGTAAAAAATTATGTTTATGTTAAGAAAACAACATAACTATCGCACGAGATGACCTGTACTAATAAACGTTGTAATATAATCTGTTCTGGGTACACATTGGCAGCAAAAGTAATGTAAAAAATGCTCCTCTTTGGTGTATTCTGCACATATCCTTTTAGTACAGACTGACTAATTTGTTTTATAAACACAATGTGAAAGATGTATTGGGGTAAGGCTCAAATGACATTTCAAACATAATCGTATATCAACGATTGCAGCTTAAGTACAGACAATCTAATCAACCATATTTGTTCAGTTCGTTTTACAAGGCTTTGTCAGTATGAGCTGTCTTACAAGGTTTGTCAGTATTAACTGTCTTACAAGGTTTATCAGCGTTAGCTGTCTTACAAGGCTTTGGCAGTATTAGTTGTCTGACAAGGCTATGTCAGTATTAACTTTCTTATAAGGCTTTGTCAGTATTAGGTGTATTACAAGGCTTTGTCAGTATTACAATCTTACAAGGCTTTGTCAGTATTACCAATCTTCAGTATTAGTACCGGACTATAGGCTTTCCTGTTGCTAAAAAAACAATTTGGATATTATTTTCCTAAGCCTTTTCAGAGTTGTTTAACTGGCGATGCTAAAGTTTATATGATGTCTCCATATGAGTCTGAGTTTTGAACTAATAACGTTTACAATATTATTTTTGATCTGAAAAAATGTTACAATCATATGAAAACTGCTGACAGAAAAAAAACATCTACAGAGGATTGACTGAAGAACTTGCATTTGTTAAAATATAAGTTAAAATACCGCACATGCTTCCTTTTGTTACACATTAGAATATATCATATCCGGAAGTAGTTTTCCTCATTCAGATTAAGTAATATTTAGTTATAAATCAGGGGAGTAAAATAAGTGAACTACTATGGGGAAAATATATTTTCAATATTTTTTTTGATAAATCATATTATAGATATACTGATAGTATGTCAGTTCTATTGAAAGATATTTGGAGAATGCAGTGATTTTAGCATTTGTTCGCATTCACAGAAACTATTCCCGACAATAAATGTTCTCCTTAATGAAGCATGCCAATAAAATATTTTCCTTTTTAGATTTGAATATCTGCTTATCTTGAAAACTATCATGCAGTTCAATTTCAGTAACTTCTTTTATTTACATTTATGTTATCCAAAACAATGAACTCACACTGGATAATGTACAAGACGGTGCGATGAATGTTTTTCTTGTTTTAACAGTATTTTTCAGTACACGATCGACTATACATGGCGAAAAGTATATTTGGTGGCAGAACCATCCACTGTCCCAACAGAAACTACTTGCAAGCTGTTTCACGTATCCACATTGACAAAGACGTGACTCGAACCCACGCATGAAAGGAGAGATGTCATTGAGCTGTAAAGGCAAATATCCAAGGCCACACCACCAACCCAGGGCCACTTAGTAGGGTAGGTATCAGACTTGCATAATTCACATATAAAACATTGCAACATTGCTATAAAATATATATATATATATATATATATATATATATATATATATATATATATATATATATATATAGTGTGTGTGTGTGTGTGTGTGTGTGTTTGAGTGGAGAGTACTTATACGTACCTGATTTTTATCATTGTTTTCTTGTAATTTAGTTCAAAGTCTAGCCGTCTAGTTTACCTTACAAAATTTTGAATGTTTTGGAAGAGAACTTTTGAACCACTCCCGCCTCATTTTGTTATATCGTTAGTTTAACAACATTATTCATTCCTACTTAAATGATTAAGAAATGATTGGAATGATTTTGAGACCTGTTCATATATAATTTGAGAGGAATCGTTTATTTAAAATATTCATTGGAATTACAAAGTGCTCATTGATAGTTCGATAAAAATACTAATTTGGGGTTATTGTGAATTCATTCAAAGACATTCTGGATACATCAAGACTGTTGGTACATCAACTCATTCAAGACTACTGTAAATCAGCACATTCAAGATTCGTGGAATTCATCTGGAATATTCTATATCGTTTGACTTGTGATATAACATTTAGGATTATGTGAGACTTAATTAACACTATTGCCAATACTGTAAGTTCCTTTTAATGTATCACATTATGATTTAGAGAAATAGATGTAGTTGTTGATTTTAAGGCCTTACAAATTAAATCAATGGCGTATCAACCGTCTAATCCTCTCCGATGAGGTGTGGCAGGGACAAAAATTTCCATCACACCAACATTTGTATTGTTTTATTGGCAAAAACACACGCGCGCGCGCGGGGGTGGGGTGGTGGTGTGTGAATGGGGATGTGGGTACAGAATTTGTTTACATACACAAAACAGATACTAAACAGAACAGCGAAGAGGGTTCTTGTTGGTCTATTAAATGCTTGAATGATACTGGGTGTATTTGAACAAAAGCTATATAAAGGACTTATACAAGTAAACTGCACGTCTATTTGGTGTGGTAACCAAATTATATATTTCAACACAAAATTTGCATAACGGCACCGGGAAAATAACAAAGTTATTAAATGTTTCGATCCAAAGACAAAATCTTCCAATCCCAGAAGGCAATAAACAACATACTCTGACACATACAAAGCATAATACGCACATAACAATATATATTTACATGTCTGGCACTGAGAAACAGACATATCCAGACAAATGAAGCGATCTAAACCAAGGAAAGGAACAAAATAATAAGAAATAGCTCTATGATTATAAGAGATTATAAGAGAGATATTATGTATTGATAAGTAAATACATCTGGACGTATTCTAGCACCGCCATAGTGTTGTACCTTTTTGTCGTGACCCATTTTTCTTTGTGATTACGAGATCAGGTTTCATGGGTCGCCATCTGTAGCGGTGCATTAGTACTCACTTTAAGCTTTACATCCCCGACACAATTTCCTTTAAGAAATGCATCAATATGATTACATTACAAAGAACAGTAGTGGAAAGACGCAATAAAAATAATAATAATTTCACTTCATTATTGCAAAATAATAACTTGTCAAACAAAAGAGGATCAAAATACATTCATAAATATGCAATATCACCTTATATCCAAATGCAAATATAGAATGATAATCGTAGGCAGAACGATAATCGTAGATAGAACGATAATCGTAGATAGAAAGATAATCGTAGGTAGAACGTTAATCGTAGATAGAAAGATGATTCGGTTATCCCTCTCAGTCAGTCAAAATTGGTCTTCAAAAGCAACATACTTTTTGACTGGTTTAAAGAAAATTTTAAGCGATAACAAAGTTCAATAATTTTGTGATATTCAGGCATGGGACAATGCTAAACGCAGAGATGTACACGTGGTACAAAGACTACATCATTTAACTATCTACTAAAAAGAAATTTTAAAAAAGGAAAGTTATGTTTTGAAAATTCGGAATCTTTTTTCAATGTTTTAACTTTTACAATGCTATTTACTGTTGGAAGATTCTTACTTTGTGAAGTAATTCTGAACGAAATGCAACTGAGTATCGACCGTATATTTTAACTAACACCGGTTTCTCCTCGAACAATAGCGTCTAAATGTCTAGACAGAACAATAAAAATGAAAATTTTTGCCTCCCTTGATGACAAGAGCTCTCTTCAACATCTCAAAGAACGTAAGACAAGATGCATAGTGGGTCACTTTGTATTAAATCGATAGCGTAAGATCAGAAATAATCGCTCTTTTCTCATCTGTTTATGTAGTATCGAAATTCTCTTGCAAATCGTATCTGTGTCGAGTTTTGATAATTGTTCTCTGCTTCTGCTGCACTGACCAGAAGGAGCTTGGCACGCAAAGCCTGTACATTAGCTGATCATCTCTGTTAACAGGCAATGATTTATTAAACTATTTCACTTATTAGCTGCATAAATCATATTTGGAATAATTAAACTGGTTTGACGAATAGGAGAATCATTTTTGTTGTAAATCTGCATTATGACAAACTAGAAAATCAATTCGATGTTGTGGTGAGGTAAGGATGCTTCAGATCTTTATTTGGCCCATAACTGGATTTCTTTGAACATGTAATACGATACAACTTTGATTCTTAGATTTTCGAGTCTTCGAATTTGTCTCATTAATGTGCCCTGGTAACACCTTATCACTTTGCACGACGTGGAATTAAAAGAAAAGATATATATATATATATATATATATATATATATATATATATATATATATATATATATATATATATATATATATATATATATATATATATAGATTCAGACCGATATATTTAATGCACGTATCATTCTGCAATGTACTTTGTTTACACCTTTGAACAATAAGGCAAACAAGACACCAATTTATGCCAAACAAGACACCAATTTATGCCAAACAAGACACCAATTTATGCCAAACAAAAACTATGACTGGGTTAAGCAGAAAAAGAACACTCGTAACTAATTTAATCTCAGACTTCCGCTAATATCAGGAATTGTTACTAATACTTTATCCATAAATTCAGATAAATAATAGAATTTTCAAGCCATTTAGTTTTCCGTTACACCATGTGACTCTCATGGAGAAAGTGAAGTAAGCTAAGGCGGAGAAGGTCAAATACGAGGTTGGATGGAGCAGGGGTAGGAAAAAGAACACTTTTGAAATAAAATTAATGATAGCTCAAATATGATGAAATTCACTGCAATCGCCAAACGTATATTAGCTATCATCACGTCTTTCTCTTTCAATAATCAAATTATCAAACGGTTCCTTACCATGGATTATTCACGTTTCACTCAGAAGCTTGATATGACTGTCTTATATTAGCTGTTTTTATAGTGGGTTATTTTGTTGTTTTCTTCTTGTAAGATAGGATATATATATATATCACCTTTATATGGAAGTATAAAATATGCTTTCGAATCACTAAGTTGGAACAGATATATGGCTTTGCTTATTGACTGTTTTAAATCCTTAACATTTGTCTGTTTATCATCACAACCATCTTTTTCTTTGTTATTTTCGAATTTTTTTGTTTTCTTTAGATTAATCTTTCCCTATTTGTTTGCCTTTGATATTCGTTGTTTCCAGCATGTCATGGGCATACAATGTTGTGTCTTCTAATTGTGAATCATTCATTCATCTGAGTTTGTTGTTCATCATATTTAGACTGTGCATGCTGTCGTGCTTGTCCCTACTAATTATTTCAACTCCATGATCTTTTAGAAGACTACGAAACATTATATAGCATGGTTAACTTGATAAGATTAAATAATTTTACGACAGAAAGTATAAATTCGTTACTAATTAATAAGCAATGGTTACAATTTAATAACAAGAGACAATGGGCTAGCATTTACGTGATACAAATGCATTTTCTAATTATTTGAGCCTAATGTAGTGGTGCAGCACAAATTAGACAAGATGTTCTTGAAGAATAATAAAGAAATACCCAATAATCCAATTACAACAGATCAAATGCTATGGATTACTTGCAAGAGATCAAGAGTATAATGTTTCCTGATTGAATTTAAACAACCTGGATGATTCTTGTATTTAATATGTATCTGCTTGCAAGGAAAATAATTACAACTTGAAAAACCAACACAAACTACACTGAATGATTTCAACCACAAATAAAACACGAGTAAATCATGGCACTGTTGATAACTGCAGGTTTGAAAGGTATTTGTTGTTGTTGTTGTTTTTTTTTCATAAAAAAATTTTTTTTTTTGTAAGTAATCCTTTTTTTTCAACACAATAAAAGACATCAGCGATACGCACATAACTACAAATAACAGAAATATATATACAATTAAATATATTTCTTTTCTTTGACGATTATATTACGAGGAAGAGAATCACTGACAAATAAATTCAATAAACGTTGACGAAACGTACGCTTCGTGTTCTCTGAATGAGAATGATTGACGTTTTAAAGGAGGAAAAAGATGGAGAAAGTGAATTGCACATTTCACTAATGGGAAAGGTGTTTTTTGGATTACGGAAGGTATGATAAATAGCCAATGTCCAACAGATTTCAATTTCGCATACAGTCTGCAAAAGAGATTTAATATCCATATGGTACACAACCAAAACACACAACTATAAGTAACGTTAGTGCTAAACAAAATTAGTATTGTACTTTAATTTTAGAAGTACATATGATAACAGTTTGTTGGTTAGTTGTCTGAAATTAGATAATGTTCGACAATGTATCGCTTTTTAATGAGTAGAACAAAGGAAAGTGTAAATGCTATCAGAATTATTTAAGTAGTGTTCGTTGTCCAAATAAGCATTCAAAACAATGGCCATTAAATCTGATAGTTAAGGCATGTATAAATATATTCAAACAGCCTTACGGCATGGTAGTTTTTGTTGAAGTACAGTTGAACGGCTATATTTGCACTTAATCGAATATAATCTGAACATAATAATTTATATCACTACAGCGGATTTGATCTGTTATAATGTTTTTGTCAGCAGGACGTATGACAGATTGTAGTAGTTGTAGTTATTGTAGTTCGGTTTAACGCCATTTTCAATCACATACATGGCGGTCAGTACTAATGGTGGAGGAAGAACCCGGGTAAAATCCGGAAAGAACCAACGACCCACGGGAAGCTACAGGCAAGCTTTCGCACCTACCTATATTGGCCGATACCGAGACTCGAACCCAAGCAGACAGAGATGAGATGGCAGTGATTCTTAACTGAGACCGCTTTAGACCACTTTGCCACTCGGGGCCCCCAGATTGTAGTAGTGATAGGTCCCAAATGTACTTTGAATAAGTGGTTAGGTTATGCCTACCAAAGAATCGATACGTTGTATATGATTGACGACTGTGGCAATCTTACCGACATATAAAAGAAAGTAACCTACCAAACCAACTATGTCTATAGTGTTCCCATTTAGATATACGCTACGGGTAATCGTACAAAGTACAGCTCTATAATAAAATATTTCATTGTTAATACATATTGTTTTGTCTTCTTCAAAGTATACTGGAAAATATTTTAAATGGAAAAGATCTCATCGCAAATAATATACAAAGACATTGTTGATACTTGGCAACAGAAAAAAGGAAACTTTTAATGAAGTCTGATTTTGTTTTTCACCATGTTATACTAGCCTGTTGTTAAGGTAATTTGTTCACGCTATCCCATACAAAACACATGTCATAGCGAGACAATGCCAGCATGTTTATTTTATTGTTATAAATATCATACAATCTAATCAAACTCGTCTCTTAAAAATTTCCATTGTGAGCCAATTTCCCTAATGTACAACTTCAGTACATTTTAAATTATAGACTATTTAAAACAAATGTGTTTTTTTTAGAAACGTTTTTTTCATCTTTAAAACTCTTGAATAAATAAAACATGGACCTTAAGCCTAAAAAGAACCCCAATAAAAATGGAATACTGGCAAACGCATCCTTGCAGATCCAAATTATTTCCTTATTTATTTGTGGCAAACTAAATATGTCATCCTTGGCAAACTCAAAGGCTGATTGAACTCTGTGATTTCTTCCTGGTCAATGCTAAATGTTCTGTCTCTCAGCATGAATGAATAATTAAAACAAGCAGTATACGTTGTTGGGTCTCGTTGTATTACTGAATTTGTGTTTGAACATAATATAGTACAATTTATACATAAATGATTGTGATGAAACTTGAACATGTTAAATCGTTCGTATTTTCATTAATGTGGCATTATTATATTGATTAAACTAACATTAATTCATCATCAATAAATGTTCTACTGGCAAATGATAGACCTTTCTGACATTTGAAAAATGTACTTTCATCTGTACATATTTTACTTTTGTTACATTTCTGAGATTTTCCATCTGTTTTCCAAGTTTTCGTTAATCATTAGTTAAAGAAAGTCTTTCTAAAAATCACTTGAAGCTGCTTTTTTCAATTTACTTTCAATTCATTGAACTGTTTCAGTCACCGTTGAAACTCTGTGAATGTGTCATGAATTTAAAAGAACGCTTTAGGTTTTGTATTGAATTGTGTGTTTTCTTTATTTTTTCAATGTGTATAATATTTAATTTTAAGGTCAGTTTTGTACCCGTTAGATCAAGAATGTTCTTATGTTAGGATTTTTTTTTTCTCAAATGGAATTAATTAATCTGGAATTAACGGGTTGTCCTGGGAAAAATCAGGGAAGTGCAATTAGTTTCTAAAACTCAAGAGGCATCATGCTTTGCACACGTGCTTAAGGCAAACCCATAGTCACCAAGTATTTCGAACACAATTTTGTTGGCATGCGCACTAATGTTACCATAATGAATTAAATCGACTGCGACATTTCGTACTCAGCTTTGATACGTTTCTCATTACGGACATATCCCTTTTTTTTATACGTCTTAATCCAGGGAGTAGCTGGGATTTGCTTTTACCGCATTTATGTGGGATCTTGTACTTGTTCTTTCACTCGCAATTATTAAGAACATGCCACAGTCTGTCAACAGCTCTAATTATACATATAATGTCTTTAATCTTGCACCATGTACTAATTCGCGAATAATGAAATAGTGCAGGTGGCGTTGCTTGTAGTCTTCCATACACACATTTCTCAACTACTCAAAAATCTCATATGTATCAATGTATATTTCTTTACATATGTTTCATGCTGAAATGTGACATAATATACATACCGGTAATCACATTTTCAAATTTTTCAACTGTTTAATGTTGAGTATAACTTTTGTATGGATGGCATAGCGGTTTTATTACACGTCTTTACAGAGCTTTACATGTATTCGTCTGTGCAAATGTCTTTGTTCAAAACTACCAGACTGCACATTAGGAAAATGTTACAGTATCTTAGTACAAATGTCAATACTTAATTTGCAGCATGTTGTTTTATAGATTGTGCAAATAATCTGAAGATATCTACAGACCCAGTTCTAATTTTAAATCGTATGCTTCATTACTTTTCCATATTTCATTAATCTATATAAATTATTCTTACTTGCTGAAGGACTTTTTTTGTCATCGTTGCTAGGATTTTACTTTGCCGTTTTACATGAATCGCTTCTATATCAGAAGTTTCATTGTCATGGTTACGAACGTTATTTTTTTTAAAATTGTTTTTATATCAAACAAATGTAACACAGTTCACTTAAAATATTTTTCATCATCTTATATGACACTGCAGAGTTCGCTTTCTTGTCTGAACATACATAAACCAGTTAGTCAGCGTGTTTAAAACATCGTAAAATACTTTAACACAATCTGTGATTCTACAAGTTCTTGGATAATATTAAAGATTTAATAAGTTCACATACAAACAATCCTGACAGAATGTATTTGGTTGTTTTTATTGTCCAGGATTGTTGTCTTTGTCAGCACTGTAGGCGACTCAGTACTCAGTAAATGTTGTATTTACTGAGTACTGAGTCGCCTACAGTGCTGTTTTTTGTTATGCATCACTTCCAGTGACGGGGCGTGTCTCTAGCATTGTACTTTAAAGCATTACTGACTATATGATGCCGATGAAATTGAAACTCAGTGCCTTTCCCATAGACACATCGAGACTGCCATCCCGATTTTGCCTGGGCTTATATCGAGTCATCTACATTATAATATAGTCTTATGTAATATGATGCTTAATTGATTCATCGAAACATCATTCAAAAACATCTTATAGACATAAATGAGTCATCTACTAGAAAGAGAGGATGTTCTATTATATAATTTTAATGTATATACAGAAGAAACAATGATCCTTAAGCAAAGTCGAACTACATTCTTCTGACTTCAAAAGTATAACGATCATGCTTTTGCACCGCCGACATGTTGATAAAAGACTAAAATAATTACTAAAATATTAGCATAAAACCAGGCCTGTCCTGAATGTATGGTTGCATTTACATATAACAAAGCCAGTTTCCATCACACATTTTCTTGAATCAATTAGGTTTGCTTATTTTCAAAACAAATACGGTAACATTTATTTTAGTTAGATTTCGAATCAGTTACTGCAAGATCTTTTCATAATTCGCCTCTTTATAGTTTAGTCTGAATTAATAGATAAGCACTGACACGTAATGCAAATGTATACCGTTTGTAATTACACCAGATATTAAAGGAGATTTCATTATTGATTCAAACCAGATTATATAGTATGCTATTTATTAACAAATATAAATATATTGCATCTGGAACTACATAAGAATCGAACACAATTTTACAGTATTGCTGACGGTTCACACCATAGCCTACAGTAAACAATTTATCTAGCGAATCCCCTGCAACATTTTGAAGCAATTAATTTGTCTTCATAAGTAGGATTAACGAAATATCGTGCCGACTAATCTAGTCAATTAGCGTAAAGATAATGCATTTACATACATGGACAAATTATTTAAGTCAAAATAGTGTTGCATGATACTATATGAAAAGATAAGTGATTCATAAATTTTATTGTGTCCTCATACAATATGGTAATACACACAACTATGAGTGTTTAGTAATGTTTTAATGGTATATTTCCTTTGAGATTTTGTGTTTTCGTATCCATTTTTCTGGATTCAAAAACATCCGTCGATGTATTTCGATAAATGTACCCTTACTGTTTTGTGAGGAAGTCATTTCAAGGATTTCCATTTTTTTCTAACAGCTGAAATATGCAATGGCATAATTTTTAGACAGTTGAAGAGCCTTCATGCTCCAATATTTTCTGTCAACGTTCATGAAATTTGTCTCAACGAGAATTAATTTGCAATTTTTATATCTTAGTAGTACCAACCCGAATGTTCTTCATGCCAAGTTGCTTTCAGTCACGCTTGATTCATATTGGTGGTTTTTGAGAAATAATTGCTGATGGACTACAAACAAACATTAAGCAAACTTGACCAAATGGCCAGGCGAACTAAATAAAAAAAAACAACGGAAAATCTAAAACAACGGCAAAGAATGATGACAGAGTTCGGCCATCAGAACGGTTTCATTGTCATTAAATACAACACTCGCTTCAGATGGTGCCTTTCGCAGAGAATGCATAACTAAACAAAATTATATTTCAGAAAGGAGCTTCATAAAATACAGTAATAGAGACTCGCATGCCCTATTGCAAGATGGATTGTTACTGTCATTGCTTATGAAGCGGAGAGTACGTCTATATTAGCAGTTCAATATAAACAGTCAATATATCGTGAACAAACAATGCAAGATTCAGTGACTTGTATTCATTCACATGGTGGGTGTTTGAATTGTATGGTCTATTTCAGAATATAACTACGATGCTCTCGCAAATTTGTGAAAGGAAACAAATGCCTCAATTTTCTAAATTGATGGATGATTAAGCACAAAGAAATTCTTACCCTTTAAAATTTCAAGAACAATTAGGTGTCACAGTATCCTTTCATATTCATCAATGTCGTCTGCAGCAGTTTCGTTCAAACGAATGTTAAACAGGCCATAAAGTATGAATTGCAAGTGATTCAATTTTAAGTTCGTTTCTGCGTCTCAACTGACGTTATACAGTATTCCTCAGCGCTAAGCACTCACAACTTCACGATCGGTCCTACTGGTTATACCTCGAATGGATGCTGATAGCTGCGGCCATTACAAAGCATTTCGACTAACATTCGAACTGCTTACATTCAGACCACATTAAAGGGGACAAACATGCAAAACTGAAATTCGCGTAATTTTTTTTCATATAATTTGCTATATGTAAATGGTTCATTTTCTGAAATTTTTACCTTTCAGTCTTACTCTTTACAACGAAATTTATGAAAAACCGATCAAATCTAACGGATTACATATTCCGAAGAAATTTCCCATGAAAATAATGATTTTCCTGCAAAATTATTACTTGGAAATTTATCTGATGCACTTTTATGTTTCGCAAAAATAGCCAATGTGGTCCGAATGGGCGGCAAGACGACATAAGTTATACGTACAGACTCTTCTGCTTTTTTGAATCACCTGCACAATTACTGCTTTGCACTAACCCAGCTAATTTAGTCAAACTTGCACATAAATTTTCGGGGTCGGTCGGGTCATTTTTCTTTCAACCAGGATATTTTTTTTTTTTTGTATTTTTAATTTTTATTTTCTTCAAATCAGACAAGAATATTTCTTGATGCTAACTGAGGCTCTTCGTTTTTTTTTTTTGTTTTTTTTTTGGGAGGGGGGTGGGGGGTGACATCATAATAGAATATCAACATCAACTATCAATGTATCTACAGTTTCGAGCACTTGTGAACTTCCTAAGATTTGTTCTCTCTGTACATTCCATCTTTCAAAAGCGCTGCCAGCGCCACGCTCAGTACGAATCCTGGCACGCTGTATATACATTGTTGCATTACAATCATCAGTGTGGTTTTTAGTTCGTTTGGATCAACAGATTGTAGACATCTTGAAATTTATGTCATATGGCCGTTTTGTACTTATTAAATCCTAAATTCCATTAAAATTGTGCATAGTACAAGTTAAATGTTTAAGAGATTCATAGGTGATCCTGCTTCAATGCTAACTTTTAGCAGGCTGTAATCAACATAAACAAAAACATAATACGGGTATCATCGAAATTTACGAGTAACGATAATTGGGTTAGTTTTACGACCAACATGTCAAGAGTATATTACTCTGACATTCTTTTCGTGCAGTGTTACAAAAACGGATGTCTGTTTGATACAGCGGCAACGCCTGGCAGTTGCATTTCGTGTATGCAATGTTGGCCGAGTCAATAGACCAGTTCAGAGTCTTCATAGCTCGTCTAATTTTTGTTGTTAAAATAAACCGTGGTTTCTAGTTTGTAATACATACATATGGTGGTCTAATAAATATCAAACATCTGCTACTTCTCTGTCCGCCATATTCAACTGTACATATTCCTTTATGAGACCTTGCTAGAGATCTCACAGGGTAAACTCGGTGTCAGTTGACCGAAATTGTTTGTCTGTAAATAATTTCAAAGACGTAACTTTACCAACATTTACCATCATACTCAAATCAGATAAGTTATGTGTGTACTATTTCAGGAGTCCCATATAAACAAATATTGTTTGTACAAATCGGTATACGTTGTATTTACCTACAACTCGGAATTGGCAACAGAACAAGGGGTTCATGCTCCGTGTATATTAGTTTACAGAAAATGGGCGTGTTCCCCAATTAATCTCGCCCGGACAGACAGGTGAGACGGCTTGCGAAACGTGAAAGTCCAATCGACCCACTTTGATCTCCAGCTGATCTACCGGAGAAAAAAGAATGGGAAACCTGTTCGCTTGTATTTACCGATAGCAAGCTTCTCTGCTAACAGGTGTATTTGCAAGTTGTAGAACTGAGACTATTGATAACGCAGATTTTACTAGAAACGATAGAGCAAGTCTCAGCCACTGTTATACCGTATTTACTAAACTAAATACGTAGCTTGCATTTCGTGATGTATAGAATAAACAAAGACAATAACCCGATGTTAGTGAACGAAATACCC
The DNA here is from genome assembly GCA_030141615.1 of Unio pictorum. Taxonomy (NCBI): domain Eukaryota; kingdom Metazoa; phylum Mollusca; class Bivalvia; order Unionida; family Unionidae; genus Unio; species Unio pictorum. The sequence continues at coordinate 16,232,911 of JARLTB010000122.1, forward strand.
TATATCACGTTTAAAATGCATTTTTCCGTATGAATGATGACCGACATCTTGTGCAGCAAGAGGGCTTTCAGCGAGTGTGTTAGTGGATTAAAAAATGCCTTATAAATAATCAGTCATGGTGCCATCCGTGACGGTAGGCTAAATTTTCATTATATTTTCTTCCATTTTAATTGCATTTATTGTAATACATACATGATGTTGATTTACAGTAATACATACGTTATGTTGATCACGAGACAAGTACAGTTTTCTTATCCATTCATATATCAAACACATGCTTCACGCACGATATATCCAATTATCCACACCGAATTTCAATTGGGATAGAACGTAGATCATCAGCTGCGACTGTCAAACACAAAACATACAACTCCCCGACGGTAATCACTGCCAGATGGCTGGCTGAACGAGCGACGTTCCCTAACCCGTCTATGATAACTTCGTACAGAGACATGACATCATCTTAAAAATAACTGAAACGTCTGCGTGTGTTTATATTATATTAAATTGCTGTTAATGTTTACAAAACAGGAATACATAATATGCTTCAACGTGAAATTCTGATCGACCTTAGCAGAAATAGTATACAAGCCGTTCCTGCAATCAGACAGGCGTATAAAGTGTATTTTTTCAACATTACGAGGTTAGTGTTACGACTGGTGGGCCTGGTGTCATGACAATGTGACTGGGTGGGACATGATGATATATGTCTGTGACATGATACCTCAGTGCTAGACATCACTGTAGACTACCACACTGTATATGATGGGCGACGTGCGTTGAATTCTTCCCACAACTGATTCTTAAAAGGCAGGAAAAGAATAGATCTCTAATGAGACAGTTCTTGTGTCCATTAACGTACTCATTTATCAGTGCATTTTTTTTTTTAAATCTTATTTATTTTATATTCAGAATATTGAAAAATATATTGGTTTTAAATGGATATTTTAAAAAATTCTGCAGTTTATGAAACTGCATCTTAGTGAAGTATTTTATTAACATACCTATTTCATGGGTCGAAAAGTCCTTGTCTTGAGTTTGCCGCTTGCCCCCACCGTATTCCCGTATACATTACAAGTTGGTTATAGTGATTAACACTCCGTAGTCTGTGTGTCCTAGTACAGGTATCACCAAATCTTGGTCATCACTTAACGTGTCTGGAAAAACGTAAGTAAGCACCAAGCTTGTACCGCATCTTTAGCCAACTAAAGCGTAAACAAGATATACACGAAAGACGGGGTGAAAACTGTGCCGTTATAATTATTTATTTACTTTACATTATGGCTCTACGCTTAATCGTAAGGATCTCTCTTGCGGTCGATTTGCTTTTTTATATTATATAAGCCGCAATTTGTTTATTATTTTTATGAGGAAATAAAGTTACAACACGTGTTCATCTGGAATATCGCCCAGAGAGGTTACTCATTTGACGCATTCGGCATTACTTGTGTCATAAAATCCATTGAAACCGTTCCATATTCAACAAATCCTTGATCGGTTTGTGATATATTTCGAAAATGAGGTATTTTTTTATTATTACTATGTGCGACATGAAAATGTTATTTCCTCACAAACAATATGTCAAGATCTCGAGCCTGACAACAAATAAAAATAAAATAAAATTACTGTTGATTTGTACTGAGCCTAATTCGGTTGCTTTTCTTAAAAGTTAAATTTAAAACTCTGAGAGATCTTCGCTGCGGCCCTGTTGAGTATAGCACGTTCCACAGACAACAAGGTTATCAAACTAAAACATTTGATTATTCCAAACTAGTTATAATAAGAACAAAAGCCCCTTGAAGGGATTGACGCTGTACGGGCCCAAAAAAAATTCCAGAATTCTACAATTAATTTGCTTTTCTACCTTTAACTCTTTTTAACCGCTGAATATTCAAACCACCTTAAATATTCTTTAGAAACTTCAGCATACCAAATCTTGTAACAAATATATTTATGTCTCAAGTCACAAGATAAGTACAGTAAAAAAAAATGTCATGATCTTTGATCTCAAACAAAACTTCATGGATAAAGATCAATGAGGTCGTTACCGAGTCTATCAATATACACTCACACGCAAAGTTAGGTTAAATTTATATGTACTATTTAAAAGCAGCAACAATTAAGCAAACCTACAACGAACCATTAAACAGACGATATTCAGCGTATTCTTTAGATATATCTACTAAATGCGTTTGATAAAAATTAATTCATACTTATTTGTGTTATCATGCTCACAAACCGTCACAGATAAAAAAAATCTAAGTATAAATTTTGACCTTCAGGCTCATAGTTACGTAAAATCACACACACACACACACACACACACACACACACACAATGACCTTAACATAATACCCACTAACATGTAGGTCGTGTTTATAAATCTTTCACAAAATAGCGGACATTTTCGTAATCAGACTTGCACTATTTTTATTAACAACCAATTAACCAATTATATGACATAAGTGTTTTAATGAAAAAGACACACACACACACACACACACACACACGCCAAATATAATGGCCGCCTTGCATAGCCTATCATGTGCTGGAAATGGTATTAACCACCAATCCCCCCCCCCCCAAAAAAAAGTAACCGAATTAAGCAATAATTCGTTGAGGAAAAGCAGCCATATCAGACTACAGTCATGACAATGAATTTCGAGGTCAGCCGAGCATCATTTTAATATTCGTCAGTTATGTGTTGTTGTTGAGACCATCCATTTACGATAATTCGTTGTATCGAGATTTTTGGAAAGTCATATCATATCAGTGATGCCACTAAAACACTTGTGTGTTCATTAGTACTTTCAAGACTGGACTATTGTAACTCAATTCTGTCTGGTTCGTCACAATATTTACTCCAGAAACTTCAAAAAGTTCAAAACACAGCTGCACGGATCATCTTTAGAGTACCTCGATCAGTGCACACCTCACCACTGCTCTGTACCCTACACTGGCTATCGATTCGATACAGAATCAAAAACAAACTTTGTTTTCTGTGCTATATTTCAATGACAAACTCCAGTCCAACATACCTATCCGGCCTCACCCATGTGTATACACCAGTTAGATACTTACGCTCTTCTTCTGATAATCGTATACTCATTGTTCCCACGGTGAAAACAAAGTCATATGGACAACGTTCGTTTGCATACCAGGGCCCAGCGACGTGGAACGAATTGCCCATTGAAATTAGACACAAAGACACAGTGGTCCCTTTTAAGAGTGTTCTTAAAACTCACCTGTTTCGACTGCAGGGACAAACTTAGAGACCTAACTGTGTTTTGTATCTTATATGTTTTCAGCATCTTTTTTTGTTTTCCAATTTCATTGTTTATGTCATTTGTTTTTTCTGTAGTGTAGTCAAATCATTATTGATGGTGTAAAGCGCTTAGAGCTTCGAAAGATTAGGCGCTATACAAAGTCCTCATTATTATTATTATTATTATTATTATTATTATTATTATTATTATTATTATTATTATTATTATTATTATTATTATTATTATATCAGCAACGTTTTCATTTAGAGCTAACTGTATATTGCAAGAAACTTGAGAAATCCATGTTGGAAAGACTCTGTGTGTGTGTGTGTGTGTGTGTGTGATGGGGGGGGTAACGTAGCTTTAACAATTTTTCAGTCATATCTCTACGATGTCTATAGTTTGATAGTTTATAGTGATGTCTAGCACTGGGGTATTATGCCACATACATATAGCATGGCGTCCCGCCTAGTCACATTATCCTGACACCCAGTCGACCAGTCCTAACGTTGGCATCTTAATGCTGAGCGCTTAGCGAGGTAGCTGTTAGTGCCCGCATCCGAGGTGGACGCTCTAACTACTAGGCTACCGGATCGGTCAAAACTATTTGATCAGGAGAAGAAATAATACCATTTTCAAGATGGTCACAGAGGAAACTAATATATCAGGTTTTTTCAACACCGCGTTTTCATTTTGGATGAATTGCATAAAAAAAAATATTTAATTTGAGACACATGTTAAGGACGAATATCTGTTCAAGAGAAGTAGCGAGAACGTTAGATGGGCGTGGCGGCCATTTTTTGATGTTAGATTGGCATCTTTTTAAAATCAGACCAACTATATAAAATAAGTGTTTTGATACGACCATTCAATGTCAAGGAGTAACGATAGCAAGATTTGCTTAAAGGCAAACATGGTAGCCTTGATGAAAGCCACGATCAATTAGAACCAAATAGATAATAAAAATAAAAATTAAATTGGGGAGGGGTGGGGGTGGGGGCGTCGAAACCCCATATTGATCACGAGTTGTAACGATGTCGAACGTCAGATCGATATCTTAATTTAACTCTATCCTAAATATTGTGAGAAATCTTTTAATGAAAAACAATGCCTATATCCGTTCTCAAGACCGGTAGCGATAACAATAATTTTCAAGACAAATGCCGTGGTTGACATCTTGGATGTTTGAACGACATTAGTTTTATTCAAAACCAAAATATACCTCAAAAGAAAACGGTGTCAAGTTTCCTGATTTCATCCAAGTAGTGAAGGCAAGTTGCGATGCAAAACAAACCAGACGATGCGAGATACTTTCAAGTGAACAGCACATTCAGATATGGATATCTTACTCCAGGAGGCAGGCCTGGTAAGTAAGTTAAGAGTCACACATAATGATTTCAACTAATGAATTAACCCAGGCACGGGCCAGATCCGGCCATGGGTTCTTATTTTATTCACCCCTGGCCTAGCCTTATTTGGATTGAGGAGAGTTTAGTAGTTCCATTTGAAATATTCACAACTTGATCCATGTCCTAAACAGGTGTCAGTTTTATTTGCTTACATCATATTTTGATTTTTATTCGTCTGCCATTTTAGTAGAACATAAACATTGAGCTAACCCAAAATTATCACTGTAAACAAAAACGCTGTCATGGTGACTGCAGTCTAAACAAATTTCTTTTTCCCCCTCATTTCTATATTAAATAAATGTGCACATTAACGCATGTCCATTGAAAAGATCCCAACCAATATGTATGTGTAGTAGTTGTAAATCCAAAACGCTATGCTGGAAAACCATCTTAATTATGATTATATATACGCCTTGAAATCAAACTGTAAAACCTGAGGTATTAGACATACTGACGTAAGGTTAATAAGATAAATATAAAAAGAAGAGTGAAAACCGCCCATCTTTTTCACTGGAAGCCACTGATATTTCCTTGTAAACAATTTGCAACAAATTCTGCAAATGGATCGTTTGAGGAGGACGGTGGCTAGATGTGCAGTTTGATAGTGTGATAGGCATGGACTCGTAACAGTCAGACGGAGAGTTTGTTGCGTCCGTTTTCATGTTTATAAAGAAAGAAATATTAATATCTTGCAATTATGTCCTACCCTGATCTTTTGATCTGTCACACACCTCCTTCCGAGGAATAGCTGAAACACCACAGATATCAAAACAGCAGGTAACTGTGTTGGGAATAATTGTGTGCCACTAATTTTGTGCCCAAACACGGTATCTTTATTCGACAGGTAAGTTAGCAAATCCCCTCACAAATTTTCTCAATGACTCTTTCTTAAGAAGGTGCCAGTTTGTGGGCGAAACGTTGTTAATTTTATGAATGATACCTGTGATTCATTGTTGACGTAAGCAGAACTTCATTCAGTCTGATTGTCGACACGTCTCGCGAATACTAATATTTGTTTTTTTTAAAATATATATTTATTAACACTTCTCAAAGGCATTACACCACTACGGCACAGCACTGAAGATATGCGACAATCAAAGCTGCTATTAATTACCCCATTAGGCCACAACACGGAAAATATCGCACGACTCAACAAGCCAATAACTTGTCACTATATTAACACCAATACGGCTCTGAAGAAGTCAATAACTTGTCACTGCATTAACATCAATACGGGGCTGAAGAAGTCAATAACTTGTCACTGCATTAACATCAATACGGGGCTGAAGAAGTCAATAACTTGTCACTGCATTAACACCAATACGGGGCTGAAGAAGTCAATAACTTGTCACTGCATTAACACCAATACGGGGCTGAAGAAGTCAATAACTTGTCACTGCATTAACACCAATACGGCTCTGAAGAAGTCAATAACTTGTCACTGCATTAACACCAATACGGCTCTGAAGAAGTCAATAACTTGTCACTGCATTAAAGAACTGAAGCTAATGCATGAATGAAAATGGCAGCAACCCTACACCACTAATGCAAGGAATTGAAGATATCACGCAGCTGAATTATCCAGTACGATGTAACTGCATAATTAAGTACTTCACCTGTATGGTACAACATCTGAATTCCGAAGGCATCGAGTGATTAGCCGTTCTTTTTTGATAAAATGACTGCCTGATTAACTGATTGAATGAAGTACATCTGAATAATGACTAGATGTACAGTTTACTTCTTCGCTGCATGCATTATTAGAAAAAGTAAACTGAAATAACAATCATGCCTCTGTGGATAATAGTTTCTAATTGTATCAGACACGTACATTCGATTTAATGTCTCACGCAAATTTGTGATACACACTTGATGACAAAGAAAATATCATATATTAATGTCAATCACCTTGTTAATCACACACACACACACACACACACACACACACACACACACACATACACACACACACACACAGCTACAGAACATTTGCCCATAATAACGATTTATCAACATTATGGTCTTTCTGTATGTTGTCAACTTAGGTGTCAGGATGAAACTGGATTATATTACAGTCACTTCTCATTAAGACTGACCCGGTGGCCGAAGTGGTTAGAGACCGCCTTAAATACGAAAAGTCGCTGGTTCGAATCCGAGGTGAGTCATAACAAAGACATATAAGAATTAATCGCAGTGGTCCGATCGGCCGCATCGGATGCAGGAAGTCGTAAGTTCGATCCCCAGCCGAATCATAACAAACACAAGAATGGTACTAATAGCTGCCTCGCTTGGCGCTCAGCATTAAGAGGTTAGTGTTAGGACTGGTCGGCCTGGTCGCAGGATAATGTGACTGGGTGGGACATCATGCTACATGTCTGCGGCATGACACCCCTAGTGCTAGACATCACCATAACATGCTGCCCTGCAGACATCGTAGCGATATGACTGAAAATTGTTACATTTACGGTGAAAATCCAAATTACACAACACACACGCACAACCTGCTTATTAAATTAACATTAAATCTCTTTTATTACGCTTGATTTGTTATTTTGGCTCTTCTGAACTAAAGTAGAGTCGGTGGATAGCTTTCAATTCATTGTGTTTACTGTATGCTACTTTCAATATTTAAATGCTAGTCTAACCATTGTGCGAACTAAATCGTTCCGCGTGCAGTAGTTATTCTGTTCGTCATATCTGAAACTTTACCACAAAACAACAAAGAAAAAAGATGTTCGTTAATATTTCGACTGTTAAAAGAATTTAACGTGGTCTTTCGGACGATTCATCAGAAATTGGCTACAACAATTTAATCTTCTATTTTCAAATCAACATGAGCGTCCTCGTAAGAGAATACTCGTAACTCAATTACAGCAATCAGTATATACTAATACCGATTAAGAGCATTGGCATGGAAAGAAATATTATGCCACCCCGCCCCACCACCATCCCCAATCCGCTGCAAAACTTAATTCTAGGATCCCTTCCAAAAACTGAGTTCTTTGATAAGAATATGAAGCCAATGGTCGTCAGATGGTTGTTAAGCCAGTGATTAGAAGGTGTGGATGAGGCGTTAAACCATGTAGACCAAAGATTGAAAACACTAATTGAACAAGAAAAATGGGAAGCAGCTGCCATTTAGCTTTAATTGCATTGTGTACGGGAGAAATGTATATTTAATTAACCATAGACATGATATTTGTATTTTAATCTATTATATTCTGATTTTTTTTCGATTGTGAAATTAAACTTTGAAATGTCTGCCAGGATTTTGTTTTGATATTTTTGGGTTATGATCCAGACCTACCGGGTTTGCCATTTTAGTAACCCCCCAGAGCCAACGCTAATTCAATAAGGTGAAACAAATATCCATTCCATAACAACCAAGGGATAAAGGAATCGCGGTAACTCAGTTGGTAGTGTTAGGCTTGTAATTCGTTGGTCGATGGTTTGAGGGTCGTCTGCCTCAGTCTGGCCTTGAAAAATGCATTTCGCTATCATTCCTCAGAACGATGCAGCTAATTATGTGATAATAGTGCAATTAAAACCCACATGTACAAAATATCAATAGCAAAATGTAACAGGATTATGATACAGTTGACAATGGTAGTCTTTGTATAACTGCACCAACAGGGGTTTGGGAACAGCTCATTAGTATCAATCTTTTTACAACGCCCGTCCCCCTCCCCACCGGCCACCATCTATCCACAAAGAAAAACAAACCAAAACAAAGTCACGTTGAAGATTAAACACTAGTCATTGTTATCAAAGTCGGAAGTAATCTATGCTGCAGTTAAAATTATATTCAAGATTAGCATTATGTTCACCTCGCGAGTGCTGCAACATCTTGATTGGATCAAATGGTGAACGTTGCAACACATTTATTTTGTCGCGCACTAAAAGACAGTGAACGTTATGACACCATTATTTTATCAAGCATTAAAATATGGTGAATGTTTCATAAAATATGTTAAATCTTCTAAACTCTTTAAGAAAATCTAACATTAAGAAAATGCTCGTTAGTTCAGACAAATGCATAATTCACGCCTATCACTGAATATCAATCTAGAAAAGACAAAAACGTCATGCTCTCTTAAGTAGATAACAGACGGTTGATTAGGTTAAAGTTTTAGGTAGAAGGCGAAAGCGTTTAAGGGTAGTAAATCCCGATTGAGGCCCAGCGCTATGGTAAGGCGAACGAGGCAACCGCCTTGGGCCCCACTCTGCTGGCTATACATTTGTTTTACTGTGGTGAGATTGAACAATTTATTTTTGCTTAATGCCACGCTCATCGTTTGCTGCCATGGGCCCCATGCATCTTTAGACCGGGTCTGTCCAGATTCCATGTTTTCGATATTAAATTAATACATGCGGAAGAGAAGTAATGGAAATATATATTCAATTAATGCTTTGCAACCAACAACCCCCTACCTCCACAGCTTAATATATCCGCACACCAACCCCGCCATAAAAGGTAATCATATCCATGCAAAGAATTACTGTATTTTGCGACAAGAACGTTAACTGTTTAAAGGTGCAAACTGTTTGAGATAGTGAAGTGTCATTGTTTTGAGTGAAGAGGACAAATTTGATTTTGTAAATCTGATTCACTCTGAAAACTTCGTTCAATAAATTTAAATGCTTAAGTCTCTGTGCCATAACATCCTACAGGATCAGCAAAATGTAACCTTGACCCTATGAATCAGAACTGAACATATAAATTCAACCGTCGTCCTATGAAAGTGTGTGTGTGTGTATGTGTGTGTGTGTGTGTGTGTGTGTGTGTGAGAGAGAGAGAGAGAGAGAGAGAGAGAGAGAGAGAGAGAGAGAGAGAGAGAGATTTGGAGTATTAATGTTGCTTTAATATTTTTTCAGTCATATTGCTACGATGTTTGCAATACGTCAATTAAAGTGATACCTAGCACTGGGCCATCCTGCCGCAGACATGTAGCATCTTGTCCCACATGGTCACATTATCATGACACCAGTGCGACCAGTCCTAGAGGTTAACATCTTAATGCTGAGCGCCAAGCGTGGAAACCACAATTACCATTTTATATCTTTGAAATGACTCGGTTGGGGTTCGAACCCACAACCTCCCGCCGACTGTCTATAAATGAACTGAACATGGGAGTACAACTGTCATCCCATGAAAGAGATCTGAACAATAAAGACAAACTGAGGACAGTTTCGTTCATATAATCTTTTTTTGATTTTGTAGTTAAACAAAGGGTATTTTGACACGAAGGTTCGGAATTTATTATTGTTGTTTCCTTTGATTTACTTTATGCGTGCCTGTAGGCATTTCTAGTTTCTTTCATTTCCTTTCATTTAAAATTGAGTTTGAATGGGATAGCCAATCATCAAAGCGTTGGTTGTATGTAATGTGAAAGGTGTGACATATAGAGACAAAAATTCTTTATGTATAAGACAAAGCTGTATGATCAAAGAACGTTTGATGAATCTGTAAAGAGCTTTTTTAAAAAAAATAAAAATGTGATCTTCCATTTTCTTTATATTTTTCTGCAAGAGAGACGCACTAAAGAACAATTTAAAACCAGCTAATTTCCAGTCAATCTACTTACACACCAATGTGTGTGTGTGTGTGTATATATGTATGTATGTATGTATGTATGTATGTATGTATGTATGTATGTATGTATGTATGTATGTATTAAGCAATCTGCAAGTGTATATGTGTATTAGTCTGTACTTCTGTTTTTTATCTTTCTTGGCCTGGTGGATCGCATGATCGCACATCCAATGGTCTCCGGAAAAATGTTACACGTAAATGTAGAGAATGAATGGAGCATGAAATGTGCATGCATATCGCTTGGCAAGTATCTTCTACCTGCGTTGAACGGTTAAAGAATAAATAATAACGAAGGCCATTATGGTCTTTTTCTGCAATTGCAGCCATATAAACGGATCAAAGACGTGTTTATAAAAACTGTGATGAAACATTTAAGTTACTAAAGAAAGATAGTATTAATTATTACTAGAGTGTTATACATCCCATTTCAGAAGAAACGGAAATTAACGACTAAGTCATATGATAGTATCAACGAGTACTTTCAAAAATGCTACTCCACCCGATATTTGAAATTCTAGAACAAATTCGTTTTAGATATAGTAAACTTTTTTGGATACTAATTTCATATGAAGTTTATGAAACAAATGCTCTAATTTATGTTTTCGAGTTTTTGAGTGCATATGACTTAACCCAAAGGTAAAAAAATGGAATTATTACAGTTTACAAAATATTTCTCATTTAACCATCTGAAAATTTCAAAATCGTTGTTAGTGAAATAACTACTGCTTGTAATCTACGTTGAGGTAGATTCCGACGCCTCCTCCTTTAAAGCGTTATATTGTTTAATCAAGAGATGTTGTTAGAGAGTTATAGGAACGTTGGATTAACAATGGCATTTGATAAACAAAACATTTCTCTTGTTATTGTTGTAGGGTTTAACGCCATTTTTCAGCACACGATACTATACATGGCGGCCAGTATTAATGGGAAGAACCACTGACTCACGAGAAGCAACTGGCAAGCTTTCTCACATACCCACATTGGCCGAATCTGAGACTTGAACCCATGCAGACACAGGTGAGATGGCAGTGATCCGTAACGGAGAGCGCTTTAGACCACTCGGCCACTCGGGACCCTCGTATGTCTTGCGTACGCACGGGCGTCAACGAGCTTGTATGTAGCTCAATACAAAACACTTCTTCACGGCCTAGCACATTTTCGCTGACACCTGCGTCACACTTCCGGCACTCGTGAGACTGCGGCAGTCTGGCACCCTCCATTTTAGCGAAAATATGGAATGAATTCATGACACTCTAATCTCGTGTGACTCTTTGTACGATGTCAGGCGCACAGCTGAATGACCGATACCGATTGAGAAATTCAAGATGGCGAATACAGAAATGCGTTGGCAATAAAGAAATAACAACAACAAAAGTATTCCCAATAGTGTCGCCACCAGCATAATCGTTGTATTAGTCTCAACTACGTGTAAAGTCATCTTCAGCCAGTATGTATGACTGCGATATAATGCACAATGTTATATTTGTGCTTTAAATGTGTTTGAGATGCATTATTTAAATGAAAGTTTGATTGTTTGTGTCATAACGTTAGTGGTCCATCGGTATTGGTCATTCAAAGTGGGCCATTCAAAGTGTGTGCCTGGCCTCGTGTAAGTCTCACATGAGACCAATATACCAGGTTAGGAATCTCTATACTTGTTCTCTAATAATGCACCGTTTCTATATTAGTCTGGTTCACTGCACCATACGCTTCCCGCTACTTCGCTACACGACTAATCAAACTACAGACACAGGTGCGAGCGAACTTGAAATTTAGCCAGAGAGTTATACTGAACGACGGTTGATCCAATTCACAATCAAGCCATACTAATCGCTTTGGGACCATTTAAAACATCTCCATGTAAAAGCCTTTTGGCTGAAATGAATGGGCCACCTCAGTCTCATAACAGAAAACATTATCTCTACAATATGCAATAAAATTAAAATTCTACCCTTTAAACCCAATTACAATACATTATACCCAATAAAACCATGTATCAATTCTACCTTTGGCATTATAATACCTTCCAAAACTTGACAGTATAAAAATTGACCGTTTCAAAATTCACAAGGAGCCACGTTTCTGTAATACCTCCGTGGCTTCCAACCCCCAACCCCCAACCCCCATGACATTTTACGCTGCATCAAGGAAAGAAAATTCCGGGGAAAATCCTTCCGTTTTTCTTATAAAGAAACCTTTCTCCATATTTAAGAACTACACAAGAATTTACACTGATGGCTCAAAGAATGACGAAATAGCTAAAGCAGCCTTCATTATTGCTGACTGAACATTGTAGGAAAAAGCTTATAGGTTGGAAATCGAAACACGGTGAAGGGTTCATTGAAAAGATGCATTCAAGCGGGTCTTCGCCCTTTAGCATGTAGTAGTGGGCTATACAAATATGACCAATTATAGTTTTTTTTTAATGATGACATCATCCATTCATCCCTATGGATGGTTTTATTGGAAGGAGGCGATTCGCCTAAAAGTAGGTTGAGAACGTGGAGCTTATTATTGATAGCATCATTCCACGGTATCTACCACTTGCTAAAAAATGGATTTTTTTATTACAAAGTTTAAAGCCAGTGTATAGTATTTTAAAATCAGATGGTTGTAGAGACAATGAAAATCTAGCAGCGCGGTCTGCGTTTTCACTGCCTTTATTACTGATATGGCTGGAAACCAACATTGCACCATATTGTGACAGCTACAGAACTCGATGTGATTGAAGAGAATATTAATAGGTTTTCCGACTTACTATTGTACGGATAACGCATCGGAGATGATAGAGTTTAAAATACATTGTTATGTTTGGTCTCGATATATTTCAGGACAGAGTGTATTGTCATAATTTCAGTTGTAAATATCGATGCACAATCTGGCAAACAATGATTTATAGCGAGTTGTACTAATAATGGCTGCGGTAGCCTCTTCGCCATTATTTGAGCCATCAGTGTAAATTCTTGTGTACTTCTTAAATATGGAGGGAACAAGCAGCGTATGGGTTGTTTTGCATCGCCAGGTGGCACAAATCGACATGACGGTAAGATAGCAACTACTGAAGGTGCTGCACGTTATCATGGACTTTTAAGTGGGTGGAACGAAGGTTTCTGGACGTAAAATCAAATCTGCGATAAGTCTAACCTCAAACTATCAGCCAGGCGGAAAACGGACAAAACGTTCCAGAAGAAACTATTCTTTTGGTTGTAGTTTCTGTTCACTAACAGTTAGCAACACATTTCAGATCCAAAAAAGTAAAAACCGTATTCTTACCGTAGAACAGTGTATGACACCGTATAACACAGATAATGGGGATGGACCCTTTAATATTTAATATCGTACTAAATGTAGATGAATCCTTCGTTGGTGTAACAAATGCCCACGATCTTCATAATGTATTATATCAAGATATTGCCTAATTCAGGAGAATAAGTCGTCAACTGAACACCACTCGTTCAGGAACATTATGATCTAATGAAAATATGAATGTAGTCATGGTGTGATACCTTCAGAAGCAGATCTAAGATCACATGTTATTAAGAGAGGGATGGGGATAGTTGCCTGAACGGCTTCTTACCAGTTCCGACAATGTCTAAATATGCCACTGATTATTAAAGGTCAGTTCACTCTTTCAATCATTTATTGCTCAAATTGTGTTTTAAATTAGGCTTTTTATACCAGCCTAAAATAAGTCGGCTGTATATTACTAACACCGTACAGAAGAAAGAGGTTTCAAATAGCTAGAAAAGAGAATACTGCTATTTACTATGTGCCCACGATAAAAGGCTGGTTTGTTTGTTGGTGCTGTAAGACACTACAACACAGGTCGTATGCTTCTGTAACTGTGTTCCCAAATTTAGGATCGGTATCTTATCCGTAAATGGCACATACAGTGATATTTGTGATAAGAAAGAGGGGTGTGTGTATTATTATTATTATTATTAATAATAATAATAATAATAATAATAATAATAATAATAATAATAATAATAATAATAATAATAAAAATAATAATAATAATGTAATACTGGCACCAGTATATCTGGCCTGTCACAAATGTTTCATCCTCGAGAATGACAATGAAACAGATGTTGTTTTTGCACTTAAAAACAAAGAACAAAAATAAAAAATGAAAATAAATAAACGAAGCAAATAATTCTTAACAACTGTTAGATAATTATATGACAACAGCTGTATCCATGTAGATGAGTCATACAGAGTACGCACCATACTGACAAACATACCATAGTATGCACCATATTAAAATATATACCATAGTATGCACCATATTAAAATATATACCATAGTATGCACCATATTAAAATCTATAACATAGTATGCACCATATTAAAATATATACCATAGTATGCACCATATTAAAATCCATACCATAGTATGCACCATATTAAAATCCATACCATAATATGCACCATATTAAAATTCATACCATAGTATGCATCATATTAAAATCCATACCATAGTATGCATCATATTAAAATCCATACGATAGTATGCACTATATTAAAATAAATCCCATAGTATGTACCATATTAAAATCCATATCATATTATGCACTATATTAAAATAAATCCCATAGTATGCACCATATTAAAATCCATATCATAGTATGCACTATGTTAAAATAAATCCCATAGTATGCACCATATTAAAATCCATATCATATTATGCACTATATTAAAATAAATCCCATAGTATGCACCATATTAAAATCCATATCATAGTATGCACTATATTTAAAAAAATCCCATAGTATGCACCATATTAAAATCCATACCATAGTATGCACTATACAGACATATACCGAAGAATTTACTATATGCAAATTATGCACTATATTGTCATTCATACCAAAGTATGCACTATATTAACACCCATGTAACAGTATGCACCACACTGACATCCATACACCAAAGTATGTACTATACTGACATCTAAGACACATACTGACATCCATACCAAAGAATGCAATACCTTGACATCCAAGTCACAGTATGCACAACACTTACACCAATACCAAAGTATGCACTATATTGAGATCCATGTCGTAGTATGCACCACACGTACATTAATAATAAAGTATGCACATACTGAGTCATACCAAAGTATGTACTATATTGACATTAATGTCACAGTATGCACCATACTTACACTAACTCACAGTCATACCAAAGTATACACTATACTGACATTAATACCAAAGTATGCACTATATTCATATCAATGCATCTTAAATACACATATATAATTTAATGATTTTTAGCTAATTTATTAGCAAGGTGGCTACGTCAATAATAATAATAATAATAATAATAATAATAATAATAATAATAATAATAATAACAACAACACTACTACTACTACAGTACTACTACTACTACTACTAATAATAATAATAATAATAATAATAATAATAATAACAATAATAATAATACATATGGATATATGTCATTCATTAACTGGTGTTGACGATGGTACCAGGAAAGGCCTTGTAAATAATACAGGCTCAAGTGAAGTGTTATATTACGTGTAAGGCAGCGTGTAATTTCGAATGGTCTGTGTATATTACGTGTAAGGCAGAGTGTAATTTCGAATGGTCTGTGTCACAATTCAGATATCGTTAAAGTTCTATTCGATGAAAAAACGACCGAGTAAACCGGCATCTCGAACAAAATGACAAAACCCAATCATAGATCCATTACTTGGAGAAAATGTCATTTTACAACTTCTTTTCGTCTGAATTCGTTAACAAACTAAACATTTAAACACATGAAGTTTTAATTCATCTTCCAGGGTTTTGTTTGGGTGTTGTTTTTTTTTTCTCTTTTTCTGGGCAAGATAATTAGAATCGTGTTTTGTCCAACAGTTTAATCAAATCATGCGCACATACAAATGGCAAATAAGTTGCAATTCATTTAGAATGTCAATATTGTATAAACTGCACATTTGAAACAGACTTCAAGTTTCTTTAATTTGCAGCAATTAAATCCTAAATGACTCCATATACGTGCTTTAACACACTTGGAGTAAATTAGCATTTCAGATTCAAGCGATAAAGTCATTATTCTCGTTTACATAGTTCAAAAATAGCTTACAATTACCATCAATCTTGTATACTTGTAGTTTTAACACTGTTCCATTTCATTTATGTCAAATGAAAAGGAAAACGTATGCTTATATTAGCCTATTTAACCTTGACCGCAAGTAATTTGTACACCAAAATACACGCCATTCTTCTAATGCATGTATTCAAGATTGAACTCGATGTTTATTTGCAGTTAACATATCTCTGTTAATAAATTTACATGTCTTAATAACCTAAAGCTGATTAAATTTGTGTTTGTTTTTTTTTAAATTAAGATTCGATTCTTGTTAGTTGTAACGTCATTTTCCTACACAGGATTGGCTTGTTGGTCTAGCCGAGACTCGAAAATACACGAAGAGGTATGAGAGATCTGTAAAAGTGAGTCCATCATACTTCTCGACCGCCATGGGGACCGACCCATTTATGTTTTATGTGTATGTTCTCTCTCTCTCTCTCTCTCTCTCTCTCTCTCTCTCTCTCTCTCTCTCTCTCTCTCTCTCTCTCTCTCTCTCTCTCTCTCACACACACACACACACACACACACACACACACACAGAGTATTTTATGTAAAACTAAATATAAATTAACCCCACCGTGTAAGAGCCATGTTCCGAGTTTCAAATATTTTATAATTACAGCTACACGGTGGAAATATATAAACAATAACAATAATATTACCAAAATTAAAACATTTTAAAATTAAGACCAAACATTGCTGGAAATTAATTTATTAATTAGTATATACTTAATGATTTTATATATATATATATATATATATATATATATATATATATATATATATATATATATATATATATATATATATATATATATATATATATATATATATATATATATGACGCATGGAAGTTCTCACTTGTAGGATATAACAGATTTACAGTAAATACAAAACCGATACATACTGCATCTTAAATAAATTTAATAAATGGTCATAACATAAACAAACACTTACTTTGCCTTTCATACAATGACACACACATAAGCATCACCAACACAATCACGCAGAAAAATGCTAGTACATTGGGTAATATTTCTCTGACCTCCTTGTGTACTATACAATATAATAGCAGTATTTAATTTAAACTAAAAAATATAAACTATTTTGTGTTTGTTTTAAAACTGTGAAGTAAGACATATTGGCATTTAGTACTTATAGTTAATTCTCTGCTCACTATTAACTCTGCTCGTACGTGATTGCAGTACAAGTGCGACCCGATTTATTAAAGAAGTGCAACACCATCATATTCTACTGAATTGCGGGAAACATAGTGATGGGTGTAGTCTGAGGGAATGGAGAACATATAGTGATGGGTGTAGTCTGAGGGAATGGAGAACATATAGTGATGGGTGTAGTCTGAGGGAATGGAGAACATATAGTGATGGGTGTAGTTTGAGGGAATGGAGAACATATAGTGATGAGTGTAGTCTGATGGAAAAGAGAAAAACAATGTGTGTGAGAGTTAGAATTTTAACGTAGCTTTAACAATTTATCTGTCATGTCTGCAGTGTCTCAGTTTATAGTGATGTCTAATGCTGGGGTTATCATGCGCAGACATGTAGCATCATGTCCAATCCAATCACATTATCCTGACACGCGACCGTCCTGACACTATCCTTTTAATGCTGAGCGCCTAGAGAGGCAGCTGTGTACTACCATTTTAATAAATATTTGGCATGACACGGCGGGGTTTCGAACCCACGACCACTAGGCCACCTGAGCGATCTGGAGAAGAACAGATAGTGATGGGTGTAGTGTGAGAGAATGAAGAAGAACGTCTGTCTGTCTGTCTGTCTGTCTCTCTCTCTCTCTCTCTCTCTCTCTCTCTCTCTCTCTCTCTCTCCACATAAAGGTTTATAAAGATTTTTATTAATTAAATCATTGGTTGGTATAAATGGACCCGCAGTAAAATATAATTTACCAAGACAAACTTCGCAATAGAAACAAAGTAAAATGTTTCGCCTCAAATCCGATGGGACATTGCTACGATAATGCGATAATTACTCAGGCTGGGCGGCGTGTATAGGTTTGGCGGTATGAACTCGTTTTAAATAAGTCAAGTTTTCTAACAGTAAACCACATTTGTAAACAGCAGAGAGAATCGTTCTTCCCTCACTCTGTAATAATAAAAATTGGCAAGTGATTTGAGAGCGTGTCCTTCACCGTCTGGAGTGTTGATATATTTATTACAGGCTGGCATTCATACAGTTCTTTTCTGCAAATTACACTGCCCTACTTTAGAAATTCGAATATTTTTTCGTTCACTTTTTTAACCAACAAATTTGCTTTCTGGCAAGAAAAGAAATTAATAATATATGCAATAGTGTAGTGTTTGCACATCACCTATTAATTATGCCAAGATCTGCACACAAAGAATATGCTCCTCCTATCTTTGTTCCTCATTATTCAAAGATAAATTGCGCCTATCTTACTTTTCTAGTACTACTAATTGAATTAAAATCTTGGACGTCATTCGATAGTAAAATCCAAATTTTTGGCAAGTATAAACTATACCCAGCAGCAGAGGCAGTAATAGTAGTGATATCAATAGTAGTAGTAGTGATAGTAGTAGTAGTAGTAGTGACAGTAGTAGTAGTAGTGATAGTAGTAGTAGTGATAGTAGTAGTAGTGACAGTAGTAGTGATAGTAGTAGTAGTGATAGTAGTAGTAGTGATAGTAGTAGTAGTGATAGTAGTAGTAGTAGTAGTGATAGTAGTAGTAGTAGTAGTAGTAGTGACAGTAGTAGTAGTGATAGTAGTAGTAGTAGTAGTAGTCATAGTAGTAGTAGTCATAGTAGTAGTAGTAGTAGTAGTAGTAGTAGTAGTAGTGATAGTAGTAGTAGTAGTAGTAGTAGTAGTAGTGATAGTAGTAGTAGTGATAGTAGTAGTAGTGATAGTAGTAGTGATAGTAGTAGTAGTAGTAGTAGTAGTGACAGTAGTAGTAGTAGTGATAGTAGTAGTAGTGTAGCAGTGATAGTAGTAGTAGTGATAGTAGTTGTAGTAGTGATAGTAGTAGTAGTAGTGATAGTAGCAGTAGTAGTAGTAGTATCAGTAGTAGTAGTAGTGACAGTATTAATAGTAGTAGTAGTAGTAGTAGTAGTAGTAGTAGTAGTAGTAGTAGTAGTAGTAGCAATTTTGGCAAAGCCAGTGGTTGTTATGATGGTAGTAGTAGTAGATATACTGGTAGAAACAGCTGTGGTGCGGTGTTGGTATTGGTGGTAGTGGTAGAGGTAGTAGCAACAGTAGTAGTAATAGTAGTTGTAGTTGTTGAAGCTAGTGTAGTTGAAGCAGCTATCAAATGAAGCAGCAGTAATGAAACAGTGGTGGTAGTGAATGCTTGTGTTTGGTAGCGGAAGTAGGAAGATTAACTAGCGTTACTGTTGGTTTGGTGCTGGTAATACTCGTGGTAGTTGTATATGGAGTAGCAACGGTGATGGTGCTGCTGTTATTGACTTCTATAAAGAAAACGATGAATAAACGTGTTGCAATGTTGCATAGAGAAATACATGTTTAATGCTGACCAGCTATTTTTGATTCTGATAAAAACCATAGGGTGCCCTTGCACAGACGATATAATCTGTCATTCACTGTATGCTAATAGGGGCAGACAGTGTATATGTAAACTTAGAGATGAGAAATATCAATGAAATCTATGAATTAGATATGATCCACTCGTAAATGGATTACAGGCAACCGACTGCACCCACCGAGCGCAACGAATTCAAAGGGAAAGCACAGGGCGAGAAGATAAAAGTGATCTTGTTTTTAAATTGTGTCTTTGTGTGGGTGCTACCTGTTCGGGATTTTAACTATAAAACACCTGTAGCTTGATCTAATCGGGCGATTGAGAGCTACCACATGCATCATGTTATTGCCACTATGCCATCCACGAATTACAATCCACTTAATCAAAACGTCGTGGTACTATATTGGGCCGATAATTGGGTAGTACGACAATGTGCAGCTTCATGAATTCGACCTGTTTCAACTTTCTTCGCCGTGCGAGAGGATTTGCATTGGACAGACCTAGAAAATGCGACGTATCCGGATCAAATAGAATGCATCTGACTGAATCCGAACCAGAGCCCAATTAAGTCTTACTTTTGCAAAATGTACAATAAACTTGATATTAAAAAATGATCATCATTGGTCGTATCATACATCCCTTGACGCAATAACAATCCCAAACAATCAGAAAAGTATTTTCCAGGTTATTTCAATCATTGATTGTAAGCACGCTTTATTTAGACTGTCGTTCAATGTTAGCTGGCTTACGATATACAGAGAATATGAGAATTTATGTTGCACGGCGGAGATCGCTGCATTTCCCACAAATATATTCTTTTACGACATTTTCCTGAAAAAAAGGTAGAAACTTACCTGATATGACTTTTCAAGTTCAGTCCTTCAAGACTGTCAACTGCCGAAGTGCAGCTTAATATGTATATACCTCTGGTCTAGACCTATGTATGACTCATATACCACAATCTATACATTTTACGTGTGCCGAGTTGTTGAAGACTTACAAGTATCCTCGATACTTCATGATTCACTCTTCTTTTATTATTTCCTTCTGCAATTTATTTGTGAGTTTTAAATTAATCTTGTCCATGTTTCAATAAGATAAAGAAGTTAAGATGCCGATGCTTCTTACAAATCAAAAATCCCAATGCATAAGACCAAAATTACTTTACTTCTTGTTGTGAAAGATCAAAGGAACTAGCTGACAATATTATTCTTGACGAATCCTTTTTTACCGACTTGTTTGATGAAAGACTGATTGTGTCGTAGCTTATTATAATTCAGCTGGTGTTTCTAGTCTTAACTGAAAGATGGAACGCAACAGTAGAATGCATTGTTAAAAGAGAACATGGTGACGATATGCAGCGAGTATGACATGTTGTATTAATCGTAAATAAGTTTCAATTTATTTAAAATAAGTACTTTGTACATTTGGTAACACGCTACCTTAATTATCTAGTCGTATACACTCTTGAGATTTTAAACGCACACGCATCGAGTCTCCTTTAAGTCAGCGTTGTTTTGCGTGTTATGGTGTTTTTCTTCTTTTTTTTTCTCGCGTACGCTTGTCATGCTACAACTGCAGTTGTCACGTTGTTGTTGTTACATCTTCTGTTGCTGTTTGTGCTTTATCTTAAAACAAGTTCTTTATCTTGTTGCTATTTTAAATTTTCATCTTTAGAGATGCTTGTTTGCCCGGCCATTTTTTAAATATATATATATATATATATATATATATATATATATATATTAGTTTGGTTGATTAAAATTTAACTGTAGAGTCTAGTCAGAAAAATGTGTCTAGTCCAAAATAAAAACGAGAAGAAAAACGAAAGAAAAAAAATCATATAGCAACATTGATTCATTGATTGATTGTGGATTGTACGGCGCATTATTATGTAAGGCTATATACGGCCACAAAAATAGGTTATATGATATTTAAAAAAAGGTATCGTCATAAAGGTTTATTACCAACGAGCGATAAAAGTACAAAAGCGCAACGAAATTACAGTGAAAATATACGACGTTTACCGATCAATGAGGGATGTAAATGGCGTATATAAAATATAAATAACGGTGATTAACAGGACATAATCTGGTTCCAAATTCTCAAAAGAAATAGGACTGCACACAAGCACACACCATTACAAGGGTATATCATGCGGAGGGAGTTGAAATAAATTGTCTACCTAGAACACAGGATTCGAACTCGCACCCTTTTGGTCTCCATAAATACCAAGTACCAACAGAGTTCTCCGTCAAGTAAGGTACTGTTGATACGGGGTTTATGGCTCCATTAACATCAAAGCATTGTGAACTGTATTACCTAACTAAAGGGACGGGTGAAATTTTTTCAATGGCCAGTGAAGCTGGTTTACCTGAATAGCACGTCGTGACAACTTTAATTCGTATGAAACAACATACCGCGGGATGTTGAAGCAAACAAGTTTGACTTAATTTTTTAACGTAGTTTTAACAATTTTCCAGTCATATCGCTACGCTGTCTGCAGTGTGGCAATTTTAAGTCATGTCTGGCACTGGGGCATCTTGCCGCAAACATGTCGCATGATGTCACACCCAGTCACGTTATCCTGACACCAGGCCGACCAGTCCTAACACTTAATGCTAAGCGACTAGCGAGGCAGTTGTTAGTACCATTTTTAGCAGTATTTGGTATGACTCTGTCGGGGTTTGAACCCACTGCATTCCGCATCCGGGGCGGACGCTCAAACCACTAGGTCACCAGAGCGGTCAAGCATCAAATTAACAGCTTCTTTAATTCGTAACTATATTCGACATTGATTTGCTTCATTCACGTGACGATACTCTAGATACAGATATAAATCATTGACGAGTTACAGAGAGAGAGAGAGAGAGAGAGAGAGAGAGAGAGAGAGAGAGAGAGAGAGAGAGAGAGAGAGAGAGAGAGATTTTCCTTTGGAATAAAGCATTTTGTATTTTGTTATACTTAGTTCCTAAGGAAAGTAGTTACTCCATTCAGTAATAAGACAAGTCAAATTTCATAGAGACGATGTAAATTGTGTTGTTAGATATAAGTATATATGCCGAAATGCCATAAAACACGTACTTGACATTATTGGAATCAGAATATACTCTTCGAAAGGAAATCCGTACAGTTGCGTATGCCCTGTCCAGAACCCGAAAGCATGTTTACCGTACCATTTTGTACTCAAGGAGGTAGATGTACGTGCTCTATAGCTCATAGCTAAGGGGTCCATAAGGATTGACGTTTAAAACATACTCCCTGATGCGAACCTACACAATAGCAATGACATTGATGACTTTTTTCTGTTTTTTTATTGTTCAAAATTGTTTCAAGGTGAATTAAAGATGGAATCCATCTCCACTTTTTGTTCTGTATGCACCATTGCTGCAGTTCCAACCCCATATATGCACTCAGGATTCAAAACATACTTTGTTATTTAATCGTTCTCTTCACGTCTTTAATTGCTATACATCAACTGGTGCAGATAGTGGTCACACGGAGTAATTCATTTTATCGATGAACATACATCCCTTGACCCCACAACTTTTTCCATCTGATGCATCCAAGAACCGACGAAATTTGCTGTCCTCTTCTGATTGTCTTCAAACATTATATAAAATATGATTATTCTCGCCCCATCGATATTGAGGGAGTTCAGGTTACAAATGTAACACGATGACATACAGACGCAATTGATGACCTATGGACCGAATAACGAACGGCTCGACATGGTCGATAAAAATATGTAAGTAAAAATGCGCATACAACAACAACACTGTCAACAACAGCAACACTGTCAACAACAGCAATCATTGGTTCTCATTTCTACATGGCTGCTGATAAAAATTTAATATCTAGAAAAACGAGCTTCAACCTCAAAGTCCATTATAACTTTATCAAAAATAGATTTTTAAAAATTTTTTTGTTGCTTTAATTTTAATTTAATTTGTTTGTTTTAGGATCTGTTAAAATGATTTCCTTGGGGGGGGGGGTTTACACTGCAAAATATGAATATTTGGCTTATGGAGGCCCTTTTTTCTCGTGAGAAAATTGTCAACTAATCTATTGCTCTCTTTCATATGATACTGGCAGTAGTTGTAAATCATGTTCCCGAAGCCAATAAGTATAAAAAAAAATAAATTACGGAACATAATGATTGTAATCTAGAGATATTTTCATACAACTTGTAAAAGGCGGTTTATTTGATCTGCACAGGTGATACAGGTAACAAAAACCTTTGGACGGGTTCTAATGTTTAATAAACATATGATTTGCAACACTTTCGTGAGTCTGAATCCAATTCAGAAGACATGCAGCCTTTAATCACAAACTATATCATTACCCACTGTGACGACCTTTTCTCGTTTGATGGAGTTTAATAAAAATAGGCTAATCAATAAATAGTCAACTTAAACATAGCATCACCAAGTGAGTGAAGATTTTGTTATGAGGTAAATGTCAACTCTGTGATGAAAATATTCTTTTCTTTTCAGTCCTAGTAAGTCCTACAACAAAGAAACACCTAGTGGTATAACGAGAAAAGGCACCACGTCGTGACAGTAATTCTGCGTTCTGCAATGCATTTGAAATACAAATAAGTTCAAAGTAAGCATATCACAAAGACTATCTGTTCATGTGGAGATCTGCGATTAAAAGCGTCGGAAATTCTTATTTCTCCTCCTCTTCTATTAGTGTACATTAATAGTCCTTTTGAAGTAGACTAAATTATCTCTGTATGGCGGGTGGTAACACAATTTGTACGGAGAGATTTTTAAAAAAAAAAAACGTCAACGTATGGAATGATTGACAACTTAAAGCAAAATCAATGAGTTGCATGAATGGGATCCGAACTCAGACAAAGATCTTCTATTTGACATTGCCCCCCCCCCCAACGTTGATATATTAAAACAAAACACGTTAACAATCTCATAAATCTGATACAAAATAACCATAATTACTTGCGAAATTATTGGCAATGGGTACTTCGGAAAAGCACCGCTAACTAATTTGCTCAGGATGATCTTGAAATGAGGAATCTGAGCCGATTAGCAAAGGTATAGTGCAGTGGCCATAACTGTTCTGAATGATGACATGAAATGCTTTGAAATCCATCTTATTTAGTGCCTCGTCAATATAAAGAAGCAGGTCAAATCTGACTGGAATTCAACAATTTTTGGTAAAGATATGATGTAGAAACCATGTTAGGAGGAGAGGTAATCAGCATCATAAATCTGCTAAATAATATGGAATGTTGAAATCTAGACTTATTTCAAGGTCTCGTGTCAAATTTGGTTCAAATCCAACAATTCATTGTAAATGATTTCGAGGCCAATGTCAGGAGAACATACAACTATGAGACGACAACACCTGTATATGTCGATGTTATGCTAAATATCAAATTAATTAAAAGTCGTAAATATATTTTTAAAAAATCTGTTCATGCTGAATTTGTTTTAAAGTTTTACAAAATCCTTGTCAATCTGCAAAAGAAACTAATGTTAGTAAAATACAATGCCATTGCCTCTAAATGATGTTATGAATGCTGAAAATCGATTGCAATAAAGGTCTCATCAATGTAATGATTGGTTCGTTCGTTTTCAATGGCACTTTCAAGACAACATTCTTTATTTCCATGCTCAGGAAATGGGGTTTAATTGCTTTTCCACAAGAACACAGTGGAACTGAGATGACCTAGGTTTGTATCGAACCAGTTACCATTGAATTATAAGCATCATGCTCAACCAGCTTTAGATGTCGTCTTCTCCCCCAATGTAAGCTACAATATAAAGTTACGCTGATGTGTATATAAGTAATCAGATGGTATAATTCCTGTCATTAATGTCGTGGAGTAAGGTGTATGGAAAATCAGGGGGTACAACTCCTGTCATTTGTGTCGTGGAGTAATGTGTATAGACAATCAGGGGGTACAACTCCTGACATTACTGTCGTGGAGTAAGGCATATAGACAATCAGGGAGTACAACTCCTGTCATTAATGTCGTGGAGTAAGGTGTATGGACAATCAGGGGGTACAACTCCTGTCATTAATGTCGTGGAGTAAGGTGTATGGACAATCAGGGGGTACAACTCCTGTCATTTGTGTCGTGGAGTAATGTGTATAGACAATCAGGGGGTACAACTCCTGACATTACTGTCGTGGAGTAAGGCATATAGACAATCAGGGAGTACAACTCCTGTCATTAATGTCGTGGAGTAAGGTGTATAGACAATCAGGGGTTACAACTCCTGTGATTAATGTCGTGGAATGCATGAAATCGATTTCTTTAAATATATATTCAAATAAGCGGCAAGATAGGTTTGGTAGAAATATAACAATTCTTGGTAAAAGTTGTGTAAACGAATAACAGACGGCGGACAACATGGGGTAAAGCTCATGATAGTGGAGCGCTGTAACTGTGATCAGTCAAGATCTCCTCCACGTAAAGTTGCAGGACTTGTATTTTCTTTTGGTGCTGTTTTGTGTGTGTGTGTGTGTGTGTGTGGTGCTTCTTTAAAATCCAGTATACCGTGGTAAAGATATCCAATGAAAACTATGTGAGAACAACTGCCAGTCATGAGGTACAACTTTACAAATAATGTCGTAGACTTCTTCAAGTTCTCATCACTATAGAGATACATGCGAAATTCGGCTAAAATTCAACAATTCTTGCGGAAATCGAATGGTAGACGAACGGAGAATGTGATTACTACAAAGTTCCGCCAACTTTGTAAAGTGAAACCCTAATAAAGCGTAACACCTACCTGCTACGTTGCTTCGGAAAAAAGCCAACGGTTATATGAAGGTGTCATGTATGGGTTAGTGTAACCTAAAAAATGCATATTAGTGAAGGAACTACTGAATTTGTCTTTGGAATATTGAAAATGGTTGGATTCCATGACAGTATGAATTATTTTACATTTCTAAACAATTCCATCTGATCCCAGAAAGGCATAACCAAATCCAAAAACATTCAATACCCTTGTTGACGCCTTCAGTTTATAATGAAGAAACAACATAGCTAATTATAAAATTAATTTATTTAAATTTATTTGCTTAATTTTATTTGATAAATATGTTTTAAAACATTTCATTTAAACAGCTGGAATTAAACTGAACGACAGGTAAATCTGACTGCTGTCACGTTGCAAGTTATGCTCAAACATTTTGTTCCATCGAAACATAGCCAGAAATGGTTTCCCTCAAACATTTTGTCAAATCCAAACATAACAAGAAATGGTTTCCCTCAATCATTTTGTCAAATCCAAACATAACCAGAAATGGTTTCCCTCAAACATTTTGTCAAATCCAAACATAACCAGAAATGGTTTCAAGAACATAAATGTACCGACATACGTCCCCTTTGGGTATGACCCTGCAGTAAGATATGCTCGAGAAAAGGATCCCAGCACAATAATGAACCAAGTTACTGAAGCACAAAATTAAGGTCATATTAACCCGCTTTTTATAATATGATGTTGTACTCAACGAAATGAATCGACATACAAAGTTCCATAATTCTGTGAAGAAAAGTGCCCTAGAAAACTTAAGTGACTGAAGCATGAAATTGATCTCACCATGACCTACTTTTGATAGAATGGTACTGTAATCATCAAGCCATATCTACATATCAAGCTGCTGTTCTATGGGGCTAACAAAGAGAAACTTACATATAACCGATATCACTGAAGCATTTATCTTTTGTCACAGTGACCATCTTTTGGTAAAATTTGGGAAGCTTCATATTTTACTGTTTGGTTTTTTATATCGCTGGTCGATATTAAACCTTTTAGCATTTTTAAACATGTATACATACAATCTATTGTATGGCGCTAAATAGCCTAAATGTGCTTGTGCGCCGTTAAAAAATCAATCAATCAATCAATCAATCAATCAATATTTTGGTAAAATCGCCTTCTCTCGCCAAGAGACACGTATCTCATTCCCTCATAACCAAAGTGTGACAACTTCGGACGTACAAGGGTATTACTGCATACCCCTTTCATATTCGTACTAGGGAATTAAAAGCTGACGTTGAAATATCAATGAGTATAGGCTGGGCTAATCTTCAAGGGAATTAGTTTCATCGCTGTTTAACGTTCCACAAAACCAAAAATTGTTCCTGTTGAGTCAGATGACTAAAAATTGATTACAAGCCAAAATAATCATGAAACTATCTGTATTAAATGCAATTTAATTTGAACAATTTCATTTGAACTAATTCACTTTAAAAAAATTAGGCATTTCATGATAGAATAGGCCCATCAAATTGTGGTTGATATTTGTCCAGCACATTTTGAGAAGACGAAAATTGCAAATGTTGACCACAATGGACTTGATGGATTCTGGACTATACAATAAACTTTATTAGCCTTACTGTAGGGTTGGCTTAAAGAAAACAATTCAAGAAGCAACATTTGACTTTGAAAACAATATTACAGAGTATTATTGATGTATGATGCGGTTTGCTGAAATACAACTGATCACGATGCATTGGTGCAAGTGCAACTCTCTGTGGGGGCCCCGAGTGGCAGAGTGGTCTAAAGCGCTCTCCGTTACGGATCACTGCCATCTCACCTCTGTCTGCGTGGGTTCGAGTCAAAGATTCGGCTAATGTAGTTATGTGAGAATGATTGCCAGTAGCTTCTCGTGGGTCGGTGGTTCTTTCCGGGGGTTTCCCGGTTTCTTCTTCCACCAATAATACTGGCCGCCATGTATCGTGTGCTGAAAAATGGCGTTAAACCCCACAACAACAAACAACAACTCTCTGCATTGAAAATATAATAGGTAATACGTATTATTGGTGGTCGTCGTTTCCATTGACTACATATCTGATGGAGTAGCTACCACGATATTGGTCAACAAGATGACAATTTCGGGGACCAGATCTGCACGATTTTAACGTAAGACAACACTGCATATATTAATGCGCTTCACTGACAAAATCAAAGTCGATGAAAAACTCGTCTGTTCCGAAGAAGTAATGATAGCAATACTTTTCATGAGGTCCACGTCTAAAAACTGATTGGCACCCTTTTAATTTGGAACGGAATGTCTAGCATAACGGGTGTTTTAGTGCAAACTCTGTGTCAACATATTTATTATTACTGGCCGTTTTTACGATATATATTCATTTGGGACCAACTGCACATAGGAAACAATTGTTTACTTTAAAAACCCATGTCAATATAACATCCGTTGTGGGGCAGTAGCGATGACAGGAAAAGTCTACTCCTCTCGTTCATGTACAATACACTGATAACCTGCCGAGGATGAGATGCTACAATATACAATGCAAAATAATTAATTAATTTTTAAAAAAAAAGTTTACTTTAAATAAGCACACATATATATATATTAAAGATAAAATTGCCACTATTGTATATTACAAATCTAGATATATACAAACAGTTAGTGTGTGAGATTTGATCTTTTAACGTAGCTTTAAAACAAAGTGGCAGTTTAAAGTGATATCTAGCACTGGGACCTCATGCCAGATATGTCGAACGATGTCCCAACCAGACACATTATCCTCTCACCAGGTCGACCAGTCTAATACTAACTTCTTAATGCTGAACCCCAAGCGAGGCAGCTTTTTGGTATCTATTTTATAAGTCTTTGGTATAAATCGTCCAGGGTTCGAACCCGCAACCTCGAGATTCCGAGGAGGACGCTCTAACAAAATGGGTTTATGCTGATGATGGACGATATGTGGGTCTCACGTCATTTATTTATACAAAATGTGCAATTTTGCTGCATGCACTATTTTTCCAGAACAAGCATGCGTACATCTTAGACAAATAGCGGTAATTGTTAACAGTTGAATCTAGCGTGAAATTTAAAATGGCCACACTACAGATAATTGTGCTATTTCTTCTACGTCGATTTACAAGTCACCAAACAAAGGGCTTGCTCCGGAGATATAATTTACGTCACCAAAAGAACCCTTCAACCGATGGTAGCTCCACAGTCACGAGAAATACCGGTAAATCTATAAATATGTACACTGATGTGTTCTTTTGCATACCAGGCCAAGCAAGCTGGAACGAACTTTCTGTCGAACTTGGACACAACATCACCTTGTTCGACTGCAAGCACAGACTTGTGACTTAGCAATGTTTTATTTTCAACATACCTTTGCTTGTAAGTTCGTGTGTTTGTTTTTTTTACAGCCATCTCTTTCTCTCTTACTTTGTCTGTCTGTCTGTCGCCCTGGTATTATTATTATTATTATTATTATTATTATTATTATTATTATTATTATTATTTGAGACTGTATGATTTGGTATTGTTAATCTTCGAGTATAAGAGACTGCGTATGGTTTTTAATATTCTTGTTTGAGTATGAGAGGCTCGATATATGATGTTTTTGTATGAGTCTGAGAAACTCTACATTTAATGTTCTTGTATGAGTCTGAGAAACTCTACATATGGTGTTTAATGTTCTTGTATGAGTCTGAGAAACTCTACATATGGTGTTTAATGTTCTTGTTGGGGTCCGAGAAACTCTACATATGATGTTTAATGTTCTTGTATGAGTCTGCGAAACTCTACATATGGTGTTTAATGTTCTTGTTGGGGTCCGAGAAACTCTACATATGGTGTTTAGTGTTCTTGTATGAGTCTGAGAAACTCTACATTTAATGTTCTTGTATGAGTCTGAGAAACTCTACATATGGTGTTTAATGTTCTTGTTGGAGTCTGAGAAACTCTACATATGGTGTTTAATGTTCTTGTTGGAGTCAGAGAAACTCTACATATGGCGTTTAATGTTTTGTTGGAGTCTACGAAACTCACATATGGTGTTTAATGTTCTTGTTGGAGTCCGAGAAACTTTATATATGGTGTTTAATGTACTTGTTTTTGTATGAGATATTCTGGAGCTTGCACATCGTGCTCTAAAACGGCGAGAAAACTGGAACACTTCGACCAGCAAAACTATTAAAAAGGAGGGAAATGGGCATAGTAAAGCAAGGATAACAGGAACATTGTTTACATTTGCTCATGTTGTAACACCATTGATAATGAGTCAAAATAGGTCTCGGAATGCTATCTTTCCTATGCAATACATAACAGGAGAAATGGAATAGCACACAATACACGTTTGCAGATTACATGAAATCTTTGTCTTTTTCTAAGTCGATGCGATTTCAAGGTGTGTATATGTTCTTTAAAAAAAATTACCCCAAACAAATTTAGACAATATTCTTTGAACTGATTTGTGCTGACTAAACTGAAAAAGGTCAAGGACATCATTAATCTCGAGAAAGATACCAAGATCACCGACGATATTCCTTCACATAGATTCGGGTCACCGAGATTCAACAGTGCATGAATGCTACAAAAACGAATTATGAACTTAGATTCTGCAAGGATTCTGTGTGACTTGGTGGATAGTGCTTCGGTTTGTTTATATCCGAAGTATATAAAAGTTGTTATTACCTACATGTTACTAGCCTGAATTGTGCTGCTGAGTCGTGACATCCTATAGTATATACAAAAAAGACATACATAAGAAATCTCGAGATTTGAAAAGAAGAGCTAGCTATATCTAGATAACGTAGTAGATGATACTTCGAGTTATGCTGGCACTTATATCAAAACACGTGGGAAAAACGTTTGGTCATGTTGAAATTGTCGTGGAGCACGTACTCTGCAGATAGCAACTCATTCAATCTGTATTAGAACAATATAGGAGTGTATAATGATTTAATGGCAATAATACCATTTAAAAAAGAAGAGTACATTAGATAAGAAAAAACTATATAGATATTGCAATCTTTCGCGGCTTTCAAATGATAATTATAAAAAGTTATTTACAACAGATCACGCAAATTTATCAACCTATTTTTTTCCTCGTCCCTTTGCAGCAAGGTTTCGGATGTAACTGAACACCTTGTAATACAAAGGAAGAAATTAGTCATTTCATAGAAAGAAATACCCTGTATATGTTACCTTTCTACAGAATGCAAGAACTTTATCAATGCTTGTCACGATGCCATTTTACAAATTGTAAATTTCTGGAAAAAATGGTAGGAATTGGCATTTGTTCAAAAACTTGTTTAGAAATGCGTCCTGCATTACCTTGTGTTGTTTGACAGTACTCGAAGTCTTTCCACCCCAATGTCTGACGACATGATACATAAATTAAGCCAAATCCTTTATGGTCTATGGGTTACATTATATCCATACGACTTATTGGTGGATGATGATACTACTTCAGGGACCAATTCACACAAATCTATGCAAACGTTGATACAGTTTCTAAATTTGCAAAGTTGTATATAAAGAGATACAATCTAGACAAAAGCTGCGTTGCATCAGCTACAAAATTATGAACGAAGTCCGTGCAGTTAAAAGGAAAAAGTACGCTGTTGTTATCCTAGCAACAACAAAAAAAACCTTTAAAGCCACCCCATGAGCTTTAAAAAAGGACAAACATTTACTTAGTTAATTTTTATATTTTATAGCCAGCAGGGACAACGGTAAAATTCCAGTAGCAAGTCTAAAGGTTTGGCGGGGAATTCGGTTTTCCTCAGCCTTATATGGATACGAATCGTGGACTAACATCTCAAATGGATTATCATGCAGAAACCTTTAGATGTGCCAAAGATACGTGGCGCGACCTACTCAACAAAGAGGTAACTTTTCTTGTCGTGCTAACTGCTACGTGACATGGCCTACTCAACACAGAGGTAACTTTTCTTGTCGTGCTAACTGCTACGTGACGCGGCCTACTCTACACAGAGGTAACTTTTCTTGTGCTAACTGCTACGTGACATGGCCTACTCAACACAGAGGTAACTTTTCTTGTTGTTTTAACTGCTACGTGACGCGGCCTACTCAACAAAGTGGTAACTTTTCTTGTTGTGCTGTCATTTTCAGCGAAGGATATACATAGCGGCCCGCATAAGTGGCGGGGGAAGAGTCTGGGAAAACCGCGGTAAAAACTACCGACGTACGGGAAACTACAGACATGCCGACACTGGCCGAGCCTGAAACTCTGTTATACGCAGACAGAGGTGAGATGGCAATGATCGTTAGCGCTAAAGACAACTCGGCCACCTGGCCCTGTGCCACCCACCTCGTACATTAGTGTTTCCAATGGCCAGTACATTCCATTTATGGTCGCTGAAAGAATGCATAGTGAAGTAAAACAAACTCGTATTTATAAAATGGGCTTTTGTGGCAGACATAGGGCATAAGCATGTGAAAAACATTGTAATACATCTCTGCCAGTAGACAACGAATCCTTCAAATCAAATGGGATTTGTGCCAGATATAAGCATATTGGTAAAATAGCAGAGAGCCAATTATGTTTTACATGGGACTTGTGTGAAACAATATTTATGAAACTATTCGAATAACTTATAATTTTGCGAGCGTTGGCCAGAAGATTTAAATTATTTCACGAATTTCGGAATATTGTCAATATCATTTTACGAAACCGCAGAATTGTGTAGTGCAATTACATATAAACACATCGGGATGCCTCGGTCGTTATGCCTTTCCTGTGCCCGATGCTCTGATGTCATTTGGAATGTCATGCTGTATTAAATATACGCGTTACATACATACAAACTAAGATATGGGTATATTTAAGATAAATAACACAACAAATAACACTGTAGTCATGTGATTAAAGAAGGTATACAATCCTGTACGGGTTCGTTTTAACAATCAAGTACAAACTTATAAGAATAGATAGAATCGAACCACTGGCTTACAAAGTCATGCGTGTGAAGCGTCTATACTGATAACAAATCTGGGATTTACTGGTGTTAAGATCATTCGGGGCTTAAATGACGTAACAAGAAAAAACGATAACCAACACATTTTGCATAATTTTAAATATTATTTTCCTAAAATACAATGTGAAACTTAAAATTGTTACTCAATTCCTACAAATTCTAAGAGTCCTATCAGTCTAATAGTTTCAAGTAATCCAAATATGTTCCAACTGGTATTCAGAACGGTAACTATATAGTCCTGGTGTGGCAACACAACATAAGAATCATTATGTTTTAAATCCAATGATTTCACGGTAAATCCATTAGAGCTATTCATCCAAATGTCTTTAAAATCAATGTTATATCACTGCAATTAAAAAGATAGATAACATTAAATAAACGAATCAATCCCATCCCAATCTCTTACAAGATCGTTAGTAATATCAAGAATAACTGATTTCGCACAATATTTAACATATATAGCAAACAAACACGCAAGAGCTAGAATGAAATCAAAATATCTTTTGAATTAATCACATGGTATTTCGAAATGCAGCCAACAAGGGTCACATGGTTTACTCTAGCGAATTAAAAACTCGATAAGCTTTGCCTTTACAGTTTTTATCCGCAATTTTTCAGAGTATTGTTTCCCAATGTGAAAACTGACCGCAATAAGAGAGTCAGACATGTCAGAATCACGATTTGTGTACCTTTAAAATTGGGATGCAAGTTCTTCTTCCTATTTACTGACACTGACGAAATTTACGTTCAAATGTGTATTTGTATTAAAACAAAGTTAAACATGATCAATGCATCATATCATTTAAGTCAACTTGAAAAAGTATATAAGATAGGCACATGTCAATTTTTCTATATCAGGTATAAGGATTATTTTTCATTTATACTTCAGATTAGTAGATTATTGGTGTTAATAGTTTCAAAAGGTATATTCAAGTGTATGTCTGTATGTCGGAATAGTTAATGCTTAAGTTTATTTCTGTACTGCTTATGCAGTGTGTGGACTTATCCAAGTGTCATGTTACAATTATATGGTATTTAGCTAAGTAACAGAAAAGACCGAAAACCAACAAGTTTTCTAAACTTCAACAAATAATTTATTTCTCTAAAATACTCTGCTTCTAAGAAGAACTTAAATGAATTAAATTCTAAACAGTCCAAAAATTTCTATCACAAGTCCAAATGTATGAAATTCCAGTTGAATTCCAATGGTATCCCAAATAAATTTCAATACCGCATGTGTTGATGTGCCAGTGGCCTAGAGTGTTGCGATGTGCTAATAGTCTTTTGAGTTATCACAATAATATAATCAAAAAGAGGTCTTTGACTGAATTCACTAGGTCAAGAATATGAGCACTTTTTAATTGCAGTGAAAAATAGTTTGAATAAATTAATCAACTAAAGCTAAAACACAATAATGGGGCCGGTATGTAGGTCTCTAGTTTCTATTATAAAACATCGAAAGCTGTCAAAAATTAAGGAATTTCCAAGTGGAAATCTGATGTCTTTGACTCAGATTCCAAAAACTATATTTACATCCAATGATAATGATCTGGATATTTAACCCACAATTATAGAGAAATATTGGCTAAGTACTATGTTGTTTACAAAATAAACGTCACTGGTCAGGTACCTCATTGATTTTGGACCAGGTCAAGTATAAAATACAGATGTACATAGC
This sequence comes from Unio pictorum, assembly GCA_030141615.1. Classification (NCBI taxonomy): domain Eukaryota; kingdom Metazoa; phylum Mollusca; class Bivalvia; order Unionida; family Unionidae; genus Unio; species Unio pictorum. The sequence continues at coordinate 16,268,255 of JARLTB010000122.1, forward strand.
ATGTAAACGTTTGGAAAAGCCAACAAACAAACAAAACAAATTAAATATACAATAAATTAAATATACATTACAGTCATCTTACACGCAATGTGTCCGACTTATTTACACTTGGACTAGGTGTTTTCGTTCTTCACATCATATTCATATACGACAAGAGAAAATGTGTATAAATAGGGATTTAATAATCTAATCATTCCTGTTTTACGTCAGTCTGTGGGAATCCATGATAAACGTTTGCGATTTTATTCATAAATAGTTCGAAATATTCGAGGTAATCTGCCTAGATCGGTGTCTCTTTTTCATGGAAAATTTTATTCCGAACGAAATGTAGAATTTTTCTTAACACTTCACCGCTGACATTCATCCCAGGTTTTTTATTCTTGCAGAAATAGCCAAGGTCATTCCGAATACCAAAACTGGCCTCAGTGTACAAGGGAGAGCATTCTTACCTTGTTAGTTTTTCGTGAATCAAAATGTCAACTAATATCTTGAACACAAATATTGCTTTTCTTCTTTCTGATCTTTTGTAGTACTGATAGAAATTTAAAAATAAAACCGACTTCATAATAAGCATTCTAATTATTGCAGTTTTTTTTATTTTGTTACAGATATGTTCTTGTTTAAGTTAGCGTGGATATTTACTTATACTATATTCCCTAATACAAGCCACCCTTTCACAAAAGTATACAATCAAAAGTCATAAATCTTTCCCAGTGTACAAAAATGGGACAGCCATAAAACGTATATCTCGCAAACGTCTAGTAACAATACCCCCGTACTCATCCGAGCAAGGAACCCTTATAATGAAAACAGTTATAACTTTACAATTATAACATGAAAGTTCATGTAAAAACTGTTGTTGGATAAAACAGAGATAAAAATTAAAGCATAATGTTAGAAGAGATTATGCAAGGCTTACATGTATCCCTTGTACCCGCCTTGATTAAAAAAAATTGGTCAGCTTGTAATATCGTATTTACAGCCAGTTAGCCTTGTTGGATAGTTTTACAATCGATTTAATGATCTACCTGCGGAAATGCTAAGCCAGTTCATATATTAAAACATAATAATGTGGGTCAATACGCTAGACTGAATAGGAACCAATTTTGCAGGTATTAGCTATATTAAGTGCCCTGAGGATTTTGCATAACAGTTAATTACTCAATTATTGTCGTAATGACAATGTTAATAAGTATGATTTACTTTAAACCGGAAAGATCAATGAATCATAATAAATGCTTTAATATCAAGCATTGTTATTCGGGCAAGCAAACTACGCCACATCCGTGATAGTATACATGCAAATTTCTACTTTCTTCAACATAAGTTGTTTTTTTTATTGTTGGTGGACCGTTTCAGCGGCGTAGTGGTTAGAGCGTCCGCCTTATGTGCGGAAGGTCGCGAGTTTGAAGCGCTGTTGAGTCATACTAAAGACGTAAAATCGTTACTAACAGCTGCGTCGCTAGCATTAAGAGGCCAAAGTTAGGAATTGTTCAGCCCCGTGTCAGGATGATGTGACTGGGTGGGACATCATACCATATGTCTGCGGTATGATGCCCCATTGCTAGAAATCACTAAAAACTGCCACACTGCATACATTATTGCGGTAATACATTGTTGCAGTTACGTTAAAAATACACACACATGTTATTGCTGGTAACGCTCGTATAAGACTTAACTCAAAATACCAAACAGCAGCACAGAATATGCGAGTAATTACCCTTGATTACGGCAATTTGCTTAAAGTTTGCGAAAGGGTACGTTAAAAGTTGTTTACAATTTCTTTTGTGAAAACTGCAACGACTCGGTAGTCTTAAACTAAGTAACAGAAATAAACGAAAATCAACATGTGTTGTAAACATTCAACAAATAATTCATTTCCAAAAAGTACAAAGTAATAAATTAAAAAACACTTACACTATGTGAATGAAATCCTAAATAGTCTTAAAATTCTATGTCAAGTCCAAACGTGTAGTATATTCTAAATGAGTTCCATTCGTGTTCCGAACGAAGTCCCGTCTATTGTACTGATGTGCCAATTGTCTGGAATAGTTTGCAATGCTAACATGTATATGAACTCCTTGTAGCTAGGAAGAAAAGAACTAAAATACATTAAATCGTCTTAACTGAACACATTTAAAGGACTCGCTATGCCTGATATTTAAGATACGAATAGCGGATTTTCATGTATCCATCAATCATATAGAATAAAAAAGAGGCAATATCAGAACCAGAATGAGGCTCGAATGCCTCATGTCGACAAGACCATGTCTTTTTCAGTTAACCAATCAGCATGAGAAACCCCATGACTTTAATTTAAACTTTCCAAGATAAAAGTCCACTTATCACGTTTACTCCAATTAAATTAAATGAATCACTATCTTGAAACAATGTTATATCCTAACAATTATCCTTTTAACCTAGAATCATAATAGATTAACAAAACAAAGATATATATATATATATATATATATATATATATATATATATATATATATATATATATATATATATATATATATATATATATATATATATATATATATATATATATATATATATATATATATATAACACAGCCAACAACGAAGACAGAAAAAGGCAAAGCTTGGGTGGAAGGGATAAAAACTAGGTGTGTTATCCAGAGGCTAAGACGAAGCTTTCTGGCCCTGTTATTATCTTGTTACACGCGGCCTTAGACGGTAATCAGGTCCATCATTTTTTTATGTGAATTGAATGGAAGGAACTTATATCCCAACACCATTTCAATAGGGGCCCCGAGTGGCCGAGTGGTCTAAAGCGCTTTCCGTTAAGGATCACTGCCATCTCACCTCTGTCTGCGCCGTTCGAGTCTCTGATTCGTCCAATGTAGGTATGTGAGAAAGCTTGCCAGTAGCTTCTCGTGGGTCGGTGGTTCTTTCTGGGGTTTTCCCGGGTTATTCCTCCACCATTAATACTGGCCGCCATGTATAGCCTATATTGTGCTGAAAATGGCATTAAACACAAATTCAACAACATCACCCATTTCAGTACGTTGCGGGGGCACTAAGGCAACTGCTCCAGTTATTTAGTCTTAACTACGGCCTTGTCATCGTGAACAGCCGATCAGAGCTGATACGATGGTGGGATACAAATCCGCACTCTTTGAGCCTTGAGTCCAACGACCGTGACTCTCAATAATCTAGTTGGTTTAAAAAGGACGACGTTCGTACAGAAATCAGTTAATATGTCAACTATTCCTTCAACTTAAACGCTTGAATCGAACAAGGGACATATGAGGTGCAAAGTGAGAAAATGGTCATTACAATGCCCAGCTTCAATTAAAAGGGATCGTCTATTGGTAATAAAAAATAATTTATTTCTTTAAAAGCACTCGAAAAAGGAAGCGTATAAAAATTGGTGTTTTTCTGAAAATTTATTGTCCATGCACTTTGATACGGTTATAACTTCAACATGATTTCCTTTAATCACAAATAATGAAGTATAAATTGGAAAACCGAAGCGACAAGCCCTTATTGTACTTCACCAGAATGAGTCGATTTTTTAACCTAAAGAAATGCCGATATATTCGATGCAGTCATCCAGTGCCACAATGTAATCTATAAAACACTCATATAATATTGTAATACCGAGCGAAATGCAATAACCTAACATAAGCTTTGTCTGATTTGTGAATTATGGTAGTCGGTTGGTCGGACTTTTAAGTTGTATCGGCTATATATGCCAGGAATATGTACGGTGCACTGAACAAGAACACCAAGGCAGCCCGACGCGGGCTAGATTGGGAGGGTACGGAACCCGCTACCCTTATATTATGAATCTAACGCTCTACCAACCGAGCTACCGCAAATCTCCCGAGTGAACTGTGAAAATGATGACAATCAATTAATAGTCTTTACCGGAGAATATTTCTGATATACGTACTAAAGAAATAATATATTCATGTATATGTGTGATTATAAACCACACCTGTGTTTTTTGTCTTTTTAGCTCTTTTCATTTTTGGGGTATGGTTGTTCTTAATTCAATACATGTGTGATAACTCCTTCGAAATTAAAATTACAACGAGACGTTGTACCCGTGAAAAAGGTACAACTACCACAAAGTGTACCTTTGTGGTATCTGATTAACAGGTACAGAATATTAGTTACCTTACAACAGTTGTTGTTGTTGTTGTTGTTATAGGGTTTAACGTCATTTTTAAGCACAAGATAGGCTATACATGGCGGCAAGTATTAATGGTGGAGGAAGAACCCGGAAACCCCTCCCCCGAAATAACCACCAACCCACGAGAAGCTACCGGAACCTTGCAACAGAAGTATTGAAAAGAAATTGTGTGTAGTGCAACGACAGCATATATACAGTACTCGTTGTTTAGTGTGACCTATTTCAACATTATTGCACCAAAGTAGACGAGACTCCTTTCATTTACTCAGTTTGAGATTTTTATTTTATTTTTTTTTAAAAAAACTAGAAATATATCGCATAAATATGTACATGTGACACTGAGAACACCTATGCAAATTTGATAAAGGATCAGAGTGTGAAAGACAGCTCAATCAGTCAGTATATCTGCTGGTCTCATAAAACCTATATAAATAGCGGACTCAATGAATACACGTTTGTTATTTCTCTGCACAATGAGTAGCAACCGATGAAAGCATGTCAAATTAAACAATAGCCATTGAAATGTAAGCGTACATAATATGCATTGCTTACTGCGTACGATAGCACGAATGCACGATCGGTTACAGAATACGCTACATAAACTATGTTGTATTGTATGGTAGTGACAAATTAATTAATTATTAATTAAATAATTATAAATTATTTTTGTGGTAAAGAGTTTAATTTTCCACCTCACTAAACTGCGCGAAAAAAGGTCAACTTATCGTAAATATACATGTATATGTTTGACCATGACTTTCAACAGTAGTATTGTGGAGTTAAGGTAGATCGGTCCGTATAACAACCTCAGTATGATAAATGGAATGTTTAAAATTATGTTCAGATAAAAACTGAGCTAACCTAATTTCAGGTGTATTTAGAACGGGGTTTCATTCTTTGGAGTGTATAATACATATAAGATATATTCTTTATTTAAAAATGGATTGCGGGGGAAGGGGGCATTTGCCGCCTTGAATTTGCATGTGCTGTAAAATTGATGCAACCTGTATAAGTTGCCCACCCTCCAATCTAGTTTTACCCCACACACACTTAAAAAAAAAAAAACCTGCAATCACGTCCCTGCGCGGTGAGCCCGAGTTGTCAAAAGCCCTCACATTTACATACCACTGCAATTTCATCTCTGTCGGCTTGGGTGCGAATCTTGGTTATCTATGAAAGCTTACCAGTATCTCGCCGGTAGTTCTACCCACTAGTAATGCTGGCCCCCAAGCATAACCTATAATATGTTGAAAACTGGCGTTAAACTGACAACAACAACAAACAGACTGCATAAATGTCGTATTTGAAACTGGTACCATGCTGCAAAAGGAACAATATGGCCATGCACAGAAATCTTCAACAAAAACAGGACAACCGCTCCGGTTGCCTAGTGGTTAGAGCGTCCGCCGCGGAAGCGGGAGGTCGCAGGTTCGATCCCGTCACAGTCATACCAAAGATTTACAAAGATGGTACTAACAGCTGCCTCGGTTGACGTTCAGCATGAAGATGTTAGTGTTATGACTGATAATGTGACTGGGTGGGACATCATGGTACATGTCTGTGGCATGATGCCCCAGTGCTAGACATCACAATAAACTGCCTCAATGCAGACATCGTAGCGATATGACTGAATTTTTTTTTAACAGCATCGTTAAAAATCCTAATCAATCAAACAAAAACAAAAAACACACAAAAACAGTAAATAAAGTTGTGGGAATTAAAGCAATAATAACGTGTTTTTGACGAACTTTCAATACATTTACTAACATTAATTTGGTAACGTTTTGTGCTAACTTTCAGCCATGCCGCAAGCTTGTTTCAGAGTCGGGTAACACTGTTGACTAACATATGTACTCTGAGAAAATCAAGAGCTGGAAGATTCTTCAGCTGGTTTGGCCCATCACTTGTGCGATCTTGTTTCCAATGAAGGCAAATAAAATTTGTCGAAGGATTATTTACGGTGTAGCATGTGTAATATAGGATTTTATGATTTACATGCGGCGTTTGCTGCAGCAAGACATCACATAATCGATAGGTTCTGGGACTCACGGAATAAATAGGACCAATGTTTGCTGCAAGGAAAATATATTAACTAGACGAATTTGTCATACGGCGAGTCGGAAAGACGGATTGTTCCCGCATTAGCAATGAACTGCTTTGATTATAAAAACAAAAACAAGCATTAGCCATCAAAATGATTGGATGTCTGGCTGTTTTTCTTATAGTACAACTATGAGATCATCTATTATATCAAACGCATGCCCGAAAAGCTATTACTTGGGGTTTGACACAACAATAACAAGCAAAGGACGACAAGGACATTAATTATTTTTTTTATACCTATGATCGCTGCACACCGTCTTACCTTTACAAGTATGATGAGTTTAAAATACCGTGTGTTCCATGCGCAGTGGCTTCTGCAAAACTGGAGTCCTCCAATTAAATTTTAGCAAAATAAATTTGTAAATTGCAAAAAAAATGAAAAAACAAAACAAAAAATAAGATTTGATTTTTGGTGCTGGTTGTTATTGTGAAAACAATGTTCTAAAACTCTAGCATCCACTAGAATGACATACATATCAACATTTTACAACTGCAATAAATCTTGAAAACGTGTAAAACTCCAGATCAAAATCAACGCTAACAGGGCTAACAATAAAATAAAAGCGAATAAGACTGCTGTGTGGGCGATAGTTAGTCATACTGGTGCTGTTTGGGGCTAAATGACTGCTTCTTCCCAAGGATGCACAATAGACGATAATTCTAGTCTTTGTCATTGGCCAGTAAGCATCCCTCTTCCTCTCTCCGTTGCAATTCTGGCGATATGTTAATATATACAATGTTTCAATGACTACTCCCAACATTGAGAGAGAGAGAGAGAGAGAGAGAGAGAGAGAGAGAGAGAGAGAGAGAGAGAGAGAGAGAGAGAGAGAGAGAGAGTAATTGTTTTATAAGTTGCAATTCTGACGATATGTTCATAGATACAATATTTCAACGACTAATCCAGCCATTCCAAGTTAAATGAGAGTTACCATAAACATGATCGGCTTTGTTACGGACCTGGACTGTGTTTGTCAATTATAGTCATTCAATCAAGCAGCCCTCAAAATCATGACAGAAACTGCGATTAAGTGCAAGAACAAGCGATAACCGTTTTGGTGATCAACACTAACAAATATTCATACACTATCGGCTTTTTAGCTCAAACTGTTTTCAATATTATATTTGTGAAAGTGAATAAACATTTCGACATCATTAAAATAATCTGTACAATACTTATTGTAATACAGAAAAGCAATGGCTTTAAACTCGTTCAGGTTTGCCAGGTTGTTATTTATTTTCGGCTTCACGATGAAAATATTGAACTTTATCAAAGACGTTGGTGTTTTCTTGGAGTTTTCTCAAAAGCAACGGGCGAAGAAAACTTTGTACAGATAAAATGTAAGAAGCTACTTTATTCTAATATTATCCGGTCAGATTTCATTCCGTTCTGTAGTTAGTTTCCAGGAGCGTTAGGCCAAGTACACTTATTTCGATCTATGCGTCACCCCATCCCCCTGTAATTGATTTTCTTCCTGCTACTGAGTACGTAACCGAATGTTTATCTAAATCATCCGTGATGGACTATTTGACAGGTCTCCTTGACCTTGCCGTGAAAAAACCGTGGCCCGACCATAAAACAAGTTCCTTCTAATCCAATGACTTTATCGAACGCTTTGATTACGCATACAACATTGCCTCGTCTCGGACAAACATCATCGTATCGGTATTCCCCAGTGGATCGATTTGGTCTACGTGCAGCTGAAATATGAAGTTGAGATCAATCTGCCTATTTGGGTTCAGATTTAATTTATCCACTCATAAACAATTATTTACGTTACGGCTGCGTGGCGAATAGTTGATGAGATAGATATTGTCGTTTTCCTTCGAATATTGTCTTCACTATACAACTTATAAAGATCTGAGGAGACAAACTGATATATTAATGATGGGATTATAACACACACACACACACACACACACACACACACACACACACCAAGGCACGCGGTTCTATTGGAAATTTGGGGAAATATAAATATGGTGCAAAACGATAAGGTCTGTGCAGTCTATTACCACTATGAATGATGGTATCTAACTACAGCGATCTAGTACATCTACAGTTATACCCTTCATTAAATCACCACATTCACTTTCATTATGTCGTTAGTTTATTAAACTGACGAAGAAGAAACATATTTTAAATAATATGTTGTGTACACTATAGCCCCACCGGGTACATGGCTCTAGAGGAACCCAAATAACGTTGGGCTATTTTAAAATAACCAGTACTACACATTGGCTTTCGAAGTGGTCTTTTCACTATCTCCTTCATGCACGTGCCTTTTCTCTGTTCATGTCGTCCATGTTAAACCCCTCTCAAACGTTGGTAGGACGTATTGGTAAATAATGCAATTTTCTTACTCGACTGATAAATTAAACCTTCCAGTTTTGAGCCTCCATTTTAAGTCAAAACAAAAAGCGATAGTAATGATAAAACAGGACGCAGCTCGTGAGGGACATCTTAACACAAATTCGAGCTACTGAAGCCTGTCATGTTAAGCAACGTTTTATACTAAGCAAGAAGACGTTTTCTTAAGAATAAATTCTTAATTTTGTTTAATAACAAGATTACATCTAGTGGCCATCTTAACGCAATGTCAAATACCAACATTTGCACATGTATTGTCCAGAGTTCGATCCACGATTCTGATATCTGTATGGCTAAATGGTCGTCCATTCCAGACCGATGGCTTTATCCTTATTTTCCAGGTTCCCCTGCTCAAATTATGGCACAAAGCCAACTGAAACGTATAAAGGGTTTTACATAAGTTTTTTTTTAGAAATATCTGCACAATTTTAGTAAACATGATTAGATTTTTAAATTATGTCTTCACAACACTTTCTTTTTTCGTTCGTTAGGGATGCACAGCACATAAACGGTGAAGGCGGAAGCTGTCATACGTGCTGAGTGTTTGCATCCATCGTTTACAACATTACAAGAATGGTATTAATGATTTGTCTCACGCGACAGTAATTAAAATGTCATATGTTTTCCTTATAGCACACACGTTTTACTAATTTGCTTGAATCTATTTGGTAAAAAGTGCAAATATATTCCTCAAGTCCTCCCACGATGTTGTTTATAATCCACATTAAGTCCTTTCACTTGTGTAACTTCATCATATAACATAAGATTTGTCATGTCCTTCAAATACACTTGTTTGAAAGTATACACTCATAGACTGTTCGTTTTCATCCAGTCCTGTGTACCTATCATTTTGAACTGCCATTCCACTATTATTTATTTATTTATTTATTATTGTTGTTGTTATTATTATTATTATTATTATTATTATTATTATTATTATTATTATTATTATTATTACGCAAAGAGGGATTTAAAGAATAACGAGACAAAGCAACACCTAACGCTAAGAAACTTAACGATCGAATCAAACAGTATTAGGACTAGATTAATGGCCACCATTTCGATCGGTACAGGGTAAAAATAAACCCTGCACTACAATACATGTTACGAGATTACAAACTGCATGCATGCATGCATGCATGCATGCATGCATGTATGTATGTATGTATGTATGTATGTATGTATGTATGTATGTATGTATGTATGTATGTATGTATGTATGTATGTATGTATGTATGTACACAAGGATTACCGCGGTAGCTCAATGGTTATTTTGCAGGACTCACGAAAGAAAGTGGGTGGGTTCGAATCTTTTCATCTGACTAACCTGGGTCAAATGCCGCGGTGTATCCTTAGGCGAAGCACTTTACACCAACTGTCTCAACACTAATAACATACTTGTGCTGTTGTGCGCAAGGCACCAAATCGTGCATATACACGCCATAAAGAATGTAAATAACATTGCCAAGATTTGGTAATATCCGAAAATAAACTGGTAATGGTATTTGGAATACAATTAATTTAAAGGTGTCAGAGACGGACATTGCGCAAGATATTGATTCTTGTTTTGAATGTTTGACCTAAAACAATGCCAATTTCCGTACTAATTTTTTGTTTTATGGAATGTATAAGCTCAAGGCATTCGTAAATACTTGATCTATGGTAGAAGTAGCATTCAATGTATAATTCTTTCGAGTTTTGATATGCAATAGATTCAAATGTGATTCACATTCTATTGTCCATTTGTATTGACAACATATATACCTTGAGTTATTTCTCGGGGTGTCCATGGTACCGGCATTTGCCCCATTTATCTGCACAATATTGCGAACAATTTGTTAAAAGTGTTTTGCCGAAACTTTTTTGTTTATCCTGCTACTGACAAAACCCCACCCTTATCTTAAACATTTGGGATGATGAAAGAAAGGAGTCAGCACAATTCGCTGGTTCATATTTTTAACTACATCAGTAAATAGAGGAAAAGAAAACAGTCTTATACACAGTGGCGTAGCGATGGGGGTGGGTTGGGGTGGGCAGGTGGGGCATTCGCCCCAGGCGCCGGCGGCTAGGGGGCGCCAAATCGTCCCAAATGATCAACATAACTGCGCAACAGGGGCAGCCTTGGGCGCAAAATTTGGTGTTTTGCCCTGCGCGCCGCAAATTTGGGTGTTTTGCCCTGGGCGCCAAATATCCTCGCTACGCCACTGCATATACATTCGAATTTAAGTTACTGTATATAGAACTAATACCACAATATTATATTCCCACTTGAAATATTGGGAAAAAGGAGTTGATATCAACGGGTGACTAATATCTGCAACCGAATTTATATGGCAATTCCTTCTGCAAATACGCGTCGCTCCTCTAAATATCCGCCTCATAATTGTTTTAATAATAAACAGATCTCCTTTTATATTTTGAGTATTCACTGTCTTCAACAGAAAGCTTCATTACTCTTGATAATAATCTTGTACGCATGCGCTTGTTAATCATTCCCCATATACAACAACAGCAGCTGTGCATCACTTAAGTTTCAATAAATGTTTACAAAACTTGTATAATCTTTTTGCTGAGTAAAATCAAATACCCCTGCATCGTATTTAAGTATTGGTGTTCGCTGGGACCCAGGATGCTTTGGCAAGCCAATAACAAGAGCGAGTAACCAGCAAAAAATGTGCGTCTCGGTTAATCAGCGACATCAGCGCACAACAATGACATCGTTCCCAGCACGGCTAGATTTGAAGCTTCCCGTGGAACCGCAGTGATTGAATGATATATTCAAATGAGCGCAGGATCGTTCCGGTGCCCTAGTGGTTAGAGCGTCCGCGCTCAGATGCGGGAGGTAGTGGGCTCAAACCGCGGCTGAGCCATAAAAAAAAAACATATAACAAAATTGGTTTGATTTTTTTACGTAGCTTTAACAATTTTTCAGTCATATCGCTACGATGTTGCTAGACGCTCAGCACTATGAGTTTAGTGTTATGTCGGCCTGGTGTCAGGATAATGTGACTGGGTAGGACATCATGCTACATGTCTGTAGCATGATGCCCCAGTGCTGGACATCACTATAAACTGCCACATTGTAGACATCGTAGCCATTTGACTGAAAAATTGTTAAAGCTACGTTAAAAATCAAAATCACACACACACACACACACACACACACACACACACACACCAGACCAGTGTATCATAGAAGAAATGCGCGGATATTTTGTACTTTCGCCAAAGAGGAAAATGACACTGGCAATTTAGAGGCCAATCCTAACTCGGATGGAGTTCTACAGTTTCGTATTTTGCATTGGGTTCGAGTTTTAAAGAAAAACAATGTTGTTTTCCTCACTTGTTTCATTGACTATTTAAAACATATACCTTGTATATTTTGTGTACTGTTAAAAAAAACTTTTGATTCCCTTCATTTTGGTGTATGACTGATATGTGTAATTTGGTTTATAATGTATACAGCTTGGCCTTTCTTCATATGTGCACCTATCAAAACACTGCTAGCTCCGCATGGTCAGTTTCACTTCCTGAAGACCACATACTTTAAAAAAAAAACATTTTACATATTTTGTAATTCATTCACTGTACTTTCAGAAGCTGGTATTTCAAAAGCTGCTAAAGACAGTGTAGTTTAGACTAATTCAGGCTGATTTTTCTGCACATGGCAGCAGTCATTTTAGTTAGCTATGCGCAGGGCCGTAGAGAGCGATCGTGGGCCATGGGTTAAGAAACAAACGGGCCTCTCATAGTTCTTGTTCAAACAAAATTTTCTTCATAAAATTATTGTTTTGTTCGGCCCGGGCCCCCGTACGAACTCGGGCATCTGGGACATATCACGGGTTGTCCCCCCCCCCCTTTTGTCGGCCCTGGCTAGATAAATGTAGTTTCCACAACTGCAATATCCAAATAAATATCAGCCACAATATATAAAAGTAGCATAGAGGTATACCAACATTCTCTCAATTGTGCAAGCTGCAGATGCAAACAACTTCACCTTACAGCCGTCACTCTTTAGGAAGTTCATTTTACCTGTGTAGCGGGGCCCCGAGTGGCCGAGTGGTCTAAAGCGCTGTCCGTAACGGATCACTGCCATCTCACCTCTGCATGGATTCGAGTCTCGGATTCGGCCAAAGTGGGTATGTGAGAAACTGGTCGCCATGTATAGCCTATATTGTACTGAAAAATGGCGTTAAACCATTAAAAAAAAACAGATGTATAGCGTCCCCTGGACTGTATGTTGTTAGGTTCCATGGGTTGCCGCTCGGACCACCTCGGTTATTACAAAAGACTGACCGAGAACTTGAGAATGCTTCGTAAGTTTTCCGTTAATCCAAAGGCGGTCGGAATAGTTTAGAATTTTATTTTTACGAAGTAATTTACTGCAAACAAACTGCATACTTTTTTCTCTCTCTATTTGACTGCACCGAAATAAACTTGGTTCATATTGTTGTCTCACAGAAATAGCCGAAGTGGTACAATAACAGTTATCTTTGGTCTCACAAGCGCAAAAAGTGTTATTCAACATTCAGCCCCATCGCCGTTAAGTACCTCTACTTTCTGGCTATTTACTATCCGAATTTGGATATTATTCCTACTCTGATCACACATGCGAGTCCAACAAAACAGTTTCATACATTTAGACCCTTTACGTTTTTTTTTTCTATGCACGCTTGCTAATATTAATCCATTATGTCTTGATTGTGATTTGATATAAGTAAAATTCTCCATAAAATTCTTAACGTGTCTTTTTGCACAAGATTAAACTGTCAATGCGCACTGGAGAATACCCATTGTCAAATTGTCAGTGTTGCACGTTGTCAAGCTTTTCAATTTCAGAGATAAGTAAATACTGCTTGTAGACCAGAATCCCAGAATCCAATAAATGGAAGGGAGGGATCAGTTGTGAAAAACGCCGTAATTTGCGAAATTTTGTGTTAGTTGTCAGTGAAGTACTTATGAAAAGGACGTATCTATTATCCACAGAAGTTCGATGTTTCGTCCATCTAAACGACGAAAAATGAAGAAAAAAAAAACAACCAAAATAAACCCATATCAGTACCTTACACTACAGGTATACATACAAGACCTCCCAACCCCCATTTTAAATCTAACTGCCTTCTAGCAGCATTTATTGCCTCATAAGCGCAAGAAAATTGAGGGAGAAGAAAAAAAAGAAACATTTTGATTCAACTGATACTAACGTACTCACTAACCACTCCGGTGGCCTAGTGGTCAAAGCGTCCGCCGCGGAAGCGCGAGGTCGTGGGTTCGATCCCCGGCCGAGTCATACCAAAGACTTACAAAAATGGTACTAACAGCTTCCTCGCTTGGAGCTCAGCATTAAGAGGTTAGTGTTAGGACTGGTCGGCCTGGTGTCAGGATAATGTGACTGGGTGTGACATCATGCTACATGTCTGCAGCTAGACGTCACTATAAACTGACACACTGCAGACATCGTAGCTACGTTAAAAATCTTTATCAAACAAACTAATGTACTCACGTATAACTAACTCTTCGATAACTATAGCTCAAATCTTATCCAGTCAAACAACATTTACTGTCAATAATAACTTTCCTACATAAAGCCATGATCCAGAAGTTGCTGATTTACACAGATTCTATCCAGACTGATTGATGTGTGGTACTTTAGTGATCGTAATGGACCTTGTACCGACTAAGGAGTGTGACCCTTTCTTCATAAAACGAAGAAAAAATAAAAATGAAAGATACGTATATCAACTGTAAATATACAGGTGTGTCTTTTTATGCAGATATACGTGTATAAAAATTCTGTTTTCTCTTCTAGAGACAAAAAGATGTTTTAGCCGTATTGCTTTTTCTATGGAGCATGAATTCTTGCTGAAAGACAGTACTTTGCGCCGCTTTCCATCAAGTGTTCGATATGCTGATGTAAATATCCTGGTGTAATGAAACAACAAAACTAGGATAACTTGACGCATATCGTCGTTTGTCCATTCGTCATTTCTTATTGCGATTACTCCATTCCCCAGCGCAGTTATGCGTATCTATATTGCAAACCCTTGAACTAATAAAAGACCTCGATGTTACCTACCACTTTATAAATATTAGCAGGAATAATAATTAGGGTTCCTAAATACAAACAAACAGACTAATTTCTTAAATATCGTCATTTCAAACATTTTTGAAGAAATGTTCTTAAAAATAGATAAGAGAAAACGAAATTAATTCTTACAGCGAATCTACACTGGCCAGGTATCTAGCCTTCAAACATTTCAATAAAATTACGTCTGCAGTATGGAATAATAATCAGAGGAGATGACTTGAATTTCCATTACAACGTTTTGTCTATTTGGGACAGATGTTTAAGAATTCCCCCCCCCCCAAAAAAAAAAAACGCTACTCTTTATTACGCATATACATCTATCGCATATCAACCATACAAACGTTTTTCAAAACTCTTCAAGGCAATGTGGGGAAAGGAAAGATTTTATTCATAAAATGTCTGTTTTGGAATTTTTGGAAGACTTGACCCCAAAAGGAAATGAGGAATAAAAAGTATTGCTTATCTACACCAAAGCGTCATTAAAAATCCTCCAAGAGGTGTGTGGCAAAATTTTACAAAGATGGAGAGACTGACGGACGGAAAAATGGATGAAAGAACGGACAAACCCTAACACGGAAGCATCAATAATATCCTCGCTTTTCAATAAAATGCAAGCATAATAAACTAATTAAAGCAACAAGAAGCTTATTTCTCAATATGCCACCTTCTTTTTGGATAATATTTCCAACATTTTCCAAGTAATAGTCCAAAGGAAAAACGTTAAATCGTATTGCGTATCAATGAAAACCATATTCATTGACTGCATAATTCCGATAAAATCTTTCAACCATTGTACGAAGTGGAGCTATGGAGAATTTTTGTTAAAATTCCCAGCATTCACTTTCTGAAATAAAAACAAATCTCCCAGGCTAACTAACAAAAGGAAAACGTAAAACCTGAGAATATATACCAAACGCATGTCTGGCTTACCAAGGTTAAATTCAATTCTCCAGCAGATGTGACAAAAGTATTGATGAGCTTATTTCCACAAATACTCTTTTTCTGACAATTAAACAAATCCCCCAGAATAGACGAGAGCAGTGAACAGTTTCTTCTATGCCATGTTAAAGGAGGAGCGATGAGGAGCTCAATTCTCAACTTGCTCTCTTTCATCGACAAATCGTCAAGAAATGCTCCCCCTCCCCCATCTGAGAAAAATAAGCAAGTCCTTAGTGCATATCTATAGCGAACACACACTACAAAATTTTTATTACAACCATCCAATCAGTGTGGGAGAAGAAGCGATGGTGAAGACGAATTAAATTCTCCAAATAATCAACTTTGTTCAAAAAACAAATACCTTATTGCTCGTTTACGCCAACTGCATATCTAGCGTAAAATCCACTAAGCGGTAATGGCAGAAACGATAACAAAGGGACAAACTGCAGTGGGAGGGGGGGGGAGCAAAGACAATATCTCCACTTAGAAAAGAATCGTGGGGATATTGATGGTTCATGACCCCTAGTGAGAAACGGTTGATTCTGCATTATGTAAGCTCCTCAAATCTCTAATCTTTCCCCATCTATTTCCCTCTTTACAAAAGTCATTATATACAAAATTGAAAAGCGTTCTAGCAATCGTCTAATGCGCAATAAATCGATTTCCACTATCTTCGTAATGTGGAACCAATCTATGCTATATAACTAAACCATCAGTCGTACCTACACCATTTCGAAAACCCAAATGAGTATCAGATATTCTATGTACTTTGTTGGCTGACGATATCAAATGTTATTTTATTTTTTTTTTAAAAACACTTGGAAGCAATTTAAACCAGGAACTCAAGAAAGTTATAATTCTATCGGTATGTGGATCACTGCAATCTTCCTTGTATGAAATGGTTGTCACAGGATGAAGCCGGGATGCGACTGGTCTTGTATAGACACCGAAACCAACTGCGTTAATAAGATGTTTATAATAAACGCTAATTAAATATGAAAAAATCTGACACCATTATAAACAAAAAGATAAGGGAAATTATAAAGTTCCTAACATGGAACTATCAACAACAAGTAACTCAACAAGAAAACTCAAAATATGAATTTAACGAATGGAATTGAAAACAAACGTAAACGACGTCCTTGTTTTTAAATACAGGTTACCAAAAGAGGCAGCCACAAAACACTCGCTGCTGTCAAGTTCTACCGCATTTTCTCCAATCTGTTTCAGTGCACCACTTATATTCCACAGACTACTCTTGTGACTAGTTTGTGATATCCAGTTGTCTTACATACATCCAATGGGCACACCGTGTAGGAAGAGACGAACCATTCAATTTTTAATTCTTGGGGGCTGGGGTTATGGTAAAGATCTTTAATTTTCATTACAACCTGGATACCCCAGCCCTCACATTACAAAATAAAATTATTGGTTCATATAACATTACTGGACTTAAGTGTATAATAGCATGAACTTGGATTAGAGCTAAAATGTACATATGGTTTCAAGCACCAATACAATGGTTGCATTACGTGTTAGAAAGTTTTGGTGCTGACGTCACCTACTTCTGCGCCAGTCCATCATTTGTTCATACAATTATTTATCGTCATGCAGAATTTGCATATGTCACCAGTTACGTGCATACCTCATTTCAATATAAAATCAACGCACGGCTGAAAACCTTATTCCTACAATTATTTTTGGGGACGAGTTCCTCTCGAACCATTGAATGTTTAATCATGGCTATAGGCGTAATATTCAAATGCATTTTCAACTTTGGTTTTGTCTATGTGCGGTTGAAGATCTAACATATACAAAGTGTATTTAACCAGTATAACCAGTAAGAAAAACCTGAAAAAGTAGGTTTCTTTAACAACGAAATACTATTCAAAATATGCAGCTATGTAGCGTCCTCTTAATCCTAATCAGGGCCGGCAAAGAGGGGGGGGGGGAGGCAACCAAAGATGTATCCCCCAACCCGGGCCCGTAAGGGCCCCCAGGTCGACCAACACTTTTTAATTTTATACAAGAAAATGTTTGCTTCACCAAGAACTAGGAGAACCCCTGGTATTTCTTACTCCAGGGCTCGTTATCGCTTTCTACCGCCCTGATCCTACTGTTTATTTAATCGTAGAAATAGCCCATGTGGTCAGAACAGATTGTGGGTTTCCTTTTTACAAAACAAATGTCCTATGCATCTGCGGTCTGTTTGTATAAATTGCTTAAATAACCCAGGTGGTCAGAATGATTCAAACGTTTGCCATATATTATCGTCTTTTGTAAAGTTAGTTTTGAATACAGTATGGTTATTACATATATGAAGGCGTAACAGTAAAATATTGACCATCTTCCATGAAGTACTTTCGTAAAACACTTTCTAATAATAGATAGTCTCGCTTACCGAGGCTGGACTAAACGATTAACTACACAGGTAATGCGAGCTAAACATCACTGTATATTGCCGACTGTCTGTCTGTCTGTCTGTCTGTCTGTCTGTCTGTCTGTCTCTCTCTCTCTCTCTCTCTCTCTCTCTCTCTCTCTCTCTCTCTCTCTCTCTCTGAGCTTTCGCTTTGTACCCAAGTAAAGCATTTGGTATATGAAAATAAATATGCACGTATTTTGAGATAGAAATCACAATAAGTATACTTAAAGTCTCGTGACCAGATATACAATAAATGCACCTTATCAAGATCAAAATGTAACTAAACTGATCACATCATATAAACAACATATTCAAACTCCAATAATCAGATCACCACTAATGCATAAAACAGTTCCATGTTGAAAATACTTGTTCAACGTATCAAATATGTTCACATTTGTCAACGTTTTGGCACAGACCTGGGGGCACAAGCCAAACACTGACATGACATCGTTCTAAAAGTAGAAGGAGTTATACCATCAGCACCGAGTATTGAACACAGGCTTCCCTGCTGCAAAGCTGGTGTTATACATTTTAAGATATGGAAATATGTTCTTATAAAAGGGTATTAAAATGAAAGTCACCTTTCCTATAAGACGGCAAAAAAAGCTTAAATTAAAATAAGTTGTAATTAAAGATTTAACGGTGTCACTGCTATGTTTATGGTTATTCTTATTCGTGCTTTCTGGACAACAGTAACATTTTTAGACAACAGTAACAAAACGTAAAAGACACGAAGTATTTAAATTCACCCTGCCACCAGAATTTTGTGCAGGTTTCCAACTGTTACGAAATAGCTATTATAAACGGCGTATCTTAAATGATATCAGGTCAGCCAAAGGTTTGTAATCCAAATATACTGTCAACATCCAACTGAACTTCAGCATTTTATTCCTTACCTGGCATATACTTTTTTTTTTGCTCTTTAACTTTTCCATGCATGAAGTACAACGCTTCATTATTCTCTTTATGTAAAAGAAATTATGTATTCTTATGATAAAAAGAGGTGAATTGTGCTGAATTTAACATTATAACAGGTTCCAATTTAACTTCAGCATTTTTATTCATCGCCTTACACTTTTTGTTGTTCTTTAATTTTTCAATTAATTAATTACCACGCTCCATTATTCTTTTTACATACAACAAATGTTGTGTTCTTTCGATTAAAAGAGGTGAATTGTGCTAAATTTAACATAATAACAGGTTTTTGCACGGATAGGATTCTTGAAAGACCATGCACAATTCACCACGCACGAATAAAGACTGACTCAAACATAATTCTCAAACCGTTTCAACCGATGTACATTTAAACTGCGTGGAATATGATATATGGAAAATCAATATACATCAAACTAAATAAATGTTTCTTTTTAATTTTTTAAAACCTGAGTACATTCTAATTTTAAACGAAAGTTATTGATGTTTTGAGATTCCCTTTTATCGTATTCATAGTTTTTTCTTCTTTTTTCCGTTCACTAAATACACGACTGCGGAATAACATCAGCCTTAATATCAGCTTTCATAATTGGTATAGAGAAACAAACGAACTGTCTCGAAACTTGATTTTGGTAATAATATGGAATGTCAGGCTTGGTTGGCAAAACTAAAATAAAAAAAAAAGCTTACAAATAAAATTAAAAAAAACTTAGTCCAATTACAAAAAATACATCCATTCATAGAAGTATAAGAGTATGACATGAAAATGAAATGAAGTAAGCCTTTAAACAAAAACATAATGCAATCTCATTCCATTTTATATAAGCCTAATGAAGTATGCTGTATCTATATGATAGCTCGTGGTTTTGACAAGATAAGAAACTAACTAGTGGAGCAGAATGAAAATTGGATCCATATTGAATGGTTCTATAACTTAGCTGTTTCGTGTTTATGCAAATATGTCGATTAAGTTAAACGACGTGAAGCCCAGTCCGTCCCAGATTATGTAATAATTTCTAACAGTGAAAATCATCATACTAAATAAAAACATGAAATACTTACTCAATATATTATACACAATTTAAGAAGAGGTATGAAATACTATAAAATGCTAAATAGGAAAAAACTTAAAACTAAAAGTTAAAACAAAAATGAATCAAAACAAAACAAAAAATTGCTATGAAATGAAAATATATTAAATATAGACAGGTTATACTTTAAAGTTCGTCAAACTATGGGAGGTGGCATTTCAATGTCAATTGCTTGTCGTCCTAAGAAACCTCTTAACACTCATTTAATCAAACTTTACTTTAAGCAGTTCGTCATACAGCGCCGAGTCTATGCGATGCGAATAATACCTGTTAAAATACAACTCTGAATGACTGACAGATTAAACGAGCAAACATATTATTCAGTACATTGAAAAACAGCGTATTTTGTAGTGCTTGTCTTCAGGTACAATGCACATCAATACGCATTTAGTGTAACCATTACAATCCGTCTAATATTGTTTGAACACGACAACGACATTAATACAAAACCTCGACAAAATTATGTAATTGGCGTTGAAAAAATGTCTTCTACCGATTAATTATGGTAGACTGATTTACTTAATTGTATTTAGCAACAAATTAACAGATTCGTTCTACATGAGATGTAATCTGACTATGGATTATACAGACCCCAAATGGGTCGTAGAATATAATCCAGTTTGAACAGAATAAAGACGAGAATACAATAATCTGATATCCGCATAAACGAGTTACCGAAAATCAAGGAATGCACGTTTATTTATTCCCAGTAGCCTTTTAGAGTATTAAGTGTATATTTTACACGGTAAAAATGCGCGTTTTTAAAAAAATAATTATTAAAAATATGCTAAATGAGTATAACATGCATATAAATGGAGTGAACTGCGAACTGACATAACTTGTTTCGCTTGTCAAAATTTTTGTAGTAGTAGTAGTAGTAGTAGTAGTAGAAGTAGTAGTAGTAGTAGTAGTAAAACAGCAGCAGTAGCAAGTCCAGAACTAGTAGCGGCATCACCAGCAGTAATAGTAGTAGAAAAAGCAGCAGTAGTTGGAGTAGTTCAAGTAGCAGACAAGAAGAGAATATAAAAAAAAATATTTAAGACCAAATAACAATTGAAAAAATGATTAAAGAAACTTACCTTTTATTCTGCCAATCACAAGATAACAAAATTTCGTCTTCTAAGTAGATGCCGTCAAAGAAAGTCACTAACGAATTCAAGATACAGCATGTTGGTCAAAGATACCTCTGTATCGTTATTGCTAATATTTCACAGTCGTCGCAGTAAAATCCAAAATGCAGAAATTCGATAAATTAACAGCTTAAATTCTTCCAGTTAACTTTATTCCAATGGGGAAGTGTCTTGGAACACGTGGGAAAATCGGCCGGGATGATTGGAGGCTGGGGTGGGTCTATTGCGACAACAGGCGGCCCACTCAGGGGGGTCTCAAACGAGGCGCACACGTCGCTTCTCTGCTTACTCTTGAAGAGGTGTAGAACATAAACTGTCATAATCAGAGAGACAAACTGCTATGTGTGGTACTTGAGCAAACTGCGCTTTTGTCCATTACAAGAGCTCTAAAGATATCTCCAGGTTACAGACAGATCCCCAACTCTCAGACAATTGGCGCTTCTCTATTGTAGAGCTTACTGATACATCGCTCAATATATCCCCTTTAAATGTTCAAGCTGTATTTGTTACGGAGATCATTTGAAGCCGCCACGACCTATCAAGCCTTAAATCGTACGATTTAGTAAGAAAGTGAACTAGATAAACTTAAATTGTAAGATACGGTGTTTTGTTCAATAGCTCGCAGTAAATCACAGTAAGTGTGTTGCGATGTGTAGTTAATTACCTCTTTTTTCGTTCTCTTATAATGCCTGTATTCATTCGCAACCACCTATCAAAGATGGGTACAAGTCATCGTGGGTTAAAAAGCTGGATGAAGTGATAATACCACAAGTTGGAATAAAGAATACGTTTTAAAGACAGATTAAGACAGCCGTACTCATTTCGTTTGGAAAGTTTGTTACAATAGTTCCCAGACGACTCACCGCACTCATTGAGACTAAGCTGACCCCAAATCACTTGTGTTGAAGCTCTACTTACGAGCGCCGTCTTTTTCCTAGTACCACCTGGCGAGATAGATCGAATGCAAGCTTATGAATGAAATCGTCAATCAGTTTAAGGTAAACAGTGAATACTGTGGCTAGATTTTAGTCGGTCGACCGACACCATTAAACATGTCTACAAACGAGACACTCTAGTACCGGCGTACATTATCGCTTACGAGATGTAACATGAGCAGCCTAGCTGTCCTTCTAAACTTGAATATTTCTTTGTGAAATCTCGGTCTGAAAAGTTATCTTCAATTTGTAAATTAATTTTCCTTCGGACCAACAGTAGATATTGTTATTGAGTATTTATTTAGACAATGTCAAGGTAACGTTGTCGTTGTAAAGAAAATATGACATTATCAAACATTTAAAATATGTCTAATTTTATATTATTAGAAACTTATTTTCCTTAATTACAAATTGTCATTATAACGCAACATGCTTT
Organism: Unio pictorum; assembly: GCA_030141615.1. Classification (NCBI taxonomy): domain Eukaryota; kingdom Metazoa; phylum Mollusca; class Bivalvia; order Unionida; family Unionidae; genus Unio; species Unio pictorum. The sequence continues at coordinate 16,290,870 of JARLTB010000122.1, forward strand.
TCTAACACTGGATAATTATATTTAATATAATAAAACAAATTTATATTCTTAGATTAAATAATTTTATAAAATGACTTATATCACCCATTTTGTCACAGAAAATAATTTTCCAATATTAAGAAAGCTGTTCTCTTTCACCAGAATCTGATTTCTTAATATCAGAAATACAAACCGATGGCAAGTCGTATCCAAGCCGTAAGGCCAAGGATTTGTCTCGTGATGAATGTGTGTGTGTGTGTGTGTGTGTGTGTGAGAGAGAGAGAGAGAGAGAGAGAGAGAGAGAGAGAGAGAGAGAGAGAGAGAGAGAGACCCGAAAAGGGCGCAAACTGTATTTCAACTTGTTTTTACCAATTTCGCTAGATATACGCGTAAGGAATCTCATGACATATGTTAGTTCTCTATTTACTCAGTAGCCAGTAAGCATCCATGTGCATCACGATTCTAGAAAATGTATGCTATTCTTTAGGCCATCAAAATGAATCCTTTTAAGATTTGTTGCCTAATACAGGCATCAGGCTTAATTCTTATAATCATGAATCAAAACATATAATGTGGGGTCCAGTGATATCACTTTGGTCTCCGGTAAATAGATGTCAATTCCTAATTAACATTTCACGTAGTTACCTTGCATTTAAAGTTGAAATCCATTGAGTTTGTGTACATATCGCAGTGTTAAATTCATCTTGCCCGGTGAGCGAGTTCTCGTGCACCTCGAGTCCTTAACTTCGTTCTACCCTTATAAACGATATTAAAAAAAAGTAAATTGTTTGCTCTCGTTGATGTGGAACGAAATAGACGGATACATCTGGCTAGCGAAGATGTTTCCAGTGATATCCTTGACTAGTTGTCAGAAATAATACGATGTTAAGTATTATCTAAATTAGTCGGATACGGTCTCAGTGTGTCTTGGAAGACCGCACTCAAAAGTTTTTAAGTTTTTGGCTGTTCTCATAAGGAGAATTTGCATCCACCTTTGTAACAAAAGCTTGTATAAAGGTAAAAATGTTAAGGATATCCCCGTCCATTCGAAGTAAAAGAACAGAACATAAATTCAGCAATATTGAGTCCAATTGTCTGAGCAAGTTACTCGATCATGCAAAATTATGACATAATTACCATTTTTAAAAAAGCAATATTTAAATTAAAAAAATTACAAAACAACTAGAACAATAGGTTGATTGGCAAATTAGTGTTTACTCATTATACTTTCCAAATGATATTCCGGGGCCTGTATGAAAGACTGACCCAGCCCCCCCCCCAAATACGCAGTCGATTTTGGGAAGGGACTCATTAAGGCACCGGGAGGGGAGGGGGCTAAATAGTTGATTCATTAAGCTATCCAAAGGCCAATCATAGGCATGTGCGTAAGCATATTTATTATTCATGAAGGGGTAGGGGATTCGAGGCCCCATTGTGAGAATGCGGTAATGCTGATTTATTTATTAATCTTTGTCTAGTTAAAAAGGAATGACCGCGACCAGGTTGATTGACGTTGAGCCCCCCAAGTCGTCTGCGTATTTTTTGGGGGGTCGGTCTCTGATACAGGCATTGTATTGCCATTTGGAAAGTTTAATGAGTCAACGCAACTTGGCGAAACCATCTCTCTCTCTCTCTCTCTCTCTCTCTCTCTCTCTCTCTCTCTCTCGTCGGGTAGACTTAACTTTTATCATCATTCATAAGTCAAGAGACATCGTTGGATGGTCCCAAGAGAAAATCTTCTACACTCGAGAGATGTATGTATGTATGTATGTATGTATGTATGTATGTATGTATGTATGTATGTATGTATGTATGTATGTATGTATGTATGTATGTATGTATGTATGTATGTATGAACACAAGAGTACAATAATGCATTTTTGACCAGTGCAAAACAACCTATTTGCGGAGTACTGACTTCATCCGATTAGGATAAAATTGAAAATTGTGCTGCTATTAATGTTTGTATGTGGAAGAAGGCTGAGATGATGATGGAAATAGGGGTTTTTGCTTGTGCTTTCCCCTAGCTACGATGTCGTAGCCTTAACTTGATTCGTTGTTTTTGAGGCTACGAACTGATTATATCATGTAATGGAGCAAACAATATCATCACTTAAGTCAGAAGAAGAAAAACAAATAGTGTATAAATCTATTATATAAACGTAATCCTGTTGCGAAAGAAGTTTGGCTTATTCTGAATTTCTTAAGCTCCCTCACAATAAAATAAACTGGCATGGCTTCACTAACCTCCACGTGTCCGCTATGACAGATAACGCGAGACTCTCGCCGTGACCCCTTTTCTATATATGGCTTGCCAGACCATATTTGGATATTCTATGCTATGTTATTATTAATAAATTGTTGAATAATGGCTTCTTGGTCAAATTTCAAAGTTACCGATAAACCGTATTTACATATAATGCGATGAATTTCTGACTCAAACCGCGCCATATTTCTACTACGATTTGTTTACTTTTCCAAATAAGGCCTCAATGTCCTTATATGGCACACAAACAAACGAGGCTGAGAACGGAAGTAATCATTATTTGAAATAATATGGCGGACGATCGAAATGAAAATATCGGGGAAAAAAGGTAAACGAGATTTTACAACTATTTCTACAATGATTTGCGATACGGCCGGATTGCTCAGTTTATTTCATTATATGCAAAGGACATGTTCAAATTGTTGAAATTAGGCTAAATGTGAATCACACCCGGCTTGCTTCATTGACACAAATGTGCTCATGTTAGTAACCCGTCCACCAGGTATGAGTAAGGGTACTAATATTCGTACCAATACTCCTCGACCTTTTTCTGCAGTAGAATGCAATATACACGTAGGAACGTGAGAACAAAATGCATGTATCTGCATGTGTTGATGTTCTTTTTGTGTGTGTGACCAGAAACTGATTTAATATTTTGGAAATTGTGATGTTTCGACCAAAATTGTTATTACAAAACTACATCATTGTCCCGACCTTAGTATCACCAAGCATACTATCTGGCAATGAAAAGTGGAAAGGTGCCGATAAGTGGTGTAGCAACCGCCCAAGCAAACCCCGCAACTGGGGAAGGTATTAAGTCAGCGTGCGTAAAAGATTCACATCAAACAACTTGTTTTTCCATTTATGCGGAGGGGGGGGGGGAATTCGTGTTATATTATATTATATTATATTATATTATATTATATTACATTACATTACATTACATTACATTACATTACATTATATTATATTATATTATATTATATTATATTATATTATATTATATTATATTATATTATATTATATTATATTACATTATATTATGTGTGTGTGTGTCTGTCTGTCTGTCTAGGAAATCACCCCCTGCAATTATCCCCTGAGTATATTACCCCTAGTTTATTACCCCACCCCACCCCATCTATTACTATATAACAATATAGTTGTTATACCTTAATAATAAATAATAAATTAAAATAAATTTCAAATTGCTAATTTTTATAATTTAGTAAATGAATCTTAGCCTTGAAAACATATACTTGTCCTGGAATGTTCAATATTAAAATCATCATATCATACTGTTATAGTACCATAAAATCTATTTATATGATTACAGTTGAATGTTATGTGAAATCCCTCACAAGTATTCAAAGTGCTCTCTATTAGCAAAGTCATTAACAATAGTATAGATTGAGCACAGATTATCAGATTGTGCTTCGACGCTGCTTGTCGTCATCACTGTATTTGCTTTAGTTCGATGTTGCATTTTTTTCTTCTAAATGATGCTAATGTGCTAATGATAGGGTGGTAATATACGGGGCGGGGTGTAATATACTAAGGGGGTAATATATAGGAGTAATAGCAGGGGGGTCATGTCCTGCTTCCATATATATATATATATATATATATATATATATATATATATATATATATATATATATATATATATATATATATATATAATACTATTGGTACGGCAGATAAGTATTATGAGAGAGCGAATGGAATATTAAAAAAATTTACCGGTAACAGCTTCAGAGATCACCTTTTTATTACCTTCCCATGCAGGATTATTTCAATAGTACCGCACACGTGGGTTTCAAGTTATCTCATAAACAGCAATATATTATCGGAACCTACATACGTGATATGTCAAAATTAAACCAAAATGTACTCGTATAATGTACTCAGAATAGCGATGTTTTCCGGTAAAATGAAACTACACACAGGAAACCAGATAACAAATAAGTACGTCTTAAAAGTGGCGTAATGAATTATTCATATGCAGTAAAATATGCATTAATCGTCTGAAGCTTTCCTGCTTAGATCGGGTCTTACTACAAAACAAAATATGTTATAGTATCATATTATCAATGATTCTAAACGGACAAATCTTTCAAACTGCGTCGACACAAGTGCTACAACAACCAGCAAAGTTTATTAATGTCAGAAGTAATGCCCTGAAGGAAAATCTGCTTTAATTCAGAGATCTGACTGTTCGTGACTTGCATTGCGGAAACCAAGATAAAGTAAAAATCGTATCGTCTTCAAAGGTGATGAAGTGCTAATTGTTCGGTTCTGTATAAAGGTGTCTCTATATGTGATCATCGGAGCGATATAGTATAGTTTGTATGAGATAGAAACCGTCCGATCATTCATGGTGAAAGTCTCAATGCATCAAATGACAACCACAGACACCGTATATTCATGACATTTATGTTAATGAGAACTGGCAAAATATCCTGCAGTTTATCGTGAATGAATCTTCTAGAATTAATATACTCTGAAAGATTAAAGCGCGCATTATTTAAGTAGGTGGCAGAGAGAGAGAGAGAGAGAGAGAGAGAGAGAGAGAGAGAGAGAGAGAGAGAGAGAGAATCTAACGAATGTATTCGCGAGCTTTGTGTGAATTATTACGTAATTGCACATGGACTGTATAGCTTTTATAACACGTTAACCGTGGTAGTGTTCACACTAACACATCATAAATTCACCTCTCTATTATCCAATATCGCAAAACGTTCTTTTAACACATCAAACTCCTCTTATAGTGTGCACCGTATTTGCTAATCTAATTTGTACGCGTGTTTATCTCTGTCAATTTATGTAACACCCTTTCTGTGATTTAAAAAAAAAGGTTGTAAACGGACCTCAGTCATCGATTTAGAATGAAAAACGGTGTGAATGCATTGCTAATCTGGAGCTCGGTTGTATTATATGTAATAATTTCATATGGAGAACAAAAATATGAATTTAAGTATTGTAACATTTGCTAAAGAAATGAGAAATATGTCTGAAGACGCGACAATTTTCAATTACCTTCAGTTTTAAGAATAGTAAAATAAAGAAAAGAACGGGACGAATTCTCTTTTTTTTTCAGTCTTAAATTTGTACGGGTAAATTTAAATTCCCTTGCTTGGCTGATAAAGTACATAAATGCTAGGAGCCTAGGACGTGAAATATAAATTGTTCCTCACATGACATCAAAAGCAATGTCACTGCCTGCACAAACCGTTTCATCCCGTGGTCAGCCTCGTTTTAAATCGTCATTTCTGTTGAAGACCGATACATTTGCTATGACGCTTGATGCAGGCCATGCATAGGATGTGCGGGGCCTAGGGCAGCAAGAAACGAGCGGGGACCTAAGAAGAAGTTCGCATTACGGTGTTGCTTTCCTGAAAGCGTGGGTCCCATGGCAGTCGCCTCGTTCGCCTTACCCTAGGGTCAGAGGTCTGGCTAGATGTACTATCTTGAGTACTAAATATTCTATTCGACCCCGTAATTTTGACAATATCTTTAAAATGCAAAGTCAAATCGAAAAATGTCTTTCTACCATCAATCCGATTGAAATCAGATCTCCACTGTTACACATGAAAATTTGACAGCGGTCGCTTAGGGGTCATATTCTGGTAACCTATGTTATTACCATAATCGTTAAGTTTATCAACCAATCAGATGAAGTCTCTGATATCTTTTGAAAGCTGCATTTCGTTAGGATAATTCACAGGTCAACCATCTGATTTCAGTAAGATTGTTCTATCAATTTGTTGCAAATTTCAGCTCGTGATGGCAGTGGCGTTATCCTATTTGTGATGGGAGGCAACCCACCTCATATGAGAGACACACAGACTTAAAAGGAGGCACGCATATTGGAATATTATGCAAGAACCAAAACAATCTTAGACGAAATTAAGTATCTTTTAAAAATTGACTTTCATCAAACTGCTGGGATATTTTTGGCTTAAATCATCACATAATCAATCTAAGCATGCATTGGGAAACACCGGTAATTTCAATTTCCATCTCATAATTATACTGATATTACTGTTGTTATACTTATCATAATGATATAAATACAACTAATTTGTTTACTATCATAATGATATAAATACAACTACCTTTGTTGTACTTACCATATCGATAACAATACAACTACTGTTACTATTAAAATAATGATTTAAATACAAATACGTTCACTACTATCATAATGATATAAATACAGCTATTGTTGCTACTGTCATAATGTAATAAATACGACTACTGTTACTACTATCATAATGTAATAAATACAACTACTGTTACTACTGTCATAATGTAATAAATACAACTACTGGTGCTACTAGCATAATGTAATAAATACAACTATTGTTACTATTATCATAATGTAATAAATACGACTACTGTTGCTACTAGCATAATGTAATAAATACAACTACTGTTACTACTATCATAATGACATAAATACAACTACTGTTGCTACTAGCATAATGTAATAAATACAACTATTGTTACTACTATCATAATGTAATAAATACAACTACTGTTGCTACTAGCATAATGTAATAAATACAACTACTGTTACTACTATCATAATGACATAAATACAACTACTGTTGCTACTAGCATAATGTAATAAATACAACTATTGTTACTACTATCATAATGTAATAAATACAACTACTGTTGCTACTAGCATAATGTAATAAATACAACTACTGTTACTACTATCATAATGACATAAATACAACTACTGTTGCTACTAGCATAATGATATAAATACAACTATTGTTGTTATACTATCACAGTGATATAAATACAACTACTGTTAACACTATCATAATGTAATAAATACAACTACTGTTATTACCATCATAATGTAATAAATACAACTACTGCTGTTACTAGCATATGATATAAATACAGCTACTGTTCCTACTATCATATTGATATAAATACAAATACTGTTGTTATACTATCATATGGATATAAATACAACAATTGTTACTACTGTCATAATGATATAAATACAACTACTGTTACTACTATGATATAAGTACAACTAATGTTGTTATACTATCATAATGATATAAATACAACAATTGTTATACTATCATAATGATATAAATACAACAATTGTTATACTATCATAATGATATTAAATACAACTACTGTTATACTATCATAATGATATAAATATAACTACTGTTATACTATCATAATGATATAAATATAACTACTGTTATACTATCATAATGATATTAAATACAACTACTGTTATACTATCATAATGATATAAATATAACTACTGTTATACTATCATAATGATATAAATATAACTACTGTTATACTATCATAATGATATAAATATAACTACTGTTATACTATCATAATGATATAAATATAACTACTGTTACAACTGCTCTTATTTATTTTTCTTTGAAACAGTTGACATTATTTAAGCGATATGTGTTTCCTTTAAATTCTTGAAATTGAAATGAAGCGTGTTCTCTGTGAAGTGTTTTGTAGGAAATATGATTGCAAAATCACTTAAACAGTTGCGTCAGAAAATACCAAATGATAAAAACTCGATAACAAAAATATTTTATTATGTACACTGTCAGTCCTATGTCATTAATGACAAAACATTATATTACACCATATTTATTTACATTGTCAATTATTGTGTTTATATTTAAATCCAGTGTTCTTGTATTTTGTTTGCAATGCATACATACAAACTATATTTTGTAAATATAAAGTCAACAAGGGCAGTATGTAAGTGAAAACAATGGCAATGCGTGCAATTCATGGTCATTTAGTGCTGTTCCACCTCCCACAAACGTACACACATTTTTCGAAGAAATTTTGATCATCTAGTTACACAAACCATACAAAACCACAAAAGTTAGACCAGTCAACATGCTGAATGATCAAGTTCTTGATTAGATCACGACGTCACGCGATTAAATTATGTTACATCATAAGTCTGAATAGTTTTTGTGTATAATTTCAGATTTCTTGACAGCAACAAGCATGAAGTAGATATCACTATTAATTTCTCCACACATTTCTGTTTATTATTCTTACAATATTTCCACATGTACGACATGGATATAATTGCAAATAACAAATACTCAGAGCTGACTGCATGATGTGCAAAGCAACATTTACACTATTCGCTTAAACAGGGACAATGAACAGTGTCAAATCTCACCTACCGGACATTATGCGATGGCAGGTATGTTAAAGTTTCAAAATCTTTTGACCGGCATTTATTCAGAAGCAGCGATATCAATGCTTTCTAGATGACCGTGATTGTGGTCACAGTAGATGTCAGATGGACAACTGTTTGGACAAACTATACAGCAATCTTTCTCTGAAAACCTCATGTTGATATGACCATGCATTCAGTAGGAGATGCGATAACAAGATTTTTACGATGGCGGACATGTTGTATATCAGAGCTGCGCGTGTGCAAAGTTTCACATCAATCCTCCATGTGGTTAGCTTTTTTTCTCATGAATATCATAAATGTTAAATTAACCGTTTTGTTTGGAACATCATGCATGATACTATGAAACTAAGAAAATATTTTCACAAGCTTTCATTTTTTTTAAGGTGGCGTTCTACAAATTTCTCGGTTTTTCCCACTCTTTTCTTAGATGTATGATTGATAAGTGTAGTATCAATATGCAGCTTGGGTTAACTTCAGATGTTCACTTTGGTAATTGTCACATCCTGGAAAAATGCCTATAATGTCTAACGTTTTATACATTTAGTAATTCATATACTGTCTAACGTTTTATACATTTAGTAATTCATTTTTGGACTTGCTGAAGCTGGTATTGCAATGTCTGGCAAAATTAATTATACCATTTTAATAATTGCTAACGATAGTTTATTTTAGACTATTTCAGGCTGATTTTCGAGCACATGGGAGCATTCAGTTTGGTTAGGTGTGTGTTTTGATCATTTACAATTTCCAGAATTAAAATATCCAAAGAAATTTCAGACACAGCACATGTTGCAAATGCAAACAGCTTCACCTTACACTTGTCACTCTCTAAGAAGTTCATACTATCTGTAGAGCGCCCCCAAAAGCCGACATCCTAAAAGTTAATACATAAAAGTACAAAAATATATCATAAACATGATTCGGTTGTTCGTGTCTGTGCAATATCAGATGACGACCCGACTGCACAAAATGCAAATTCTCCAGACTGCACATCTATCATGAGATAAATTTGCACAAATCTACGATAAAACGTTCATCATCGTCATTGAGACTGTATGATGCCAAATAAATATACGAATAAACTTGCCAATTAAAACTTATGTCTGGACTTGATTAAAGTTTAGTTCCAGAGCAGCAATAAAAATCTACCCAGACTGTTAACTGCAGCCAGCAAAGGCTAAATTGCATCTTCAGCCACAGGTTATTTATTAGTGTCAAGGGTAACATCTTTTCTAAAAAGTCCTGCATCATGATTCAACAAAAAAGAAGTGATAGGCGTACATAGCTAACACTTACCTGGTATAATTTGTCAACGGAATGGACCACCAATAGTTTTTTTTATATCTCCGTCAATGAATTTCTTTACTGAATTTTGAATGTGCTCTATGAGAATCTGCCGTCTGTATAAACTTGCCATATTTCACTCTGCAAATGATTACTTGTAACTGATTACTTGTAACTGATTACTTGTAATTTTGTAAATGATTACTTGTAAATGATTACTTGTAAATGATTACTTGTAACAACTAACAGTAACTACCTTTCCGAGCCAAAAGGCTGACATGACAACGCAAAAAAGTAGGTTATCAACATATTGTGTATTTATTGATATTAATCAATATATGCTGTGTACAAGGAGTTTTCTTATGTAAAACGTCGTCTATCTATGTTTGCCGAAATTCCATAAAAGCAAGGGGTCAGTTTCACACTTTTAATTCAATCCTCTTCCCTCTTCTGATTTGTTAAATTAGGTCGTATTTTCACTCAGAAACAACACACAAGTCCGTTCAACACCAGAGAAGTGGGGATGTTTTTGGAACATCTTGCATACAAACACAACGTTGGAAACACTGCAATGAATCATATCATGTGCTGGCCTACATGGGGAAGAGGATGAAGAGAGAGGTACAGGGGGAAGAGAGAGAGAGAGAGAGAGAGAGAGAGAGAGAGAGAGAGAGAGAGAGAGAGAGAACATTTCCTCAAGAAACAAGAAAAATTAGTGGACATAAAAAATTACGTAATTTTTTTTAATTGCTTTCCTCAAAATGTTAGGATGATTCGCAGTCTTACAAAGTATGCACGTAGTTAACACATGAAAGCTAGCAAATTACTTTAAAAAAAACTTACTTTCCTTAAAATTCAACTCTGTTTTTCGCCACAAGTATATATCTTTCAAAACATTCCATTTGGCTACTAAGTTAGCATACGTGATACGTGTCAAATATGTGATTAAAGGATAGTAAATTATTTATACTATCAAAATTACAATGGTAATATTCAATATTTATTTATATTTGCCAAATATAATTTGAAATATATTTCAAGAAAAATTAAAGCATTCCGTTCATATCAATACGTTTGTAAGGAGATTACTTGGAAATTTCCATACATTCCATACTGACAGGAACTACCAATATACTGCTACCATTAAAGAAATTTTCCGGTGAACCGATATACCACGTACCAAACCTACCTACCTACCTACCTACATACATACACACGTACGTACGTACATACGTGCGTGCGTGCGTGCGTACATACATACATACATACATACATACATACATACATACATACATACATACATACATACATACATACATGTGGAGCATAGTGACATACCTACATATCCAGAACAAATAGAAACGGGGGAGGGGTACAGGGCGGGCATATTGCTTTAAAACGTTGAGAAAGATTGACAAATATAATTTATAAACATTTTTCGACCTAGTCCAACAAAGTAAACATATTCTTTAATATTTAAATCGATGGAAAGAAAGATTCTTTCTCTTATGTTTTGTGAATCTTATACAATAAATATTGCGGATAATTAAGGTACAAACATTCCGATATAAAATGGAGGACGATGAAGGACATTCATAAATTAATGAAATACAATACAATGAGCGCATATTATAGTCATTAAGATCTAGCGTCTTTTTGTATTATATTTTATCAGTTACAAAGATTATATGGCGAATTCCCCAGGGCAGAAATAATTTATAATCGGACCACAAAGAAAATAATTGCGCCAAATGCAAGGATCAATTTTTTTAGGATACAAAGATATTACAAGACATTCCCGCACTTTACAAAAATATGATTAATTTATGGCGCATTTATTGTACGGTTCTTTTGTGCTTCTGTTGCATTCCTCTAAAGAACAGGGGGAAATAAAAGAAAAAAGAAATACACTAAGATATACATCAAGAAATAAGTCGGCTGGTCCTTTTGTTCGAAACATGAACCTCAGTAAAACACAAGGAGAATTAATATGGTTCGTAATCGGAATCCGATGAATGAAGGATATTTATTTTTCGTGCACAAATGCATTATGATGATGTGGGATTTTTTTTATTTAAAAAAAAAACATTCTCAAGCCTGTGTTTTGTTTCGCTTGTTTTTTTTTTAAGTGGTATTAGGACGTTTTTCAGTCGCTGTTTGCCAGATAGGATCCGAAATCATATCTTGACAACAAACTTTCCGGCTTGTATGACTCGCGAAAAATTACAGGACAGAGAAGCAGCAGCATTAGGCAGATGCGATCACTTGTATAAAGCGACAAAGATTGTTTACTCATGGTCTAAGACATTGAGTCTCGTAAAAACAAAAATACATAAGGAAGGGAAAATAGTGTAAAAATACTCATCTCCAATAAACTTTGCAATGTCATGATAATAGGCAATACTATTGTTAATCTTGTACGCTCCCCTCACACGGTGATAGTCAATAGGAGACGTATGTACTAACCGTATACGATCCCGACCGCGGCGTGTGAAAAATGATTCCCGCACCGGAGGCCGATGTAAGACCGAACTGAGGCAAATAATGCTGCGCTAATCACCTCGACATATCATGCCTAATTACCACAGCTAGTATTTCATCTCCCCTGCAATCCACACAACAGATGTGATTTGAAAGAGAATTATTGTGCTTTATCGAGGAACCTTTTAACCTGGAAATGATGTTTACAAATCGCGAGTATCCCCCACTTTAAGAAACTACGTAGCGATTTTTCATACCAGATCAAATTAGTATTTTTAAATAATGGGTGAATATTTACACTCGCAGTAAAATAATCAAAATTTTGATGTTCAGCATTCCTATTAAGAATTTTTATAATTAAAGAAGTGGATTCAAATATCTACTTATCTTGGTGTGTGAGGTCTTGATTTTTTTCTAAACAAAAGTAATTTCACTAGTCTTTATTATTCTTCTTGAAGGAGAATGTTTTTCAGTTGAAAAAAAATGTTTTTGCGCATTCTATAACTCATTATCCATTGGTATTTTCAGAAGCAAGATATATTTTTTAATTTTTAAATTTTGTTTATTATAAGTCACCTTATAACCGTTTCCTTTTTTCCAGGACAACGGTTTGTATGATCATAACCAAATAGGGCAATTCATCTATTTATACAAAACTGGCTTAAGAGAAGCCAGTCTGATTAAAATTTGATCTCTACTGTTCTACGTAATCCGATTGCAGAGACGCACACCCTTATGTTAATGCTTGCACGGAGTGTTTTGGTACGTAATAAATCCAGTGGTGAACAATAGTCACATCACTGGTCACACAGAACTTGTCACTCTAGAGCGTTTCTGCCGAAAACAAAAGTTGATTATCTCTGTAACGTGCCTCCTACGGCACTATTTCTAATATCAGAGAAAGTGGACAATTACAATTTAAATAGCTCCGAGCCCCCAGTCAGTTACGCCGACGATCTATGTGTATAAAAACCAAAGGTGAAAGGCATAACAATTTAATGAAATATATCATATGTATTCAACAATTTCATCGACAAATTTCTCAACCACAATTTCTTTCGAACAAATACAAATAATGGCCTAGTTGTCAATTACTATCATCATTAGAAATTAAAGTCTTAAGTGAGCGTTTCCTTTCGGCGTTGATTATGTTACTCATCTTTCCGCCTCTTGTTTCTCTTTGGTACTTCCGATACCCTTGATCCTATCACACCCGAATCCCTCCTTCTGACACTTCTGGTACTGTCTTCCACGTGTTCCTTCCGGCACTGCGCCTAACCACAACTGCTTACATCACTATAGACCCACCACGTGCTCTCAACGCGTCTTTCATCTCTTGGATCATCGGGTGTCGTCTCTCACACCCAACCGAAAAGATACCTCTGGAATTAGAAGGGATATATACTCTAGTATCCTTGCTATAATCTCAGGAGAGTTAAACACACTTTCACGGACCTTTCATCAGAATAATGGCAAATAAATTATCAGGTCAACTCAAGAACACACATCTAAATATTATATACATGCTTGGTTCTAAAATAATTGTGCTACAGCAATAACAATATTATCTTAGCTATGCTTTTACTATCTGGCTGTGTAAATAAATTCGTGACTAAATAGTATATATGTTTGGGGTATGGAACGAGACAAGAAAATCCCAGTCATTGGGTTACATTATTTGTCTGTTCCTCTTGAGACAAAAAATGCAACCCCGCGACTGGAATTTCCTTGTCTTGGTACAAACACCGACAAAAATTATTTTAATCACTCATTTTTCCAATTAAATTAAAATAAACCTGCACCCATGCAATTAAGTTAGCAGATTTAAGGAGCAGTATTCATCCGGCTCTTTGTCTGTTTGATTAGGATTTTTAACGTAGGTTTAACAATTTTTCAGTCATATCGCTACGATGTCTGCAGTGTGGCAGTTTATAGTGATGACTAGCGCTGGGGCATCGTGCCGCAGACATGTAGCATGATGTCCCACCCAGTCACATTATCCTGACACCAGGCCGACCAGTCCTAACACTAACCTCTTAATGCTGAGCGCCAAGCGAGGCAGCTGTTAGTGCCATTTTTATGTCTTTGGTTTGACTCGGCCGTGGATCCAACCCACGACCTCCCGCTTCCGCGGCGGACGCAATAACCACTAGGCTACCGGAGCGGTCATCACACTAAGTCAGATGATGAAATAGGCCGTCACTTGGTCGAGTGAAAGACGACTGAAAGGGTTTTAATTTAAATTTTGTTTGAGCGATGACTGTTATTTAATGATATTAAATTGTTGTTTCTTTGAATTTCACATTTGTGTCTTCATTAATTTAACTGTCGGCACCGCTGACTGGGGGCTCAGAGCTTGCATCTCTATTTCACTACTTCAATTTCTGACAAAAACGAGCCAGTGTGGGTCTTCTGTAATAATTTTAATAATATTGGAAGCACCCCACCCAACTTAAATAAAGGGAAAGCACTGCAAGTCAAATGTGTAGTGACTGGGGAAATTTCTAAATCCTTGACTTTCTTGAAAATATATACTTTTTATCCTGGAAACAAGGCAAGCGCTACTACACTTGTGCAGTGATACGCTACGTGGAAATCTTCTTGTGGAATAAATAACACGTGGAATGATGAATGAACCACTCTGATTGGTAAATGGAGGGGTTTTCATTTGAAATTGCAACATTTGATTTGGATGTGGTGGATTGTGGCTGTTTGACAAACTTAGAGGAAGGTTTTTTTTCCGGTTTTGCAGTAGTACTTGTGAGAGTCTGGTTTTGTGTGGCCAGTGATGTATGTGTATGTGAGATCTATCAAATATTTGGATATGTGGGTGAGGTGGGTGGGTGGTTGTGTGTGTGTGTTTCAAAACGTTTGGTATGGTGTTATCAAAGAGGGAGAGATCGTCAGTTGCTTTATGAGAGAGTTTCTTGTTATTATATTATATGCTATTGTTGTTGCTGTTGTTAATTAATAACAACTCGAAGGGTTTCTTATTAAAAGTAGTTCCTAGCTAGTGGACACCATGACTGCAAAGTGAGGTCACCATGACTGCAAAGAGAGGTGTGAGATAACCTGACTGAGATAAGAAAACTAAGGTTAGCAAATAGATTTCTCTGTCGTATGAGTGAGAATATTTTATTATGCATATTGTCCGCATAACGGAAGAGAAAAAGGCAAGAAGTCACAAAAGCCGTTAAAAACGGAACTCATTTGATACATTTCTCAGGCCAATAGGATTACTAGATTTTTGGAAGCCGCATCAAGTACCACAAGTAGCACTCGCGATATTATGTGGAAAGAATTAAACTGACCTGGTAAAAAGCGAAACTTAATCAGAATAAATTTACCGAGCGATGCTCCTAACATGTCACTTACAAGCCACGCAACGAATTTGACCCCACCGACTACTGTAAGTACCCATTCTATGTATAAAGCTCATAGGATTTTTATGTAAAACTAAGGCCAAAAACTCTAGAAGATAGCAGGACAAATAGATGAATTAGTCTGCTTATTATCAAATGAAATTTATAAAGCAAGTTTAATGAATTTATATATTTTGCCAGTTTTGTTTGATACATTTTATGTGAAATGAACGTAAATGTAATTCTCCACTTATTACACAGCGATAAATACAGACATTTTTCAATGCTCACTTTTTAATTATTTTCTTAAAAGCAACACATATTAATCGTTATGTTAAAAGAAAAAAACATAAAATGAAAGATTATTTCAGTTTTTTTTGAACAACTTGCGCATTGTTATTTGAAAAAATGTAACATGGGCCCCGCGTAATAATATACCTGTACGCCACTTACCAGCTAATGAAGCGCTCAAAGTAAAGAATGATACATTTTTGAAGTGGATAGAAAATAAATTGTTGAAGAGGATAAAATGCTACGTAGTCAAACAAACAACGAAAGGCTGACAAAAGGAAAACAGTACGCAAAATATCCATAAAAAATTGAAGATACACTGATAAAGAGATGAGCGAGAAGTATTCCTTCTAAAGTGGTCGTTGTGATTGTCGTTATTCGATGTTGCCGTCGTGGTTGCGGGTAATTTAAAATATACAATGTGCGTCAGGATTATTCCGAGTGTATTGTAGCCCATATGTCTTAGGTAATACATATAAATAAGCATCTTTATTCAGTCTGAAGTTGATCGTGTTTCATTTTTTCCCAACTTAAGATAAAATACGCCGTCGAGAGTGGATAAAAGTGTATTGTTTACGTGTAAGAGACGTCCAGTTACAGTGTATCAGATATCAGTTTGACTCTCTCTCTCTCTCTCTCTCTCTCTCTCTCTCTCTCTCTCTCTCTCTCTCTCTCTCTCTCTCACACACACACACACACACACACACACACATAGAAAAATAGTAGCAACTTGCAATCAAGAGCCATCTATTTTTATATTTTGTATAAATCATATTTATTTATTATTTTCTCCATGCAATTAAGTGTTTTTGTGTATTCAGATTTTTATTTTTTTTTTAATTTAGATGAAAAATATCCTTTTCTGGAATTTTATACACGTATACATGTAAGCATTAGGATACAGATATAATGCCTAAATAACATCCGGTGGCCTAGTAGTTAGGGCGTCCGCCTCGTATGCGGGAGGTCGTGGGTACGAACTCTGGCCGAGTCATACCAAAGACGTAATAAAATGGTACTTAGTGTCAGGACTGGTCAGCCTGGTGTCAGTAGAATGTAACTGGGTGGGACTTGAAGCTACATGTCTTCGGCATGATGCCCCACTTCAAGAAATCACTATAAACTGTCACAATGCAGACATCTTAGCGATGTAACTGAAAAAAAACTGCCAAAGCTACATTAAAAATCAAAATCATTCCCAAACATTCTGTGATAAAATGACCTCATTCATTATGTTTTATCACAGTTACCTGGTATTTTCCCTCCTAACGCGGCGGAATGGCCCCATTCCACGCCTTAGTGTAACACACCATAACCCAATAAATCCAAGATACTTGTTCGAGTCGGGCTACATAATATTTCAGAGTTGTTGTTCGGTCTACAGCCAGCATGCGTGGTCAACCACTTATAATGTATACAAGTATACAATGTATATTCCCTGGTCCTAGAGTCCAATGTGGATTTCTTTTCTTTTCCTCGAGAGACTATGCAGCCTTGGATGGCATTATCTAAAATAACCTACGTTTGGTATAATATATATGCTCTTCATATTGATTTCCATATAATTATTTTGTACTGCATCCCGTTGTTAATTAATCTGAATCATATATCACATGCATTCAAGCGGTATGTCTGTCCCCTATCAAGGATTCAGTTAACAAAAGACAGTCTCATTTAACATTTTTATTTTGACGTTTTACCATTCAGAAAAAGCAAACTAAACGATCCTGTTTACTAGCTAATCAGAAACGGACATTTTGTGGGTAGTGTACTTTCAGGTACGGATCCGGATTCTTGTATAGTAACCTGACTGATTATCTATTGGATCAGAAATGTTTGCATCCATTGTTATGTTCCGGTCTTACGTTTGTACATCTACACCTTTATTATCATATAAAGTTATTATAATGAGATATAGTCTTTCATCTCTTATATAAAATTAAATCTATTTTTATTCTTGACCAAGACAGACGGATAACACGCCATATTCTATGAGAACAACAAATTTGTGTGAGGGCATATAAAACGCCCCAACAAATTAAACCTAAAGATAGAAAAAGGGCGGCCTGCAAATATGCTGAGGGTGAGAAAGAACATTAATACAGTACTGGCCAGGCATGACCTTTATAACGATAAAATAAAAGTTAATCATTATATTTATTTATATACAGTAAAACTATGTATAACAAGAGTCTAAAGAAGGGACTGACACTCAATTTCTGCAATTTGTTTTAAGAATACAATACAATAACGTTGTTTTTTTACTGATGAGTACTGAAACCATCTTTTCCATTATGGAGAAATCCAATATACCAAATTCGGTAACATAAATAATATGTGCCATATCTGAGTTAGAATTTTCCAAATATATTTTTAATCTGCTGGATCCATTCTGTGTAATAGCCATTGACCTTGATTTAATATCAATGATAGAAAATCATTCACTGTATAGCAGACAATATCAAGACAATACAATGTGTTACGTTTTACTAATAATTTCCTAATTTGAAAAGAAAATCAACCACCACCGAATTGCAGACATATAAAGTGCCATCAACCAGCGTATTCATCAGATATCTTCATAAACTGGATTTTAAGAAAACGAAGAATAAAACAAAAACTATTGCCCCCCCCCCACTCCAAAACCCCCAAACAGTTCCATTCACATTTATTTGTAGTACTGAGGTAAGCAAGACCGTACAGTTAAAATCCGAGTCAAGACCTTTGAAGTTACAATCATGCGCTAACTATCAACTTGTTCATATGTATGTAACTAAATACAAATTCTAGTCAACATTCACTTGTCCATATATATGTAATTAAATACAAATTCTAGTCAACATTCACTTGTCCCTATGTATATAACTAAATACAAATTCTAGTCAACATTCACTTGTCCATATATATGTAATGAAATGCAAATTCTAGTCAACATTCGCTTGTCCCTATGTATGTAATTAAATACAAATTCTAGTCAACATTCACTTGTCCATATATATGTAATTAAATACAAATTTTAGTCAACATTCGCTTGTCCCTATGTATGTAATTAAATACAAATTCTAGTCAACATTCACTTGTCCCTATGTATGTAATTAAATACAAATTCTAATCAACATTCACTTGTCCATATATATGTAATGAAATGCGTCTGTATTGGCTATGTTGCCCAACACGGGAGTGATAGTCCTTGCTGAACTTTAGTCTGTTGTGTGTTTGAGCTGCTTCTTCTTCTTCCTCCGAAAGCGCTTTTCATCAGATAGCAAGCGTAGCTTATCCTCGCCGGCCGGCTATTAACCCAGTGATCAGAGACTGTCTTAGGCTGTCTATATTACGCTCTTCCCAGGTGTTGATATCAATGTCAAGGGCTTTCATGTCGCACTTGCAGTCATCCCTGAAGCTGAGATGTGACCGTCCGATCGACCGTATAAATAAAGGCAAGTTCCGTCATCCATCCGTCTTACATGGCCCAGCCATCTGATGCGACGTTGGCGGAGGAGTGTGATCATGCTGCGAATCTTTGCATGTTTAAGAACTTCAGGGTTTGTTACTCGATCACTCCAAGTGATCTTAAGTATTCGTCGGAGACATCGCATGTGAAAGGCGCTCAGTCTTTTCCTTTGTGAGGCGTATAGTGTCCAGGTTTCACTGGCATACAAGAGAATGCTTAGCACGCAGGCACGATACACAGAGATCTTAGTGTTCAGGGGCCCCGAGTGGCCGAGTGGTCTAAATCACTCACCGTTACGGATCACTGCCATCTCACCTCTGTCTGCGTGGATTCGAGTCTCAGGCTCGGCTAATGTGGGTATGTGAGAAAGCTTGCCGGTAGCTTCTCGTGGGTCTGTGGCTCTTTCCTGGGGTTTTCCTGGGTTCTTCCTTAACCATTAATACTGGCCGCCATGTATAATCTTGTGCTGAAAAATGGCGTTAAACCCTACAACAACAGCAAGATCTTAATGTTCAGGGTTAGCATGCTGTTGTTCCAAACTCTCTGCGACAATCTGGAGAGAGTTGTTGATGCCAGTCCAATTCTCTTGTTGAGCTCAGCATCGAGAGCGATACTGAGAGTTGGTGACGGTAGAGCCGAGGTAAGTGAACTGACTGACTACCTCAAGTTCGAAGTTGTTGATGATGATGCTGGGGGGGGGGGTCCGCATTCTGAGCCATTACGTTTGTTTTCTTTAGGCTGATAGTCACCATAAACTCAGCGCATGCTTTAGCAAAGCGATCCATTAGACGATGTAACTCAGCTTCTGAGTGAGTGGCTATGACAGCATCATCTGTCAAGATCATGTCCCTGATGGTTGCTCTTTAAGTAGTACCAGGTTAAACAGTTTGCGTATGATCGCATGTACAGGTAGATCCCTTCTGTGGACGTTCCAAAGGCATGCTTGAGCAGGAGAGCGAAGAAAATGTTGAAGGGGAGGGAGATGGCTAGGAGGCAACCCTGTTTCCCTCCACTGCCGATGTTGAAGGATCCGACGATGAGCCATCGTACTGCACTGTGTCTTTCATATCATCGTGGAAGGACTGAATTATGCTTATCAGCTTTGATCCTATCTTCGCCAGGGTTGTGAAGTCCGTCTCTGCTGACCAGATCGAACGCCTTGGTAATGTCAATTAAAAAATAGGAAGATGGGTTTGTGTTGTTCATTACATTTTACCTGCAGTTGTCCGATGGAGAAGATCATGTCAGTTATGGACCTCTCTGCGCGGCACCCATACTGCAACTCTGGATACACTCTGTCAGCAAGCGTCTGTAGCCTGTTCAGGATGGCGCGTGCCAACATTTTGCCCACTATGCTGAGAAAAGATATGCCTCTTAGTTGTTGCAGTTACTTATGTCGCCTTTGTTCTTGTTGAGGGTTATGATGTTGGAGTCGCTCATGTCCTGAGACACTGCACCCTCATCCCAGCACTGGTAGATGAGGTCGTGCAGGTGTGAGCAGCACGCTGAAGCCGCACTTGAAGACTTCTGCTGAGATGCCATCCTTCCGTGGGGCTTTACCTAAGGGCACTTTCTCCAATGCCTTTTTTAGTTCTGCCTAAGTAGGTTTCTCGTCCAGTTCGGCCATGAGCGAGAGGCTTTCAATGGTGAGTAGGGCATTGTTGGTCACGTGGTTCACTATGGAGTACAGTTCACAGTGACCCGGAATCTGGTAGCCATGTCTCCTTAGTGCGAAATGTTGACCTGAAGTCTTGCAAGTTTGTCATTGATGACGGATGTATTTCGATCATCACTAATTGCCTGGAGAACATCTGAGAGTCCAGTCAACATGGTCCACATATTCTAAGTACCTAGAATGAGGATTGGATATTTCCTTCTTGGTTTTCATTTGTTATTTCTTGGTGCAATAGTTGCAGTCCGCTTTCTCGGGTACTCGCATACCTTAAGCCATACGCACACAGTAAAGCAAACGAATTTTTTGCGGGACGGTCCCTTATTGTCTGGTGGTTATCCAGCTTGATACGGGAAATAGCTGTCATGTGAGACAGGCTGGTCTCTCCCAACGACGGAGGCAACCCCTGGTGTCTGACTCTACACCAATCGAGCGATGACTTATAACCGGTAAACTGCTGAAACCTGTGTAATGTCGACGCTGTAGTGTCCTCTCCAGGGTGCAAGCCTGGGTAGGGTGATATGGATAATCAATTGCTGCCCATACAGCTGATTCCCCCTCTCCACGCTGTTGATGGATCCAAGGGAATAGGACAAGCCGATACATCATGGCACCAGCGGCATCGCAGGAGTTGCCGATATGGCACTGAAAACAATGCCAAGTCGACTTAGGAACTCCGTCTCCTGATGTTCTGTAAGGGTTTACTGCCTTAGTCTTTCCCATGAGAGGGTATAGTCGCAAGGTAGCGATGGATTTAAGTCAAACTTTACCTTTTTCAAGACGGGCGACCACCCAAGGTCTACGAGCCCCATCTGCCCGACGTCTCTGGTTTTGAGGCTCCTGAAACTCGCATATCACCCCTTCTCTAGTCCGTTTAAACAGGTTCCGCCGAGTTAAGCCACTCGTGAAGGCCTGGAGCTGGATTTGGTTGTCAGAGGATCTATCTGATGCAAGCCATTGATTGTTTTCCAAGGCAAGTGGGTGCGTATCTTCCACATCCACCCGGCGATAACAACCCTTGGAACCATATGAATGCAACTAAATTACTAAATAGTTGTCAGAGGCTCAATCAGATGCAATCCATTGGGAGTTTTCCAAGGGAAGTGTATGTGTATCTTTCACATCCACCCCGGCGCAACTAGTTACTGACTCTAGTCAACATTCAATTGTACATATGTATGATGCTAAATACAAATTCTAGTCAACATTCACTTGTATATATGTATGCAACTAATAATAAATTATAGTCAACATTCACTTGTATATATGTATGCAACTAATAACAAATTATAGTCAACATTCACTTCTATATATGTATGCAACTAATAACAAATTATAGTCAACATTCACTTGTACATGTGCAATCACAGTGCATGTAGCCTTAGTGAAGTACAAAAATGCAAGAAATAACTTTAGACTTGACTCAAGTGTAAAAAAAGCCTGGTTTCTAAAATTTCCATACAAAGTAGCCAGGGCCGGCGCTTCCGCTAGGCGAACTAGGCAATCGCCTAGGGCGCTGGGCAAAAGGTTTATTTCATGATGGGCGGGTGGGGGAGGGCGTGAGTGGAAGGGGGCGCCAAATATCTGATCTCGCCTAGGACACCAAAATGCCTTGCACCGGCGCTGAAAGTAGCATATACATTGGTGTCAAATTTTAACCATATTAGCTTATTAAATACTACAAAAAGTGTTTTAAGGAAACCCCCATGTTTATGCCGCCATGCATGCAAACGTTGTTGTCATGATACTATTTTTAAGATCGCTATTATGGCGCTATTTTACAGGAACAGAAAGATGATCGCCATTTCCATGTAGACCAAATTACCTATGCTGTAATACTGTTTTAATGAAAACCTAATATATATATATATATATATATATATATATATATATATATATATATATATATATATATATATATATATATATATATATATATATATATATATATATATATATGAGACAATACGTTCAGTAGAAGCAACAAAGTAAATTTTCTGGACATCAAGGCAGCTATTTTGGAGGTTTGACCAGCATCATTTTAAAATAGGAATAAGTATATACTACAAGAAGAAAAAACTCAAGAGTATCCTCTGTGTTTGCAATAAATTGTGTCTGAGTGGAGGCATTTTCATTCAATATCACTTTGACCTTGGTTTAAAGGTGTATGCAAATTTCATGGAAGTTTAAGAGAAGTAGCAACAATAGACAGGTCCAAGCAGACAGACAACCTACGAAAAATGGAAAACATGTCATTCCGTGAGAACTTCTGGTTTATGGTCAGTACAGCTACAAAACCCCACTTACCTAACCGGTAAATGGAGATCAAGGAGAGAAGCAGCGAGACCAACATCAACACAGTACTCTACTACTGAGTTAGTGGTGAAGAACCAATTTAAATTTGCCCATAGGGCGATAAATCAGCCCATCGCCCATGATGATATTTATTGGTGTTTATGGGACTGATATCGCCTATTCATTAAACCCGCAAAAGTGGATAGCCAATTTTTTCTGCATCCATCGGTGTACATTTTATACACTTACCCGTATTTCTTGCGGCTGTCGAGCTACCGTCGGCTGAAGGGTTTATTTGGTGACTTGTTCATCATATTTCCCGAGCAAATCCAATTTTTGGTGACATCTAAATCCATGTGGATGGAATAGCACAAACCTCTGTCCTGTAGCCACTTACCGGCTTATGTCTAAGGTGAATGCAAGGATGTTCCGTAAAGATCTGCATGCAGCAAAATTGCAAATTTTAATGAACAGGTGACACGAGACCTACGTATCATCCATCAGTATAAACGTAGATTGTGTGTGTGTGTGTGTGTGTGTGTGTGTGTGTGTGTGTGTGTGTGTGTCGTTTATCGGACTAATTTTATCCCTCATTCAAATAAACTCTGTTGAATTGCCTTGAAAATTAACGTAAACAGAATGTTAAGTGCAGAAACGTGACCATAACTGACACATTGGCCAGAATATGTAGCCATGAAATTCGTGTGCCCCACCATTAATTTTATTGGACCAAGACAGATCGTCCATCTGTTCGGTGAAGTTTAACTTTAAGTCCGTTTCTCAGTTAGTTTGGTATTTTTGTTCCATGATATGATTTCTAGTTTAACAACGGATTTGAAAACTTAATAACAAATCGATGTCAATATGCCATAAGACTCAATAATTTATTGTGCCATTTTAGAAACTAGATTTCATTTTTGGGGCTTTTTGAAGAGACCCCAAAAACAACATAATAATTCAGCCATTTTTACACATGGTATGCAAACTGCATGGAATGAAACAGAATATTCAATTTTAAATTATTAAAATATTATCGATACACAGTCATGTGGATACTGTATTTTAATAACAATAAGAAATATTTTTTCTTACAAAGAAAACACTAATTCTGTTTGTAATTATGATACAATAAATATTATTATATTTCCCTATATCATGATAACCATTCTAGTAGAGATAACCTCCTTTTAAAATGTCAGTCATGCCTTTTGCTCGACATATCGTTTGAAACATTTGTCCATAATGCATTTTATATCTCACCGACAGATTTGATCCCGGATAAAATCTGCATATGATAATATCTAAACTACTACCTATTATAACCATATTGTTTTATATTTGACTATCTTTGTAAAGGTTTTAGATATTTTTTGCAAAATCACGCTGCGCAATCCGGGGTCAAGTAAGACTGGATGCAATCGCAAAAAAAAATGTGTTCCTTCATTCCAATGAGAAAAGAATTTTCTCTGTTAATGCAAAGTCTCAAGATTGACTGGTGTTTTGCGGTTCAAGTATTCAAAGAGGATGCAAGAATGATGATATGTCCAATAGATCTGGATCAACCCAACTGAATTTGTATAGCTACACTGTTCCACGATGGATTTAGTTTACAACTGATTTTATCAGACGCTATTATTTTCTAGTACCTACATAATGCCACCCTAGTCGTTGTTTTGGCTCCGATAGTTATACAAGTATATCGATAACAAGATTAGTGGAAATAATAAACAATCATGTTCTTTTCTGTGACTGAAAGAATGGTAAAAGACAACCAAGACGTCATTTCTGGCGTGCCCCATACAAAACTGAAATCTAACATCAGACAGCTGAAGTCTTGCACCGAATCGACCACGTTTCCAAACGAAGGCTGATTAGACGAAAGACGAAGCAAGTTGTACAATTTTGGCAAGCGATGATGTTTTGTAAACATAATGGTTGTGGTTTGCGTTCTTCATCAAGCCAAACGCATCGATTGAACTAACTTCCAACCAGACAGCCCATGTTCAGTTTGGCGCGCTCTTTTACGCTATCGTCTGATGCGTAGTCGACTAGCGGGCAAATGTTACGTACTCTCTCTCTCTCTCTCTCTCTCTCTCTCTCTCTCTCTCTCTCTTAAATTTTAAATTATTCCTGACTGAGCTTAAGATTCGCTTTTCGCTTGATTACATTCCGAGAAAAAAGAGGGGTGCTGATATATTCTAATTTGTTTGGAATCATTTCCAATTATTTTGGAAAATATGATGAGCCGAACATAATATTTTGGTATGAGGCAACCCAGATGCGACCTGAAAGACATCATATTAGACAGGATAGCTTCTTGGTGTTAAGATTTTATTTATTTATTTATATTTTAGTTATGTATGAATGTTGCTGCCCCGTTGTTGAATTAGTGTTTGTGGGTCTGTTACATTTAGAGACAGAGAACAGCGGCACTCCTTATCCATTGGTGTGGCTATCTAAATATATTGTCGCGTTCTTTACGCATATTTGCGGTTATTTCTTCGCGTGCTGATATAAATTTAACCTGTGTTTGTCCTTGTTAGTAAACACAAATCCGTAGTAGTTGACACGGTGCTGTAAATTGGATACACTCTAAATTACGCTGATAAAATTCTTGATCTTATCACGTTATTATCAGCAATAGAGAACGATTAAATCTTCATTCGTCCAAATACCTTTCGTATGAATATCTATATCGCACCATCTATCAATTTACTCGATCATGTTTATTATAAACTATGTCGTTTCTATTTAGCCTAAAATTGCTGACTGCACATAAGGTTTTATGCCGTATAGATACACTTGCAAAAATAGTAAATTTATGCAATTCGCGCACTCACAGGCAAATTTCACTCGCTTAGACATATAAAGACCTCCCCCCCCCCCGCAATATACAACACACAAATGTCACTCTAACGCACATGTATACAGTGCCCTACATGAACAATGACGCACATTTCACCTTCACTCGCATACATACCCTACCCTCTATGTACAGTGACGCAAATAGATGATATTGCACACTCCACCCATTGTTCAAAAATGGCTAGCGATAATAACACGTGAATAGATTTAACATTTCATAATTGTTTCTCGTCATTCCATGCATCAATCTGACCTAATCTCTTACAAAAGTAGGCATGACCCAAACTATTTTTTGACATCAACTTTTCCAGTTTTTAAGTCATATTTATATAGCAACCAAACCCCATCCCGCACAACAACAAAAACCCCAAACAAAAAAAAACAAAACAAAACAAGCAAAACAAAACAACAATTCACCAAAAACCACAACAACAAACAAAAAAAAAAAAAAAACGACAATGAGCAAGTCATTTTTAAAATTCTAACTTCCCCTGGAGATGTTAATTTAAATTTTATCACAAATACCACGACGTGTAGCTACATAATATCTTTATCTTATCATAACAGTCTTGGCACGGTGTTAGAGGGCACTTCTAGGCACATGATGCACATATCACAACATTAAAACCAACATGGGTTAGTTTAAGATGAACGTTCTTGGCTAATACGAAAATTAAGCGCAGCGCCCCCTGTATCACCCTTCAGATTAAAAGGGGTAGTTTTCACGCTTCATTACTCTGATCAAGTTGTCGCAAGTTCTAAAATTACAAACGGTATCTTCAATGCGTTGTTTCGAATTGATTTCCATATCCGTTTTCCCATCATGAAAATTAGTAGGGGGAAAAAAAAAGGAATTTTACAATCGCTTTCACCGTTGATTTGTTTTGTAACAGAAGATTCTGACACAATTATCGGTTGTTTTGTCAGAGAAGTAAGGTATACATAAAGATATCCTTGCCTCGTTCTGGATAACGTAATGGGGATGTGTTAATTGGCTATTAATAAGATAAATCATAACGGAAAACACCTATCATGTCCCCAGTGTCGATATCGCCACAATCTCAATGTTGTGCCATTAATTAATGATAATCAATTTCGACGGATTATCAATGGGAGAAGAAAGAAATGAAAGAAACGAACACATTATCAAAGCAAATATATATCGACAACGGTGCCCAGGTTACATTATATCATATATAGAGTAATTAGTTACAATTCCAATAACGTTGACAAAATGCACAAAGGACAACCTAATTATTAATGACAATAATTATGGCGAAAGAATCTGCTTTAACTCAGCATAAATTATAAGTGATATTAAATTTATACATTTTTATTTAAATTTTTAAAAACTGGTGTTCAGTTTCCTTAGAATTTGCCATTGCTATAAAAAAAAGAAGAAAATGAGACAATAACTAAAGTCTGGTTTTATAAACTGTTTGTCAATTATTAGCTTTCCGCACATACGTTTCAAAATTTTAAGCAACCATTTTGCTCTCTGACAAGTACTTGTTAACATTTAGCTTAGGGTTAATATATATCCCAAGAAGTTTCACACACTGCTGACCAGGTATTTCATCGTATTTATCACGACGTGAGACGAGCTTCCATTTTTTTTATCCTAGATTAATAGCTAAGAAAATGGGTATTGCCTTAGTCAACGAGTACACTGCTTTCATTTTGCAAAACATATTTAAGAATATGTGGGTATGTATGAGACATGGTGCGATCATCACGATATTCAGATTAAAGTTATCATCTGGATAGTAGTGCGATGATTATGATAATTAGATGGTGCGATCATTGGGATAATCTGATGGTGCGATCATTAGGATAATCAGAAGGTGCGATCATTAGGATAATCTGATGGTGCGATCATCACGATAATTAGATGGAGCGATCATATGGATGATTAGATTGTTCAGTCATCATGCTAATTAGATGTCTTGTTTGTTTAGCTAAAGAAAAGATTAATTTGTACAGTATTTACTATTGCGGTGCTCTTTTGAGGATTTTGTCGAAGTTACGAAGAAAAGATTTAAATTTAACGTGCTGCTTTCAGTTAAAATAGATAAGTAGTTTGCGAAAACTGAGTTCTAATCTAAGCTTAAGATGTTATCTTTTCAGTGAGAATCTCCGTTTTGGTTGCTATCCAATGAAGTCATTGTTGATGGTGCTTCTCCTGTCCTCGATTTAGAAATTACAGTTTAATTGCTAACTGGTCTATTGTTGCCCTTATCAAAGAGCTTTTTATATAGTATGGCCTACTGGTAGCTCTCTGAGACGGTTGGGAAATTATTGTCAAATACAACTTTTGACGGGTATACACATTTCTGAAAATGATAGCATTATTCTGGCCAGCATAATTCGATATGTTTTAGCGATTTGTTGTCAACGCCTGAAATTTTCTAAGCATCAAGACCTTTCGGGATTTTGAAAACTTGTTCACTTCCCAGTAAAGCTTTTAGTTCGTGAGTGCGGTATTTTTCTGGTAGCTGATTATCAATACTAGGTTTTATATTAGGGCGTAAAGTGGACGAAACTTAATAATTTGACCCAATGTTTTTGCGATATTAAAGTGTTACACGTTAAAAATATCACAAGCTTAGGTTAGTTAGATATTTAAGAGTCACGTTCTATAAAAAAAAATGTTAGGCATTCAATTTAATGGTTGGTTATTCAAGAGATCTTTTGACTTGACTTCACTGTACTATGAAAAGATATCGATTCTGTTAGAGTGTTTTCGAAATTTGTAAACAAATATTGTGTTTTCTGTATATTTTCCAGATGACCAGGGTTGTATACTTTTAGTATTGATATAAGCTTCTTATATATGGCCTTTCTAAGTTCACTGTTTAATTACGGATATGGATATTTGCTAGGGTTCTTCTGCTTTCTCTGAGTAGCAGTATATGTTTGAAATCCAAAGGATTTCTCAGTACCATCAGAAATCTTACCAAAGTGGAAATGGTAATTATACACGTACCTGAGTAATTAATTGTTCCTCATTCAGATTGTTTCCTTTGTTTAAGACACGATATTTCTTTTAAAGCTTTGACCGTCTAATAACAATACTAATACGGATACTAATGTCAGAGTAGAAATTAATGCTATCACCAATGCAACGTGGATTGTTTGTACAAATTATATCATACATGCCAGCACAAAAAAAGGGGATAAGTCGGGCTAAAACAGAGCAGGTAGTGTTCGTTACGGCATTACTGATTTACTAGCATCAAATTTGACCGAAGGGTCTGACATTTTCATTTTCTAATAGTATCATAGCACCAATCAAAGAAACAAGCACACATCGGATAAATTTGCGGTACATTTTGAATCCATGTTAGTTTCGAAAATACCGTTTGTCAAACACGGAAATTTGTACATAAATTAAAGACTACAAACACGTATAATAATGCGAGGTATTTGTAACTGATGCGGAATAAACGCTTTTGATGCGGAATAAACGTTGTTGGTGCGGGATTACATGACTCTCTCTCTCTCTCTCTCTCTCTCTCTCTCTCTCTCTCTCTCTCTCTCTCTCTCTCCGAGGTATGTTCCAATACTACTAAATGAATAAAATTATTTATAATAAGTCCCCTGCTCTTCTTTGGACAACCTGTGTACTCGATGTTTCTTTCTTCTATTAAATGAAACTCAACTGCATTTTTTTTTCATGCACTCCACCAGACCGTTAACATGGAACTGTTCTAGACAAACATAACGCATACATTTATTATTTGTGCTAATTTATGTTCATCATATTGGACTTTTGTCATACTTTTCACTAGCAAATAATTCTCAACCATACCTTTAACCCGATCTTTGATCACAGTTCAGAGGCAACAATATATTCTTGTAGAACGCGAGACCATGCAAATTAAAATGTTCACGACAAATGGAACATGTGAGAGAGAGAGAGAGAGAGAGAGAGAGAGAGAGAGAGAGAGAGAGAGAGAGAGAGAGAGAGAGAGAGAGAGTTGCATTTTTAACTTAGCTAACAATTTTTCAGTCAAATCACTATGATGTCTCCATTGTGGCACTGGATCATCATATCGCAGACATGTAGCACCCAGTCAACATTATCCTGACACCAGGCCAACCAGTCCTAACTCTAACCTCTTAATGCTGTGCGCCAAGCGAGGCAGCTGTTAGTAAAAATTTTATGTCTTTAAAATTGTTATGAGACCATGCTGCTAAAATAAGTAACAGAAAAAAGTGAAGACAATAAGCATTGTAACATTTAACAAATAATTTATTCCCTAAAATACAACATGGAAAAAAGGGGGAAAAACGATTTTACGGTCTTGCGAATCAAATCCAAAAATGAATCCAAGAATTAAAACACAAGCCCTATCAGTGAAACATTCTAAGTAAATCACAGTTCAAATCTCGAAGAAATTCAAGCTGGAATGCGATGACGTCTGTAATAACCTACAAAGTACAGGTGTGTCAAAAGTCTTTTGTTAAACCACATAAATTCAGTATAAATTCCAAACAATGTCTTTGTCCAAATATTTTGTTAAAGCACTTTTTTATTTTCAGGTAAAATGATCACTTGAATTCAATAATTTGCGAAAGATAAAACAGTTCAGCCCAAACTGGTTACAACATAATACAAATTAACGTTTCAAGCGTTTGACGCCCATCTGATAATCCTTTATCAAAACATCAGTTATAAGAACAACTAAGACGCAAAAAGGATGCCCGGATGAGGGTCAATGTTCATTCTTCTGGAAAAATAGTCTTTTACCAATTGGCACATGATAAATATCACGCTGGTCCAGGCATGACCTTGACTCGACTTAATGATTTTTACTCTGAGAAATATACATTTAAAAAAAATAAAATAAAAAGTGAATCAGGTCAAACATAACCGAACTCAGTGCTGGACAAGGTCAAGTCAATTAAACAATGTTACATTACAATAGCATGTAATTTAATAAAATATATTAAAACTAACAAACAAACAATTTATATTTAATATACATAACATTATGACTCAGCCGGGGTTAAGAACCCGCGACCTCCCGCATCCGAGGCGGGCGCTCTAAGCATTAGGCCAGGGTAGCAGGCTCAAACGGAACAAATAATTGTTTCATCTTATTAGTCATAACTGATAATAAACTTGAAAAGCAAAGCAAAAACTATAATTCTGAACATCGTCGGAAACATGTCATACAAAATTCATAGAAAGAAGTATTATTTACTAAGAGAACGAACAACATTAATTATTCAGTATATAAGTAATTGGTGCCAAGTTTAAATAGCAGACTGATTGATATGCACTGAGTACGATTTTGGCATTTCTGTTAACGTAAAAAGGAAGTGATGCGATGACTTGTTGTCAGATTAATTATGGAATCTAACATATAACTGCGACAACTATGCCAATCTCTAGAAGCCATAAAAGCTCAGAGATTAATTAATGACTTGCATCGCATTTCTGATGGTCCCCGGTATTAAAACCGATATTGCTTTATATGTGGCATAACAATGGTTTGACCATAGTTAGTATTATACAGTACTTCGCTAAATTGTTCCCTTGATCACGTTGGAAAATAATGTCACAGACCGTTTGACCAAGGTGTAAGTCTTTTGTTCATGTATGTATGGAATTTTGATGAGCAAAGTTGATGAGAAAAAATGACAGACGTTTCAAGCATTAAATCAGTATATTTTACGTTGCTTTCTTTTCTGAAAATGAGCTAACAAAATCAGACCTTTCTGTGAAAATCTAAAATGCATAACTCAGCATGTGGTGGCAGTGATATTTTGAGAGAAGTGACAGCTCTTACTCCAGGGTAGTTTTGATTATGTAAGGAACATCGTCAACTGCATGGTAGGTAATTTTATTGGACAAAAATGGTTGGTAATTTCACAATCGCACGATTTTCAATACGTCCTTGATCTTAAAGTACCATTACGATTACTTTTCAAGGTTCAATGGTAACGTTAGTTGATCGTATCAAAGTCAATGTAAAATACATTATGATTATATAAAAGTGAATTTATCCAAACAAAATACATTTTCTACTTACCATTTAAAAAAAGAAGCGCAGTGTGAACATTTAAATGAGGTCCCCCTGTTTAGCCATGTGACTAAAAAGAAAAGAAAATCTCGTATCAAACTATCTAGTAAATATTGAATCCATATCTTAGGAAGAAACAACACACTTATAACTTTGTCTAGACATTCTAATTGCACCTCTCTGGTTGTACAGAGAAGCCAGAAAAAGGAATGTTTGAGGAAAATTTATGTTCATTACATCAGCAACCACTTGCATATCTGAATAATCATCTGATGACTTAAAACGGAGCTTGAACGTCATCCAAACTTTCCGTCATTAGAAAAAGATGATTAAAGACAACGAAATAATATTCTAAGTCCGCAAACTGTTAAGCCTAAAAGTCGTTACTCGTGTATAGCGCGAACACTAAAGTAAACTGATTTACAATCTCATAATGTACCAGTAAACCAGGTTCAATTGTGTTCTATTTGCATTCCACAGAACCAAAATAATCCATCCCACAATGAACAGCAGATCTGTGTAAACAATGTTTGGTACACTTATACTGTAAGTGACTAGCATAGATCCAGATTTGCTATCCCATAATGCGCTAGAAAAACAGTTTCGAGAATGTTTGCTCTACTTGTATTGCAGACGAAAAGCACATACCAACAGTTGCCCTCCCACAACGTCCAAACAGACCAAGTTCCACTGTGTTTGTTCTTCTTGTATTACAAAAGAACAATATAGACGCAGATTTGACCCTCCCCCCTACAATGCATATGCACAAAATGCTCCACGGTGTTTGTTCAACTTGTAATCCAAATTAAGAATTAAAAACCAGATTTGTACCCCCAGAGTGCACCAGATGATAAGTGTCTACAGAGTTTTAGTTGTATCTAAGGCCAAATAATTGTTTTACGTGTATTACAAGTGAACATCATATACCCTGATATGCCACCGCATAATGCATGTGCAAATCAGTGTCTGTTGTATTGTTTGCTTGAAATTATTGGAAGACTGAACATAGTAGATCACGATCTATCAGCGCACTTTGCGACGGCTGATCAATGTCAATGCTTGGCACTGTTGACGTTCAAACTGCTCCCCGGTGATGCAGGTAAATGACGTCACTGCCAGCACAGACAGTCTGACCCGGGGTCAGCATCATGCTTAGTTCTCATCGCAGTCATCTTTGTGCTGAAGTTTGGCAAAAAAGATGAAAAATTAACCCCAAAAAATAGTGGCGTTTCGAGAGAAGTGTGATGGAACGCTGAACTGCAGTTAGTTTCTCACGTCTTATATACGAGCACAAACGATGTTTGTATGGCTTCTCTGCTCCCTCTGATATTCATATGCGTGTTAGAAACGAGGATAATCAACGTAAATACGTAACGTAAACGTTATTTAAGACGATTACTACTACTGGTTTCTTTGGTACTACTATAATTTGCAGAATTGCCATTTATTTGAAGTAGTAGCAGTAGAAGTAATAAAAGCAAGTAGTAGTTGTAGAAGTAGTAGTAGTAGCAGCAACATCAGCAGTAGTGGTAATAATCATAGTAGTATTAATAGTGGTTGCGGTGGTGTGAGTAGTGAAGGTAGTGGTGGTGGTAGTAGTAGAGTTAGTAGTACTGGTAGTGTTGGTAGTGGTAGAAATAGTATTAGCGGTGGTCACTGCTGGATTATGCAGTAGTAGCAGTGGATGTGGTGACAGCATCAGTAGTAGCATTAGTGATGGGTGGTGGTGGTAGTAATATTAGCAGAAGTAGTAGGATTTGTGTGCGGTGATTGTAAATGTAGCGGAGGAGTGTGGCGAGTGGTCATTCACATGTCTCACCTCACCTCCATGCAGGGGGCCCCGAGTGACCGAGTGGTCTACAAGTCACTGCTACGGATCACTGAAATCTTATATCTGTCTGCGTGGGTTCAAATCTCGGGTTCGGCCAATGTGGGTATGGGAGAAAGCTTGCCGGTAGCTTCTCTTGGGTCGGTGGTTCTTTCCTGGGGTTTTCCCTGGTTTTTCCTTCCCCATTTATACTGGCCGCCATGTATAGCTTATCGTGTGCTGACAAATGCCGTTAACCCCTATAACAACAACAACAACAAACTCCATGCACGTAAATTAGAGTCTCGACTCGACCATCGTTAGTATGGGAGAAAGCTTACCAGTAGCTTTCCCTGGGTCGTTCGTTCTTCTAGAAATATTCGTGGGTTCTTCCTCCAGGAAATATTCTGGTCACCATGTATAGCCAATCACGTGACCGTTAGAGCGTCAGCTTCGGATGTGGGTGTTAGTGGGTTTAAACCTTGGCCGAGTCATACCATAACCATAAACTGCCACACTGCAGACATCGTAGCGAAGTGACTGAACAATTGTTAAATGTACGTTAAAAATCCAAATCACAGACACACACACACACACACACACACACACACACACACATACATCCTATCATGTAATGTAACCTGAATTTGAACCCACAAAAATGTAGCAGCATCGGCGGCGGTTGTGGTAGTAGTAGTAATGAAATATTTCAGTAAGATGTACTTAATATTTGGCTGTAGATATAGCTGTCTGCTCGGGCAAGAAATGTGTTTGTTGAGATCTGATATTTGATTCGATCATTAAATTGCATCATTATGCCTATCGTGTCTGCAAAGACTTTATTGATTTTGGGGTCATAAAGCCCTAGGAATAATAATATTTATTACCATCCACTTCAAAACAAACCGATAGTCTCGTAAACTATCAGAACCTATCAGAAACACGTCCAATATCCAGGTTATTATTACATGGTAATTGCTAAGAGAGCTCTTGGCGACCTGAACTCGTTAATGTGCCTATTAGAACGTATTAATTGTTGGAAGAATTAACAGATCAGCGAGCGCACTTTTGCGACGGCCGATCAAATAAACCGTTAGGGTTTAAAGTAAAAACCTACCCAAGCTGAAACGTATCCAAGTAAAAACGTACACAGACCGAAGAGTATCCTAGTGGAAACGAAACAAAGAACGCCGAAAAGTACTCAAGCCAAAAAGTATTCAGAAGTCAAAACGTAACTATACCAAAATGTAACTCATCTCTGCGATTATAATGTCTTTTTGTATTTCACCAAACAACTGTTAAAGAAATATATCATCACAGGCATAAAGTAAACCATGGTAAACTGGTCAAATTAGGCGTTGACCTGTTGATCTATCGGGCTAATAATCTTTGTTAAATACTAGCGATGTTAAAGAGTAATATAATACATCTAGCTGAATTAGCTGATTTCGGCAAACTTTTAAAGTAACCAGATCGTCTGAACTGGAATAATATTATCCATCCAAATCCAAATTAACTTACGACAACTTTTCTACATTACAATATTATAAAATGAAATAAAGCAAATTAAAATACTAACTAATAAACAATGCAAATTACACACACACACACACACACACACACACACACACATATATATATATATATATATATATATATATATATATATATATATATATATATATATATATATATATATATATATAATAGTTCCCCTTATAAGGGAAAAGAAAGAGTTACCTAATAAAGGTTTCTTTTTATTCTTATGACACAAATTACACATGAAGCAATGTAGTATTACTATGCACGTGAAAGTGCTATTAAATTATATTTTCCCTTAATGTACCTAATGTCAGTATAGTATTACTATGCACGTGAAAGTGCTATTAAATTATATTTTCCCTTAATGTACCTAATGTCAGTATAGTATTACTATGCACGTGAAAGTGCTATTAAATTATATTTTCCCTTAAGAGTCTTGATAAATAAATGTCATAATAGTTCCCGGTTCGAACCTTGACGATGTAATCCAATATGGACGACGATGTCACGTGATTTAATTAGTTCTTGTTTTTATAATAATCCAAATAAAAATCTATGAGCACATATTCTTTTCCAGATAAATAAAATAATTCCTCTTGCTCCAACGAATTGACACAATTTCCAGTAATTAAAAATAACTCAAAAAGAAGACACAACTTAATATTATAAAAGCCCAACATCTACTAAATAGCTCTCTCCTAAAACATGGTTTATATCTATGTTTTTTACGTAAACAAGGGGTCACGTTATTTTCTAGAAGGTCACAGAAGGAACGTACGATCATAAAAACACGTACGCATGGAATGACCTAGATGAAAAAATCAGCCACCTCTCAACTCCCAGAACTAAAAATAAAATGTCCTTGGAAAACAACCAATCATTTTAAAGGCTTATTTACCCTTAGAAGCAAGGCCAGAAAATGAGGCCATACTTGTTGTTTACAAATAGAGTCTAGGTCAGCCTGAATTTTCCAGAATAGATATCTCCCAATTAATGAATTTTAAATCCAAAATGACATATTTGGATCTGACATTTAAAAATAAATAATTTAAATCAATTATAAGTAACACTATGCACGTGAAAGTGCTATTAAATTATATTTTCCCTTAATGTACCTAATGTCAATATAGTATTTCTGCAACATAAAAATGAAGCTTAAAAATCTCTGATTGTTTTTTCTTTTCTTAATTAAAACTGTCCGCAAGATGATTCAACCTATGATAGAGTTTGGAGTTATAGAACCAAGTGAGTCGGCATATAGTTCTCCTGTTGTGTTGGTACAGAAGAAAGACGGTAATTACATATTTTGCGTCGATTACAGGAAGTTAAACAGGATCACGGAATTCCAGGTAGAACTTTTACCTGACCCTGAGTCCATTTTTACCGGAGTGACCAATGGGAAATATTTGTCAAAATTCGATTTGTCCAAAGGATACTGGCAAATTACAGATCGAAGTGAAGACAGAGCAAGATTTGCCTTCGCAACTCCATATGGGACCTACCAGTGGATAGTCATGCCATTCGGGGTCTAGAATGCGCCGAGCGTCTTCACCCGTATGATGCGAAAACCATTAAGGGGGACGGGAGTTTCGAACTTCATGGACGATTTACTCTTAGCGACAGCTACATGGGACGAACATATCATTTTGCTGAAAAACGTTTTAGAGCGACTTCGACAAACTGGACTAACCGCACGACCATCTAAGTGCCATATAGAGTTTAGGAAATTAACCTACCTAGGTCATACCCTTAGCGAAGACACGTTGACACCAGATAGTTCAAAGGTCGACCAACTTAGGGACGCAGTACGACCTACAACTAAGACGGAAGTTAGATCTTTCTTGGGATTGGCAGGGTATTATCGACGATATGTTGCTAACTTGAGCGCTATTGCGAGCCCATTGACTGACTTGACTCTGGATAAAGCCGCGACGAATGTAGTATGGACAGACGCATATGAACGAGCATTTCAGACGTTAAAGGACAAACTGACGTCAGACGCAATAGTTAAATTGTCTGATGTGACACGTGATTTTATCTTTCGAACGGACGCTTGTGATAGAGCATTAGGGGCAGTGTTATTGCAAGAGCATGACAAAAGCTTATTCCCAGTTGCATAAAGTAGCAGGAAATTGTCAACTGCAGAACGTAATTATTCGGTCTCTGAGAAAAAAATGCTTGGCTATTATCTTTGGGATATCTAAATTCCAACGTTACCTGTATGGCCGAAAATTTATTTTGGAAACAGACCACCAACCACTCGCCTATTTGGCTGAAGCTAAGTTGACAAATGGACGATTAATGAGATTGTCATTATTTCTGCAATAATATCAAGTTCAGGTACGCTATATTAAAGGCAGCGAGAATGTAGGAGCTGACTGTTTAAGTAGACTAGGGACATCTGAGGTGAAGGGGTCACCTGAGGACGTGTAACTGAACCAGATCAGATCTCCAAACATTAGAGAGTAAAATGCCGATTTTACTCTTTAAGGAGGGGCTATATGAAGGGGCAAACGTCTGGCGATCTATCAAGAATACATTAGTTGCGACCAGAGAACCATTAGGATTAATGGAGACACGCACGTGTCATACCGCATCTTGCCGAGTACGGTGATGTTTCTTTATAGTGGCACTGTTGATACTAATTAGAATCTTTGTTTATTCAGCAGCCAGACTGGCTGCTAGAGACACGATAAAGTTAAATTTTCATTGGAAGTTGTCAAAGTTGAGAAACCGCAGAAATTATGTTACTTAAAACGACCAGGTCATGCTGACCCGACGTTAGCGACTCTAAAGAAAGGGCGGCAAAAGACATTTTGATTCTGATTGGTCACGTTAAAAAAGGGGTGTGTTTTCACACAAAATTTCATAGGATTTTATATCGCCTTATCGAAATTAAAGGCAGTCTAAAACTTTTCCTGCACGAGGACAGAGGGTAAAATAATCATTGAGAGACTCCGAGTGAAACTTTAAAGAAATTCATTCGTAAAAAAGTGTGGTCCAGGCAAGCCGCTAAAACTGTTTGGGTGATGAAAACCACAAAGGTATAGTGACATAATTCCATGTAATTTGTTGATGCGATTTATATCATGTTTGCTTTAATTTGTAGGTCTTGCATGATTGTATCTAATACCTTTGTATCATGACGTGTTTTTGAATTATAGCGATGTTGAGTTATGCATAGGAAGTCTTACATTAATTATGAGATAAGTTGATGTATTGTTTAATTTGTCATCTTGTTTGCATAATAATTAGGTACTAAGAATTTAATGCCTTACATTAGGTAATATGATATACAATAATACAAGTGAATTCAACGAATTTAGATTTCACGTATGATTAAGAGTCAGTGTGTATTGACTGGAAGGCTGGAATGTATTCAGTTTATTTGCTGTGCAAATTAAGGCTGGGCCAGAATCCGAAGCCTCGAGTATGGTGAGTAATGTGTAAGGTCAAGGCGTTACGAATTAGCAATTCGACTAACTACGGTCATTTTAGGACGTGTAGTCGATTAATAGCGTTATCATCTGTTTACCACTGATAGAAATATCTGATCTTCGAAAGTTCTCACCTGTATCAATTATAATGAGAGATTTAGGGTGTTGTTTAATTTCTTCTAAAAGGGAGAAAATAGCTTTTTGGACGTATTGATGTTACGTAAACTGAGACCTATACTAAGGAAAGGAAACTAGAGGGAAGGGCATTGAAACGCATAATCCAGTGGTGAAAACCTGCATCGTGCTGAAATTCTATGTGTTCAGAGTGTATCTTGAGACAAATGGTAGAAAGTGTCACAGAGCCAAATTTCTGAACAGCAACAGCGGAAAACGGAAAAACTGAGGACTATCAGGTTTTGAACTCGTACAAGGCGTTGACTTCGATTGTGTCAATCGAACATATGATGATCTAAAGCTATAAGTAACAGATCGGCTAATTTATTTAAATCTATTTTGAGTTTTCATGTAATTCGGTGAAAGTTTTATTTCTAAAGCAGAGTGTATTCCTAATTAATGGAATTTTTCCCAATTGTATATGTAATTGATTAAATTTTATGTTTATCTTTAAGGGGGCTCGTATTTTCGAACCGGGGTAATTATATAGAGGGCGGTCATCTCTTAGATAACGAGTACCAAAAAAGTGGGTGGGTGGGTTATAGTATTTATTATTATTATATTTATACAACCCCGTGACAAGTGAGGCATTAATATATAATAACTAATAAATAAATCCATCATTCTCATCACCACCAGACCCGCCTCATAACAATATGGTACCAGAAACGAGGGCCTAAGTAGGTCCATTATATCGCGGTTTAGTACAATATACCGTAAGCCAAGGCCGAAATAAATCCTATGAACAGTTTACATTTACCTCTAATGAAGTTCTGTATTTATAATGGTTCATATTTGCATCCATGTAAGACCTCATGAATAAACGGTTATTGTGTCAAAATGACACTTGGACGTGTCTATGCACCTATTTCAATTGAATTTACTAGGTAACTTTATATTAAAATAGCATAGGATAGTTCGATAACCAGCAATATCACTTTATAAATGAGGTGATATGGACTGTGAGGCTTGGACCTTATGGACACACGACATGCTTCATTTATAAACAGATTCTCGTAAAATGTGTTACGTAGCTTTCAAATCAAGAAAATCTCTGGAGTGTTCGATAGCAAGTGGAATTCCGCGATAACACTGTGTTAATCTGGCCAGGAGCAGGTCTGGGATGGGGTTGGGGCTGAACCTAAGTGCCCCCATTAAAAACTAGCACGAAAGACAACATGAATATTCTATAGAGTAAGTATTCCATACAGTTTGTTGATTAAACTTATGCACTGGAAACGCGTACAATGTATGAGCTTTCAAAGGATTCGTCCCCTGGGTCCCGCTACAAGGGTTTCCATTACAAAGATCACCTATTTAAGTATTTACACCCCTAGCAATCCTTCCCCTACGCAAATCTTGGATCCGCCTCTGCTGGATCATGTAGATACTCTAGCTCCTTTATATATGAACAGTTTTGATAGCAATCTTCTGAAGCTTTAAAAATCTTCAAAAAACCAGCACAATACATGCATATTTACAAAGTGATATATTAATTTAGCTCACCTGATTAAAGGTAAATTGGCCAGCTTTTGTCGCGTTTGGCTATAATGTCAACAACAAACAGGTGCGCATTCTCAAATATACTTGGGTTTTATATTACTTAAGCATGTTTCCATTGTTCAACATTTTTCTTTACAGAACAGAAATATCAATGCGAATATATATATATATATATATATATATATATATATATATATATATATATATATATATATATATATATATATATATATATATATATATATAAAGTCACCTAGTAATTGGGTTTACGTGAGGACATTTTTCGAGGCCGATTACTGTGTCCGCGAAAAGGCATGAACGAAACAAAATTTGGATTGCAACAATGAGCATCCTATTTAGGGAGCATTACTTTGTAGACCAAGGTAAACGTAAAGAGATAGGACGAAGAGGAAACCTTCCTCAAATATGTGGCATGTTTGCTCATAAAAATTTAGAATTTTTGTTGATAGCTTGGGAAAACAGATTAACGCATAATCGGAGAAGAAACATCTCGTAGGATATTTCCAATTAGATAGGGCAAAAGTCTTTCACTTCCATTGTGACCTTTGAAATTTTGTTTTCAAATAGACTCTCTCTCTCTCTCTCTCTCTCTCTCTCTCTCTCTCTCTCTCTCTCTCTCTCTCTCTCTCTCTCTCTCTCTCTCTTAATTAAAAAGTAGATGTTGAACTAAGCTATTCTGTCTGACTAAAATAGTGTACGTGTTTTCAAACTATTACAAATAAAAGGATAAATTCTCATATCTATGAGCACGTGTTTTTTGTGCTTAACAAAATCAATTAACATGTTTATTTATATAAGACCTTGAAAGAGAGTCTATCTTATCTGTCCATTTAAATTCAATTACGCCAATCAAAAACGAAAGCAAAACACGCTCTCAATGCACAGGGGCGATATGCAACCACTTCTAACTCTGTGAGAGGTATACAATTTGCCTTGCTAACTGAGTGCATTTCCCACGAAATTGATAAAACGCCCCAAATTTAAGATACTCTAATACTGTTAACCCACATCTTTTCAAGTCTGTTACATTTCGCAGCGTTTTTATTTCTCGGTTCTCCCAGTGCTCGTTTATCTCATTTCTTACATATGTGTAACCGCGGTTGTTTAATTTCGAGGACGCAATACTTCCATGCAATCGGCAAATATTAAGCGAAGGCAAGATTAACACAAAACTATCATGAGAATCCCCCAGTGTGGAAACCTTTGCCACTGACTTTTTTCAACTACTCTGCGTGCCACCGTTGTTTTTCCCCGTTAAATCTCCAGTATAACCGTTTATAGAAACAATGGCGCGACATCACACAATTCATATATGTACTCTATCCAAGGGTAACGACCGTTATCAGAAAATATTGGGGGAGGGGGTGGTAG
Source organism: Unio pictorum (assembly GCA_030141615.1). NCBI lineage: Eukaryota > Metazoa > Mollusca > Bivalvia > Unionida > Unionidae > Unio > Unio pictorum. Next base: position 16,332,935 of record JARLTB010000122.1, read on the forward strand.
CGTCACGTTGCTGGACACCACTAGGGAGTACCGACCAATATTAGAAATGATGGCGTAACGTCACTCACTGTTGTGCAGGGCACTATTTATGGGTATCAGCCGTTATCAGAAAAAAACATGGTACAACATCATTCACTGCCCATCATGACCCCGTCTAATAACAAATGTACGAAACTAGTAAACGTAAGAAAATAAATGTCACGTTATTACATAAGTGCATTTAAGAAACGAATCCGTAACAAAATATTGTACGTAAGTTCCTCTCTTATTTGGGGTAAATTATAACTAGGCAAAATATTGCATAGCCCCTAGAAATCAGATTCTTCAATCCTGATGATATCAACAAGTAGACTACGCCACCAACATATTCGGGGAAAAAGAAATGCCGGGCCATTACTTTCTTCTGAAAAAAGAAGGTAGTGTGCACACACGAGTATGTGTGTGTGTGTGTGTGTGTGTGTGTGTGTGTGTGTGTGTGTGTGAGAGAGAGAGAGAGAGAGAGAGAGAGATAGAGAGAGAGAGAGAGAGAGAGAGAGAGAGAGAGAGAGAGAGAGAGAGAGCACATTGCCAAGTCGATGAATCAAAATAAGTGAACATACTTTTTAAAGAAAGCGGTTAAGCACGGGCTATATTATTTATTTCTGTTTCACACGGTCATCGATTAACTTCGCTGTTTTTATCAACAATCACTTCCTTCGAAAACATGAAAATGTCGGGGTTTTCTGAGGCTATCGCGTTTCCAACAAACAAACCAGAAAGGTCTAACATTATACGAAGGAAGTTCTGCTATGATAGCTGTAAAATCCCGTACATCATCTATAACATTCTGAAATATTTAATAGACATTGCGACAGCTAAGTAATAAATCTGGAATATACTTTGAATTTTAAGTCAGTTCCAACCTTTTTTATATTCAATGTGCACTGTTAGTGAGTTCGACTTTGTATTAATTTTTGTTGTTGAAATTTCATGATATTTTGTGGTAATGTAAAACTGTACAGCTGAACCCTTGTCGAAAATCAGAGATAGTGGTGTAGTAAACATGATTGTTGACCTTCTTCTGACTGAAGGATAAATATTAGGATTATTATCTTAAACCAAATATTAGTAGCAGACCTTCTATTTACAACTAAGATCGTAACATAACTTCTATTTACAACTAAAATTGTATATTCTAAACACTTGGAATCTTCATCAAGATCGAAATTTTCCATTAGATAATAATTTTGTTTTTTTGAAAATGTTAATTGAGACCAGGTTAAGTAGAGAAGTAATAAATCTTGTTAAAAAAACAATAACATCTGAAGCAGAAATTTGTCTTGTTGTTGTGTCCAGTATTTCATTTGGACTGAAATTTATTTATTCAAATTATTTAGTCACTGCAAAAACAGCAAGTTTTTGTCTAAAATATATACTCTTGGAAATAGAGACATGGATTTAGAGTAAAAATAAAAGAAGGATATCTATATCTATCTATCTATCTATCTATCTATCTATCTATCTGTATGTATGTATGTATGTATGTATGTATGTGTGTGTGTGTGTGTGTGTGTGTGTGTGTGTGTGTGTGTGTGTGTGTGTGAGATCCCACTCAGTCACATTATCCTGACACTAGGCCGACCAGTCCTAACACTAACCCATTTATGCTGAGCGCCAAGCGATGCATCTGCAAGTACCTTTATTTTTAATAAGTCTTTGGTAAGACTCGTCCGGTGTACGAACACGCGACCTACCACATCCGAAGCGGACGCTCTAACCACTAGGCCACCGGTGCGGTTTCTTGAGTATATTACTTTTGTGAATTAAAAAAAAACCTGTTGGCACATCATCATTATTCAGGTCATTACATGCACATCAACACTTTTAGCGTTGGGTTTGTTTTGGAATACCACTAAGATTTATTCACAACAAATTTCTTTAGGACTTGTGTTAGTAATTCTATGATTATTTGGGATTTAATTCCCAATGCCATAAGTTCTTTCTTTACATACTTACTTTTTATTCTAGGTAAAAGTATTTATTGAATTTTTAAAAACTTGTTGGTTTTCTCCCTTTTTTGTTACTTTGTTTAAGATCACAAAGTCGTAACAGCATTGTAAAACTAAAATTTTAAAAAAAATAATTATTCGAGTGTCAACTTGTCAAACCTGAAAAGAAAGTTACATTGCATCCAACAAGATGTGATACAGATTAATCTCTTTCATGTATGGGATATTTTTCTCTCTCTCTCTCTCTCTCTCTCTCTCTCTCATAAACACACACACACACACACACACACACACACACACACACACACACACAATACAAAAACAAGCATACACGCACGCAATAGATTATCTCAATACCAGAATTAGATTCAATTAACCAGTTTTGTACTATTCATATCTCGTAATATTCGTGGTTTCAATGAAATAAGTTTTTTTTTAAAGAATGTATTTCGTATTCTTGTACCTTTGTTACTGATGCTAGCAAGACTTGGTGACATTTACGTAGTGGGAAAGACCTAGGTTGTGAGTCATTTCAAATTAGAGCTTTACTTTTTAACCATATCCTGTTTAAGCTGGTTCAATAGTTTTCATCCACTTTAAACCAGTTAAAAATTGGCATCCATTTTCCATCCTCCAATTCTGTACTGAAATTGCCACCCCCACCCCATATTTAGAATAACACTTCCAATCGTCCAAAATTTAATGCAAAAGCCACTGATCGTCCAAATCTTGATGGAAAAGCAACTGATCGTTCAAATTTTGATGGAAAAGCCACTGATCTTCCAAATTTAATGAAAAACGCGTAGTCACCTGGGCCGCAGTTCTTTAAATGTTCTGGAAAACGCGGACTACCTCTTCCTTCCTATTATCCAAACATTTACTGGAAACCCTTGACCACAGGACTTCAGAATCTAACGAAAAATCAGGGCCACCTAGTTCATAGTCCCTCATTATTTTATCAAACTACCCGAGGGCCATTGGTCTTCAAAATGTTATGAAAGCAGGCCTGGACCACAGTTATTACTATGTTATGAAGAAGAAAAACCGGATCACTGGTCTTCGAAAGTTTCATTTTAAAAAGTCCGATCCGCAGGTAATGGTTTTGAAAAAACAAAACCCAAGCCATTAACCTTAAAATGTTACTGACAACCACTGTTCCTGAACTTTGCATTAAAAGCTCTGAGCCAATGGTTCTCAAAATATTGACGAAAACCCGAGCCACTAAGTCTAAGAGGTAAATAAGTGTTAAATTTCTAGTCAATCTTATGTGACAACTTTTTTCAGACTTTACCCATTCATTTCAAATAATTTTACCTTGGCAAATGAAATACCTACGCTCAAAACACGTCCAAAAGCGTGGCAAATTGCCCAGACAGAGATAGATAGATAGATAGATAGATAGATAGATAGATAGATAGATAGATAGATAGATAGATAGATAGATGGTTTTCGCCCTTTTATGTTACTTTATATATATATATATATATATATATATATATATATATATATATATGTGTGTGTGTGTGTGTGTGTGTGTGTGTGTGTGTGTGTGTGTGATTAGATCCCTATTCAATACGGCATGAAAATATTGCTAATTTATGTTGGTTTATTTTCTTCAAATACACGTTAATTACCCCCGATTCTACCAATGTTGTACGAAGACCAATAATTTACATGACACTACGTACAATAAACAATCTAGCAATCTTTTGCTTCCTTCTTTGTAGACATGTGCTGGGTGTACCGCAGCTACCCCGTTCCTTGTTAGGATAGATAAAGGCGAATCAAGCGTTCGTGCTATTAAGGGACTTTGCTCATGTGTTACGGTAACAGCCCGTGAGAAACAAAGCGCAGAGCGCTCGTATAAATTAATTACACGAATGAAATGTTACGTTGAACACATTACAAATTAACACAGCTTAATAATCATGATTTTATGCAAGCGAATGGTGCAAATGAGCAATTGTGAGTGATGAGCGACAGTTACATTAAAAAATTCGTCCAATGTCTTGCATTGGGAAGTAAAGTGAAGAATTCATGATAAGTGTTGCTGCACGTGATAATGTGCTTAACCGATCATACAAGAATATGACATCGCTGCAAATTTACATATCAGAAATCTAATAACGAAAAAAATATTAGATACATATCATGTTTTGATGTCTGCTGACCAAATCTTATTCAATTCTAATAGAAATGATGTGGTGACTGATTTAGGGTACACATGGAAATGATGTGGTGACTGATTTAGGGTACACATGGAAATGATGTGGTGACTGATTTGTTGAATATCATAGATATAATAATATGGTACTTGTTATTAAAAACTCACCATTGCTGCTTCTCTCTTTGAATAGCCCCTTCTTATTTTCTTTGGCGGCGACACTTGACAAGTAACTTCTTCTGATGGTGACAACATTTGAAGTCTACACAGCTGATGCTTTGGTGTTGAAGGTTATGATACCTTTGTTTACCTTGGTTTGGTTGTCAGTTTCCTCCACACAGTGGATAGACGGGACATCATCATCATTGAGTTTGACTTTCTTTGGTACCCTACACATATGGTCAACCTCAAATCTATACGTAAAAGGAAAGCATTCGGGTGTGAAATGAAAGGAGCAGAGGGGAGAAAACTCAGTCGGACTATCCCAGTTTGCTCTTTTGATTTTTACAAAGTTTGTCCACCTACAACGAAGTGATTGGTCCTTCGGAAAGGAATGCATAGAAAACCCATCAGTATTTGTATTCCCACAATTTGCTGCAACACACCTGACCCCGCTGCCCTTGCTTGTAGCTCCACGATGTGCTTTTGGCATGATTGGGATGATAAAATAACTAATATGGAACGGAAAACGTGCTTTGTTTATGTTTCGATATAAACGGAAGTAAGGCGTGTGTTCATAATGTGACGTCAGACGATCTATACAATCCGGAAATTACCGAGCGATAAAATCGGTCCGATGTGTAATATTTTCGAATACACACCTGAGCGTATTTCTCACTTATTACGGAGAATTTTTCCATCGGGTTTGTTTATACCGCTTCCAGACTATTTTCTATTCAAATAATACTGAATTTGATTTACGTTATCTACACTGGTATGGCCCTTTAATCCACGTTAACATTCATTTATTAGTGCCAGCACCCTCCATGTGATTTCTTGTGATTTTCTACAATCCAGTTTCTTGTAATTAAGGCGAAGCACGTTTGGCTTTAGTTTGAATTAATGTGCAAGCAGACTAAACGCTATCCAACGCGTGATATTATCAGCGCGAAGCTCAACAATACAGGGTTTTCGCTGGAGGTTTTCCACCTCCCACTTCTTTCTAGACGTGGTGGATACCCCAATGACAAGCATGTGTGAATTCAGTCGACAGTAATACAAATAAATACTAAATTGTCTATGAGGTATGAAATAAGTTGACAATAACAACAAGATATAAAAATGAAAGAATCAATGTTGTCACGAAAAATTGTCACGTCTCCTTTTATCTCTTCTTTTTTTTAGGTTTTAATTTACATGGTATTGCGACGTTTTACAATTAATATTATACTCCTTGACATACATAAAAAACCACTATCCAGATTTTTAGTTGTAATTATGGTTACATTGAGCAGCAGAGAGGGTGAATCCGACAACTTTATAGAAGCGTCTATTTGGCAAACCAAGGCTTCCTGCAAAATCGAAAAAAAAGTTTCCTTTGGAGACGCAAAGTCGTTGTCGCGTCCTCTCTGCTGCTATGGGAGTAAAAATCGTTTTACGATTTCAACCGAATATTTGATCAAGTCCGATACGATATCTTGATCTCGGGTCGTGCAAATTTATCGTTACAAATCCATGTGGGATTGACTGAGCGTGACTAAAGAAATTTCTAAAGAGATTATAATCCATATCTCCACTGCACCAAGTCTGGTGAATATTTCGTAGCGTATGTGCGTCAACTCCGTTGAATACAGCAAGAATATTGCAGTTATCTCTGATCACTTTGGTATTTGAGAGTATCGTTGAGTGACATATATCACGTCGGTATTTTTATGCCTCCCCTCCTAGCAGGATTCCTTTGATTGTCTAACATGACATCATCATATACGACTAAATTGTTAATACTTCCATCAATATCATCAATATTCGGTGCTTCCTCGATATCGGTTATAAAATCAATATTATCCTCATCGATTTCCGAGTTTGCTTTCTCGTTAAAATCTTTTAACACCTCGTAACATCGCTGATCGTCTACACTAGGGGCTATTTAAATACAATTTGTCCCATTTCATCCATCTTGTTATTAAATTAAGTAGCAGTTGTGTCTTGCCACTTCCAGATGGTCCGATTATAATCATGCGAATAGAATTCGGTAGCGCTGCATGATGCTTAACTGGTTCTCGTGTTTTAGTCGCCGAAAAATCAATTACATTCATGTTATTATAAATAAATGATGGATCTATAGTGTGTGAAATGTAAGAAGCGTACTAGCACAAATAACTTGACGACGAATGCAACTAAAAATAACAGATCAGCACTTGCTGGTAAGTGTGTACAATGTGGTACAAAAAAATTAGATTTATTTCCCTTGATAAAATCAAGGATTTAAAAATAAACGTGGAGGTGATATTGCAGCCAAGTTAGTAAAACTCTCAGGAACACCATGGGCAAAATATCCGGGAGAAAAAACAGCTTCCAGGATATAGTTATTGTGAACCCGGGACAAGACTCGATATCAGACTCGATGATCAAAACCAACCCCGACATGGTGAAAACCCAATAAACACTATTGATAAGGCGTGTAATGCTCATGATGTTGCTTATAAAAGCAGCAATCTGCAAAACAGACATATCACAGATGTAAAATTGATTCATGCGTTGAATTCTATCACTGATAATTCCTTCAAAGAAAAATTGGTTCATGGTTGATTAAATCGGCGATGAAAAGTAAATTGATGTTGGGTGCTGGTAATTAATAGCATCATGAAATCTATTTATTATTCTCCAAGAGGATACTGGAGGGGTAAATCAGCAATCGGTAAACTCGCTAGCGCCACAAAGGTGAAAAATACCACTGCAGCGGATTGATTATCCAAACAGGCGATATGGCAAACTTCTCGCATTTTGATGTCAGCGCACCTAATGAGGTTCATCAGGCCGATATATTATTTCTGCCGCATGATGGTGTTTACATGTATGCGCTAACCGTTGTTGATGTTGCGAGTAGATACAAACAAGCAGAACCTCTAAAGACAAAATCATCAACTGAAGTAGCTTCTGCGTTTGAAAGGATTTATCGACGAGGTCCTCTGCTTTGGCCAAATATATTACAAGTTGATCCTGACAGGGAATGTCAGGGTGAAGTGTTATCAACAATGAAGCATCAAAATGTCACCATCAGACGAGGACATACTGCACTACACCGCGATCAGGCAATTGTTGAAAGATTTAATCGGACACTTGCTGAGCGGTTATTTGGATATCAATATGCGAAGGAATTCAAGATAAACGATCTCGTGAATGCGTCAAGAGATTACCAGGCTTAATTACCGCGCTGAATAATGAGATTACTCGAACAATTAATATGAAACCTAACAACGCGATTAAAAAAGTATATACCTGTAAAACCGCAAAATGATTTTTCAAAACAACCAATACTCGGCAATGTCACTGTTAAGTATTTGTATGAACCAGGAGAGCTCGAAGGCGGCAAAAAAAGAGCTACTGATCCTATTTGGAGTGTCACTACGCATAAAATATCTAGCATAACACGATCCACGGGTAGACCGCCAGTCTATAGGTTTGATTATTGTATTGTCATTATCATCTAAAACAACTCTTCGAAGTTGATTTATTCTTCGTACTCTGGACACCACAAGATAAACTAAATTCGACCACTCGATGTGATTATCTATGATCCAAACAATTGTATCGGATATAGTCAACCCCTGCGAAGAATGTATCGTCGCTGCGTATCCTAGCTTCCATGGAGATTTATCAGTACGCAATGCATCTTCGACAACACTGATATTAACCAACACAATATCAATTAACACTAGAATCTGCTTTTCTGTCAAGCCTTGAATATCAGCTTCGATATTTTGTCTTCGTATATCCTTGGGTCTATAACACAATGGCACTGGAAGTGTTGCAAATTTTTCTTTGTGTGTGTTAAATAACTCCTACTGAAGTGTGTCTCTGACTATCTTTCTACTATCAAATCGTTTGGTCTCCACGCTTCCCAGAAATCATTTAATGGGGTTTCCGAAATTATTTCACGCGCTATTTTACACTGGATTATATCCTGTTGTAATCTGATTAATGTTTTGAACTCGCGTAATTCATTATCAAGTGATCTATACAAAATTCTTCAGCCAATTATGTGGAGACAAACCGACAAATAGTGGTGGTTGACCATGATCGCTACACATTATCACTTTTGTATTCGCTAGCAATAACCAATCGAGAAACCTTTGTAATACATCTAACGACACTGTGCATATCTCATCCCAAATAATGATCAGGAATATATTTCTCACCCATTCGATCAGGAGTCCATTCGTCACCTTTCGATCGAAAGAAACTGATAAGTGCAAGCATTAATTCCTCGTTGTTTCATCTCTCTTGCACGTCTGTGTGTTGGTGTTAGCACAATCATGTTTGATTTCCCTCAAAAAAATCGATCGCACGAGTCGTCTTCCCTGACCCACCACAGCCGTTTAAGTAACTGGTTTTATATCTGCATATTGGATCGGAACACGACGGTGCATTATATAGTTTTGATATCTGATTATTTGTCAAGTAATTGTTTTCAATTGTAACATCTCTGATTTGGAGTAATCACTCAGTATTTCTTTTTTTAATTCTCCATGATCCGCAACTCTCGTCTGATTTAGTGAATTCAGCTACTTCTTCTTTATGTTTTACATCTATATAAAATGAATCAGTGGCTACTCTAACCGCGGCGTCAGGAAATCTATTTATCATCGAAAGTAAATTAATAGAAGCATAAGCCAGCATGGACGACCTTAAGTACGAATATTGAGGATTTTCTCCATCTGTGTAAGTAAAAATTGTACCTAATTTGGTTCCATCGGACAAGAAAGCGTCTTTACGATGGACGTATATACCCCTAGATGTTACATCTGTGATTATAAAATCGTATTCAGCATCATCTATAACCAGCTACGAAGAATATCGTTTGTGGTCGTATTTTCCACCCTGTGTGAACTTACCAATTATTCTTCTACCGAAATCTTTTGCGTGTTTATTTCTAACTTCAAAGATTTCTTTGGACCATTTCACGATATATTCTTCGTCGAGATCGGGGAATTGTTTTTTGTTTTCGGTGATTATACTATGTAGACTATCGGGTTGTGGTAACCAGATTTCAGTTTGTTTCCGATATGATATAATTGCTTCACTGACAATCAGCGATATCAGCATTTTAGAATCACTCATATACCGTAATAACACTATCGGCATCCAGTGTTTTTTCAGAGATGTGTCTACCAAACCAAACATAACAGCATGGATGAAGTCCTTTAGCCAATTCAAATAATACCACACGAGCGAATCCGGTGAGATCAAAATCGGCCAGTGGTCCATTAATCGCAACACGGGTCATCTCCTGTGTGGGATGTCCAAATCTTTTGTGAAGTACTCAGAACACTCTACATACCCAAGTAAACTCCCTGGATAACACGCAATCATATCAACCGAAATAATACTTTTGGGGTCGTATTTTGTATTCCATAATCCACCATGGCCATATGCCACACAGCTTGATTCAATATTTGAGAGAAATTCTGCGCGTGTTGGTTTCCATAGATTTCTCTTTCTTGTGAAATGAGCTGCAACTGACGGAATTGTAAAACATTTTGTTAATAATTGTTCTTCCTAATCCGTTGAAAAACCACTAGCTACTTTTTTCATCTCGTTGTGGAGGGTTTCAGTACGGTATAATTCGCCATTGGGTCTTGCAAATTGATCGAATTTACCTTCTTCGTCTTCAAAACTCTGAAATAACCACACTGACATAGGATCGTTTTTACTTGACTGAGAAATAAAATCAAATAAATTTCTCGTGTAATATTTTATTGTTCTATCCCGCGGAAATATTGTTACCGCAGGTGTCCAAGCGTGGTCAATAATTTTGATTGGAGCTCCATTTGATTTATATTTCGGTTCGTGTAATACCTGTCCTGTTATCGTCATTACGGTTATTGGGAATCTTAATGATGTTTCTAATTTGGCTATATCTTGAACTGTTGCTCCACTCTCCTTCACTGTTAATCCCCATTCATTAATTTGTTTGTGTCTTAGATCCGTCAATTTGTTTCCACGCAACGCATTTGTAAAATCCTCTATTATTCGTTCTGCTACACAATTTATTCTTGACGAATATTTCATGGGTTTTAGTTTTTCAATACTCGGTTTATCATTTATCGGATAGATCCCATAAACAACCGCGGTTACAGGATAGCATCTCTCGTAATACGGTTTGTCAATCCCAGTCTGAATTCCTGGTTTGGAATCCTGACTCACAGTGACGGTTCTTTTATCTTTCAAGATTGGTTTAAATTTGTCGCGTATAATCCAATTCCCCGTTTCTGAGCGGATAATGAATTTCACTCTAAAAAAATACTTTTTCTTGTCAAGATGTGAGATTATCACTGCTGCTCTTTCGTCGTTCATGGTAGCGTCAACATTACCATCAATTCGAAATGTTGACCAACAGTGAGATGCTCCATCGCGGCGCTTGAATTTATTAAAACAATCACGGATTCTACCCAACATGCTTCAATCACTTATTAAACTCTTTGGTACATCAGTGAAGACTATATCGAGATTGAATTAAACATTTTTCCAAGGCGTAATTTTCGATAATCTCTCGAACTCCTCCATATTATAATTAAAACAAGTATTTAAATAAAGAATTTATTATATAATGAATCATTGCAAATGGCTTATGATAGGATCAGTAACCGCTTGTAACAAATCAATCAGAAATGAATTTTGTGGATATCATTTACAAAGCGTACGTCGTGGAAGCTTAGGGCCCTTACCTTGCATACGATGTGGGGTAGGTGTGCGTGGTAAGTCACAGTTATGTCTCAATTGCGGTGGTAAGCGATACAGAGAACTAAAGCGCTATTATGATAAACGAATCAAAGATTCCATCAATGACTCTGACTCTGTCCCTGACAGCATCATTGACAAAATCATAAGAACACCTCAAGACTACATTGATAGATTCTCAAGTAATAATTAAACCAAATAATGAATTAGACAAAAATTAGTATAGTATATAAATGAACCAAGAATTTTAACTACATCCCGAGATTACCAATTATGAAGCATCTCGTGATTGTCAGACACTGCAGGCTGAATAAATCAGTCGGTTTTGATAATAATCAGGGATATTTGATGTTTAGTGCTGGAGAGAAAAATATATTACTGTCACAGAATCGTCTATGATGTATTTAACGGATTGATCAAGGATGGTCTTGTTATTTATTGATCATATCAACGGATGTCATCAAAATAAGAGATTGGATAATTTACAAGCTATAAAACAAAGTGAAAACACCAAACGAAGAGGAACTGGAAAACACTCGAAAAAATGCGAAACCTATAAAATCATTTAATACAGAAAATAACTAAGAAAGAGTATTTCCATCAATGAATGAAGCTGGAAAGTATTTCGATATTTGTAGAACCTCAATACGAAAAGTAGCAGAGAATATAACTAACTCCGCTTTTTCTAAAAGATTTCAAAACACAATTCAATTCGTTTACATCTAAATTATTATATGTAACACCAAGGGGAATAACTGGTGTGGGCTTGTGTGTATACGGTTTTGAAACAACGATAACTCCTTTGTTGTAGTCACGTATCTCAATGGGAATTTTTGATGACTGAATGTTTTTTGTTGTGTGGTTTAATGTTTCACCAGGCGGAAGTTTGTCAACAGTCACCGCATAATGCCATGTTTGGGAGAATCTCTTGTTGTCATCACTGAGCTTAGTCCGTTAAACCCTTCACGTGATACACATATATCGTATTCAAAATTATAGACTTGTAGATTACGAATACTAGTGTATTGCATACACGGATGGGATCTCGTCCTGGGGCCCATCGTTCGAATCTCGTGGCAGGCATTATTGTGGACGGTACCGATTGGAAGGTTTTTCTAATTAATTGGGATTTTAAGCCATTCGAAATTCAAACCGTGAAACCACCATACGTCACACTGTGTGAATGTGTTTTTGCATTCAACCCGGGGTGATTTTGTTGGGGTATGGTGGTTTCAGTTTGAATATAGAACAGCCCCGTGGATGTATGTGACGTGTATATCATCTAATTTCATTGTAAATACTATATCATTTCATTGTAAATACCATATCATTTCATTGTATATACTATATCATTTCATTGTATATATCATATCATTTCATTATATATACCATATCATTTCATTGTATAATGTCATATCATTTCATTGTATATACCATATCATTTCATTGTATATATCATATCATTTCATTGTAAGTACTATTATGTAAATACCATGTATATATCTATATGTAAATGTGACGTCCATTTACTAAGCATACCTTCTTGGAGTTCTAACCCGTTATTTGACGAGTTAGATCTCCTCTTGGAGACTATGTTTCGTGGTACCTCTGGGCCCGGTCAGATGTGAATAACACCTGAGGGGTTCCAAATGGGGAGGTGTTGTCTTGTGTGTAAAATATGAATATATCAAAAATGAAAACGGGTCAAAATTGACCCCCAATTCTTTTTGTTTATCATATTAGATATATAATATTTCATATAATGAATTTCGAAAATATGAATGTCATTATTAATGAGATTTCAAATTTTAAAAATCAAGGAATTCAATTGGCAGATAAATTAGATTGTGATCAGATTCTTACTGAATTTCAAGATATTGATGATAGCGCTCGGAATAATAGATATGTACTTCCAAAGGAATATGGACTGATCAAACGAATTCAACACGCAGTAAATAATTCCCTTGTATTCTGTAACGACATCAATAAGTTCGTCCCGTTATTCACTGCTGTCGAAAAGGTCAGAAGTGAATTGGGGAAACAATATGAAATCAAACGAACAATTAACTCGAAAATCAAAACAATAAAAGCGATTATCCGACAAAATGAAACCCCACCCTTGATTGTCTCAACACAGTAAATGAAATTCTCACCATGGATAATTGACACTCTAAACACAACCATACATGTTTGCAAGTATGAGTATATACAGGTACGGAATAGAAATTCTATAGACAGGTATGCGCTTACTCACTTAGAACGATTTTGTATAGACAGGTGATTTAATCACTACGCGGAAGTATGAACAGAATGTCGGGGTGAGTTTTCACTTACAATTTGAATCGTACATTAATTTATAATGGTAGGTGAAGCACTAACGACTAAATTAGCACGAGAACGATTAGCTGCGATTAAGAAATTTATTCCAGTTCGTGATTTCGTTCGAAATAAGCTCCAAATGAGACAAGAATTTCAAAATATTTTATAACAGATACTGAACAATTATTCAAACCAATATCCACTGCAACGGGGAAAGTCGTATCGACCACTGAAAAAGCCATATGGGGGGATATTCCTGAGGAACAACGAGAGGAAAAAAACCCAGCCCTTCTTCCTATACTTGAAAAAATAGCAATGGAAACTGAACAAACACAAAAGTCTTTAAAAACACTTCCTGGTGACATTATAGCTACTGCACGACTTCAGAACAACAACAACAGAGTGATATTATTGAAGAAGATGAGGGTGATACTGAACAACCACAAATTGAAGAAAAAGAAGAAAGAGAGAGAGAGAGAGAGAGAGAGAGAGAGAGAGAGAGAGAGAGAGAGAGAGAGAGAGAGAGAGAGAGAGAGAGAGGGGGGGGAGGGAGGGAGGGAGGGAGGGAGGAGAGAGAGAGAGAGAGAGAGAGAGAGAGAGAGAGAGAGAGAGAGAGAGAGAGAGAGAGAGAGAGAGAGAGAGAGAGAGAATACATCTACCTGAAGAGATATTTACGGAAGAAGCGATAAATAAATTTAGAAATTCCACTGATGATGAATTAGCTGATTTTGCTGTTAAAAATTTTAAAAAGGAAAAAAGGGAAAAATATATAAATGATGGATATGAAGAAACTATAAAAACCGGTGACACCTGGTATAGAAAAATCTATTTGGCAAAACACGGTGGATTTAGAACCTCAAAAGATAATAATTTTATTTCGTATATAAATAAAATTAAAATAATAAGAAGTGGTCAACCACTATATGATCGAAAAGAAGATGATGATGCACAAGGTGCAACTGGTTATAGTAGTAGTGGGAAGGGATTTTCTCAGAGTGGAACTCCAAGGGGGGTATCAGGTAGTTCGTTGTCCTAGTGATATTCTCGGGGATATATCACGATTAGAAGTTCTCGTAGAGGGAAACGAGCTGGAAATAACTCACCGGAAGTAATTAATGAGGCATCTGATATCTGCTGACGACTATTTGAGGGTGGTATCATGGATATTGGTGTTATATCGAGAGTTTATTGATGATCTAGCGGACGGTTACCACAGTGATTAAATCACCACATTAGATAAACAGCATTTAAATAAGATGATCATACACTACAACCACAACAAACCAACCATGGTCTATGTAGTAAACTCACGATACCATTGCAGGGTTTTTTGCAAGAATGGCTCCCAAAATATCACCAATCGCAAAACAATTATCAATGAAAGCTATTGATGTTATTCGTGATAAGGGTATTAGCGCTGTTGGTGATGTTGCCGGGAAAGCATTTTCCGCGGCTAAAGAAAAACTACTATCGTTAGTTCGGCGAAGAAAGAAAACACCGATGAAAAAATCAATGGGGTCACTACCATCTACGGAAATTATGCCTGCAAGTATTAGCAAAATAAAAAACAACGCGGTGGAGCAGAATATAGCATCATGGATAAATGATGAATATGACACTCAGGGAAATATTACTGCAAATGTGATAGCGGGAAGTGGTTTGAAATCGCGAGCGAGATCACGATTTAGATCAAGAAATATATAATAATATGTTCAAATCAGCTCATGACCCAGCGTTGGATTTAGATGCACCAGTACCCAAGAATGATTCTATACGCGATTATCAATTCTATTCCTAAAATGCAATACAACCAAATATTCGATCAAGAATCGAACTTCAAGTCCAGGATACCAGAAAATACTTTCTACCAGCTGAAGCGTTTATCGAAGTAGAAGGAGAACTCGTAACAAATGTTATACCTAATACACCATATGCAGATGATGAAAAAATCCGAGTTGGCTTTGTCAATAATGGTATCATGGCGATATTTTAGAGTGCTAGATACATGATTAATGGACGAGAAATCGAGTCTATAGAACATGATGTTGATGTTACCACAACAATAGTGGGGTTGGCAAGATATTCTGATGATTTTACAAGATCGGCAGGTCCATCTATAATGTTCTCTAAGGATTTCACTGATCACGCTAATTACATTCCATATACTAAAGTGATAATACTGCAAGCTACTGCAGTTAATCAACAAACAGATTATGTTGAACACGAAGATAGACCAGATGCTGCCTTTGATGTTATAAAAAGCGTTAATTCCAATTACAACCTAGGGTTTGCAACACGTGTAGCAACGTTGGAAGGACAGAGTCGACATTATTCATGCGCGATTCCACTGCATCACATTTTCGGATTTTGCAGAAATGTTAGAAACGTTATCTATGGAGCGAAGCATACAGTAGTACTCGTGCGAAAAAGTAGTGATAATGATGCAATCTGGCGTGGTGCTGGTGTCACTGATGGTAAAGTCATTATATCAAAACTATCATTGTGGATGCCAGTAATGACTCCATCAATCACCGCAGAAGAAAGATTACTATCATTTATGGATACAACCGGCAAATCATTGCAATCATGGCTAACAACAACAACAGATACCATGGATTCTGATCTTAATGGTACACTTACATGGCACCTGGCATCAAAACAAGGTATTTCAGCTCCGCGTCATATATTTGTTGCGTTACAGGATAGGGCACGATTGGGTTCACAATTACACAGCCATATGATATTTGATAAATTGGATGTTAATGAAGTTTCGTTGAGGATAAACGGTCAACAAGAACCAGCCGAGGATATACTACTTGATTACGGAACCAACCAAATAGCACGCGTGTATCATCGTTTGTTTTCATTTATGGGACTCGATAATAATGTAGATCCCGATCTGCAAATATCATAGTTGGATTTTAGAAAGATATATCCCATCTACTACTTTTCGTTGGAACATCTTGACTTAACCAGACAATCCGTCGTTGACATATATTTTCGAGCTCGAGTAAACGCTCCTCCTGCTGGTGGTTACAGAGCAGTTGCTGTCATTCTCAGTGACAAATCAATGCTACTCGAAGGTGTTGGTGGACGAATGAGAGTAGTTGATGCACCAGTGGAAAATATGTAATGTAACAATTAGATCAATCTGTTATTAAATAAAATGTCATATAGTCAAGTTAGTGTTACGTTAACTTCTGATCAAATTAAAAAATTGCAATCGGAATCAGCTAAAACATGTGGAACCACAATGTCACTGAAGCACAATCAGATGTCTGGTGGTCAGAATAAACTGTCATTGACAACTCGTCAGATAAAAAACTTCAATGATGCCATCAAAGATAAAAAAGGTGTTCAGGTCACACTGTCTGCGGCCACGATCAAAACATGATAAAATCAGGTGATATATTCCCACTTTTCGTGTTACCAGCGTTGATTGCGGCCGCGGCCCCAGCGGTAGCAAAAGCCGCCGCGCTAGGAGCAAGGATGGCACTAAAGAAAGCTACCGGACAGGGATACAAAAAAAAAAAAAAAGAAACGATTAGGAAAGGGTCTAAGACTACCAGGAACTCCGTATTCATGGTACAGTGGAAAGCGCCTGAGACTAGGAACAGTTTACTAACAATAGTTCCCATGTCAAATTTTTATTTACTCGATGCTGCTAAACAAACTAGCGATAAAAAGCTTTAGAGGTGTCTTTATGAGATATCAATTACCACAACAATCAAACAAAGCTGAAAACCGGTATCATTAATCTCGATAACATCAGCGGCCCTGGAACTCACTGGGTCGCATACGCGATTGATCCGCACGTGATTGTTTATTTCGATTCATATGGATTAGCACCGCCTAAAGAATTTATGCGTTATATAAACCGCTTAAAAACTCCTACCTGGTATTCTACGCTACCAACACAGAAAATGAATGACCCACCAATATGCGGTATAGAAGTATTAAATGTCCTCAACGCTATTTCATCATCGGGAAAACCACCACATAAAACCGTACACGAATATACGAGTAATCGCTTTTTAGAGAGAAATTATATAAAATAACATGATTGATATTTGGGGGAGATCTTTATCAAGCCTGAAAAAACCCACCGCGGCAATATCTGCAACCGGTGATGTAAAAAAAATAATCGAAGATGAAATAGCTGAGATGTTAAACCTAGCACGTGTTGATCCCAATGAAATAGTTGTATTTCAAGATCGTCAGGGTAAATTGAAAACTAGTAATATTTCCCTAGAAGATATTTTAGTTAAACAACGCCGTGTAACGTAAAATGCTATAGCGGTTTTTTCCGATCAGGGTAAACTCAAACCAGATGTTCTCATTTCAACTATTGTGGATAGAATTAATAATTTAGAACAATTAAAAAAAAAAACTACGCGATGAATACAACGACCATATAACTAAATTCGATCGGTTTTCTGAATTACAAAGAAGTATAATTGACAATATTGACAAACCTCTACTAGATTTCTTTGGAAATCCACCGGTGACCACACCGAAACTCACGGAAAATCTCCATGGATAATTTGTCAAAGTTGCGATCCGATTATGACGCTCATATCGAACAATTTACTACGTTACGCAAAAACTTTTAAAAAAACCGATGATGCCGTCGATAAATTGTTTGGTAAAAATGCTAAACCCGAAGAAATCAAAAGAGATCTCGCTGGTATTATCACGAAACTCGATGAAATAACAGCGATTAATCGGCGAATAGAAGTTGTTCGCGAAAATATTAAATCGACCAACGATGTCATCAAGGATCATCTACCGAGGATGATAGAAAAACTTGAAAAAATAAAAATCCCTGACGACCAAAAAAATGTCGTAAATAATGTGTACGCGATCCAACACGGATTATTTACGTGGACACCATCCACTAACATATTAAATATCACCGCGGCCGTCAAAGGTATTTATCGATTAACACTAGTGTCGCCGACTCAATTTAATATTTCATCAACGAGTTCATCTGGGGTCAACAATATGATATCAACGATCATCAACAAGGAAACGACTGAACGATTCACAATAGCATCCACTGATAATAATTTGGCTAGGGTTTCAGTGACATGGTTCGTAGCGGATTTAAGTAAACAACTGAATAAAAATCCAAAGGATTTTCAACGCTGTTGAATTTAACGCCAGCAATTTGAAATCTGTTATAATAAATAAAATGTCACTGAGGAGTATCAAGTAAAAAAAAATACCGACAAAGAATTACCGTAGTTGATGTTACCGTGTACTCGGTATCAGGTGTAATCACCGGAGCTGGTATAATACTCTCCTCGGTGACAATGGTTGCCCCGATAGCTGTTCCAATTTGTATATCCGCGACGACAACAATCGCTGGAATAATCTTAATAATAACAAAAAAATATCATCATGCAGCCAGCGCAAACTACAAGACTACATAGTTCAGTTCCATGTTGTGTCAACCGCGTACTCAAAATTATCCTCGATGATATCGTACTCCCTCGATGATACATTAATATCCTTAATGAGTTTTCCGCGATGGTACGTGTTTATGATTCCGCGATGTCAAAATTAGAAAAACAACATGAGTATAATAACAATGGCAACATCGCAAGAACTACTTCAACGAATAGCGAAAAATACAACCCAGGTGAAAACCAGCATGATCTCAATAACATCAACGAATCCTGAATTCAGTGTGAATTTCCTTACTGCGGTTCCCGTGAAGGAGATAGCACTTGCAAAATTACGAGTGCATCACAGTTGGCCAAATATTAGATCAAAATCATTCGGTGGTCAACAACCAAATAATTCCCTGGTGTTTGCGAGTAAGAATAAACAAGACGAACTCCAGATTGGAACGTTGTTTCGCTACCATCTGGGTCATACCAAATCGAACAGATCAATAATGAATTTCAGTGTAGAATAAAATCCATTAGTGGAAAAGAATCGAAAATCGCTATAACAGTTCATGAACCAACACTATCATCTGCCATTGAGATAAACTCGCCCGGGTATGTCGTAGATATCTATCAGAGTTCTATAAGGATAATACTGGGTTGGCCCGAAATACCACCTCGACAAGAAACCGTTAATATACCCGAACCGAAAAAATCTGATTATATTTCAACTAAGGAGAATTATGATAGTTATCGTAGGTTGTATAGCGGCGATGGATACGAAAACAGTTTAGGCTATTATGTTGAACCACTAGATCATTCTGGTTTTGCTCATGGTTTTTGTTTTAGTTAGAAGGACCCAGGGACGATAAGTATTATGTAATAAAGGAATTCAACATGAACAAACAATTTACGGATATGAATTCCAGTTTTGAAAGATTGAAAAATAACTTCATAGAAGAAATTAGTAAAACCCCACCTAACCGAGATGAAGCCATCAAATACATGGAGGTAAGTAATAAAATTTTCGCAGACATGGAATTTTTCAATTCGCGATTTGTTTGATTTATATTAGATCATAATAATCCTAAAACAAGAACAGAATTTGCAAAGAAACTTAATATACGCATAGAAGATATCCTCCCCGATTTTAAGTTGCCAGGCTATAATGCACCAGAACTAAACAAATCTCTCAATGATGCCATCGATGATGGTTTTAAAAGGATTCACGACGCATGGAAGAAAATAGCACAACCATAAACAAATATCCTCAAACATAATAATGACCCAGACGGCGGTGAACAACATATCGCTCCTCAAAACATCAATATATCCTCGGTGATTGCAGTGAATTTAGTATGTGATGTCATCGAAGGAAGTTATCAAATAAATCTCGAAAGATCAAATCAAGCTCAACAAGGATATATTTTATACTCATTTGCACCAACAGCTCCTCCAGGGTTTCTAATCATTGAAGATCCAACTTATCCAGTCTATATGCGATGTCATAATGATTCGTTAACGAGAATTAATTTTAAAGTCACTGACCAGTCCAATAATCTAATTGATTTACGAGGTGAGGTTTTACAAATTAGTCTGTTTGTCAAATCGTAAAAAGACTTTTACCCCATAGTAGCAGAGAGGACGCGACAACGACTTTGCGTCTCCAAAGGAAACTTTTTTTTTCGATTTTTGGAGGAAGCCTTGGTTTGCCAAATAGACGCTTCTATAAAGTTGTCTGATTCACCCTCTCTGCTGCTCATTGTACACAGTGAGAGCCCCACCCCCCACGTATGGGCGGGGGTACATTCCTTCAAGGTAGATATTTTTTTATAGAATCTATCTGCAAAATCAAAGAAATTCTTGATTTTAAAAAAATATTAACATCACATTATTGAATTTCGGAGTATTTCAATGAACTGTCAAGAAAACAAATCGAAATATTCTTTACACAAGGAGTCAGTAGAGAAGCTTGGTTTTAAAAAAAAAATCCAAACACTGACAACTCAGGAAATGGTTCATTTTATTGTGGTGAATAAGCATCCTTTCCTAAGTAGTGGCAAGCATAAGCAAGATGCCACATCATGGTTTTGTCTGAGTGGGGAGTGTGTTATCACCTTGTTAGTCTCAATTTGCAGACATCCAAAGTTTTCAGACTTTTCATGTGCCTTTCTGAGGGCAATTGGGCATGGAAGTGTTGCGTGAAATGTAAAGGAAACACATGTATAGTTATCAACAGGCCGTAAAGAATAAGGGCATACTTGAAAGGAGAATTTTGAAATGAACACGATGATCCCATAAATACGTAATAAACAAACTTGGTGTCGATGAACCCAGACGAAATCAAAACAGATATATCTAGGGTCAATCAAACACTCAACAGGTACGATAGTATAATGGGATGTTTCAACGGTGAAATCAAGAAGCATTCACTATAGAAAGCGTTAGAAAAGAACCACTTTCCGACAATAAAGAAAAAAAAGATACTTGGTAAAGTTATAAATTCAAGTGCGACGGAGATAACTAATAAAGACTGATACAAATAACTTAGAGACAGGTAATGTCCTCATCGCACCACGTATCACATACTTGATAAAGGGCATACACATATCATATATAAGTACCTAATGTGTCTGGCCATCTTTTACTTAGGTTCAGGTGTTGACCTTTTGTTAGTATACTAGGTTTCCGAATTAAAAAAATTGTCATCTGTTGTTGCTTAGTTTTAACTGTGCCTTCAGAAATTTTTATGTGCTATATAATTGGAAAGAAACAGAACCTAAATGAAGTTTTGAAAAGACACGTCGAGAGGTAGCTGACCAGAGATGACCTGGGCAGGTATGAAACCGTGACCACTGGATTACGAATACGACGCACCACCAACAGTCCGAGTTGAAATATCCAATAAGTCATTATGTCATGTAAAAATTAAAATCAATGGCACAAAAATCTTATATAGTATCTCAATATATATATATATATATATATATATATATATATATATATATATATATATATATATATATATATATCACACATTTTATTTTAGAAGGTCAAACGGTTTGTACTAAAATGTTTCCACCCAAGACGTATTTATGAAATTAGAAGAATTTATGAAAACAATTCCGATAGTCAATTAAATGATCTGAAAACGAAACAGATCCAGTGCATATTGATAATAAATGCCAACCAAATAGGTACAGTAAACAATATCTGACATGTAAATGAATATATGATAATGTGTGTGCTTTAAACGCATGCAAAATGACATTCAATTACGTAATGGGTATCTAATCACACGTGTGTCAAAGCGTAGTTATGTCTTATAAAAAAAAAGGATTTTCTTATTAACAAATTAAGAAGAAATCTCCAAGCTAAAATTAATAATACTAATAATAATACTAATATTAATACTACTACTACTACTACTAATAATAATAATAATAATAACTTGTTTACCCAAATTTCGTTTATTTAGGTCACGAGGATTCCTTGAAATTGTCGTAAAAGTTTTTTTCCCGAATTTTATCAAGTCCAGTAAGTCCCAGTAACTTACATTCACCTATCAAACGAAAACTGCTCACGAATGAAATATGCTGAAAACATAATGAATATATTACATATCAATAGTATATGCCTACCAGATTTCATTTAAAAACATATTGATATTAACCGAGTTCTAGATTTCATTTCAATACATATTGATATAACTGAGTTCTAGATTTCATTTCACTTCATATTGATATTAACCGAGTTCTAGATTTCATTTCAATACATATTGATATAACTGAGTTCTAGATTTCATTTCAATACATATAGATATAACTGAGTTCTCGATTTCATTTCAATGCATATTGATATCTACTGAGTTCTAGATTTTATTTAAGAACATATATAAATCGCTACATACTAATATAAACTCCTAAAGCTTGACATCAACCGCTACACATTATCATCAGTTGCGACATAATATCAACTGCTAAAGATTGATATCAACTGCTACATATTAGCATCAGTTGCCACATATTAATATCAACTGCTATTGATTGACGTCCGCTGTTACATATTAATATCAACTGCCTGCCAAATTTCATTTCACTATGCAGAAAGTAAAGTGGTTTCTGCGTAATCGTGCTAACCACGTTTTCAATGAAAAATCTATAAGCGCAGCAGTATATAAACATTTCAAACGTCCTATTAAGTGGTCTTTAAAATCATTTATTTGATGTACATAAAAAAATTCTCAGCATGAATAAATATAACAACTGTTTATTTATAATATATAACAACAGTAATATCCATCTTTTCTATGCAATGTATACCTAAGGGAATGTTGGCACGTTGTCGTCATTGTGGTTCGTGTGCTTTCCGGCAAGTCGGTAATTTGCACAAGGATAATTGTTGATATCCATTCAGGCAGTGAACATCGAACAGGCAACACCGGTCTTCGATGGGAGACGCAACTAACGGACTGCAGCAGAATAGAAGCCATAAAGTAATTGGTTTGGAATTCATTATTATTTTCGTGTCAAAACTTTCGTACGCAACTGCGCCTAACACATACAATGTCGTTATTTCTGCCGATGATTAACATCATTTTTAATACGAAATTTGAATACATTTTTTTACCAAATAAGGTAACCCTAGAATTGCTTAAAAACACGAAGGACAAAATCCACGCTTATATATACTATTTTCTCTGTTAGATCTGAAATTAACACTAAATGTAATCTACATACTATTCGGCTGAGACACATTTGCAAGTAATAAGAACAGCATAATGGGACTTAATTCGGCTGCATTGTGTTAAGCAATGAAAGGCAGATACGAAACCACGAGTTGCTGGGTTTAAAAGATTTATGTTAACATGAAATAATAGCGTAAACATGACACTACAAGTTTGATAAATATCTGAGACATTAACAAATTTCTGAATATATAACAATTTTCCAAGAACCACTGTTATTTCTCTTCCTCAGATACATCATTACTCAATAACCACTTTTATGTCCATGCTCAGGTACGATAGCTGCCGTGGTGGCTATACTGGATGTCATATCTGCAACATTTTCATTCAGCGCCAATTAGACATCAAAGCCAGTCTTTTAATATGACAGAAAACCCCAACTGCCCTATTCATTGTGCTTGTATATAATGATATCGAGTGTGTCTATAAACACTTCCCGTTCATTGTGTGTGAGAGTATGCAAGTCTGTGTGAAAATGTTGTCCATTCCATCACATTAATTTACACCCTCTATATCCACTTACGTGGAGCAATGATAATAATATTCTTAAGAAGGAAGCCACACTGGATGTGTGAATACCACCAAATTTTCATTCTGGACCAACCAAACAATATTACGTCTTCTGGTGAAACCCCAAGTCAATATGGCTTTCCGTTCAGAAGCAGCAGCGATAGCAAACTTTTCAGGAGGAATAGCTATAATAAGATTTTCCCAGGCTGCCCTATGGCGGATAAATTAGATCGGCACTACTTTCATTTAAGGCCAACGTAGACATCATAATAAATCTAATGGTGAAAATTCAATATCAAAATGGCATTCCGTTCAGAAGGAGTTGCAATAGCAAAATTTGTATGATACCTGCCGTGGAAGACCTAATGAACACCATTTTCAACAGGAGCCAATTAGACATCAGAAGAAGTCTTTGAGTGAAATCTGCATATTGATATCACCATTCAATAAGAACTTGCGATAATAAGATTTTCAAGGTGACCGTGGTGACGACCATATGAAACATCAAATCGTCACTAAGGTCATTTATGAGCAACTAGACATCCGGTGAAAACTTCATGTCAATAGGACTTCTTGTTGTGGAGGTGAGAGCTTTAACAAGAGTTATAAGATGGCTGTGGTTATGACCATCTCGAACGTCAGATCGGGCACCTTTTTCATTAAAGACCAAATAAGCCGTGGGATGAACGTGTGTGTATGTTTTCACGGCAATCGTCCAAGTAGAAGTAGGAATAATAAACTTGAACTACCGATGGACAGACGAAAGCCCGTCCCATGAACTTTTCTGATCTATGAACAGTAGAGATCAAACGAACAAGACATTTTAACACTTGCAAACCATCTTGTAATATACTTTTTTTCTGCACAATTTAATCGATTGAACAGTAGCAACAAATGGGTATGAATACATGTATTCAAACGTAAATATCACAACACCAACTGCATTATTTGCCAAAAGGCCGCCAAAACTGTCAAGGTTTCCATATATATTCTCAATTAGATTATTAATGACAACTTGAAACAAGACAGGTTACCGTGTGAACATATCAAGATTTTATTTTTATTATCCTTAATATTATTTAAAACCTTTTATTATCTTTATCAACGATTTGTTTACATCGATGAAAATTGTGCGAGGCATATCCGATGGTAAAAAATGCATGCACTACTTCCTTTTTAATCTCGTGATCAGAAGGGAGTGACACGAGTAAAAATATCGTACAGTCGCTAACAGTGGAGTGCGATACAGACGAAGAGGATGATTGCAAGCTCATGCTACATTCGTAAGAAAGTGTTAAAAACGAGAAACTTTGTTTTTGATTATTTCAATTAAAAACTTAACCATTATCTGAAATGCAGGCACGTGCCTTTGCTTTTACACTGGCTACAAAAGAACTGATATTTTGGCACTACATTCTATATATTACTTACCATGTTTTACACCTCGGTCGTTAACAAATTAATAAAATGGCGCAAGTGAAGTAAGTTGCAATTCTACAGCAATTTGTCATACTAACGAATTCGCCACTCAGTCCAGAAAACAAAACCTTTCTTGAGAAATTTGGCTTCAAGCATGATGTATTGCTTAGTGTAAATGTTATAGTTTTTCAGCTGTTAATATAGTGTACTTCGTTTTGGTTTGTGTGCTTTTTAAATACGCCTCTTTTCAAACATCAACATGAACATTTTTGGAGGGTGAAAGATAACCTTTCGTCTATTCTAAAAGCAGACAGTTGGGCAGCAAAATATGAAAGATACAGCACGTAGATCTTATTACCTGTTTACATTAAATTCCTACTGAAGAGGCGCTTTAACGAATAAACTGTATTCCATGTTGCTTATGAAATAAGATTAAATGCCACGATTTAACACCTCGCGCACACTAGGTCTTCATGAAAAGTACAAGTAATACATTACATCTGAACGACAATTTGTCCGTCAACAAACTTATCAGCCACGTCGATTGTTCTAAATGTACATGTTTTAAAACTTTTATATCCTACATCTATGCATAATGTTTGCCTACCTATGATAGTAAAACACAGTTGAAAATATACAGCATAACGCGTTTGAACAGAAAAGACCAAAATGGTCATGAGATCACTTCCATCACTTACATCGCTCGATATGTCTTGTCTTCATATGTCTCACCTTACTGCACACTGATCTACCGGTTTAGGCATAAGATCGCTCACATGGCTTACACTGGTCTTCGATCTTAAGCCTGAGATTGCCCACCTGTATAACACGGGTCTACAAGCCTAGGTCTCATCACGCCCACCTGACAACACGGGTCTATAAGCCTAGGTCTCATCTTGCCCACCTGACAACACAGGTCTACAAACCTAGGCCTCATATGGCCCACCTGACTTCTAGAGCCTGCAAGCCTATGCCTCATGTCGCTCACATGAATTACACGGTCTACAAGCTAAAGCCAGAAATCGCTTGACTTTCATAAGCATAAAATTAGATCCAGAACGCTCCTTTCAAAGATGATCCAAACATAGTTAAGCGTTGTTTTTTTTTTAAAGCGTCCTAGTTTTTCATCAAAAACATTATTTGAAAGCATGGTATATGTAGTAAAGGTCGACATATTGATCGGCAGATTAGAACTACAGTACAAATTATAAGGCTATACTGGTATGATGCTACATGAAAAGTTTTGTTAATTCAGATTATAACTTTAAAGATGTCGTTCAACCGCTTTGTTTCTGAACAGATAGGTGCCCGTATTTAATGACACTGTATTAGCATTAATCAAACACTGAAGACTCTAAATCGAAGGAGCAAAAGCCAGATTTGATATTTGTAACTTGGTATCATTGGCACAAACAAACATGAACGGCCACGATGTCTGGTTCGCTATATGATAAATTAGATCAAACTTAATCAAGCGGTTTTATAGATGGTAAAAATGGTAAATATTGACTGAGGACGACTCCAGATGTCCTACAGAAGACCATACCTTGGTCCTATTTGACCTTATGACCAAGTGAGCCAATAGAAAATATGAGTAAATTATACTGTTTAATTTTAAAAACTCGTGTAAACAGCATAAGTCTTCAAAATATTTCAAAAAAATTATAAATCTTTAAAGATATTTCTAGTCAGTCATTACTTTTGTATCGAAAATGTATCATTTAAACATCCGACTTCGATAAAAGAAATCTGGGGAGGGTTCTTCGTGGCTTTTTCTATGGAAAATTGTAGACTTACAAGGAACAGCTTTCAATAGAGAGATCCAACTGCGTCGGCTGTTAAACATCCACCTTATCTTTTGGACTGCCTAATCTTAAAATATCTGGAAGAGATTTCAGCAGATCGTCAGCAATAGATATCCATCTTGAACGAAAATTAAACACTATTTATTCATTTTATTGCCATGTTCGACTGTTCGATAGAAGTATAGTGTGACGGTTGAAAATCAAAATCAAATCAATTGATACAAGACTACGTCATTTAACGGAAACTTTAACTTGGGAATGGTACTTTCAGATTAGTGGAATTTAACATTTGGCCACCGTCTATCTCGTGATGTCAAGATGGGGAATCTTATGGTAAACATTTGTCCACATGTTTCACATGAGTCTGTCCAGTGTGGTTGACAAATTTACCAATGTTACCGTCAGCCAGTTGTGTTTTCCTAACAAAATGAGACGTGAAGCAAATATGAATTTGTCAATGTTATTGTTACAAGCCAGGGGTATTTGCTTGACTAAGCGGTGTCAAACCTTGATGCGATTACACTAGAAGTCATACGTTTACCCCTAATTTCCAAAGACTTCCATACAACTTCAGTTGTAAATTAGAATGCCCGACGCGTCTATTCTATACATACATTTTATTTTAACCAATGCAAGACTATTGCTCTCACAAGTTTCCAACTGTCTATCAACCACACATTTGCATGGTTTCTCTTCATCAACTTTCCGTGCGTGCAGAAGTTGACTCCGTAGAAACTATACAGCTACACAGGGAACTATTTTTACTACGCCACCTTAGGCCATTCAAATCATGGTTTCAAGCCACACATTCCGCCAGTAAAACTGCATCACATTTTCCACCAAGACGACATAAACGGCATCTACCGAGTCCCTTCTTAAGAATTCCTTAAAATGGATGCTATAACAAAATGCGCATGATCCAAATGTATTATATTATTACTTATTACAAATAGTTACTAGTATGTTAGCATACACCGACAAACATTTTATCGCAAGGTCATTTCACATGTTACAACAATTTGTTTATTGTACAATTAATGTAGCCCTGCCCAATGTACTGGTCAGTTATGCATTTTCTTTCCTGTGTGCCATTCTAAGACCAGAATTTTGACGTACTTGTTTTTCAGCTGGGTTGACCAATGCTACAAATCTGCCAACTAACCGCAGAAGTCGTGGCTCAGAGAACCTTATATCCACGAAGAGTTTTGCGCCTCTCATAGATCTTTTGCCCATAATAAGCTTTCTTGTGCTAAGGCAGCGACATCACGGAGACCATCTGGAACGTGGCTAACATTTTACTCTGACTCGCAACGTTTTACACTATAACTGAAACACTGTACTTCCATCTCCTTCTCCAAGTAAACAAGTTCGTACTACACACTCCGTTCTTACCACCACTGAAATTACTGTAATCGACCTTCAAAATCACAACATTCAGGAAAAGTCACAGGAAACATGTGGTCTTTGATTTGTGATTCTTGATGAGTTTAGGGTTTGCGAGTACATGGATGCGTAGACGGGTACATTAAGGGTATCGCTTTCAAAAGTAGAGTGGCATGCTGTGCGGTATCGCTTATGTCACAGGTCAGATCATCCATCTGATTTTGGGGCGCAGCATCACTCTGTTCTATGACACGACACAAAATTTGTCCTCGTTCAACTTTGTTGAGTTGATACTTATTTTCTGTGTGTAATTCATCTTTCTCGGTGAACATCGATGCTCCAAATGATATTTTGTGCTTCGAACTTATATTGGAGGACGGTCCTGTACATGCAAAAAAATGTCGGCACAAGGAGTCTTGTACTTTATATCATAGTAGGGAGCTCCGAGACTTTTTTAAACTGTAAAAAAGTTATGCATTGTATATGGAGTGCTTTGTGCATTTAATAAAATGTTTCTTGTCTGTAAAAATGCTTATAACACACAATAAATGGTTCATGTGCTTACGCACACCAAAATTACAAACATAGTTATATACCATCATAAAAGATAGGTATGGGGTTTAACTTTTCGGTATTTTGTGGAAGACACGTAGTCATACACATGTATAAAGCACAGAGTTTGTCAATGAATGAATAGTAGCTCTGGTTCTAAGAAAGGTAGATGGCCATGGAATGGACTGAGTGGTCAAGAAAAATATTGACTTGACAGCATAAACTGCAACTGCCGCACACTTTTTCCACGTCGAAGTGCAAATCCTGATGTGATAATTGCTGACACTGGTGTAGTGGAAGGTTTCGGTGTAGGTCTCCATCCTTTTCTCTTAGTTTTTACTCTCGTACTTTTGTTTAAAAGTTTCCTCTGCTCCTCTTGATGCTTTATTTTTTGCGCCATTTTTCAACACACGATTAGCTTATACATGGCGGCCGGTACTAATGGTGTAGGAAATTCCCGGGAAAACCGAGGATAGAACCACCGACCCAAAAGAAGCTACAAGCACGCTTTCTCACATATCAACATTGGCCGAATCTGAGACTGGAACTCACGCAGAGATGAGATGGCAGTGATCCGTAACGGAGAGTGCTTTAGGATACTCTGGGCTCTTTAAAGAGCAACGATAGTAGAGATAGACTACTGATGATCAAAGTAGAAACAATATCCAGAAACGTAGTTATTGTGAACGTATATATGCCAGCTGACTGCTGGACAGACCACCGCCTCGTCATCACCATACTCAATATTCTCATTCAGCCCAAAAGACGCCAACAGGTAAAGATGGCTCCTAAACAAATGAATATCACCAAGCTGAAATGCACCAGTACCAAACAGTCTCTCGTGGATGCCCTGGAAGAACGTCTTAAGTCCACCAATTTAGACACTCAGGATGTGGAGACCGACTGGGCGACATTCAGAGAGCTGGTCTAGAGCACGGCTTCGGAAATCCTTTGACCCTCAATCAGAAAGAATCAAGACTGGTTTGATGAGAACTACGACGAGATCAAGCACTTGTTGGCTGTGAGACACCGCCTCCTTCAAACTTAGCTCAACAACCCCAAGTTCACCTCTAAGAAAGATGTGTTCAACAACATACGCATAATGTACAACAGAAGCTCTGTCAGATGCGAGACACACATGGCTGAGCAACAACGCTGATTAGATACAGTGCTACGCACACCAGCAAACACTTTAACAATGCCCTGAAAGAAAGTGTATGGACCTACATCCTTTGGACCATCCCTATCTTCAGCGGAGACGGAAACACTAATTACTAACAAAGAGGATATTCTTCAACGATGGACTGAACACTTTGACAGCGACCTGAATCACCCTTAGTCCATCAATGATGAAGCCATCAGTCGTCTCCCCCAATTACCCATCAACGAAGCACTGGATGACCCTCCAGCTTTGCTGCAGACACATAAATCGATACGTCTGACCTTTGATACTGTCAGCAGAGAAGGCTTGTGGAATGTAATGGCCAAGTAGGGATGCCCAAGAAAAATTTATATCCATGGTGCAGTATTTCTACGGTGGCATGCAGGTACTAGTACAGGACAATGGAGAGACATCTGAGCCATTCCTAGTAACCAATGGCGTAAAGCAGAGTTGTGTTCTGGCACCGACACTGTTCAGTCTCTGCCATGCTGACTAATGCTTACAGAGACGGAGAAGTTGGAGTCGGCATCAGGGTTGGTACAGATGGAAAACTATTCAATCCCAGGAGGCTTCAAGCGACAATCAAGGTTAGGACAAACACCAAAAGGGATTTTGTATTTGCTGACTACTGCACCCTCAATGCTGGCTCAGACACCGACCTGCAATGCAGCGTTCACAATTGCTTCAGCCGCTGCACAAGCTTTGATCTCACCATCAGTACCAAGAAAACTGAAGTCCTGTATTAGCCTGCCACTAGAAAGCACTATGTCGAGACTCGTCAAAAGCAATTAACCTCAAGGTAAAGAACAGCTTTCACCTACCTTGGAAGCACACTGTCATAGAGCGTCACTATTGACGACGAGGTGAATCTTCGCATTGGCAGAGCCAACTTTTGGCAGATTGTATGACAAGGTCTGGAATAGAAGGTCTACAAGGCAGTTGTGATCCCCACACTACTTTACGCATGCGAAATGTGAACGGTGTACCAAAGCCACGCCAGGTGGCAGGACAATGTTCCAGACACCGAGGTACTCGCCCAAGCAGGTCTCGTTAGCATCTAAACCATCCTGATGCAGTACCTACTACGCTGGTTATACGCATGCCAGACCACCGGCTGCTTAAGAGATTATTCTATAGCGAACTACAGCAAGGACAGCGATCCCAAGGAGGTCAGAAGAAACGCTGCATTGAAAGCGTATAACATAAATCCTGATTCCTGGGAGCAAACAGCAAGTGATCAAGTTACTTGGCGTTCCTCTGTGCACAAAGGTTCCGAGTTGTAGCTGCATAGTTAAAGAGGCAAACCAGAAAAAGCACTTGCCATCAACTCTCTTGAAGATGTACCACTCATCCCCTGCCTTTGTGCAAATGAACATTCCATAGAAGGGTTGGCCACATCAGCCACCTGCGCACGCACAGAACAGAATGAGTCCCTCCAACCCTCGGATGACTAGAGAGGTCTTCGTCGAATCAACGGACGAACAACAATGCCAACATCCGTAAGCTAAGATGAAGTCATCGAGGATTTCTAATATCAAATAGAAAAACTGATTGACAGAAAGTCAAGGATTACCTTGTAACAAGATAATCGGATGGGAATTCACATTAACAACAATGCTCAATTGATGGTGATACAAATACAATGTTTCAACACGAATGATTGAAATGAGAAACTAATTATGATTGATATGTACGTGTATATGATCCAAATGTTGGATCAATTAACATAAAACGCACGGACTTAAAATAATGAAAATACAAATAAATGACCATACACGGTACAAGGACAAAGGGTTAATGATTCGCAGCGATTTCACAACGAAAATAACAATTTTTTTACTCAAAAGGTAAAAAGTGTATTTTACTGATAGAAAAAGGTAGTCACTCAAATAGTGATATTATGTAAACAAAAAAGACATATACAAATTATCGTTCCATTCCCCAAAACACACCGAGTTTTACGAACCTCAAAAAGTATCCCACGGCTAAAAGA
This sequence comes from Unio pictorum, assembly GCA_030141615.1. Taxonomy (NCBI): domain Eukaryota; kingdom Metazoa; phylum Mollusca; class Bivalvia; order Unionida; family Unionidae; genus Unio; species Unio pictorum. The sequence goes on from JARLTB010000122.1 coordinate 16,365,270, forward strand.
TTACATGCATGGAGTTAACAATTCCTGTCAGCAGTACTCTCGGCTACCATCACACTGGTCAATCCAGCCGTCAGTATTCAAGGTTGGTAAATCAAGCAGTAAGCGACCACCTCGGTAAGCAATGCCAGATCACCTGCTACTCGACCAGCAACACTATTCAGCTCTACGGTTGCTATGGTTCAGCATCACAACTGCTATGGTCGACTTCTATGGTTAACTCTGCAGCTAACACCGCGTCGAATCCGATAATTCCGATAACTTATCACTTTCTATAGTTAATCACCCGTCAGATATCACTCCAGTCACTTTGGTCAGCTGGAAATAGGTCCAACACCGTGTACTACGTATGACACGGGCATATATGATAAAACGTAATGACAATACATACGGTAAGCTATAAAGATTACATTATCGGCGCAATAATTACAAAACAATACAACGGGCCCCGACTGGCCCAGTGGTCTAAAGCGCTCTCCGTTATGGATCACTGCCATCTCACCTCTGTCTGCGCGGGTTCGAGTCTCAGATTCGGCCGATGTGGGTATGTGAGAATGCGTGCCAGTAGCTTCCCGTGGGTCGGTGGTTCTTTCCGGGGGTTTTCCCGGGTTCTTCCTCCACCATTAGTACTGGCCGCCATGTATAGCCTATCGTGTGCTGAGAAATGGCGTTAAACCCTACAAGAACAACAACAACAACAACAAAACAATACACAGGTTCATAAATGAACTGAACCGTGCCCGATCAGAATCCTACTGTACTAATGTTTCTTAAAATGCAACTTTTTTATATTGCTAATATAACTCTCATGCTAAGTCACAAAACAAAAATAGAAAATACTTGCATTCCATAAAATATATACAAATATAACCGTGGTAGAACTATAGTTATACCTTATGCACAATAAATTAATAACTCACATACCTCTGCAACTGATAAGGTGCAAGTCCTTAAAGTAGACCACTCACTGAAAAGACGTTCCGTAATGTAAAGATTTTTTAACTACAGTGAGGCATTTATCTACAGATATCGTCTGTGCACTGGAAACATTAGGATCTTTCCGTATGTATGTATGTATGTATGTATGTATGTATGTATGTATGTATGTATGTATGTATGTGTGTGTGTGTATATATATATATATATATATATATATATATATATATATATATATATATATATATATATAATCGTTATATATATATACACACACACACATAAAACCAGAGTACATGTATTTAATAAATAAAAGATTTATACAATTCCGTGACATACCTGGTATTAATGTGAAACTCAATTGCAGTAGCTAGAGATGGAGCTGATAAGAAGAAGTCGGCTGCTCCAAACGATGTAAGAGAAATGCGAGAGGTGCTAGACTGATAGAGTTTTGCGCAAATAAACAGCTAGTTGTGACAAACACATGTTTTCAACAAGTTAAAAAGGTGCACTTGGAAGAGAAGAAGGTTCACTTGGAAGAACACAGAAGACAGGAACTTGATTTTCTTACTAGTTAGGCTAAGATATAGAGACAGCGTAAAGAAGTCTTAAAGTTGTCCAGGGGCGGATTTCGGATCAAAACACAAATTAGTAATAAAGTCAACATGAAGTTGAAGAAGATCCAAAAAGGAAAGTCGTGAAAATGTGGAGCCTAGAAATTTGAAGAAGAATGACAACGAGTTTAAATAAAGGATTAATACGAGTATTGTTAATGAACAAACAGCCGAGAAAAATGTTAGAAAAAATGGAAAGACTTCAAGTAAACAAATCCAGAAAGCATGAAAGATACAATCGGATACGTATGAGAATAATGAACACTACGTAACAGAAGATGGTTATAAAGATGGAAGAAAGAAGGAATGCAACGAGACTGAATAAAATAGAATGGAGACAGCTATTAAACAAACAAACGAAACACCAGCTGAAAAGAAACAGAGTATGCAAGAGAAAAATGGTGGGTGACGCGGTAAGATAACTTGGACTCAGTTGAGAGATTAGAAAGGATATGAATTAATGTAAGATCTGAGAACTTAAACAAGGAAAATGGCAATAAAAGCTGGTTTAGTAAAGACGAGTGTGTCACACTATTATGACAAGAGGATAAACTCTCTGGGAAAGGTGGAAATTATATATCGAAGAGTTGTATGACAAAGACGGCAAGCCTAGTATGCAGGAGATAAATCATAAAAAAAAAACCGGCAACAATGGAGAGGAGAGAAAAGACCCGAAGTTGGTGGCGCAATCATAGAATTAAACATTAAGAAAGCAGGAGTCAATGACATTCCATGAGAGTTCCTCAAAAGTATTGGAGAAAGCCGAAAAGAGCTTGTAGCACTATGTAAGGATTGGCTTTACAGTCATTTTATCAATGAAATCAAATGCAGTAGAATGCGCAGACCACTGAAAACTTTGCCTAACATCGCATGCATCTAAATCATGCTAAACGTGTTCATAAGGACTTGGAATCAAAGACAAACCACTTCACTGGTAAGACTCCATCTGGATTCATGAAACGTTACAGAAGATGGAAGGTGCGAAGAAGAAGTGGACTAACAAAATATGTATTTAACAAGAAGAAAGAATTACTAAGGCAGAAACGTAATAATTATTTTGAAAAACAAGATTGTCAAAACCCCGGATTTGAGTGTAGCATTGTATGGATCAGAAACTTGCACTCTTATGAAGGAAGAAAAAAATAAAGAAGGTTTTAATATGTGGATTTGGAGACGCATGGACAAACTCAGCTGGAGTAATAACAACATAAATGAAAAAAATAATAAGCGTACTGTAATACTGGAGAGGAAGAAAATATGTATAATACATATCGTTAGCGGTAAAAGCCTATTAAGAGACGTAATAAAAGAGAAAATGGATAGAAAGCTACCAAGAAGGAAACTAAGAATTAGTATGCCAAAACATGACCCCAAAGATGGACAGTCGTAAGAATTCATGCAGCGTAAAGCGATGTCAAGAGAACATAGATAAGATGGAATTCTCGAACCTGCAGTACTTCAGAAAACTAAATGATGAATGAATGAGAATAGTATGAAACCCAAATATATTCTAAACTTTATATTAAAATCTGTTTGCAATTTGTATTATGAAAGAAAAAGCATAACTCCGAGCACGTTATTTGATGTACAAGTAAACTGAGGTACCTAGACTCAATTTCCCCATATTATGCCGATACGTTTACTTGAAAATATGCCTACATCCAGAGCCATCAGTCCTCGAGAAATGCCGAACAAACATTAATAATTTTAACACAAACCGCAAATTTTCAGCGTAAATAAAAGTGCAAAGTAAATTGTAACAATGAGCCATAGCTTGGCAAGTGTTCTAATGAAAGAAAAAAAGAAAACAAAACAAAGTGCTTTTATATCAACAGCGCCGTTGTGAAGAATATGACATTTAGTACAAATTTGTATGCGTATACCTACAGGAAACTCGAGTGTATTTGTCATAGTACATATACACTAAAAGATTGTTAAGACAAATGGTGTTAAATACACTTTAATAAATGCATTGTCAGTACTTGAATATAAGCCCAAACATGCCCATCAACAAGACGTTTCTATGCACTTAAGCTAGCTCTCCAGTTTACAACGCAAAGGTACAAAATGGTTCTTTTTGTCAGGTGTTGCACATTGTGGATTGCATTTTAGAGACGTTGGTGGCCTAGCGGTCAGCACATTTGGTCTCTGGCGCCAGTGGTTGCATGTTCGAATTACAGTCAAAGAAAGAAGCTGTTTGTGAATGGAGTCACATCCTGTTCAGGTAAAATAAAAAGTTGGGGACACGTCTTTTTGCGATGTAGATTATTCCCGTATAAACACACCTGTACTTAAATGATATGTTTGATTTGGTTTGTGGGGTTACACCTTAGTATGGAACCACAGGAAGAATAACCGACCCACGTCACTGGAAGCGTTTGGCAAGATTTATCACATCCCCACGTTGGCAGAGTTAATAATATTACTAAAATGAACCGAGATTTGCGAGTGATCTGGAAAGGAGAGAGCCTTAAACAAGTAGACAAGGGTGTGGCAGTAATTCGGGGAAGGTACATGTTGACAACGATCAAGTGATATACAACAAAAAGTAAATGGCGGAAAATTTAGACTATTTTGTATACTCTAAGCGACATTCAAGAAGAAAAATTTCAACAACGATGGCCCTGATCGTATCACGAGTTTGTGTAACTCTAAACGCACTTGTACGTGGGTGAACCTCTCTAACATACAGTCATGCCTAAGTCATGCATTGTGGACACAAAGTCAGTAGTCTTGTCGTTAATCCGTTGCCTGTTTTATATCTAACTTGTCTGAAGCCATATTCTGGCATCTACAAAACGTGTGATGAGAACATCCCCTTTATTAGGTACTACTTTCAATTAAAATTTTTGAAAATAACACCCATACAGCATCAAGAATGAATTTCGCTGAAATTCAACGCAGGCCTGATAAGTGAAAGTATTGTGTTTGACGGTATTATGTCTGTACACTAGATAAAATAAATCAAATCGGATTTGGAAAATTTCTTCTTTTTTCTGTCCATACTGAAATTCCACTTAGAACCAAAACTCCATATGCTCTCCGTAACCTTTTTCATTAAACTTTGTGTTCGGTTTGTCTGAGAAACATTTCACGCATTTAAAAGTCAGACATTGTCACCGATATTGTCATACTTACTATTCATTTGAATTTTAAACTCATCAGGAAAAAACATTTTATGAAAGTACGAAATACTGCAAGATACTTAACTGAAAATTAAGACGCGTGTCAAAATTTGCCGGCAAAAGCCGACTTTCCAGCTTGCAATAACACTGCACCGTGCAACCTGCAGTTTGCAGAAACATTTACTACGCGTCTGCACAAAGCAAAAAGAGCTGAAAGTGAAGCTTGCGCCAAAAGAGAAATGCGTAATCTCTCAGACAGGTAGCAAAAAACCCAAATAAAAACCACGGGATTAAAACGTGAGTGATTAAGTTTACTAACTGACAAGAGTAGCAAGCCTCCAGAAGCTTTTGACGATATTTCCTTTCCTACAGCCGTAAATTGGCTAAAAGCATTCTATCAACATACATCGGAATTGTTAAATAACTAATCTGGAAATACGAAAACCGCAAAGCGTTCTACCAGATGCGAGATAATAGTTTCATTCTAACAAGTAGTCGAAACAACAAGCCGATCTGAACAAACGTTGTTAAACTTGCTGAAATACTTATCTCTTGCACTAGCTGCACACACCTGGTTTATTTTGTTATAAAGAGTCTCTATTGGCAAATATAAAATGTGTCCCATGGTGGTGGTACATAATGTAACCTGTTTCTAATTAAGAACTGATAGCTAATAGTGAAACGGTGTTACTTTAAAAAAAAAATCATTTTTAAATTTTGATCCTGACTTAATTCTCACCAACACATATACATATAAACATATCAGAAGGATGTCTACAGAACGATTTGTATGTTATGCTCCTCACAAAGCGTGAATTTGTGACATATTAAACTTATTCCATTGCATACTGACTCTTGTTATACAATTCTTAAATACCAAAGTCCCTCTAACAGTGCAAGCTTGGTTTACAAAAGACCTTCATGCTTTCGGAATAGAGTATTTGTGAAAAATACTCGTCGAAGATTTCTAGCATCTGACTGCACGCAATAATCGTTTTTGCGTCGATTTATAGTTAAACACCAATTCACATCGCAAAATAAGGCTATATATATGGTAGCCAATATAAATGGTAGAGGAGCCCAGGTGAACTCTAGTAAAAACCACCCACCCACGGGAAGCTACTAGCAGCTTTCTCACATCCCCATACTGGCCTAGCCAGATTCGAATCCGGGGGGACAGAAGTCAGATGGTAGCGATAGTGAAATTTGAGCGCTCTGGACCATTCGGTCACCCATAGCACCTGCAACAGATGTAATAAGTATTTTGAATCCATTTGTTGAACGATGATGAAATCTATCGAGAAAATTGAGAAACGTTATTGTTTGCATGATCTTTTCTACCAGGTATGATAGCTTGAGCAAGTAATTTATCACATGTAAAGGGGCTGAGAAGGTAGGGTCTAGATCCAAATGACTTAGGTAGATTAGGTTGACTATTTACTGTCGTTATCAACACTCTTCTAAATAGTTCTTTTTAATGAAAACATCAACACTTGTTATTTTACGATCTGCCAATCTTAACAGCATTAAATCTTCGGCTACAACAAATCTGATAAACTAGATTCTAAATCCTTACTTAATTCGCTCGTTCGTCTTCCTAGCCCGATAAAGATAACTAGATATAACTCAATCTGATCAGCACGTCCGTGTTTTTAAAAATAATAATAAACTAATATAATGAAAATCGAAAATTTGCACAAATGCCGAAGTTTTAAGATATAAGTCAGATGTTGAGGGGAGTTATTGTTTATTCAAAATTATTTATGCCGTGTGTAATGTACGGCATATGCTTTTAAATCAATAAGTACGACAAAGGAGGCATGGTTCACATGTGAAAACGGCTTAGCTAAGTTTACTTCATGTAACCGTTTACAAAATCGTTAACCGAATAAATAAATAGGACATGGCTATCAGTAACGAAGATACTACTGATTCCAGTTAAAGGATATATTTCCACATCACTGCTTACGATGCTTTTTGGGTTTTATGTTAATTATTTTCCCAAGGTATGGATGATTTACATATCAAATTGGACATCTCTTGGAAATACTGAAGCTAACGATAAACGTTCGTATCGTACACAGCATAGCATTAACGTATCGGGTTTATTTACTAATGCCAGCAGCATTAGTAATTTTTGTGACAGGATTTTCTTGAAACTCCATTATTAATCTTTGATTTAAAAAAATTCGTTAACATAACGTTTTATAAGTAACATTTAATTGTAAAAAAAAAAACCCAAAACATTTCAACTTTGTGAGCCCGCACAGTTTCTTAGTCACAGTTGACCAGAGGTTGCAAAATACGGCCCACAGGCCTGATCTGGCCCATGACCTGGTTTTATCCGTTAATTTACATTATAGGGTGTGCATTTCAAAATCACTTATTCAGACCGCGCCCAGTAGGAAGTTTCCCATGCCTGCTTTAGATCCTATAAAGCATATACGTGCATGCCCTGGAAGTAAGTTCCGTTGCATTACTGATTGCTTCATCACGTACAGAAATATACCGTATGTAGCAGTACGAACAATGATCCTAATGATCTTTTACCTATTTTATCAGACATATCTTTAAAATTTTAAAAATGTCTTACAAATTGAATCTTGTCATTTGGTAAAAGACAATGCAAATAAAACAATCGCAAGCTGAGCCTGGTACGATCTTCACATTGGTCAATGCCTTACAATAAAAAGCTGGAAGTTGTAAGCCATATATGCAGATGGGGATGGGATGTTGTTTCAAACTGTTCACTTCAATATTCTGGTTTCTGTTATTGTATACACTGCACACGTTTAGAGATTTTGGTGTACAACGCAGCCCTGCGCATCGCAGGCTTAATGTTGTCAAGCTATGAATGTATTCATGCTGTCTTTTAAGTATTGTTCTACACAAAATATCTCAAAGTTGAAAAGCTTCTTGTCATAAAGTCTATCTGCAAATCTTTCGTCAATTTTTAGTTTACCAAAACTTTACTCAAGAATGTTGATTTATCTGCACTGAATCAAAATGAAAATCAGTAATATGTGTCAAAGAGACACAGTTTTGTCTGAAATTATTACATAGTTTAAAATATCATCTTTAGAAATCGCTGGCAGAATAGAATGTGGAAAGCAGGCACAAATCCTTAGTATTGGGTGGTACGTCTCAGTCTACACTGTTTAATGCAATTTTAAACAGAAGAGTTCCTCGAAGACTGTGGCGTTCTTCTGTACAAAAAGAATTTACACAGCTCCACGATAAGAATGTATTTTTTAAATGCTGAGCGACATCATCTCTGATATTCTCTCCAGTGATCAAACGTTTTTATAAAACGGGCTTCCGTAATACAGATATTGGGTGCCGGATCAGCACGACTGTCATGAATGATGTTTCAGATATATTTAGAAGCAGGCCCGCACCTGGGGGGGGGGGGAAGGTTGACAACCATGGCACTTGTCAGGGACCCGAGCTAGATAGGGGCCCGCGTTTTAAAATATACGCACATATTTGAAACACGAAAGGGGCCCGAACTCCGTCAGCTGCCTGGGGCCCAGAATTTCCTAGGTGCGGGCCTGTTTAGAAGTCGATTGGTAAAAATATAAGTAGTGATAACAAGGAGTTTAGGGATTGCCAGTAGCGATTCCGTAAAATTTCATTAAAATGTAATTAGCACAGTAAGTCTTTTCGAAATGACCATCTAGTAAGTAGGAGTAGAGATAACAAGATTTCCAAGACAGCTGTCATGTTGACCATACTGCATATCAGATTAGCATCCATTTAATTTAGGACCAACCAGGCAGCAAAATACGTCTTGTAGTGAATACAGCATGTTCAGTTCAGAAGCAGTAACGATAACCAGAATGTTTAGATGTCTGCCGTGGCCGTCATTTCGTAACATATAGTCTTTCGGTGCAAACCCAATGTCGATTTTATTATCCATCAAGGAACAATAGCGATAACAAATTTTCTATCATCGCCATCTTGGAGGTCAGATATATACCATTTTTATTCATGACCAAGTAGATATTATAAGAAGTCTATGTGAAAACCACATGTTGATAAAACAATCATTCTAGGAAAAGTAGCAACAACACGATTTTCAAGATGGCCACCATATTATTTGAGGACAAATCAGAATTTGGGATGAGTGTGTGTGTGTGTGTGTGTGTGTGTGTGTGTGTGTGTGTGTGTGATGGAAACAGACAACAGGCCATCACATACAGTCTTCTGGTAGAGCAAAACTAACAAAAACAAAAATCCTCTAATATAACTACTAATTTATTGAATTTTATCTACGCCGTTCAGATAGTAGTATTATCGGGGTAGCAAATCGTACATCATGTATATCTAACGTTTTGCGATGAGGTCGACGTAAACTCCAAGCACATATACACAGCAAGGCACTGACATCACTGAAGCTATATATAGCCTTCATTACAATATAAAGTTCAGTCCTGTCAAGTAAATATATCTTTATATATTGTACTTATTTCCTTATATACTTTCCTTGTCAGTGGTTGAAGTATTTTGTTTTATTTATATTATTATTAATGTAATGAGCATCCTTACGACCAACCAAATTACCACAGACCGTAATGTTCATATTTTGTCATATTATTGCGCTTTCTGTGGTAAGACCGGCAAAAGACGCTTTTATCTTATGTATGACCTATCCAAGAGTAAACTGTCTCAAGATGCAAGGCTGGCTTTGAGAAGAAGAAAAAAACCCACTTCCATCCAGGTGCCCAGTATGAAAATCCCTCTTCGTGAAATCTCGATGTTTACTTTTGGTTGTAACCGTGCCTCGCGGGCAAACAAATGAAAATGGTTTTAGGATCAAGTAAAATATTATATTTAATTTACCCACAAGTGTTTTTTCTTCTTCTTTTTCTTCCTCCGGTAAATGCTTCCGGCCATTTGGCGACCTTCATACTTTTAAATACGGTATTTGGAGGGCTTCATGTGGCCAAGTCGTCAAAGTGCTCACCTTTACCGATCACTGTAATCACAACTTATGTCAGCGTGGGTTCGAGTGTCCGGCTCGGCCAATGTTGGTATTTTAAAAAGCTTGCCAGTAGCTTCTCGCAGTCTTTGGTTCTTACTGAGGTTTTCTTTTCTTTTTCCTGGGGCACCAAACAAATGCCCCTCCCCCCATTTAAAAAAAAACCTGGAAAAAAGTGTTTATGTGGTGTTGTAAACCTCCTGATGTGTAGTTATGTTTTTATTTTTACCTTTTTATTTAAGTTAAATTTTCCCCATAAGGATTATATAGAATTTTGAATGAAGTATTTTTTTCCCACTATTGTCTCTAAAGGGTTGTTATTCCAAGTCGGTTTTATTTACCAAATCTCGGAGTCTCTTTCCTATGTTTTTTTTTTCAGTCGACCTTGGCTGGAGGTCACCTACATCCCGTGTGTGGTATTTATGTTGGTGCTATATGTCTGTATGCTATATGTAAATATATATATATATATATATATATATATATATATATATATATATATATATATATATATATATATATATATATATATATATATATATATATATATATATATATAGTGTGTGTGTGTGTATGTGTGTGTAGGGAGAGCCATGTTTATATCAATTCTTTCCCAGTTGTCTTATTTAGTGATGTTTACCCTCCAAATCGGGTCATCACTTTTTATTTTACAATATATATGTTTTCCTTATTTAAATTTTGAATTTTGAGCAACGTCCGGTGTAATAGATTTAGTTTCGATTCAAGGCATCTGTTGATTTAATGAATGTATTTTCCTGTGTCGTTCTTTGCAGTACATATATTTATTTCTATTGAGCACGACTGTGTTCGAGTCGAGGTCTACACATTTTTTCAATTGTAATTTGTACTTCTCCCGACTCGAATTCGGTCGCCTCCCTTTATTTCTTTATTTATTTATTTATTTATTTATTTATTACAAACAATTTTTTTTCTAAATTGTTTATCGTATCCATAAGCTGGGTTATCGTGTGCAGTGCGGAGCTGGATAAGAAGATTAGTAAGTATAGCATAGTAGAAGATTCGTTATAACCTGTCGATATATTAGTGTTTGTGTTTGTATGTTTTAATTCCCTTAATGTGGCCTTTTCCCCAACTCTTCCATAGGCCTGTCCACTTCGCGACGCGCCATGTGACGTAGCTCTTATCCAACAGCTTTACTGGCCTACATGTATTGCCTATCACATGCTGAAAAATGAAGTTAAACCCCAAACAATAAGCGAAAATAGAACAAATACGATATTCCATCATACACTGGCTGGTTCCCGGGGGCGCCGCAGAATAATTTGGGGGGGGGGGGAATCAAATATGTAGTGGACAGCTTTAAGTTCTACAAATGTAGACCATAACATGTTTAGAGGTGAAATACGGGGATGAGGTATGTCAAGTACCCCTACCCCTTTCCCCCTATGTACGGCCGACCAATCTAGTTCCGTAGCTTGTGAACTAATCATTTGTTTATGACTGTATTAAAGGCGCTGTATTAAAAGTTCTGTAAACATATGTCCTACCTTTACTAGTTTGGTGGGAAACCGTGGGATTCTAACAAAACAGGTAATCAACAGTATCCCTTCTCTTATAATAGATATGGAGTGAACTGTGCCAAGTTTTCAAAACTCCCAAGTGTGACCGATTTTTGGTATGATTCATTGTTTATTACATCGCATGGTTGCAGTCATTCCTTACACAAGCCAATGTATCCATCCAACCGTCTATTTATCTGCCAACCTACCTAATATCAACACCAATATCTACGTACTTATCAACTTACCTATGTATATACTTATTTATCTTATGCATACACTACATTAGAGATAAATTTTCCTCTAATGCTTGGAAACATCCACATCAGCGAAATAAAAATTCGTTTAAAATTGATACGCAAATTTACGCTGATGGAAAACGATGTAGTTTTCAATATTGTTCTGGCATCAAACCAAACCAGACAGGCTTCCACTGCCAAACGCCGCCATGTGCTTGGGTGTTGCCCTTTTGATTTTTATGTCTGCGCTATCATTATATCTCCCGTAGCGTATTTTCTCGCCAGTCTCTAATGTGAAAGTAAAGATAGAGAAAAAACATTAGTGTTGCTCCATTCAATACAAATATTGTATTGGTCTTTCACAAAATGCTCAGGTATCAGTTATTAAAATGTAAGTGTTTATTTGTTTGTTTCATTAGGATTTTTAACGTAACTTTAACAATTTTTCAGTCATATCGCTACGATGTCTGCAGAGAGGCAGTTTATAGTGATGTCTAGCACTGGGGCATCATATCACATCATGCTGACACCAGGCCGACCAGTCCTAACACTAACCTCTTAATGCTTAGCGCCAAGCGAGGCAGCTATTAGTACTATTTTTGTAAGTTTTTGGTATGATTCAGTCGGGGATCGAACCCACGACCTCCCGCTTCCGCGGCGGACACTCTAACCACTAGGCCACCGGAGCGGCTGTAAGTGTTTATAATACATGCACTGTAAATTCATCGTTTCAGTTTCTAAACACTAGTAGACTAAAAACGGCAATGACAAATAAAAAGAGCTGGAGAATCTTAATGACGCAACAATGCTTATTTTGTTAATACTGTGTAAGTTAGGTCCCTAAAAAGATCGGGTTTAATTGTGCATATCCAGAATGAATACAAAATGTTGTGAACACATTTCAGCGAAAATGATGCACCTATTTCAGAAAATAATTTACACTGCGATTTCACAAATTGCGAAAATTGTAATAAATATGCCCACGTGAACAAATCCGGCACATAAAACAGACCCCCCCCCCCAGTATATCTTGTTCAGTACTCGAGTTCGATCCCATTAACTATGAGTTATCGTTTTTGAGAAAACTTGATGCAAGGGCAATATGTATGTGTTTGATTATGTAGATGTGATGAAAAACACGTGCCGTGTACACAACACTCCCTCAATTTATACGACAGGTGACAGGAGCACATGTATATAAAATGAGTTTGAACAAAGATTTCCAGCAATTTAGCAAGGTTCTGTTGTATTTTATTTCTATACGTTGACGTTTCTAACAGCATTGGCCACTTGCATAAGAATAATGTCCCGTTCTGAAGCCTTTATTCGGAATTACTGGTTTGTACTGGGATAAATAAGTATTAAAAAAGGTAATTTTCACTTAACAGGTAATATGTAATTCTTCCATTCATCTCAGGAATACTTCTAAACACTAGTACATTGTGCAATGATGACATTGCGTACCGGTTGAAGAATATTTTACTTATATTATAAAAATAAAAATGAAAAATTATCACAGTAAAGTTGTTCATCATGCAAAGTTGTGCATTGTCGTCTACCTACAGGCGAAAGATAAAACACCAACAAGACGATGACTGAGCGATTGAAAATGTTGCAATCTGTGGTAAAATGATGCACTAAAAAAACAAAATGCTTTCCTGTTGACATTATTTCAATAAGCCAACATAATAGCTATTGTCAGGCATACTGCATAACCAGTCAAAGAGGAAAATGCACCTGTCAAGTGCAGTCTGGGACAATATTTTTTTCTACAGGTCAAAGATTGAGTACGTGGTTATACAGCCCATAGCATGAACTATCCTGATGGGACTGTATGCACTCGGGTCCACTTTTCAGTTACTTTACAATTAAGTTCCAGAGCCCAGTTCGTGTGAAAAAGTTATAACTAATGATATTAATATATATTTATTTATCTATTTGCAGTAAGTTTATTTCAGTAACAACTTTAATTTTCAATTTCGACTGCTGCAAGTTCTCAATGCGTTTGTGAAAATACCGGTTTCCACATATTACAAAATAGATTTTGGCTCCTGAACTTCCCATCGGATTTTCACATTCTCGGGCCAATATCAGGACATGTAACGTCCAATTGATAAATTGATAAAATAAAAATTGTTCAACGATTGCATAAACATTACCTTTTCATCATAAAAATATAACTAATGATTTTAATTGATAGTCATAGAGAACTTATTTCAGATGTACCTGATAATATATCAGCTTCTTTTTAAAATAAAAGTCGCCTTAACTGTACAAACTCTCTCTCTCTCTCTCTCTCTCTCTCTCTCTCTCTCTCTCTCTCTCTCACACACACACACACACACACATCACTGTCAAATTAGGTAACACTAGCACTGAAAAGTGTATGTATGAATTCTAACATACAAATATACTACAGTTTCTGAGAAAAATTATCTGGTAGTTTTGGCGTCTATTGTCTGCACTGCGCAGTATTTTTTCATTTTGTAATGAATGGGACCGAAAACAAATCTTTCCCTCAATCCAAAGTGATAATAACCCTTTAAGCCTGGGTTAGATATATTGTCCTAGCACGCAATACTGCTCCTAAGTTTTAAATAAAATTTTAATATCGGTTGTCAATAATTACGTACAACACAATCACGATCCTGCCTTCCCTCGAAATGCAACTGTCTGGCTAGCATAGACCTTGTTTACCAGTCTACGATTTTAACTGCGAAAAACAAATATGAGTCACGTCTGCAATCGATCACGTAGTAATACTTAGTTCTGGAAGAAATCCATTAGTATCCATTGCCCTACTTTTGCCGTTGTTTGTTGCCCAGCCCTTGAGAACAAGACCTCATATCATCCACATGACATGCAATTCTAACTTTAACAAGCTCACCTGAAGATACACAATGGTACATACAATTCGATGATAAATGCGGTTCTGTCTTAAAAAAAAAAAAAACAATCGGCTAGGGCAATTCACTGAAAATTACATCGTTTTCTTGGTCTACAATGCACAAAAAAATCTTTATAATCCATATGTAGATTGATTGCTTATCAATAAACGATTCTCATGAATCCTTAGCATGACGCGCATTTCAAAGCGGTAATCACATGCAGATGTTCCGTCAAATATCAGGTTCTGCCTTCTTATCCAAACGTGTTCCGAATATTTCCGGGTTATCCACGAGCGGTTCCTGCAAGGAACAAATATGAAAAGGCACAGCAGTTGTATACTTTGTAACAGGGTACTTTAAAATTACTTGATTGCAGGCTAGTAAAGCCCCTTTCACAGCATGTACTGTGGGCGACATTTCCTCATATCTTTAAAAGATAAAAATTTGCACCTTGAAACATGTTACTTTATCTCTTTCTGTGTGTGAACAAAATGTAAACTGAAATTATTGGTCAATTTGTGGAAATTTATAGAAAATGGCGACCTAAATATCAGGCCAGTCTCTATTCTGTAACATTTAAGTGTACTCATTGTAAGCACTTGAAAAGAAAATGACACTGTGGCAAAACAGCTCCTAAAGGCTGGTGCTCCACAGGTACCTGAAAATTCTTTTATGAATATACTGCGAAACTAGTAATTGTTGACGTCGTAGCATGTGACAATGATAACAACCACAGACACACATCTCTATATATAAAAAAGGAGAAAAGCCGTATTATACCTTTAGAAGTACAGATAAAAGTCCTTGTGGATCGGGTGTGGAACAAACACCGAACACGTCAATTCCCTGCGATACTAGTTCCTTTTGAGTAGTAGGACCAATCGCCACAAACTGAAAATTCAAAAGAATTAGCAAACGCGCACACGCACACACACACACACACACACATATATATATATATATATATATATATATATATATATATATATATGTGTGTGTGTGTGTATATATATATATATATATATATATACATACACATATATATATATATATATATATATATATATATATATATATATATATATATATATATATATATATATATATATATATATATATATATATGTTATCATAAATGGTTATATTTCATAAATTGGCTTGTTTTTACTTCATTTTCCAAAATATTCAATATAACGACGAAAAAATATCATACTGGTTCGGTTAATGTGGGTATGTGAGAAAGCATGCCGGTAGCTTCTCATGGGTCGGTGGTTCTTTCTGGTGTTTTCCCGGTTTTTTCCTCCATCATTGTTAATACTAGCCGCCATATATAGCCTATCATGTGCTGGAAATGGCGTTAAACTCTACAACAACAACGCCTGGTTAAAAAAAAAAAACAGTTCATTCCAAATTAAATTCTGGAAACCCGATGTGTTAAAGAGTGACTTAAAGAAAGACTTACCTAAAAGAAGTTGTTCCTCTGAACTGCTCTTTAATAGTTTTAAGAAACGAAAAACGTACCGTATTTGGTACCACAAGCGTGTTTGCTATGTATCTCAGTTAAGATGTTCACGAGATATCTAAAAGTCTCGGAAAACAAGTATATGTTACTGTTATTGACAGTGAACGTGATATCATGGAGACAGGTTTTATAGGTATATCAACATGCTCGTTATTGAACTGGCATCATGAAGCTAGGAACCAGAGCCAAACCTTTTGTCTTGAAAGCTATGGGTCAGAGTACAATCAATTTGTTTATGTGAATTAAACAAAATGTATACCAAAGTATGGTCATAATTAATTCGTACTTGTGCATGTCAAGGTGCTCTTAAAGTTAATGAAGTACAAAAGCGAAAGTAATATACTTTGACTTAGCCCCCAAGGACAATTAAAATACAGATACTTTGCCGTTTATATTTACACCGTTTCCATTCAGAACAAATAATACAATGCATGTGATATTTTAGAGAAACCTTTAATGTCAGTGACACCATTGGTTTAAGACGTTTAAAATCATAAATGCGTATGGTGTCATGTTGGAGGACACAATGTTGCAACTTTCATGCGGAACTCGCTGCATACTGCTCTAGCGAGTATCCGTGCAAGAAAAGTTACTATATACAGATTTTCAAGATCGCCGTCGGAAAAACAACAAATAGCAAATAAATGTTTTTCTGATGAATTAAAAAGATTGTGTCTCCTCTTTTTGGTCGGACATATTGGTGTCATTTTCATTTTAAACCAACTACATATAGCAAGACGTATTTTTGTGAAAACCTCATTACAATACGACCATCGCGCTTCAAAGGATGTGTTTGTTTGTTTCAATAGGATTTTTTAACGTAGCTGTAACATTTTTTCAGTCATCTCGCTACGATGTTTGCAGTGAGGCAGTTTATAGTGATGTCTAGCACTGAGGCATCATGTCGCAGACATGTAGCATGATATCCCACTTAGTCACATTATCCTGACATCAGGCAGACCAGTCCCAACACTAACTTCTTAATGCTGAGCGCCAAGCGAGGCAGCTGTTATTACCATTTTTGTAAGCCTTTGGTATGACTCGGCCCGGGATCAAACCCACGACCTCCCGCTTTCGCGGCGGACGCTCTAACCACTAGGCCACCGGAGCGGTGTACTTCAAAGGAAGTAGCATAACAATAATTCTAGATCAACACCACAGCCGCTGATTGGCAACATTTCCATTTATGACGAACTAGATGTAAGAGGTCATTCAAGTGAAAACCCACAGGTCGCAAAGTTTTTGAAGAGGGCGGTTATGTTGAATGCCCGATCGCTACCATTTTCATTTAATATCAGCTAGACAAGAACTATTCCTTTCATGAAAAAATAATGTCCCCATGCTCACCTGTTTAGAGAAATTGTGATATGAAGGTGTTCAAGTCTATGGCGGAGATTTTGAATGCATCATTTTCACGTAGGACCAACTAGACATCAGCATGGCACTATTTCAAGTTTCATGACTTTCCTCCAAGTATCTTAGGGGGAGGTGCGATAATAAACAACGGCTGTCGGACGACAAACGCAAGAACACCGTATAAGCTCATCTAGTCATCGCCCGAAAGAACTAGAATAAAAACATCGGGGAAATTGGGGGTAAATACTGCACGCTTAACATCCAAGCATAACAAACCCAGCGATATGTTATTTGATAGTAATTCTATGAAGCAATTGAGTTGAATCGCCTTTACTACACACTGGATTTTCCCCCAAACCTCTGCCAGAATTTGCAACTTAGATTACATCCATAAGTACTACATCTGGAAAGTAAAGTCAATTTCCCAAGACAATCGTTTACTTTTACTAATACATCTGCAGGCATGACTCATCCTCTTAAAACACGTTGTCTGCAAAGATTACATTCAGACATAGAAACTTCGATCTAATCCAACAGAGTAAACCGAGCGCTCTAATAACTTCGATCTAATCGAACAGGGTAAAACCAAGCGCTCTGGAATTTATCTCAGTATACGTGAAGTGTCAAAATCTCTCAGATTTACTTCATTATATCATGTAATTATATTTGTGAATGCGGTCAAAACACGTTACTAAATATTTCAAAACAGAAAAACCAACGAAGTTTTGAAACACAAGTAGCTTCATTCAAAATAAAATTTGGATACGTCATAACGAAAAAAAAAGAATATGTTCCGGTCAGCAGACAGTATCTGTTTCTCGCTTTTGACCCTAGCAGGGTATAAAAAAACAACACAAAAAAAACCAACATAAATTCCAGATATTGCTTAGTGCATCTAATTGAGCCGGTTCAGGCCAGTGTTTCAAGCACTATATATATATATATATATATATATATATATATATATATATATATATATATATATATATATATATATATATATATATATATATATAGATAGATAGATAGATAGATAGATAGATAGATAGATAGATAGACACACACACGTGTGGTCTAAAATTTTGGAACAAAGTTTGTGTAATTTAACATGGCTTGAGGTTGGATCCAATCCAAGACCCGAGTTGCAACCTAGGCTTGCTCGCGTCTGCCCAGACAGCGGTACCTGTTTACTGATTTTAGTAACGTCATGGAACATCGATAAAACGGCAAGGAAGTCTATTTTTTATTGCTTTCCTAACGAACAGATGAAGGCTAGACGATATAATCTAGGTCTATATGGTTGTTTGAAGCGATTCCTATTCATTTACTTCACCTGATATTACAATCTAGCTGATAAAGTGCTAATTTACCACCAAGAAGTTACAACCTTCTCAGTAGTGAAGACATAAAAATGCATCATATCAATAATACGTCTCGGGCAACAAAGGTCACCACAGTCTAAACATGTTAGCAGCCGTGCCTTATTAACTATAAGTAATCCAAAATGGCCATTTGTATCCATAACTGTTGTCTATGCAACATTGTTTTAGAATAGGAGATCTTACACGAGAGACCATTGCATATGAAAATTATCAAACGAGCTAAATAATGTTATGGGGAGAAAATATTTTAAATTATTAACAGTTTTCATGAATTTTATGACTTGGTGTTTTCGTCATAAATCGGAAAATGATCAGACGCATTAGGTGAATTACATTCGGATGCTTTGGACGTTATCGACAGCTTTTTTGAAATGTCACGACGAGACATTGGGCGGCGTTTGTAAGAAGTCTCATGAGTTTATATAAAACATAGATCACTGACACCAAATCATAAATGGCATTTACAAATGTTGACGTTCATATACAAAATAATAAAGTTCTTATATGAAAACACGTAGTTTTTATTCTTTTCCTTTTTGGTCGTCAAACTTTAAATAGGGTCTTCATTTGATATATGTGACAACACCACCTCCACCTATGATAGCCTAGCATCTGTCGATCACCATCGATAATTATTATTATCTAATATACATAATATACAAGTTGATTACAAACCAACAGCACACATTCTGACACAACATGAATGTATGCACTACTATGTCATACTAGACCTTTTGTGGCGTCATATTACTTACTTAGCAGCAACTATATTGGGTCATATATCGTATACAGTAAAGTGGTCAGTAAATTCCAATAAGTGGACATTTTACTGGATCATAACAGTCACTGTAGTTACCTAGAAAGTCACCAACTGGGTATATAATACTATTTTAAATATGTCAGTCACGTGGCATCTTGCATCTAATAATGCCAATGGAAAGGCGATAGTTTGTAAAGGTTAATGAAGCTTTTGTTAAAATCGCTTCCACTACATTTCATATTTACATGGTAACCATTCAACAAAACGCTTCTCTTTGTATAGTTTCGTATTTTCACCCCAAGCGGGTTTAGTGATGCAGAATAGTCCCGATCTGCCCTGCTGTAAAAATACAACAAATGGAGGCTGCAGCCGCTGTGACTCAGTGGCTGCTGATGGTGATCCGAAGGGTTCGAGTTCGAGTTCGAATCTTTCCACTGGATCAGTCAGTCTTGTATTGTGGTGCAGCCTTGAGCGAGGCACTTTACTCTAATTGACTCGATATTAAATAACCTATTGATGTTGATCTACTATAAATAAATCTAACCATTCCCTTTTCAAAAGACAGTTATAACAGTCAGCTAGTTGTCTCTTGCAATTCTGCACTTGTATTTACTTCCCGTACTCGAGACAGTCATCTCCACGTAGGTGCAAGACTTCAGATTCTCACACCGACAAACACAAATCTGAGGGAAAAAAAACAGGAATCTCCAAAATTATACAGATTAAAAGCATATCGATTTCAGTTTTGCTGTTTCGCTTTTACAGCAAAATGTAAATACCATCGCATTATTTTCATCTTAAACAGATACAAGAAGCCCAATTGGTTTTGATGTAAATGATATGTACTTGTGTATGCAGCAATATTTTACGGCACCTAATCGCAAACTGGGCTAGAGGGTGCCAACTAAAGGTAAAGTTTTAAAAATGTACAAATTCATTGTAAAAACGTTTAGGCAAATCGTTTCAAATGCATGTAAAATGAATTAAATGAAGATAATTTTAAAAAACGTAAAGATGTAAAACTTTCTATAAAATGTATATAATTTAATAGGAAAAAACATACGTAAAATTCTTAAAACATCCTTGAAAGTTTGTTCAATAAACTACGATGACTTAAATATGGTACAAGATTTTATCGAGTGATACATAATCGTAAAGTTTATTCATGCAGCTCACGTCAACATATTTCGATGTCCAGGGAGGAAATTGACATCATTGACGTATGTCAACTTATATGACAATTCATACGCATTTTGAAAAGGAGAGGAGAAAGAAAAGTTTGGAGCACAAAGTTGAAACATTCTCGGTTATTGTTTGTTCAATGTATCTCACATGTACCTACGATTTTCTTATTAATATTCCTCTTAAGATGTGAGCTACATCAACCCTCCCCCGTCCCCAAAATGTCAACACCATGACTTTTCCTCCAGAAATAAAGAGATCAACAAACAAAAACGTTAAAAATACTGAAAGCTTGTGGTTGTAAAAACAAAACAACATTATTAGCCATTTTTAAAACCAAATTTTGTAGACATATCTTAAACGGTTCAAGAGTTTTGCTCAAGAAACAGAAGTTTGGATAATATATTCATCAATGGACAAGTGGGAAAACCCAATTAAAAATACTGAAATAAAGAATAATAATTACAAAAAGGCACATCAGGACTCCAGTCTAATATGCGTACTAATAGGCAGATATATACGGACTCCAGTATGTGTACTAAGAGGAACAACTGGACTCCAGTCTAAAACGAGTACTAAGATTTTAAAAAATATCCTGAATTATTTAGGCTTCTGTACGAATGCATGAATGACAGATGCTTGGATTAACAAAACGAATGTTATAAGTACTGAAAATTTCAAGGTATATCTTAAATGTCGTTGAAGTTTTGACCCAGAAACTAAACTATGGAAAACAGATAGATGGACAAACAAGCTAATACGAACAATAAAAATACTGCAACTGAAAAAATATTGAATAGGAAAAGGTATATCTTGACCGCCAGTCAAAGACATATCTGAAACTGTTTAGGAGTTTTGCACCGGAAATGAATGTGTGGATAACGGATGGATGGATAGTTGAACAGTCAAACTGACAAAAATATTGCAAATAATGACACTGAAGAGATGTCAATAGCAAACCACACGTGGACTACTAGTCTAATAATTTTTAAAAAATCCTCAAACAAATATCTTCGACGATTTTTGGAGACGTACTTCGTAAATAAAGTGCGAGTGGTGGATGAATACATGAACAGAAAAACGGATAGTTTATAAAATATTGAAACTGAAGAACTGTGAAAAGCAACTGACATATCTGGACTACTGGTATAATATGTGTACCAAAATTCAAAGACATGTCTTAACTGGTTTCGGAATTTTGATCTGGAAACAAAAGTTTAATAGATATCGATTGTCCAAAATACATATATATCAAATTCCAATAAGATACTTTGAACAGTTTGAGAGATGAGTTATCTTCCTGAAATGAAAACGTGAACGGACCGACAAACGGATATAGCTGTTGTAATCATTCCCTTAGTATATGTATTAAAGTTGGGGTGGGATAGGTGGCTGGGAATAAAATTAACGCAGTCGAGAACTGACGTAGTTTTACGTAATTTTAAAGGCTTTCCTATGCGGTTTTGTTTTTCATACAAGACATATCTCGTACGCAAACGATTTGTTACCTTTTTCATATAATCGCAGATGATAACTCTATTTTCACTTTTTTTTCATAAAAGATTTATAAAATCTAAAATTACCGACTTTGTATATACTCTTAGTGGACCTTTTCTGATTTACTCTATTTCAGAAGAAAAGAAAAGCATCAACATAATGAACAAGCCCATCTGAAGTTAATAGTGCTCCACTTTCGATTAAATTAAAAAAACAAAAATCAAGGGGAGTTTTTTTTTAAAATGAGTCTTTTATAATGAAGCATTGGTTTCTATGCCAAGTCGTTGATTAAAGTGGTTACATTAATGTTCAGATGGTGGGAATCCCAAGAAAACTTCAAAGGAGCCAGCTGGTTTTCTGATGCCTCATTCCTTTAAATACTCTCAATATTTTGAACAAATTTACATCGTCTAATGCACAAGATCGTCGTGCCAAATCTTTACAAGCTCCGGGTAGTTTAGTGGAAAAAACAGACGGCAAAGCCAGGGACGTCATTTTGGAAGGGCGGGGGTGGGGTGGGGGTGCTGTAAAAATGGTGTAGCCTGAATACGAAAATTAACAAGCACTGCAGACAGGAAAAAGCTACTCCTAAGACGTGTCACTGTTAGTCCTCTACAACAGCAATAACCGTAGGATCCAATATAATTAATACAACTTCTGTTAGAGACGAAGGATAAAACAAGGAGGAAGAGAAGGACGGGGATGATGATGACGACATCGACTAGAAAGAAAACATTTCTCTGTTTTTCTATGCTCTTTGACACTTGAGTAAGTGGATACCATGTAACAGTAAAACAAAACGCATCAAATAACATTACTTTATATGCGTACTATGCATATATCTTATGCCTCTCTCTCTCTCTCTCTCTCTCTCTCTCTCTCTCTCCTCTCTCTCTCTCTCTCTCTCTCTCTCTCTCTCTCTCTCTCTCTATATATATATATATATATATATATATATATATATATATATATATATATATATATATATCGGTTAAATCGTACATTTTGCCTGTTTCTATTAGGAACTCTTTAGCAACATATGGTTCAATTTGAACAATAGCTGTATGGGCAACACCCAAAACATGCAAGCCAAAAGATTCAAAGAATAACAAAAACAATATACATTCTATAATTGAAATGATGGGAAACTATAATCTAAAACAGCGATGTTGGCTACAAGTTTTGTGTACAATAATTGATCAAATATCAATTAAGGAACTTTTAAAAGCAATTAAAACAAAATCAGCGGAGTTATTTATCATGTTAACAAAGCGTGAGCTTGACATACATCGTGATGAACGTAATGACGTGCATTACTTTCCGGTGTGAAAAAGTAACCAATATATCCCAATACACGTCTTTAGAACTGTTAACCAATGCGTACATGAGATTATTTCACGTATATATTTCTATCAATTAGGGTATATGTAATGTCTTTGACAATAACATCGTGACACCTGTTCGTGCCAGCGTGATCCACCGATTAAAAAGCCTACTTGTGAAAAGTACCTAATACACTTTGCATTTAACCGGAGATGGTGGGGATATGCTCTCTCTCTCTCTCTCTCTCTCTCTCTCTCTCTCTCTCTCTCTCTCTCTCTCTCTCTCTCTCTCTCTCTCTCATGCACACACTATCTTTATTTGTATTAACGATAGTAAATTTACTGCAAAGAAAAATGTTCCTAGGAAAGCTATGAGTACCATTCTTGTATTAAATGTCATTTCCTAATAAGAAATTGGCTTTTTTTTTAACATAATTTTTTTTTTTATAATATCGTGGCATTTTAAAATTCAAAAAGTGTTTGGAAGTGGAAATGTGTCTTTTTATAAAATCAAAATCTTGGCTACATACATACATACATACATACATACATACATACATACATACATACATACATACATACATACATACTCAATATAAAGTTTCATATCTTGCATAGGGTTCGATTTTTAATGAAATAAACTGCCCAGATTTTCTTTATTGGTCACAATGGCCATGTACAAAAGACTTTGTATATCATAGGCATTGTTCAAAGAATGTTTGGTATATGATTGATGTGTGTAGTATGGGTTATAGAGTATACAGCATAACCTTACTTCAGATGTGCACCTTTCAAAACAAGTGCTAGCTTCGCTTGTTTATTTTCACTACCAGGACTTCAGAGGTAATTGTAAAAAGGAGCCAACAATGTTTGTTATATTTTATATAATTCGTAATTCATTCGTTGCACATTCATAAGTGTGTTTTGTCTAATCCGACAAAATTAACTTTCCTTTTTGATAATAGCTAAAAATAGTGAACTTAATACTAAATAAATACTAAATCATACTGATTTTTTTTAGCACAAGGGAACAGTGATTTTAGTTAGCTGTGTCCTTAGATCATGACCAATTTCCACAAGTACAATATCGAAAGAAATTTCAGTCACAGTACATGAAAGTAACAATCTCTCCACTGTACATGTTGAAAATGTAAACCATTTCACCTTACATCCGCCAGCACTCACACTCAGAATGTCATTATATATATATATATATATATATATATATATATATATATATATATATATATATATATTTGTGTGTGTGTGTGTGTATGTGAATAAAAACGTCCATAAGCTCCTCCAATCAAATGATATGTCACATCATTAGTATGTATGGATTCGCTTATAAAAGAACTCATCAAAAGCCTCGATGATATAAACCTACATGCCAAGTTTAATCAAAATTTGATACGAAATAAAGTCTCTATAGTGTCAGCAAGCCATGTACGGACATAAGGCACAACGAATGCATGACCATCTGAACAAAATCACGATGGGTCATGTTGCATTTTCTGGAAATAGCTGCTTTTGAATGAAATGACGTAACAGTTTAGTGTCAACTAGACTTTCCAGAACCGACCGAACCATACCTGTTCGCTACGTTGAATACCCCGCCCTATCATGGTGTCCTATTTTATAGTAGGAGACTTAAACCCTTTTAGATGCATCCATAAAACAGTTTTCAGTTGTGTTGGGGAAAAAGAGACCACGATATCGTAGTAAGAAGCAAACATTCACACGAATGGACACTGTATCCTCCTTCCACCTTAATAATTATCCTTCAAGTTCCAAAAATTTAAAAGTTAATTTTCATAATTTATGTGACATAACTTTTGTTAGTACATGTATACAAGTTTAAAAGCATGTTTATAGTTTTATAAGATTAAAAAGGTATAACTATTATATACGTATACTCTTATAATACTCCTGTTTCTTAATCTCTTTTGCTCAACATTCCTTTCGCCTCTATTGCTTACATTTTATATAGTTTTCTTTCGTCAGGTTATCCTCTTTTCTTCTTGTACCTATTTCCCGTATTAATATCTCAAAGTCTAGTTGTTTGAAGCCTTTATACAGCAAGACATAGGTAGAAAAAAGAAAATGTAAGGTAGTCCGTGGGATGGCTCCATGACCCATAGCTATCTATGTACGGAGAATATTAAAAAGAAAAGTATAATTTGTATGAACGAATATGGTAATTAAACGGTGATATATGATTCATGCGTGTACACACACACACACACACACACACACACACACGGACTGTCAATATATGCATAATATTTAACAGCACATCAGTACAATCCGAACTATATAGTAATATTAACAATGCCACAACCAAATGTAAATATCACCAGGAGACAAAAGATAAGAGGTAAGGATGTTGCAAAATCTCCACATATGAAGCATACAAAAACAAAAGTAAAGAACGCCCCCCCCCCCTCGAAAAAAGAAGAGAAAATCCATAAAATACAATGTTTACATTATTCCGCAGCCAAAATCGTTTTTTTTTCTCTTTAAATACAAAGAATTCAAGACAGCGTAAACTGGCCCAACATCAGGGGATGCAATAAACAACAAATAGGTTGCCTTCATCATTCGACACGCAGGAAGACGCATATGGCTGACTGATCATGGAAAGTGAGAACAAAAATCATACAAATAAAAGCGCGTAAGACGTTTTTCAATGCGGGGAACAATTCTGTGTGTGTGACTTCTGACAGTATATTTATCATTTTCAAATACTTTCCTCCATATCTTTACACGAACAGCTTCCATCTAGATTTGATGGGATAGCATACTCCGATTACCCATAAAAATTACAGGTTGCACAGACGTAGTGTGCAGTGAATCTTCTCTTAAAAGACTTATGTGAGATTGTTGAAATGCTATGACACTGATGTGCTCCCCCCCACTTCTGATGTGACGATTTGTTAAATTCAGCATAACCCAGTCAGTGATATGGTATACATCTGATCACTTAAAGTCCGACAGAAAAAAATGAATAATATGGTATAGTAGTGATACAGCATGCACGCGATGGCATAACACGAGTACAACAAAACGATCGAATTATATGTGTGATAAAGCCTAACTGTTTCCGGTCGCAGTTATAAATTGGACACTGAATTATATCTATGATATGTCACGATTATTTACGAATTGTTTCATTGCTTTACTTCTTGTTGCGTTGTTTCATTGCTTTACTTCTAATTGCGTTTTGTTTCTTGTCACAAAACTGGCCAGCTGACTATGCAAAAGTACAAGTTCGACCTTGCACACAAAATGCCTGCTGACCTTGTGGAACCCAAATTAAGATGGTTTTTAAAACTGCGTCCAAAAGTCTTCCGCGTGTTTTTTTTTTACCATCGTTATAAAATCCCCATTTTATCTGAATTCTCTAGTAAGTACTGTTCTACATAATTATTTATTCCTCAGGGGAGGTTAACAGCTCCTGAAACATAAGACTATAAAAAGAAATATATTAATACTGTGTGCATCATAGTTGCCTGTTGGAACAGTAGAAAACAAATGCTCCTAAATCTCGATTGTGACAGACGGGACAAATCGCCTACGAGGAAAGATTTCTTTTCATGGCAATAGGGTAAAACCTTTACCTCTCATCTGACAATGCCCAATTTACCTCCCACCGAGCGCTCCGTGCTGAACATGTTACCAATCTCAATCTCTTCTGTTCCAAGAGTTTCAATCATTTAAAACCCGTCAATAGCACCGTCTTATTACATCGGCGTTGGCTTTGAAATAAACTGGTTAGGCACAGATTATACATGTTCTATAGTCTTATCAATCATACATGTATTAATTTTTAAAAATCTCTTCTCCATGAAAATCCGAAATTCCATCCATATACAAGATACGTTCGATTGATCTAAAGTCCCATAGCAACAAAAGGGGTAAGGAACAGTTATGCACAATAATGCCAGACTGAATTCTTTTCTTTCATTACGTTCCTATGTGAAATTCCTGCAGAAAACTTCAAAGACGAAAACAGTTGTACAACTGGCTGGATCTCAGACACAAAAGATTTCTTCTCTTCTCAAAATTAATCATAAAGCCGACACCATACAACATAATTTCCAACATAATACCGTATCAGCACGTTTAGCACTCCGCATTCACTGACTGCTTCACACTAGTGTACGAAAGAAAAGGTTATCCCTTGTTTTCTTCGCATGAGGCAAATATTGATGTATCTTTTATTACCAATTCAAAACGTATATGCAATTAAACATATTGTTCAATCATATGCCTTGACGTACGACCTTTAAAGCAGTAATCCCCTGATGAATTTAAAAAATGTCATAATCTATTTCACCACCGTAACAAAGACACTTAAATTATATACGACTAATTAAACATTTTAACAAATGCTGCCCATGCTCTTTGACCTTAATGATTTCTAGATTTAGATTCCTACGGTATTTTCCTGACTCCTACTGCAATCTCGGCAACGTCCAATGTTAAAAAAAACAGACAATACTGTGCTTAACAGAATTCAAGAAAAGTTAAATTGATGCCATTTGATCTGACTGATCGGACACTGCGACCGATTATACTCACCTGTCAAACTTGACATTCCGTTAAAGAGAGATAAAGATATAAAAATATCCAATTTTTCTTCTTTTTTAAAAAAAAAATAATTATACATATTAATCGTTTCTTCAACAGACATATATGATAAATTACTAAGATAGTTAACAACACACAGAGAGAGAAAATAAAAGAAACCGCATAGCGACACAGTATTGATCCGCTCTTTACTTTCCATTTTTAAATAAATTTTCATCGCATAATTAAATTCTGACTTGACGAGCCAATTATCCATGCACCAATGTCTGACTTTGTAAAAATAATTAATCAAAAGCATATTAGTTACGCATGTCGACAAAACTAACCACAAACAATAAAAAGAGGGAGGTTCATACATTTAAAGCCTGTAAGTGTATTCCTTCAAAACAAGTAAGTTCAACGAAGCACATATATTGCCATCCTAAAGACAGACTCACCAATCAACGATGATGAATGTCAATTCATTAGAACGCCATTAATTTGACAAATGATGTTGGCTTTAAACAAAATCTTGAATTCCCAACAAGCCTGTTTAGAAAAGTACCTTCACAAATACGTTAATCTTTATAGTGACCTTAATGTGGTCTAACAACTCATCTGTACACTCTTGGCAAAATCGTGCCAAGCAAAAGCTACGCAGCAAAAATGAGAAAGTAACATACCTTTAAACCCTCTAAAGAAAAGTAAAAAGTACAACATAACAACGGATTAAAGGTGGGCGTAGAGTCGAGTACTCCTTCCGTTCAATCCTTCTGTTCATCATCAGTGGGAAAAATGATGTACTAACTGCTCAAAAATTATGAAATTATAAACATGAATTTCTCTCAAATTCAATCTCAACAGAAGACTCGTATTCACCAAAAGTGTCGAGCAGGAAAACTAGAAATCAGGATACGCCCACCCCATCCGAAGTTGCGACATTCTGTAAAATTTATCAGCATAAAACCACTGTCACTGAAATTTTAAAATAAGATAAAAACGTGACAAAGCATTAGACTCCACTTCTTACTACCGGTTATGATAATTTTTAAACCAAAACCTCTCTTTCTCACGTAAAACCCGCACTCACAAACAACAATTCCTTTCCTCTTGCACCGAAAGACTGCACGCATACTTTACTTAATATCTAAAGTTCTTTTGCTTTTTTTTTGTTTTCAGCCTTGGTGGCTCAGTGGTTTGCGTGCCGGACTCACGACTGAAAGGGTACGGGTTAAATCCTACCATGGGACCAGCCTGTATCGGCAACGGAGAGCCCTTGGGCAAATCAATTTATTCCAATTACCTCTGTACTAAATAACTGATGTGCTCGAAACCACCAAACCAAACCAAACCACAGCAAACCAACGCAAGCCAAACCAAACCAAACCAAAGTAAGCCAAACCAAACCAAACCAAATCAAATCAAAGCAAACTTAAGTAAACCAAGGCAAAGCAAAGCAAACCAATCCAAACCATATTCCTCTGATTTAGAAGGTGAATTAGTTAAGTGGATTGCCATTTTTATGTCGTAGCGAGAAAGATGTTTTATGAAAGGAGGTAACGTGGTCCATGGAGGTTAATTGGATAACGAAAGTTTCATGTACTACTAGTTAAGACAAAATGTATAATTACGAGCTAAAATAGCTACATAATGCCAAAAGAATACTATTTAAGTGTCACCGAGATGAAGACCAACAAAAACTATAAAGACAAAACGTTAAAAGGGGGTAAACATGTGAGACTTAAGAATAGATTTAGGAGTGCAAAAATGTTTTTACTATGCATTCAACTCTAGAATATGCTTTCCACTTTGAGTATTGATGAACACTCATACGAAAACTGAAGTACTCAAATTTGCACAGCTGTTTACTGTAGAAAAACAATGATTGATGATGTCTAGGTCAGCCACTTTCTGCTCTTGAAGACTGACACCCAAAAACCTTCGATAAGAAGTCAATCACTTCAGCTCTTAAAGATTTACACCCACAAATCGTCGATACGAAGCCAATCACTTCAGCTCTTGGAGATTTACACTTAGAAACCTTCCGTACGAAGCCAATCACGTCAGCTCTTGAAGACTGACACCAGCCCATTTTCAGGTTCTGATTGCCAGCCAACCGCTTTCGGTTACTAAACATTTATACGCAACCACTTTCAGATATTCAGGACAGCTTTATAACGAGGGATTGGCCGTCTAAATTATACAAGTATGCCTGCAGAAAGTGAGTGGTATAATAGCTTATTATCAACAAACCACGTTACTTAACATTTATGCTCGTTCGATTATTATAAAACCAGTCTGGCAAGCTGTATGGAAGCCGTAAATTGTGACAGTAGTGAAAGAAAGTATAAAGTAGAAGAGACAGAAAAACGTGCAACAAAATACCAAAGATGTCTGTCAGCATAAAGTGATCGAATATATTCAATAGCAAATCGGAAATCATTTGCGATGGAAGGTCTCAATGTACGACGGTAACATTTCTATCTACTGGTGACAAACAGTACAAAACAAAATTATTCCAGAATAAGAAAAAGACAAGTCAGTGAACTTATTTCAAGGAATTTAAGATCAGACCCTGTCTTCTTTTTAACTGCCGGGTGTTAAGTTAAAATCATCTGTAATATTCTTGTGCGATAAGATTTTCTAGATGCAGTGGCAGCTACATTTGATTCAAGATTGGCAACATATTCAAGTAGGTCAAACTCGACACCATTTGTGAAGGCCCAATGCCAAGATGACCATCAATTTAGGAGAATTTGTGGCAAGGTTTTCAATATGATCATATTGGACGTTCGCGGGACAAGATAGATATCATAAGAAGTATTTGGCAGAAAAGCTTGTGTCGACATGACCGTACGTTTTAAAGAGGCAACGATAACATAATTTTTTCAAGACTGTCATTATCATGACCATATTGGATTTCAGTCTGGCGTCATTTTCATCCAGAACCATCTAAAAACTATAATAGGTCTTCTGGTGAAAACATATCGATATAATTTTGCATTTCGAAAGATTAGAGAAATTACGGTTTTCAAAATAGCGGCCATATTTTGCGGTATGAACGGCATCATTTCAATCTGGAACAATTAGTTATCATAATTATTCTTCTGGTGAAAACCCGGTGTTAGTATGACTTTGCATTTGTGAGATGTATCAATAACAATATTTTCAAGTTGGCTGCCATGGTGGCTATACTGATACCTGATTGGCACCAGTTTAATTTTCACGTAGTACCAACTAGACATCGTAAGAAGTCTCCTGGTGAAAACTCAGTATCGATATGACTTTCACCTAGGAGGAAGGTCGATTATCAAGATCAACTACACACCGTAAATAGATTTTTCTGGTGAAAGCTCAATGCTGAGACGACTCTCGGTTCAGGGCGAGTAGAAAAAACAAGATCTTGAAGACGGCTGCCGTAGCTTCAATGATGGGTGTTGTGGTTGTTGTTTTTCTTGTTGTTTCGGTTTAACGCCATTTTTTATGCATGCGAGACTATAAATGGTGGCTAGTATAACTGGTGGAGGAAGAACCCAGAAAAACCTAGGTAAGAGTCACCGACCAAGGGAAAGCTACTAGCAAGCTTTCTCACATACCCACATTGTCCAATATTGAATGTCGGATCGGCACCATATCAAACTAAACATCATACTAAGTCTTTAAATGAAAACCCCATGCAAATCAGACCAGCCCATTAATAGAAGTATTGATAACACGATGTTCAAGATGGCGGACCCTCGGGAAGCTACCGGCAAGCTTTCTCACATACCCACATTGTCCAATACTGGATGTCGGATCGGCACCGTTTTTCATTTAAGGCCAACTAAATATCATATTAAGTCTTAAATGAAAACATACGCTGATATGGCCTTCCTATCAAGGGAAATATTGATAACAAGATTTATAAACGGCCGCTGTGTCAGGGCGGGGGGGGGGGAACCATTTTAATTTAGGACATACAAGACGTCATAAGAAATATTCTGGTGAAAACCCACTGCGGATATGACTTTATGTTCAGGCGGAATAGAGATAACAAGATTTTCAAGATGGCAGATCAGCAACATTTTCATTTAGGTCCAACTTGGGACGAATACTGTGTTTTCATTTATTTTCATGGGTATCAATTATAGTGGTTTTGTATATAAACAAGGCATTTTTGTAGTTAATGACATTTGTGGATATGTTTCTGTCAAAAACTGTTATATTTAAAGATATTTTCTTAGACTGATCATTACAAATAGATAAAATATACAAAATAAAACATCATTTACTGCCAGAATTAGCTCACAAATCTAGCACCCGTCAAAACTATTCTCGTACACCGAGTTTTAAGCCGAATAACCAGCATTAAAAGGACCTTACGAAGACATCAACAACCATGTGGTTACTGATGTACATATATTTAGCCCTTTAACAGAAACCATTGTTCCAAACGTGACCTCATCGGTACCCTTAGAAGGCTTCGATGATCATGGAAATACCACAGTGGCTTATGAGAAGTGAAATTCAAGATACGTGGATAATGTCATCAATCGATCTGTGAACCAAACATATGATCAATTGACACTTGCAAACAGCAATCAATGTCAATTTCTGCTGTGTATAAAGCCCAACAAAGTTCCAGTTAAACTAGAAAGACGTTGGAAATAATTACTCCTTAATTTGAGCCTGCCTAGTGTCAGGGCAGACTACTCCAACCATTAAGCTTAGCAGCAAACAAACACTGTCCAGGAGACAGGTGGTGGTGGCGGTAATAAATGCATTTTATCAGTGGACCTATATTTTGTTTGTTTGATTAGGAATTTTAACGTAGCTTTAACATTTTTTCAGTCATATCGCTACGATGTCTGCAGTGAGGCAGTTTATAGTGATGTCTAGCACTTCGGTATCATGCCGCAGACATGTAGCATGATGTCCCACCCAGTCACATTATTCTGACACCAGGAAGACCAGTCCTAACATTAACCTCTTAATTCTGAGCGTCAAGCGAGGCAGCTGTTAGTACCATTTTGTAAGTCTTTGATTGACTCGGCCGGGGATCCAACCCACGACCTTCCGATTCCGCGGCGGACGCTCTACCTGCTAGGCCACCGGAGCGAAGTTGAATTATAGTGCTGTATCGCTAGTCGATAATTGTGGCTCATGAGAAAAAGTACGGGATTGGACACGAGTAAGCTGAACTTGTGTAATTTTGCATTTACCGATTTATTTAGGCAGTCAAACGTTTGTGTACCAATAAGACTTGAGCTTTATGTAGATTATTCATTTAGTTCAGTGGTTCCCAACAATTCCTTGCTGCAACTATAAATTGGCCACCAACATGATCTCCCGAAACACATTACATTTTTAGCAATAAAAATGCAACAAAAATTGTTCTGATGGCATTTCGCGACATTACATAGGACCACTAGCTACCCAGATTTGGGTCGCTACCTAAGGTTGGGAACCACTGATTCAACCGGTCCAAGACTATGATTTAATCTTAAGAACAGAAAATTGAAGCGAAAAAAGTGAAACTATTTTATGCAAATATATTTGCAATGGCTGTTCCACCTGAATGAAGGAACGATGCAAATAATCATTTTAATCCAATATTCGTTCTTTCATTTAGAATAATATAGCTTAAATAACTTGCGTTCTTTCTCTTTTCTCTCTATCTTTACTGGCTTCACAACACATACCGATTGAGGGTGTCAGTGGAAATGACAGCTACCGAATATTACAATATAAAAATGCTTAAGAATTCTTTTTTTTTTTTTTTTAAAAATCTCCAAGTGGGCTCAAATAAAGCAAACACACGAAAGAGACAATATTTGATTACAGTAATCAACTTGAATTGATAAACAACCGAACTTTTTATCACTAGGAATGTGTCAATATGAAGGGGGAGGGGCCTCTGCATAATTAACGTGACTCGAAGTAACCACAAACCTACGAAAATTGGTCCCCATAACAAGGAAACTACGGTACGTGTATAAAGTTCCATGGCAATTCTGCAATTAGTTTAGGAGAAGAAGCGATACGAATTTGAGCTACAAGGCGAATGGAAGACGGACAACAAGCAATATCATAAGCTCTTCTGGTCTGTAATCACTAGGGTTAAAACAAATTCTTAATGTTCCATAACAAGAGGCCCAAGTTGATTTCATATTGCTCACCTAGTGCACATATACGGGTCTACCAGCCAATGATACTAATAAGGCAGGCGATTTAGGCTTGAAAGACATCTATGTCAGCTATCTAAACGAAAACATACACTGAAAATAACCTACATTTATTTCTTCATTAAATCCCTACATGTACAGAAAATTATTTCGATTTCAAATGAGGACGAAAATTTCCCCATAATTTTCAGTTTTAGCATGCTATGTCCAGATCCAAAAGCTAAGGTATAGCTGGTTTATTATAACTTACAAGTTATTTTCAAATGTACTGTTGCAACGTTTGAAGAACTATCCGCAATTGGTCCAGAGAAAGGCCCTACGTGTTTTCTAGGGGGTGTGATTTAAAATATAAAAGCAATTGAAGGAACTGCCGCTCTACTGGTCTAAAAAAAACAACTTCCAGAAATTGAAGATAAGACCATTCCTTCCGAATAACTGCTGAGTAATGAAGTCATTTCTGTTAATGACATGTTTCAGCAATGATATGATATTGAAAATTAACGGATGTGGTGCACATATTGGATTTTAAATTTGCACCGTTTTCATTCAGGAACAAGAAGATATCACAAACAATCTTTTGGCGGAAATCCAAGTTCAAAAGACTTTTGTTTTGAGAGGTGTAACTATAATACGTTTCTCAAAATGACTACCATGGTGTCTGTACTGAATATCAGATTTGTGTCATTTCCTTCGAGGATCAAATAGACATCTAAACTGCGTTATTAGTGAGAGTACACTGTCATAATGATCAGCTAGCTATGAGAAGCGGTTTTCAAAACTGATAGTGTCGCGGCTATGTTGGAAGTCAGGTCGGCACCATTTTCATTTCTGACCAACTAGTCATAATGAGAAGCCAATGACAAACGTGGTAGTTTTCAGTGTTTTGACCTATCTCTTGTGTTTCTGCGTCTCTCTTTTTGTCTAAAAATAAATAAATTCATCTATGCATTTTAGGGCTTTTTTATGTTGCTTTCATGTTTTTAAGTGTTGCATCAGTAAAATCATTTTTTTCCCTGTTCTGGTTTAGACACATTAAAGCACAACAAGGAATAACATGAAGATATATAAACCATTTATCATCATTACATTCAGGTTTTCTTTTTAAAAAAGTTTAACCACTCAAAGAAAAAGTCAACAAATGGAATACGGCATTTATAAATATAGTGATTATCCTATGCAGGTGAATATTTTGTGTTAATAGCTATAGACTAAATTTCCATTTTTATCAAAATCATTTTTCTGCTGTGTAACGTTCGTTGAAAAAATAAAGGTGCAACAGAATCAGCAATAATATTTTAAGAATCCTATTGCATTTATGTATCAGTTCAAAGCATTGTCAGATTTAAGTGACTTTTTTGTGGGGGTTGATTCGAAAGAGTCGGTGTTGAGAAGAAATATCTCAACCCAAGTAATTATCCATTTTCTACGCGCTGTAAAACATGTACGAGACTTTATGACAGAATGGATTTGATTCGTAAATGGCCCCTCCCTAATATCTGAATGTCGGGAATTATCGGGATATTTTAGCCATGTTGTTGTTGTAGGATTTAACGCCATTTTTCAGCACAAGATAAGATATACATGGCGGCCAGTATTATTGGTGGAGGAAGAACCCGGGAAAACCCGCGGAAAGAACCACCGATCCACGAGAAGCTACTGGTAAGCTTTCTCACATACCCACATAAGCCGAATCTTAGACTCGAACCCACGCAGACAGAGGTGAGATGGCAGTGATCCGTAAAGGAGAGCGTTTTAGAGCACTCGGCCACTGGGCCCCCGATATTTTTGCCATAGCCGTTTTGCAATTATGGATAGGAATAACTCATTGTATTGGGTATTTTGGTATTGCTTTGTATTACGAGAGGTGAAGTACTATAATTCGGCTAGGAGCGGATAAATGAGGAATCATACAAATGTGAAAAAACATGGAAGTGTGAAATTAAAGTTTTATCAAAGTACCGTCATTTATGATTAGATACAATTGTTGTAGTATATGCGCGTTTAGGCATCTCTCAGCTTACACTGACTGTTGTATAGAGGTCCATGGAAATTGGGAAAACAATTGACTTCAAGCCATGATCACGCTGGTGCTTGATCCACTTGGATCCACATGCGTGTAACAATATTCATTACTGCCAGTCTTTGATAAAGCTGATTTCTTGCGCTATTAAATAATATTTATTCAAACAGAGAATGAAAATGGACAAGATAACAAATATAGGCGATAAGCTTACATCTAAATGAATCATAATAAAGAAAACTATTAACTACTACAGTTGAGTCATAATAGCCTTGTTAAGTTTTAAGATTTTTTCATTTTAAAGGCTAGTTAAGACGAAACTATTTTTTGTAGATTGTGGCGGATCCTTCCATTCGTCGTTAAATGTTGCTATTAGTGATGGGAATCGGTCAGAAATTCATAATCGATAATCGGTTCCCCTTAACCATCTGATCATCGATTATAATCGGTTACTAAGAGCAAATTTTAATTTTTGTTACACAGTTATATCTTTGATCAAGAATTCAATATGTTTATAAATATACAGGAGTAATCTATTTTAATGACATGTATACTTTAACCTGACAATAATATTACAAAAAATACATTGTGTTACTTTTGTTCTACAACTTTGTTAAATGAATGCAACATTTAATGGCTGATCAGTCATATGTAACTGAAATACTGCTACAATCCCCCGAAATTCTTTCATTCATATGTGATGTGTCTATAATTTAAAGTATAGAAGAACATGATTTTCTTGTTTGTAATTGTTTATAATACTACAAAAGATGTTGCAATTTAACTTAAACAAATCAACAAAATGTGTTTACATTTTATTAACTCAACAATTTAACAACTTGAACATGTAATAATGACTATATGTTCCTAATAATGAAACGTAAGACTTTTTATTTGTAGTTGTGAAGGGATTAATAAATTTCAGGTCAACTTTAGTGACTGGGAGTTTTTCTAACCTTTGTGCTTTGCATGCACCTAAAAAATTGTCTCCCTTTACACACAATCGATTATGGAGTTTCACAATCGATTATCTTATCGGTTTGCTCAACCAACTGATGATCGATTATAATCGATAATCGGAACAACAAGTCGCTATATAAGATATCCCGAACACTAAGTTTCTCGACTGATATTGAAGGATAATGTTCGAGTTTCTCAACTTTTGTAATAAATTTTGTCTATCGGACATGGTGGGAGTAAAACAATTTACAATCTGACAACTGGTTGCTGGTAATTTTTATAAAAACTGCAATGATTTATTATGCATAATCTTTCTAAAAGACCAGCTCTTTTCTTTTCAAAATAAAGTGCTTACTTACTAGCCAATTCTGGCAGTCGTGAACCTATTATTGCTGTTCCAAGCTTAATTTGTTTGTATTCTCTGGACTCTGAATTAATACTGGAAGACATTTCAGATACTTTTAAAGAATTGAGCGAATACAAGTAAAGTTTTATTTATTCAGGTTATGTTTTGATAACAGATATTCAAACTTCCTCAGTCGTCCAACACGGATATACACAACGAATTACGGATTCAACATGGTTGTTCCACGAGAGACTGGATGATAAAGTAACTTCCCGATGTCGATGTGATGCAAAAAAAAAAAGAGTCGAGTCTTTTGGCGTATTCTAATTCTAGCACCCTGATGATGAAAAATGACGCGCTCTGTTTTGCACAGATTAAATTTAACAAGTGAGAGATCTGCCGAATCTAAAAATGTTTGCAGATCATCGTTTACTCAGCTCTGACTAAAACGTGAATCGGGCGATATGCATTGTAAATTGAAGTCGTCTGCAAAGAATCTAATTTGTGATTTATTAATGTTAAAAGAAATAGAAAGTGACTTAATACTGATCCCTGAGATACTCCTGCACTGAGTTGTTCAATATTTAAGAAAGTATTTCCATCAATGACTCTTTGAGTTTGGATTATTATGTAAAAAACCGCTAAATATATGGACAAAAAAAACTTTGATAGTTTGTAGTGTATTAATTATGTTGATAATTTCGCTTTCAGTTAGCTTGGTTATATATCAAAGAAAGATAACTCTGTTTTGCGATAGTCAATAGCGGAGATCGAGCAAAACTGATTATTAAGTAAGTTTGCTTTTGAAAAATTTCAATAGACCAGTACAGAATGATTAAGATGGAGGTAATAATTGCTGTCAGTCAAATACATTTATCAGTAATGAATCTCATTTTATTCCTGTATTCTGGATTAGTTTTAATTTTAGGACATACGAACATCCAAGGATTTGAAAATGAATTTTCATGCTTCTTCTGTCAAGTCTGCTTCATATTTTAATGCATTTTAATCAGGCTGTTAATCTGAGGCTCTTTAGTTAAACGATAGTTCATTCCCTGGTCTAATTGTAACTAGCTGAAAATGAATTCACCGTTGTGACAACATATTTATAGATTATAAAATAATTCGTACATTTCTCGATGTCTTTGCGTGAACTAAATGACGCATTCCAAGTGTACTTACAAATACGTCTGCTGAATAGTCAAGAACGGCCTGTTTATGGAGTCAAGCCTTTCACTTGAATGGACGAATCTTGGGATAATGTAGTTTTATGCTGACAAATGTGTTATTGTAATCTCTGTCATCTTCAACAGTCATTGCACCTGATTCAACTACATCATTGCCTACTGATACGACAACTGGATCAATCAGGGTCTCTGTGTGCGTAGAAAAGTGATCTGGTGCGTTTTTTTTATTTTAATCTGATTGTTTTGCACTAAACGATCGTGAAGTTTATTGTTCACTGGTGAAAGAAGGTTGATATTAGATCACCCGTAGTAATAATGTCCGGAGATAAATCTCTTGCAGCATCTTTAGTGGACGGAAATGTAACCCAACAATCAATAGTTAAATTTGGCAGCCTGAATACAGTGCGAGACAAATTGATTCAGTTGTAAGATATAACTGCAATCACATTATCTATCGGTATATTCAAACATCTTTTTGCCGATGTGTATGTTTCCAGTGTCTTATATTGCCACACCACGACCAAACTGGTGTTTATCCTTTCGATAGCATAAGTGTATTGTCCTGAACAGTATCATTAAGGTGGACTTTCAGTAAATCCAATGATATCAAATTCGTATTCGTAGTTCATCAACCTTATTAATAATAATGTCAACATTTATATGAAATAATGAAACTTAGTTTGTTGAAAAATGATGGGTCAGGATTAAGATGATTGTCCCGCTCGGTGATGAATTATTATATTATTGACAACAGGACTATAATCATTATTTGCTGATAAAAGAATAAAATGTTATGCATATCTTGTCTCGCACGGCTTTAACAAAACATAATTTGCTAATGTTTGTTTGTTTGATGAGGATTTTTAACGTAGCTTTAACAATTTTTCTGTCATATCGCTACCTTGTCTGCAGTGAGGACGTTTATAATGATGTCTAGCACTGGGGCATCATGCCGTAGATATGTAGCATGATGTCCCATCCAGTCACATTATCCTGACACCAGGCCAACAAGTCCTAACACTAACCTCTTAATGCCGAGCGTCAAACGAGGCAGCTATTAGTACCATTTTTGTAAGTCTTTGGTATGACTCGGCCGGGGATCTAACCCACGACCTCCCGCTTCCGCGGCGGACGCTTTAACCACTAGACCACTGGAGGGGTTAATTAGCGAAAGAATACACACGAAAGTTTGAAAATGGATACAAATTCGTTCTAACTTAGCTTAAATCGATTTAGCAGTTGGCTGAAATACGGTCTTCAATAAGTTGAAAGTAACTAAAATAAAGTTTGGTGTTCATCTTATAATTTCGTTTACAAAACAATGGAAAATGGAGAAAGCAAAAATGAATTATAATCGAAGATTAAGAACTCACAAAAGATAACAGAGCCACATTCAGATGAACACACATACACATATAATTAAAAAAATAAAATCAGATATATTAAAATCAGAAGCATGAAGAAACAAATGTAGCATCAAAATACAACAGAAATGATACATGTTTATGTAGCTTAATTATAATGTATTACTTGATACGTGGTGGCATTGTTATTTTAGAGCTGGTGCCGATGTCTACATACATCACTGTTTCGTTGCATTTTCAAATCACCTATACATGATAAAGCAACATAAAAACAATCAGATCATTTACTTATTGTATCTAACAAACAATGTAATTAACACTATTTATCACGCAACGATAAGTCCTCTTATAATCCGTTAGAGCATTATTTTGGAAAAGGCATTTAAAGTGTGATATGTTTTAATTAGAAAACACAAGATTCTTTCAAGCGATCAAGTTAATTAGTGCAATGTCAATGAGTCGGTTAACAACAGATTATTTTTAATTCTACGTTGAAAAATGAAGAGGAAGCAATATAAAAAAAAATATCGAATGATTATTACATTTCATTGACCATAAGCAATCCAAGGAATAACTCTAGACTGTCTTGAACCATCCGAAATCTATTCAATTTCAAACATATGAATGATGGAGAAAATACCTACACTTCAGACAGACAATGAAATTAATTTAACATTGCAAAAGATCCTCGAAAGTAAGAATGATTCGGATGAACATTACATATGTGTCCAAGAAATACAAAAAAGCTTACGTGGTTTTAAACTGGACAAAGGGTAACATAGCTATTGTTTCAGGTAAGATGGGTGTAGCAGGAATCGCACGAATAACAACACAAGGTACAATCCTTCTAAACATCAGTGGGTTTGGTGCAATTTGACAGGGGTTCAATGAACAAGCTTTCAAAAGAAAAGCTGACAAACAGCAAAGTTTTAAAACATGATGAAACGGTGACTTCTGCCATTACGCTATACAGTTTGTGAACTGATAAACAAGGCAATAAGTGCAACTGAGATTAATCACGGCAAATTTGATTTTAACAGTCAACAGAATAACGAGTATAAAGATATAAAAAAATACAGACTTGAATCTGGTGGAGAATAATACAGATAATGCAATGAAGAGCTGGAAAGGACAGTTTAAGATAAGGAAAATAAATTGATGCATAAAATAAAAGGTAGACTATAAAAAGACAAAATGAAATAGAAAATATAGGACTCATTATCTGTATTAATTCACGCTACATAAAGGGTCAACTATATAAGGCTAGAAGGAACATTTGAGAAATAAATATATTCAACCAAACCAATTGATAACAAAGAAATGGTAATCTATCAATTTCACTGCATAGATCTGATAGTTTTCTACTACAATCTTTCAAATGAACTGAAAAACCCAACATATTCTATTATAAAAATGGCAAGTATGCAACATACTGTTTCAATTCCTGATGCTATGTATGACTTTGAAATTTAGATGAACAAAGTCTAAGAAGTTATGACTGCTAATAACAATGAAGAAAACGTTGATATTAAGTACCTGCAACATAACACTTCAGTTCTCGACTCCGATTACTAATCACACAGTGTGTACCTAACCAACTAAAAAAATAATTACGTTTAAAATGAATCTGTTAAGGTTTGTCGGTTTCCAAAACCAAAAAATTATAAATTTCCTCGACGAGATTAATAACTCAATTTACTCTTATTCTAATGATAACCATTCTCTTTTGTTAGTCGAACTATCTTAACTCCGACATAAGCGCAAGATACAATAGGGGTGTTGCAAAATAATAAAAAGATATATGACCTGTGATAATTAAATGTATACCGTTACATACATTTGAAAAGTATATAGAGTATTCCTTTACATGAATTTCTAGAAGATATTTAATTACGGTGGTCTAAAAGAAAAAGTACAATAAAAATGATTCCAAAATGATATCGTATTTTCCTCGGTGCAGGCTATTAGAGAGACTTTTAAATATATTTGTTTATTAATTATTGGTAATCAGTAAATGCTGCATACAAAATAAAATCAGTCTTGCTTACAAACTGGATATATTTAATTATTTCTTTAAAGTTTCTTCTATATTTCTCGTCTCAAACCCACTTAAAACGTGTCTCTCGTTGTGACTGATGCTCTACATGCCGAAAAAGAGTCTCTAGAAATTTAAGATAA
The DNA here is from genome assembly GCA_030141615.1 of Unio pictorum. Classification (NCBI taxonomy): domain Eukaryota; kingdom Metazoa; phylum Mollusca; class Bivalvia; order Unionida; family Unionidae; genus Unio; species Unio pictorum. Next base: position 16,407,403 of record JARLTB010000122.1, read on the forward strand.
GACAATTTCTTCCTATTAATTGAGGAGTGTTTTAAACTAGTGCTGTGGAAGTCAGATTATCATCATTTCTATTTATGACCAGCAAAGACATTATAAGAGAATTAGCTATAACAAGAGTTTCAAGATGGTCACTATGATCATATACATGTCTAGGCAGCACCATTCTCGTTTAATACCAATTGTACATCATACGAACTCATCTAGTAAAACACCCCATGCTCATTCAAACATTAGTTCAGGCGGCGATAACAAGATTTTCAAGTTAAAAGCTGTGGTGGCCATGTTGAATTGTGCAAGCGGGACGATTTTCATTTACAACCTTGACGTCATAACGAGTCTTCTAGTGAAAATATTAATTTCGTTGCGGAAGAGTAGTGATAACAAGATTTCGAAGATTGTTACCGTGACGACTATACTTGACATCAGATCAGCACCATTTTCATTTCGGACCAACAAGGCACCGTAAGGAGTCTTTCACTTAAATTCCCATTTTGATTATGACCATCCATTCAGAAGTAGCGCTGTTACGTGCTTAGGCTCGAATAAGCAGCAACACAGAAAGAGTGAAAACTAACAAGCTTGTATAACTTTAACAATGATTTATTTAAGTACAATTATTTTCATAAAATGAATAAACTTACAGTTTTAGAGAATCAAATCCAACATTAATCCAATATAGAATTCACAAAAATAATCCACTAATGGAATTGTAAGAGTCCTGATAAATAAATGTTCTAATAGTTCCAGGTTCGAATCTTGTCAATGTAATCCAAAATGGCTGACAATGTCACGTGGTACAGTTCTTGTTTTTAATCATCCAAATGAATATCATAAACATATGTCCTTTTTCCAGATAATTCTTCTTTTCCAACGAATTGACACAAAGTCCAAAATAATTAAACTCAAACAGATAACACACCACTTAATATTACATTAAGCCCAAAAATCTACTAATGTCAGCTTCTAAAATACAGCTATATATATTGTAATTCCCTCGTAAACAAGAGGAATCATGTGATTCTGGAAGGTCATGGAAAAGAAGCTACCTTCTCCAAGTCACGTAATAATGGAATATTCTAGAAGGAAATCATTCAATTCCCACCCTCAATAAAAGTGTTGTCCTTGAAATTGACCAATAGTTTTAGAGGCTTGTTGACAATGTCTAAAGCAAGGTCAGGATTTAGGTCAAACAAGCCAAGGTCAAAACTTGTTTACAACCTAGAGTCTAGGTCAAACTGAATTTTCTAGAAAAAATATCCCAATTAATGGATAAATATTAAACCCTAAATGACAAATTTGGATTTAACAATAAAAAATTAATTAATTAAATCCAATAGCCGTAACAGCGCTAACATGGTTTTGAACATGGTCGTTGTTGAGGCCATGAACTTTAGATCATCAACATTTTTAGTTTGGACCAACTTGACAGTGTTAGAAGTCTTCTCATGGAAACCATATGTCAATATCACATTCCGAAATGACGGCGGGGGTGGGGTTGTTACGTATATTTGATTTAAGTCATTTATATTTAATTTATTGTTTGTTTGTCAGATTCAAATTTGACATTTTGAGTTTGAGATTCATTCATTGGGAGATGATCTGTACTTTACAAATAAACACAAGGTGTTGACCTCATTTCTGACCTGGCTTCAGAGTTGTAAACAAGCTTTTAAAATGATTGGTTGATTCCAAGGACATTATGGAGCCTTTTTATAAACATCTTTCTATTTTTAGTTGGGTCATACGGTGTGTACGTGAATTTTTTAACGTAAATTTGTTCTAAAGATTCTAGAAGATCATGTGACCCCTTTCTTGTTTACGTAAAAACAGGTATATAAATTATGTTTTAGAGCGAACTATTTAGTAGAACTTGGGCTGTTAGAATATTAAGTTGTGTCGTTTTGAGTTATTTTAAATTACCTTGTATTGGAATATTTCAATTCATTTGGATCAAGAGGAAATATTTTGTTATTTATCTGTAAAAGAAGTGTGCTCATATAATTTTATTACCAAGAACTGACTTCATAAAGTGACAGCGTCTTCCATCTTGGATACTTCGCTGGGATTCGAACTTGGAATTATTTGGCCATTTTATTACAAGGACTTTTGCAATTTCTCTAGTGGATAATATTTTGAATTATTTTTGGATTAATTTTGGAATTGATTCTTAAAACCGTAAGTTTTTTTTTTCTTTTCTGGAAAATATTTGTGCTCAATAAATTGTTTATTAAGCTTTTTACAAGCTTGTTATTCTCACTCTTTCTATGTTACTGTTTATTCGAGCCTAAGCACGTAAAAGGCTATAAACAATTTCAAGCTGGATGCTGCTGCAGCCATACTGGATAACCGAGTAGCACCATTTTCATTAGGACCCACTAGAAATGAGATGAATGTATATCTTCAAAGCGTGTTGGTCGAACTAAACATATATAAGACCTTGGACCTGTTCCCTTCATTCTACACACTCAGCCGCTCTCAAGTGTTACAGATCATTCATCCAGTGTCTCAACAATTGTACGCTGATGACACACAAAGAATATCAGCAGCACCAACATTAAATTCACACAGTCAATGCGGAACCTACGTGTTACTCTGGACAGTACTCTCACATTGCACTAACATGTCATGAACATATGCAAGGCTGAGACGCATCAGCTCCTTTCGCAAATATCTTTCAGCTGATGCCACTAAAATGCTTGTGTGTTCATTAGTACTTTCAAGACTGGACTATTATAACTAAATTATGTCTGGTTCGTCTCAATATCTGCTCCAGAAACTTCAAAACACATCTGGTCAGCAAGAGAGTACCACGATCAGAGCACATCTCCCCGCTGCTCTGTACCCTACACTGGCTATACATTCGATCCAGAATCAAACACAAAATTTGTTCTCTGTGCTACGTTTCAATGACGGATTCCAGTCCAATATACATATCTGGACTCATCCATGTGTACACACCAGCAATATACTTACGCTCCTCTTTTGACAATCGTATACTCATTATTCCACTATGAAAACGAAGTCATATGGACAACGTTCTTTTACATACCAGGGCCCAGCAACGTGGAACAAATTGCCCATTGAAATTAGACACAAAGACACAGCGATACCTTTTAAAAGTGCTCTTAAAACTCACCTTTTTCGACTGCAAGAACAAACTTAAAGACCTAATATTGTTTTCTACCTGAAATATTTTCAGCATGTTTTTATGTTTTCTAATTTCATGGTGCTTGTTTGTTTTTCTTGAAGTCATATCATTTTATATGTTGTAAAGCGCTACGAGCTTCTAAAAATTATACGCTACACAAAGTCTTCACTATTAATTAGTATATCTCGGTTTGCAATAATTTAATTTACAAGTTTCCTCATTTTTTCAAGCCAACTTTGGTATGCTGTATTTTATGCTGCTTTGAGAAAAAAAAATTGCTGATATACTTATCAACCACCGCTTGAGATATCCAGATATATCTAAACTCATACTTAAAAAGTAGATTTTTAACCATTTTTGTCCGTGTTGCCTGAGCCTGGTACACTTTCTTTAAAGCTTCATACGTCATTGATAGACACAGAATGCATCTGAATAAATATAGTCCAGAATTTAATACAACGAATGTTATACATGGTAAACATAAGATGTCTTCCAAACTCCAATCTTAAGGAAGCAGAGTCACTAGTATACGTGGATACATACAAACATTCCTTTTCAAAACGTATTTTGCACAGTCGGCTTACTGAAATCCAAATATACAGAATTGGTTTTATCAACGCCTTTAAATTCTGAAAAAGATATGTATGGCCAAAGTTTCCAATCGTGTTCGCTTGTGCTGCTAACATTCGCTTAGGTGTATGTGTGTGATTTGGATTTTTAACGTAGCTTTAAAACATTTTCTGTCATATCGCTGCGATGTCTGCAGTGTGATAGTTGTTAGTGATGTCTAGCACTGCGGGATCATGCCACAGACATGTAGCATGATGTCCCACCCAGTCACATTATCCTGACACCAGGCCGACCAGTCATAACATCAACCTCTTAATGATGAGCGCCAAGCGAGGCAACTGATAGTACCATTTTTGTAAGTATTTGGTATGGTTCAGCCGAATGTGGAACCCACGACCTCCCGCATCTGAGGCAGACGCTCTAGCCACTGGGCCACCGGTCAGACTTCGGTTAAAAAAAGAATGTACTTATAAACATAAACAACTTGAATAGGTTCGCCTTAATAATACCTGGCTTTTCTTCTTCATTTGTTCCATTTGTTTATTAATATCTGCTGTAATGGAAGACCAACTAGTCGCACCAGGCAAAGAGCTGAGGCATTTTATTATAATATTCTCCTTTCACAATTAGTAAAAAGCCTTGTGACTAAACCACTGACAAAACGACAGCACGGGTTGACCTCTGCTTTTTTTCCCCCAGCCTTTCGATTTTGTGACTGCATTAAAAGTGTTGTTTCCTCTATAAATGAATATGCCATAGATTAGAATCTACTATATATAATCCAAAATTCTTCATGAGTTTGAGTATTCTGTATAGACACAAACACCTAACATATTTTGCTCTATTACAAACATCGTACCACCGCGTGAGGTGGGGGGGGGGGGGCGTTTTATTTCTTATTATCCGAAGATGGTGGTACTACCAGGGCATGATATTACATATCTCTTTACCCAAAGTTTTACATAAAACAACAAATTCATCAAACCTTACGTTAATATCTAGTTCTAATAAATAAGAAACACAATTTTCAGATTTTTATGAACTTATATATTTTCTTCATCGTATTTGCTTGAATGATGAACTCTCTCAGTCAAAAATGGAAAAGTACTTATGAAGATATAAAACGATTTTGATAGAGTGCTGTATATCTTAAGACCATAACTGATATTAATAATTGCCTACACAGTTAAGATTGGTTGTGTGTGTGTGTGTGTGTGTGTGTGTGTGTATATATATATATATATATATATATATGTATGTATGTATGTATGTATGTATGTATGTGTGTGTGTGTGTGTGTGTGTGTGTGTGTGTGTGTGTGTGTGATTAGGATTTTTTTAACGTAGCTTTAAAATGTTTGTCAGTCATATCGCTACGATGTCTGCATGTTCAGCAGTTTATATTGATGTATGCGTCTGAGGCACCATGACGCAGACATGTAGCATGATGTCCCACCCAGTCACATTATCCTGACACCAGGCCAGCCAGTCTAAAGAATAACCTCGTAATGTCTTAATGTTGAGCGCCTAGCGAGTTAGCTGTTAGTACCATTTGTGTAAGTCTTTGGTATAACTCGGCTGGGGTTCGATTGGACGGAGATAACCAACATGATAGAGAACGCAAAACCAAGATTCTGAATGACAATAAGAAACGATCAACGAAAATAACCTAGTATTTATGGCACTTTTTTAAAGGGACAAAACGATAAAAGAAGTTACCTCTCAGGAATTTACATAACATGACAGGATGAAGGTGAATGAACGCTCTAAATCAAAAACAAAAGACTGCTGATCATGAACTGCTTGAATGTGGAGAAAGTGTTAAAATGATTTAATGCAAACGTCTATACCGGAAACACGTGGATTTCAAGCTAAAATGGATAAATACATTTGCAGTCAGTGGAAGAATTGAATACTATTAAAAGCGAAATTGAATAAAACATTTAAACATTAAAAACGTAATTAAAAACAAAATTGGGAAGGAGAGTTTTGCAAGGGGTGTTAGAATGGACGATTTAATATAGTAAACCGATAATAACAAAACGGATTTGATTGAGGAATTGTGTGCATGTATGTCACTAAAAATGGTAGAGTATCCAGATTTCTTTAAAATAATTACGCAACAGGGCAATCGAAGTTTTTTTTTTAAAAAGAATTAAAATATATAAGCGATATTATTTAAACAAAAGGGTCATCGTACATTTTAAAATTTGAAATTATACTTCAATATCAACTACTGGTAAGGACGGTCTATCAACGTATGTTGAACAAACGTTATACGCAATATATTCTTCACTTTTTCAAAAAGGAGTTGTATCAAAATAAATGCGGAAATAACCAATACCTAATTTCCCATCTAATTTCATCAACTTAATGCTAAAACAACAAATTATTTTTTTTAAAAAAGAAAATATATAAGACTTAAAGGAACCAATCAACATATCCCAGTTACATGCAAAGGGAATATACAAATCGCTTACACGGCGCAAAAATCTACATGGGTTGTGTATATACCACAGAATTTGTCTACGTTTGGTTGTTTCTCAGTAATCATACTGACATTTAAATCTGCAGTGAAGTGCAGCAAATACGTGGCGGCTAACATACCTAAACAAAGAAACAAAAAAATATTTAATGGATGTATGAATTCATGTTTACCTCAAGAGTAAGAGCTTTACATTCCATCATTTCAAATTTCAAGTATTTTCTACATATGCTAGATATATAAAAGACTAACAGTTTTGAACCATATCATTTAGTTCAAATCCAAATAGTTACCGGTGAAAATTTCGACGCAAGTCAGTAAATAAGTATTATCGGGGACGATAACACTAACTCACCTTCTACCTCTGCAAATGTAGCTAATTTAATTGCTAGATATAGTCTAGGAACTGTAAATTCAAATTCAACAAGAATTTCTTCTACTACCAAAACGTTCACAGTCTATCACTTATATATACAAGAAATAATGCTTCGGTTAGCGTTTATGATTTTAAAAAAATTAAGACTGCCTCATTGATTAAAATAATATTTAAATGATTATTTTACGTAAGTTTCAGCTACTGATGATAGTAATGTTCCTTTCCCTACTTTTCACAAAATTGAATTTTAGACCCTAAACAAAATTACTATTAGTGGGGGAAACAAATTAAAGATAGTATTGATTCCATTCATGTCAATGAAGCCACTAGGCCTGATGGTGTAAGTCATAGAATGCTTAATTGTGTCCGTAAAACACAATTTGCACCCCTAGCAATGTTTTCAATCGGTCATTGACGGAAGATAAATTTCCAGATACATGGAAACATGCACACATTCTTCCTATCCCTATAAAGGGGACCAACAAGAGGGGACCAACAAGAGATTGCCAATTACATACCAGTCTGTCTACTTAGATGTGTTGCAAAAATGTTTGAATGATGGTTTTAACAACAAGTATATAATTACTTTCATAAAAATCATCTTATTTTATAAGCATTAATCAATATTTCATCCTGGTCACTTCAATGTTTTCCAACGTATAGAAATGCATCACGGTATTTGCAATCAATTAGAACACTCAAAATTCTTGTATGGCATTTTGTGATCTATCAAAAACTTTTGATTAGGTCTGGCACAGAGGCTTATTATTTAAATTGAATGTTTATGCTGTTTCAAGTAATCTGATAAAATGTTTTGAAAGTTATGGTCATAACAAAAAGAAGCAAAGCCAACAAGTTTGTAAAAGTTATCAAATAATTTAATTATCAAAGTTATAAACTAAAAGAGTAAAAGGAACTTAAGGTATTATAAATTGAATCTTCCCAAAATATCTTTAAAAAACAACAACTTTATTCAAGTCCAAAAGGATGAAAACAATCGCTTAATTTTCAGATCAACGAATATATTGGCCCACCATCAGTCCTGACGTGCTAAAATGGCGTTGTTCACGATTTCACTGAATAATTCACAATAGTCGGAGAATAATATTATAGTCCAATAAGCATTTTATATTTCCTCTGAATAATCCAAACCATTGTTTCCTTAAATAACTAAATATAACATAGATGCATTCACCAACAAAAGAAATAAGAATGAAAAATGTGTGCAAGGACAAGTATTTGTATGTTGCTGTTGTTGTTGTTCGTCCGTCGATTCGACGAGGACCTCTCCAGTCATTTGAGGGTGTGAAGAGCTGGTTTTGGTCTGTGTGTGCGTAGGTGGATGATGAGGCCAACCGTTGCACGCAATGTTTGTTTGCATAAGGGACAGTGGATGAGTCTCCAGGAGGGTTGACGGCACGTGATTTTCTGGCTTGCCTCTTCAACTCTACATCTGCTGTCCTGCTAGATTCGCACAATTAGTAGCCTTTGTGCACATAGGAACGCCAAGTGACTCAATCGCTTGCTCTTTGCTCCATGGAATAAGGGTTTATGTTGAATACTTTCAATGCAGCTTTCAGATTGTCTTTGAAGCGTTTTCTTCTGACCTCCGTGGGATCGCTTGGTTTTTGCGTGAAGCCTCCTGGGATTTAATAATTTTCCTTCTGTACGGTACCTAATGACGATTCCAACTTCTCCGTCTCTGAGCTATCGTGGAAATGCTGCACCAAAGATATACGTTTCCTTGGGTATTCGTACTTGGCCATTACCTTCCACAAGTCTTCTCTGCTGACATTATGAAAGACCTTCTTGGCAGTTCTCTTGTAGCTGCCTCGCAGCAAACGCTTTGTCGATGGTCCCACGTTCTTTTCGGAATCCACAATGGCTTTCTGGCTGTAGTCCCTGGTCAAGGTGTGTAGTGAGGCGGTGAGGATATCCACCGGTGGTTGTCGCCGGTCTGGCGGTTCCCTTTGCGCGTATATAGTTGGATTATTGAAGCGTCTTTGAATACCCTGGGGGATTGTCTCTTGCTGACACATCAGTAAAAACACTTGGTGGAGACTTTATATCAGGGCTGTGCCCCTTTCCTTGTAGACTTCAGCTGGGATGGAATCTAAACCAGGTGATTTGCCACTGGAGAGCAGACGCATCGCTTTCTGTGTCTCCAGCATGGTTGGAGGGTCATCCAGTGCTTCGTTGATGGGTAATTGGGTAGATGGCTGATGGCTGCATCATTGATGGATGAAGGGCGATTTAGGACAATGTCAAAGTGTTTAGCACATCATTGAAGAATCCCATCTTTGTCAGTAATTAGCATGTTCCCGTCTACGATAAGAGAATGGATGCTCAAGATGATGTAGGTATATACACTTCTTTCTGGGCATTATAGAAGTTCGTCATGTCATGAGCACTGGATCTCACGAGCTTTGTTGCTCAGAAATCTGTCTCGCATCTGACTGAGCTTCTGCTGTACAGTTCCGCGCATGTTGTTGTACGCAGGTTTCCAAGAGGTGGACTTGGGGTTCTTGAGGTACGCTTGAAGGAGGCGGCGTTTCTTATAAAGCAATTGCTTGATTTCATCACGGTTCTCTTCAAATCAGTCGTGACACTTTCTGGTTGAGGGTCCTAGGATTTCCGAAGTTGTACTGTAGAAATGCTCTCTGAATGTCGCCCAGTCATTCTCCATATTCTGATTGTTTAGAGAGGTGGATTTCAGACGTTCTTCCAGAGAATCCACTAGGGACTGTTTGGTACTGGTGCATTTCAGCTTGGTGATGTTCAGTCGTTTAGGAGCCTTCTTTCCTGTGGGCATCTTTTGAGCTGAATGAGGCAATTGAGCTTGGTGATGATGAGATGAGGCGTGTACAATTACTACAGCTGCTACAATATAATCACGCCTATTTATAGCCATGCATACAACTGACAGACATTATAAAAATTCATAACATTCATATAGCTTTTTTTAACGAAATTAATGTCAAATACTTCTTACATGGTAGAAATAGGCAAACTAATATATATATATATATATATATATATATATATATATATATATATATATATATATATATATATATATATATATTCCGCTATCAGTAGAAATGATGAGTATGGTATGCACTCTGGTTGAGGTTCGCCCATCAAGAGGTATGCACAAGACAGGTATACGTATCCGATACGCGACCTGCATAATACATATTCATCTCGGCAATTTTTCAATTAGAGGGATGTCACCAGTAAATTGTGGGTTGGATGTGTTAGAATCACACCATTTAAAATCAATAATGGAACCCTCCACCCTAAAACGGGCGACCGCATGGCAGCTTTAGCCGCCATATCCGCCATTTCATTATCATTAACGTCAATGTGCCTAGGAAGATAACATATTACCTCCCTCTTCTAACTGCACGAGATCAGTATGCCTCTGAAATACCTGGGAAAACAACGGGTAGCCAGACCTAACATTTTGTAAGGCTAAGGTAAGAGGCCATAGTTTTGTGGTTAGCACGCCAGACTCGAACACTATCATTGGGTCACCCTAGGTCACCTAAAATAGCGTATCTATGGACAAAGCATTGTACTTCCTAAATAACCTGTTTGGGTTGATGTGCAGTAAACACCAAACAAAAGCAGTTGAGAAGGCCACGGCCCATGTGTTTGGGAACTGAGAGAGAGAGAGAGAGAGAGAGAGAGAGAGAGAGAGAGAGAGAGAGAGAGAGAGAGAGAGAGAGACTATGAGACTATATTTTCGCACTAAGGCAGACGAATAACCTTCAAGAGCAACAAACAAACAAGAATCTATTTCAACACACTAACGGAGAATAATGAAAAATTATACAAAACATATTAAACGAACTTTTTTCCTTGCAATATGTGCTAAATCACTATGTTCCAGTTGTGAGGAAAGGGAAAGGGCTATGAAAAAGTGCAAACGTGTGTGTGTGTGTGTGTGTGAGAGAGAGAGAGAGAGAGAGAGAGAGAGAGAGAGAGAGAGATTAATATTTACTACCCTAAAATAAGTTCACGGTAGAATGCTTATATGTGTGTGTGTTTATGTGTTCCAGTCTCTCGTACAGCAAGCAATACGGTGCGAAATAAGCACAGCAAATAAAACCACACAAGTTGGAAACTAGAAATCTGCTAGGTGGCCACACATGTTCATGCCTTCGTGGTATCATTGAAGAAAATTGCTTCAAGATGCGGCTTTCAATTACATGGTACTATATAAATCATAATTCACTCACTTTTTTTATTTAAAAAAAAATCGATGAAAATAATACATTACCGGTTTCTTCGTAATTAGGGGTCATATCAGATTTTATTTCAATCAATCCCTTGGGTTCTTTATTGAAATCCGTTATGTAAAATCCAACCTCCGCGTCCAAAACCTAATTTAGAAAATGTGTGAAAACCAATTTTATTGTCTTTTAACTATAAAGCTTATTACTAAACGATTTTTGATGCACTGAAGAAAAAAAAAACGGAAACGAAATGCATTTAAGGTAGAAAGACATTACTATGAGATGCTGCAGCCCACCCACCACACCCCACCCACACCTTTTCATAAACTATTTAGACACTCAAAATGGCATTCATCGTGTCACTTATGTTTTTACTGGCTGTATTTAAAATAGATGTACCTTACCTGAAATATCCATGTCTTAAATTATTCATTTTCCCCAATATATATGCATGTAATTCCTACTATTATAATAATGACTACTGGAAACAAAAAGAAACCAAGTATTCCAACAAACACGATTAACTGTTACAAAATATCAATAAATATACAATAATGAAAATCGGACTTGATCTAGACATAATTACTACATCTGTCCGATGCTAGAAAATATGGACCTGAACGATATATTCTTATGCACACACACACACAAACACACACACACACACACACCAATGGGAAAAAACGCATTTGCCGCAAGGCCTAAAACCTCAGCGAATTCGCCATGCTCCTCTGGAGTTCAGGGTTTGTTCCCGGTTTAAATGGTATGTGTTCGTTCATCCAAGAGCAAGTGGAGTCATGGCAGTATCTTTTAAAAAATTTCTTCAACCTCAAAATCCACCAGACCATAATCTGAGAAGTGAGTAAGCTGCACAAATTTAAAAACACTGATGTAAAATGGATTTGAAGTAATTTAATTACAAATTTCTTTCACGTGGCATCAGTGTAGTATGCGTTTCATTTTATAAACAGTTTAATTATTCTAATGGCAAAAAGTGTGCAGAAACAGTCTAGAATACAAAGCTGTGCCAAAAATATCAAAGTTCAATAAAAGCTGCAAGCATTCGTAATTTACATGAAAAATAGGCTGCTGACTAAATTGTGCCCAAGATCTACAAGTACAAAAAATCTAGGGCCAGGTTGACACAATCTCGCAAAAATGTAACCATCGTGCAGTTCGTCTCGTTTTAAAATCCATTAGCGTCTCTCTAATCGAATCTCGACCAAAGTACCTGTCTTTACAGAAATAAAAACGTTCAATTTACAAACTGCGACATTTTAGCGTCATAATTACGAACCACTTGCAATTTTAGACCAAGAATAATGTATATAAACTTTAAAAAATAAATGTGACAGAATCCATTAACGGTGCATTAGTGGGAAGCAGACTTTAATGGTAAAACTTCGAGACTGACACAGTCTAAGTAATCTAGGTGATGTCAATGTTAACCATTAATACAAGCCCGGTCCAAGGGCAAGGCGATTGAGGTAACCGATTTGGGACCCGCGCTTTCAGTAAAGCATCTACGCAATGTGTTAATTGTTTGGTTTTTTTTTATTGCATGGGGCTCATCATTTTTGCTGCTTGGAGCTCCCCATGTTGCTTTTGGCCCCGCACATCATAGGGACGGGACTGCATCATTTTACTTTGAAATTCCTGTACATCTTTTGTTGAAGTGCCCTATAATGATTCTGCAAGGGACGAACTTCACGTAATAGTTACTTAAATATAGAGCATCAAGCCGAAAGAGCAAAAAATGGCTGTCGATCTGTTATCAGATATGATACTGTGCATTTATGTAAACATGAGTACCATCAACAGTATATTTTACGTCTGCCCTGTGTTTAATAGTTTTCAATTCAGACAGTAGAAACGCATGGTTGACTCTGGAGAGTATTGACCGGCGGATCTTACTGACCTTGACATTTATCCAGTCAAAACGAATAAAAATGTTTTGATGTTTTCACTATGTAGCAAAATAACTACTGTGGAAGAGGTAAATCCTTAACAGACAGGGATGCGGCCTATGTTATAATAAAGGAGTCAAATAAAGGGAAGGAGACTCAGACTAAACAGAATTAGGCATTAGTAGTGCAATGCATAGTTTATATCAGTGATACATAATGGTTATATTGATTGATGTTGCATGATTGAAGTCCCAAACCAACATTGTTCGTTTTCAACACAGTTCGTAACAAGAGGTCAAAAAGATGTCTAAGACCGCGATTTAATCTGGGCTAAAGGCAAATGGTAAAATCAATAATCGGGTACTATGATTTTAATAAATTTCAGAAGTTTGTATCTGTCAAGTAGTGAGAATTGATCATCGGGTCGAAACAACTGCTAAAACAGTTAAACGTTGTTGCTTTTATTTTAAAAAAATAAAACAGTAAATATTGCAGTATTATATGGCAAATCAAGAGTTTTAGTACCAGCCTTAAAAAAGTGAATATAACTGACTGGATTATGTCACATTCTTCCAAAATATGAAGTGTATGTACGAACTCTTCCAAGATTTTCCCTATATTATGCATATAACTTATTGAAATAAGGCTTCAAAATTAAATACAGAAAGAACTAGCAGGAGATCCTCGTAGAACCTTAAGTCATATTCCAGTAAATATTTAGTACATCGACACTACTATTACAAAAAGCATTTCCTCCCTTGAACAAAATTGTGGATATTCACCTTGAAATATGGCGCAAACGAGTATCTGAAAGCAGTACGCATGTTTACCACAATTCTAGTGAAGGTCATACAGCACGATGCAAGTTAACAAAAAGCGGCAATGAATGTTAAGCTATATAATATGGAAGTTAACACAGTGGCAATGAATGTTAAGCTATATAATATGGAAGTTAACACACTGGCAATGAATGTTAAGCTATATAATATGGAAGTTAACACACTGGCAATGAATGTTAAGCTATATAATATGGAAGTTAACACAGTGGCAATTAATGTTAAGCTATATAATATGGAAGTTAACACACTGGCAATGAATGTTAAGCTATATAATATGGAAGTTAACACACTGGCAATGAATGTTAAGCTATATAATGGAAGTTAACACAGTGGCAATTAATGTTAAGCTATATAATATGGAAGCTAACACAGTGGCAATGAATGTTAAACTATATATGGTATAAAAGTTTACACAGTGGCAATGAATGTTAAGCAATATAATATGTAAGTTAACACAGTGGCAATGAATGTTAAGCTATATAATATGGAAGCTAACACAGTGGCAATGAATGTTAAACTATATATGGTATAAAAGTTTACACAGTGGCAATGAATGTTAAGCTATATAATATGTAAGTTAACACAGTGGCAATGAATGTTAAGCTATAGAATATGGAAGCTAACACAGTGGCAATGAATGTTAAACTATATATGGTATAAAAGTTGACACAGTGGCAATGAATGTTAAGCTATATAGGATGCAAATTGACACAGTGGCAATGAATGTTGAGCTATATAATATGAAAGTTGACACAGTGGCAATGAATGTTAAACTATATAGTATGAAATGTGACAGTGGTAATGAATGTTAAACTATATATTATGAAAGTTAAGAAGGTGGTAATGAATGTTAAACTATATATTATGAAAGTTAAGAAGGTGGTAATGAATGTTAAACTATATATTATGAAAGTCAAGAAGATGGTAATGAATGTTAAACTATATATTATGAAAGTCAAGAAGGTGGTAATGAATGTTAAACTATATATTATGAATGATAAGACAATGATAATGAATCTTAAAATTATACAAAAGTTATACAAGTTAAAACACCGTGGCAATTAATGTAAAACTTAAAGAATTGTTATTTATCATTGCCCGAAAAGTGATGATTCTTGAATGAAAATGATGCTCATCTAACATCAAATATGGGGGCCTTAGATGGTTGAGCGATACATGGATCGCGATTTCATATCACTGCTATCGCAAGTATGTCTGTGTTGATTCGAACCTCAGACTAGGCTTCTGTGGGCATATGAGAAAACCCGTGAGTCGGTGGTTCTTACTAGGAATTTCCCGGGTTCCAGTTATAATAGCCGCCAGCGAACCCGAGTGGATAAGTGGTCTCAAGCGCTCTCTGTTACGGATCACTTCCGTCTTACCTCTGTCTGCGTGGGTTCGAGTCTCTGATTCGGCCAATGTGGGTATGTGAAAACGTTTGCCAGTAGCTTCTCGTGGGTCGGTGGTTCTTTCCGGGATTTTCCCGGGTTCTTCCTCCACCATTAATACTGGCCGCCATGGATAACCTATCTAGTGCTGAAAAATGGTGTTAAACCCTACAACAACAACATAATAGCCGCCATATATAGCAGATCGTGTGCTGAAAAATGGCGTTAAACTAAAAACAACAACCTGCAAACGTTCAGTGACCATTAATATCCCCAACATGCCAACAGCAGCACCATTCCTTCCTTTCTTCTTTTCTTAATTCATTCAGTCATTTATCTGTCTTTCCAACATAATACATATATATATATATATATATATATATATATATATATATATATATATATATATATATATATATATATATATATATATATATATATATATATATGACAATTTCTCAATTTTTTTTAATCAGGTACTGTAAACTATTGGGAATGAAGCCAGAAATTAGGATTCGAACAAAAAGTGGTCAGGGCCGGCGCTTCCGCTAGGCGAACTAGGCAATCGCCTGGGGCGCTGGGCTAAGGACTTATTTCATGATGGGCGGGTGGGGGAGGGCGTGAGTGGAAGGGGGGCGCCAGATATCTGATCTCGCCTAGGGCACCAAAATGCCTTGCACCGGCGCTGAAAGTGGTCAGTAGCCTATTTGATATATCTTCTTTGCAATGACATGTGTCACGTCCTATTACTTTCTAAACATCTTACACATAGAAAAAATTTAAATCTCTCCAATTCTTAATACAATCATTCACAGTTCTTTTCAATATGCAAATATGGTAAAATACGTGCCTATTTAATGGAAACATTTGTATTAGCTTGAAAAGACCCTTCTTTCCATGCTGATTGGAAAGAGTTCGCAAAGATTACTTTAGTGTCTTCTAAATTTTGTAACTTAGCAGTATTTGCAAATATCACTGAAAGAATTTAATACCAAAATGACCACGATCAAATATTATATACATGCGTTCATTTAGCAAAATTATCGCTGTCAAATTTTACTAAAATGGTCGAAAGGTTTAAACAGGGTAACATGTTAATTAAAATTCTATTTATTTGTAATGGCGGCCATATCAGCTGCAAGATGATCATTTGTACATAAACGTCATCGATCTCGATACAAAGACTGTTGTACTCAAATTGATCAAAACTGGTGCGGTGTTTAGGTTTAAAATTTGGTTTTTCATTTTCTATTTCTGCTCACCAATGTCATTGTGGAAAGCGAAGGGCTAACGCTTGTGCTGACTGATGTGTGTGCTTTATCAATGGATGTACTGTCTAATTTAATCAAACTTGGATGAGTGACAAGTCAAATTAAGTTATTGCGTCATCATGAGAATATTCTATTTCAGATGATGGGTCTGTATACAATTTCTAAAATACTCCCTGGTGGGTCTTAGTCGCTTACCTAGCTGACATCACCTTAAAAAACCAAAGATGACAATAACTGATATGAGCATGATTGTAGACATTTGGTGTTTTACAGCACAGAAGAACACGTAGGTTATCTAGTGGCAGGGCAATTGGAGTAAAGTGCCTTACTCAAGGACACGCCAAAGCAGCCGGCATTGGCTGATTCAAGACCGCATGCTTTGGGTTGCACGTTTGGCATGCCAATCTCCAAGCCACCGCTGCCCGGATCTCATAAGTTACGTCGTTCGACATGCAGCAGTTCATCGTGATTATTTTACATCTCCGAGCAAGCAGAGGGCCTAACCTGGACCTGACCATGCCCACTCATTGGCATTTGCACGTCACATAAAATCATCGTACTTTTATTCTGACAATTAATGCCATATGAATTAATGCTGAATCTGAGTACAAAGAGAAAATATCAAGAAAAACTGTTGAAAAAATATAAAGACAATTTAAATTTACATGCATACAGCTACAGTACACACAGTGGATTGATCTGACCAGAATGTCCAACAACTTTTCAGTGTTCCTCTAATCATGTAATACCTTACATATTGATCAGCGATCCATCTGTAGGGGGCATGTGTCTGAATTTTGACACGCTAACCGAACGAGTGTAATGTCACGATGATCTTCGGCAGATCCGTTTAAGCGTTTTGCCTTTTTAAATCATGGCACCGACTTTTGATGGTGAGCTCACACATATGAAAACTTTAATGTTTTCGTGCTGATAGGCTCGCAGATATAAAACAGGGCACATGCGCCCTCTTGCATATCGTAAGAGGTGTGCAATAGAGTTGGCAATCATGGTGGCCCAGTGGTTATTCTGCCTGATTCGTAACCAAAAGGTACGAGTTCGAATTCTACCATCGAATGAGATCCGGTCTGCCATCATGATGTATACTTCAGTAATATACTATACTCCAGTTGACATAGCACTAACAGGATCTAGTTACGTTGCTATGCCAGAAAACACAGAAACAAATCATAAGACTTACTGGTCAGCTGGTCACCGGATTGTTTAAAAGCAGCTTATTCCTTGCTTTTGAAAAATATATTCTGATGACATAGTGGATCAAGGTTATTGTGAAATTAAAACATTCACAGACTAAATTTAATCAATTTATATTAAATCAGGCACATATATTAAATGTATTTGAGATGTCCTTTTTAAGTCAGAACTAAATTTCAGTCAATGAGATCACTTTTAGACTTAATTGAAGTCTAGACTTAAGTTCTATTGATGAAACTCGGGCTAGGTAAACTTTCTTCTGAAACAGTGCGGTAGCTTTAAAGAAAATTCCATTTTGTAATTTTTAATAACATTAAATATGTGTTGCCATATACGACGGCAGTTCCACGATATCTGTACAAACGCTGAACCTGTCGAGAGGACGATACTCTCGATTAATGTTGAGGAGTTTGTGAAATGTTTCCGTTGCTTTTTTAATATCATGTATCTATTTTCATTTGTAAGCATCTGTTGATAAATTTGCAGAACGGTAAACTTTTTTAATTTCAACCAAATGTAAACAGCCACAGGAACTGTAAAATTTATCAAGTCATATGAACTGTAAAATTGATAAAACTAATACATAGACTTTACATTACCTTCTAAACATTCGAATGTAAGAAAATGTTGTGCGATTATCGTCTGTGCTAGTACCACCACCCCACCCCACCCACCCACCCCAAAAAACGGAATTATTAATCTTAAAAATGGCACATGCAAAATGATTTTTTTTGTGTTAAATGTCCATAGAAATGTTTTTTTTCCTAAATTTGTGTAACTTTTTTTCTTCACTTGTTTACAAATATTATTTTTGAAATAAGTGCTCCATAGTCAACTCTGTAAAGGGTGCACATTTTTCAATATTATTTAAACTTAATTTTATGGACATTTTCCTGTTAATGTTAATTTTAAACTTATTACTTCTCTGTAATGCATGGCTTGAAAATTAATAATCTGGTAAACCTATTTGCTTGTGAAAATGAAACACTAGTAGTAGTAGTAATAGTAGTAGTAGTAGTAGTAGTAGTAGTAGTAGTAAAAGTAGTAGTATCAACAGCAGTAGTTCCAATTATCCAGGCAATATTGCCGTGTAAACCAGCAGGCACGATACATTAAACTTTGCTATTTTACATATTCTCCATAAACCCCGTATTCAGAAGATCAGAACAGTTTACTGTAGTAAAGAATGTTGATTTACATGTTGCTATGGCATAGCCATTTAGCTAATTTCCTTAAGTGGCAGTTCGAGCCATCTGCAAGAATAACCACAGAAGTCGGTTGTAAGATTAGACAGTAAAAAAAAAAAATCAAATAACTCACAAGGTAATTTTTGAAGAAAAAAAATCTGAGCGAGTAGATGCCAAGAAATTCCCAAAATTTACATCTCTTTGGAAGAATTCCAATACTTAAATCTAAAAAAAAAAATGTATAGATGTTACATGAAAAAGCAAAATGCAAAACATTAGATCCACAAAGCTCTCAAGCATTTTTATTTTGTTTAAATAAATCAATTCAACCTTAAACCTTTAAATGAATCCTTAAACAGCAGCTGCTATGCGTAACGGCACCTCTGAACCAAACCTGTGTTATAATACTAAACTACGAGGAATGAAAACACTGATCTGCATGCACCCAGCGATAATAAGTCTGGGTTTAAAATATTCCGAGTTTGGTATTTCCTTGAAATGAAAGAATTAAACAGCAAAAAAAAAAAAAAAAAAAAAAAAAAAAAAAACGAGACAGTGCCAAGAGACAGTTTTATTTTGAAAATGTCAATATGATAGATTGTTCACGAATGCAGCCTGCACTGCGGCATGCCTGCAATGCATCTGCTGAATTCTGATTCAAACTGTGTATTTGGCATCTTGTCAAACCTTGCACGGATAAAATCAAACTTGTTCACCAGACATATTAGAAAAAGCAAAGAAGTTCAAAGTGGCCTCTCAAGTAAGGTGTCTGCTTTATAGTGGTTAACATTTGAAGAATGTTATGTGGGGGTTTTCTTCTTCCCCCCCCCCCCAAAAAAAAATAAAAATAATGAACATCTTATAAATATGCATATCATTGATAATCACAAGAGCTAAGTAAAATACCAGGTCACATTTAACAATAACTAACCAGCAGGTACTTAAAGAATATCATCCATTCTTCCTTAACAATCCTATTTGTGAAATTTAAAACTTTTTTATATTAATATTTTGTAAATAAGAAAAAGCTGAATCAGAAAACATGAAAAGTAAAGTTTCTGCTGACAAGCAACCAAATATCCAGAATTAAATATAAAACTAATCAGTAATGAAAATTTGTTTAACTTTTATGCATATGACGAAACTTCCAATATCAGCCAAATTTGAAAAGAAACCTATAGTATAGAAAACTCAGTATCAACTTATGTTTTTTTCAAAAGTATCTTGTGTGCTGCAGCCTAATTATAGAACTCTTGCAAATAATTGGCACCACACACAATCACCAAGTCCTCAACGCTGAACCTCCTTCCTCGTGCGCAGACAAATATTTTTCTCACTACAAAACTGCTGAACCTTCGGGCTAAAACTCTTCTCTCGAGCCCTAAGATACATTTTTGCACACAACAAAACTACTAAACGCTTGCGCTTTAACTCTTTTTTTGAACTCTGGCAATCAGTTTGCACACTATAAAATTCACAAACCCTCGAACTCGAACTATTCTTTTGTGATCTAGCAAACAATTTGCACACAACAAAAGTAACAAACCCCTGGGCTCAAACTCTTTCCTTGTGCTCTGGCAAACATTTTGCTTACTACAAAAACATTAAACTCTGATCTAACAAACAGTTTGCACACTACAAAAGAACTACACCCTCGCTCAAACTCTACTTGTGCTCTGGCAAACATGTTACAAAATACAAAACCACTAAAGTGTGGTCAACAAACATGTTGCACACTACAAAACAACTAAACGCTCAGGATCAAACTCCTTCGTGCGATCGGCGCAAACACACTACAAAATGATAAAAGATTTGGGTTTCAAGTACTTTTGTGCTCTGGCATTTCGCATTCTTCAAGCTGTGTAAGATTCCTGTATACCACACCTATATCCCCCATGTAGACCCCTAAGTTATGATATCCTTGTCTAGCCACCTTCCCCTACCGCAATGTCCAGATGGTCACGCCTATTTACACCCGTAATGTCCTGGTAGCTATATATATTTTAACCTTACAGAGCCCTACCCATGTCGTGATGGATACATCTATATGCCTCCCACAAAACAGCCATGCCTATACCACTCCACCTTCCCCGTCCAGTTGGACATACTCATTTGTCCTTCAGAGACGGGGAGCCACGGTGACCCAGTTGTTAGCGTGTCGGATTCACCACCGAAAGGGTTCGGGTTCAAATTCTACAATCGGACCAGCCTGGGTCAACTACCTTGGCGTGTCCATGGGAAAGGCACATTACTCCAACTGTCTCGGTACTATATAACCAATCTGTCTTATTGTGCTGTAAAACACCAAACCATATAAGCCTTTCGAGACCGCAACGCAAGGCTGTCCCATATTCCTGCTGAACAGTTTCTTACGATCCAATAACTTATGTGCTATTCTTAGTTTTAAAAAAGGTCTAATGAGCAGCAGAGATGACAAAAAGAATGCGATTTAATAACAGTTACACTGGCTTGTTGTATTAGATGGCTCAAGTTATAGGAAGATATGATCAAGTTGACTTCCCCCAATGAAATCAATGGTCTCAAAAACGTTAAAAACAGATAAAACTCCCAAGTTTTTGTGAGTAAACAGGAACTTCGTAGATATTTACTTCTCTGATACAAGTCATTAATTTTAGATAGTGCTGAATAAAATGTAGGTCAAAGTTATTAGTTATTAGCAACACATGTTCATTCGAATATGAAACCACACAGGCATGATGGCAATGTGCAATGGTAATAGAGCCTGGATAAAGTTTTTAAAAATGCTATTAAAAACAAATATGAAAAGTATGTAGGTAGGTCAGCGTGAACAAGTTTGGGAATGCGATATATGCCAATCTCAAGATGCAACAGCACCGCATTTTTTTTTTAAAAAGAAAAATGGTGTTGGAATTAAAGAATACTGAACAAATACTTGTAAGTGGATCACAGCAACCAAATTTTAGTATACGAATATCCACCACAGGAAGGACACATACGGCAAATTTTGTCTAAGTATAACTGTACTAAAGTCACAGCCCAGACTAGAATTAATGGTGAACCGTCATCTGACGACGTAATGAAGAGAATTATGTTCTTGCTGAATATGGTCTTCTAAAGCAACTCTGAAGTCTAACGGACTTAGAAACTTCTAAACGACTTGGAAATGGACTACATAATCTCTTTATCCACAACGGCGTGTGCATTAGTTTAGAGAATGGTGCTTTTTCATTGTATTGTTTATTTAAAAAAACAACTTTATGAAATCTACGATATTTGCATATTCTGCTGCATGGATTGCTAATTATTATTCGTAGAAAAAGGAGAATTTTAAAATAAGCAAATTTGCAAATCAGAGAATATGTCAGTCGTGCTGCTCGCAATGCTGACAACTATATAAATTAATAAATGCTAAGTTAATTTTTATTTCACAAATTAATGAAGTCAAAATATTGTTACCTAACTGGTTTCACCCACCGTCATCCAGTTCCATAAACAACCATCAGATTTCAAAAACTGTTCTTCCACCCATTACTGAATTACCAGTGACACAAATCTTCAATTAGCAAGTTTTTACTATTTCTTCATCAAGTCCTCTGAACGAAGTAAACTGCAATTATTATTTTTTTTTACAAACTGCCTGAAGGAATTTCTAGTTTCGTCTTTCATGCATAATTGAAGAAATGTGTCTGCTCCTTTCAATTTCCAAACATTTACAGCATGTGAAATAAAGACATAAATGGACCGTATTTCTTTCTTCAGACAAACCAATTGATCTCTTTGCATGGCTATATTTTCTTACATTAAATTCCAATATAAGAAGCGTTTTAATATGTTTTTTTTTTTAAAAAAAAAAGATTCTCTCTGACGACAGTTCCTTAGATTCATTCCAAATAACATTCAATGTAACAACACATCTGGCACATTTTCTTCAACAGGTGAAACTTAATTCTTTGAAGTGATGTTAGATAATATTATTTTCGCTTTTAAATTAAACACAGACCCTTTTAAATCTTTACCAGTAATAATTTCCAGGGATTTAGAACATTTATTTCAACAGGTGATTGCTCGCAACCACGTGTGCATAATGGACAACTTCTAATTAAAGTGAGTAAACATAAACCCGTAAACAAGCATCCTTTATTCGTACACAATTATCACGGTATTTGAAATAAGCATTAAAATTCTGATTGGAAACAGAACTGTTGCAACTCTAGCAGTTTCATGTTGCAGGTGTGAACAGACTGCATGCTTAAAACCTGGTCCATGTCTTAAACTTCCTTCACTATGATCTAGCCCAACAGGTCATCACTACCTGTGCATAATTATGAAATTATTTGCGGGTAACAACAGTCCAACATACAGTCAGGACAGGACCTGCTATCTGAATGTATTTGATCATTGAAAAGGTGATTTACCGTATGTACTCGCTTAAAAAGCCAACTGCAAACAACATAGACCCTGATTAGCCATCACATATTGCGTTCGCAGATGAGCATCTACGACGTTCGACTGATTACTCCAAACATATCGCATAGATATGTCTGTGAGTTGATTTGCAGATGTCTCTACTTATAAGTAAGTGTATAAGGTACACACTATTTTATATATTAAATATATTGCCTTTGACAATGTATCCGCTATTTCTATAATGCAATGTTGGGTGTTAAGTGGAGCAAGTTTATGCGTCATAAATAGTACGAGAACATTTTTTTCATATATGTGGGCAGCTTCAAGAAATTCGATTTACAGCATTCGGTAATTATCAAGCGAGATAAACATTAAAACCAAAACAAGGCTAGTCGTGGTGGGAGTGGCTATAAACATGCATACGAGGATTCGCAATATTAATGTGCCTTTAAAGATCAAATATAGAGGCTTACATTTAAATCTATCTTTGAATCATTTAAACCTGAAAACCCCACTGAGTAATAAATATATCAGATCCCTTCACTTTAGTCCTAATTACAGACAATGACTTTTCGAAATTAACTGCAGTTTTTTGAAATTGTAAACAAGGGACCATCCATTCTTTAACTGTAAGCCCATTTCAATATGAACATAATATTCCGCCATTTTCTACTCGATAACTGCTGCTATTATTTCTCCATGATAAAACTATATGTATAGAGTAAATTTTTGAATGAAGACATGACTGCAGTTCAAACTTCTGTACCATACACAAGGGATCTCTCTCTCTCTCTCTCTCTCTCTCTCTCTCTCTCTCTCTGATTGCCTAAATTATACGCATAGCTCTTTTATCAACGTTTAAAAGGATATGCGATGGAACACGCCGTTTATAAAATATAAGGAACGCAAATGAATGAGCATTATGTCCTACTTGAAAATGTCTTCATAAGATTTGCCGGTTTGACAGTAAAAAAAAACCACAGGAGGTCCTTGTTTTCTGCATCTTCTTTTTCAATTAATACAAAACTGTAAATAAAGGTGGTTCCTATCAATGAGTGACTTATATAGCACTAGTTCTTTACATAAAAGTGGATCCGATAAATAAATGACTAAATATAGCCAGTTTGGATGACAAAGGTCTGTTAAATGTAAGAAATTTTCGTATAAATTTTTTTACAATTTATCAAGCATATCAAACACTCTTATGCGAGGAAATCTTTTTCAACTTTCATTTTCGATTTTAATACTGTTGGTCAAGCTAATAAGCAGTGAAACAAATCAAGCATCGTATCAAGTAGCTCCTGACTACATGAAAACCATGGATAGCTACATTTGGCGCTCAATGATCAGCCTTGTTACAAAGATCCAAATGTATAACGCATACATTCAACCAGTCGTGCTGTCCGATTCAAGTATATGGACGCAGACAGCAGAAAAAAACCAAAAATTGATAATACATTTTGTCAGTGGTGCCTCCGCAGAATCCGCCGCATCCTGCCCATCCAATATATTAAGAAAGCAGATATCAGATACAGAACGAAACAACCGCGTCACATATACCATCAAGTTAAGAGGCTCGCGGCTCTCTGGCCACGTTGCTAAGGTACCCCCTAACATGAATCACAATCGTACACATATAACCTCAAATGGAAAAACAGCGCTGGGTGGAAGCACCTTGTTGGAAGACAGAACAGAACCTGGTTCCGAATGGCGGAGCTGGGTTTGAAAGAGTTCAACCTCGGACTGCATACTGGATAGAGAACGACACAAGATAGCGTTTACTGGCGCTGAATCACATCAACTGCAGCGCTGCCAACAGTACCACGCTAATGACGACGAGAGTCATGCTAAATGGCAGTATGGATTCATAAGAAATAAAGTTTAACATTAAATTTGGTCCGAATTGGTCTCAATGTGTTCAACAGTTCAAATATGTGTAGTCTTTACTAATGTCAGTATCAGCCCTATTTTTGGTAAAATAGAAACTCCCAAAAATAATGGTCTGAAGAGGAACACTCCGAACAAGTCTGGTCAAAATCTGCGAGCGAAGAAATTGAAAATGTTTCACTCCTGGTACCAATGAAAGTTGCGTCGCTGCTAGAGTTCAACCTTAAACCTTTTACACAATTTCCGAAACGTACGTCTTAATTAACAGTCACACGAAGCTCAATTAATATTGATATAGTTGCCCAATGTGTCTTAAAATTCTACGAAGTTTGATAACAATCGCTGAGCTCTTCGGAGGAATATTCTGGACTGAAAAGAAACTAAGAATTTGCTACAAATGAATAAAGTTCTAAATCATCGTTAATGCTCAACCCAAGTTACTAACAAAACAAAACAGGTTTGGAGCTTCCATACGATGAGTATTCATACTGACAATCTCTTTCTGGAAAACATATTTATATGCACATTTTTTTATTGTTGTTGTTGTTGTGAATGTGATTTAATGCCATTTTTCAGCACAAGATATGCTATACATCACGGCCAGTATAACTGGCGAAGGAAGAAACCGAAGAAAAAAACCCAGGAAGAACCATCAACCCACGGGAAGCTACTGGAAGTCTTTATCACGTACCCACATCAGCCAAGCCCAAGATTCGAACCCACGCAGAATGAGGTGAGATGGCACTAATCCGTAAAATTGAGCCCTTTCGACCACTCGGACACTCCTGGCTCCCACAATTTTGCAAATGTACTATGACTCACATTTCTTCTGTCACTGTTTCCTTGTAGCCGTAAGTTATGAACCCAAATGAAAGATGCTTAATCATATCAGGCATGATATTGACCATTCGGAATAGCCTAGACTAGGCATAGCAATGCCTCCTATGAATGTCAGCGCAGCAATTGACAGAAAAATCATACATCTTTGTTGCCAAACAAAATTTCCGCAAAAAGACAAAAAGAGAAACCCGGCCTATAAGACCTATTAAGAACACCCTGCCTACCACTAAGTTTGGATTAATTGTAGAACTGAGCGAGACATTTATAACCGAAAATAAAGCAGTTCTCGACTATTCCTAACTTGTCTCAATCCTGTCTCGTAAATAGCCAAGGCGGTCCGAAGCGACTGACCTATATTTAAGGTTTGATCCGAAGGAGTGACCTTGAAATTGTGAATGACGTTTCACATAAATGATAATATGTCATCAAAGGTTTTAGAGCAAGATGCATACCCAGGAAATTAAGCATGGTGGAATGTAGTGGCGATTTTCAAAAGTAACAAAATACAGCGTGGATATTTGTAATGGCTTCTGGCTCTCTAATATATGATAATGAATGTTATGAAATACAGAACAGTTGTGCTATTATCAAGATATTTCCAGATAGTAAATGTTAGAGACCAGTTTTTCCTTAAGAATCTAGTAAATCAAAATCTCATTGATTACCAAACATTCAGTGCCTGGCTCAATATTTTATTCACACTGATTACCATATGACTGGATCAAAATGCCAACAATAGCTGTAATTTTCAAAAGCTATCTAAAACATTTTTGTCAAACATGCATTTCCAAATGCAGTGACTCAGTTGTTAGCGTACCGGCCATGCGGCCGAAAGGATCCAGGTTCGAATCCAACCACCTGACCAGCCTGGGTCAGCTAATGTGGTGTGTCCTTGTGCTCTTTACTTCAGATACACTAAATAAATACGCTTGTGCCGCATAGCAAACTAATTTAACGTGTAATTCTAATATCTGAAATCTAAATTAAAACGCAAATTGCGACTATTTTGCCTGTCCCACATACCGTATATACTGCAATAGGATACAAACGTACTGTAAGCATACTTCCCGTCAGCACTCTCTTACAGGATGGGTCAAATTACAGACTTCATCGAATCAGCTCTGCCGTCGCACACCGCACTAACAGATCATGGTCTTTGATGTCTGTTCTGCTGATCACTCTTAACAAACTGCAGAGACGCGGATCTGCCAACACATTATACGACAGGTAATCTGGGTCAAGAAAGTTTGCAATTGCAGACGTCTTTTAAGCGAGTTCAGACGGTATTAACTATGCTTGCTGTAGTTTCTATCGTGATGCAGAACTTGAGTTTTCAGAAGATATAAGGTATACAAATATTAACATTTTGGCAAATAGCCCATTGTTTGAAATTACTTCCCAAGATTTAGCTGTAGTCAGGGCAGAAGTTCACAACTTGTTACTTCAGAGAAAACTCCACATTATCATCTTATCAATCTGGCAACAATTTCATAGATATTTCTCAAATTGTAAATTTAAATTTCAGACAGTTGATCAATCAGTTTTAAGTTGAACCTGAAACTAATCTAAATGCTAAATTTAGAACTTGAGTTATAGACAAGAAATTTATCTTCAAAATCCAGTCCTGCCCACATTATTTTTGTTGTTGCTGAAATTCTGGAAACAGGAAAATTCAAGATTCAACTAATAATTTTAACACCAGATGGATACTTGAGGTAAATTAGTCTCACTGAAAATCTAACATGAAAAAGCAACCGAAGATAGACCAAAACCCAAAAAGTTTTTTTTAATATTAAAAAAAACAACAACTTGAAATAAATTCATTTTAAAAAATCAGATTTTGAGCTGTTGTTCAGTTTGTAATAAAAAGAAGTTTGTGTATACAAGACCCACTCACTAATAATGCCATATATAGAATTTACAGCCAGGCATGGATTATCCAACGTCTCTCGACAACAGATTTTGTTTGGATAATTACCAGTAGTATCTGGCTATATGTTAGTGAAATACTAACACGCACTGATACATAGGGCCAACAACTGGTAAAAGGGGGAGACATCGTATAATTTACAAGTGCAATGAAGTCTTGCTTGGCAATTTACAAGTGCAATGAAGTCTTGCTTGGCATTCCGACGTCGCACAGCAGACTGCATTTGCTTGTCACATAAAACAAATTTCAAATTACCATATTTCAACAAAGTTTCACTAATTTTATTAAACTTTCAGCTTTTTATTGTTCGTCCTTTTAGTTCGAAGATGGTCACAACATTAATTTTCAGTTTACACTCAGAAATAGCACTAATTCAAATGGGATAAGTGTCGACATAAAATACTCCGATTGCATACGATGTGCTATGCGAAAGATGCCAATGAGTAGGCATGGTTATCATGTTTTCCGCAATAAGTCTGCGCAATAAATCTTCGCAATAAGTCCGCGCAATAAGTCCTCGCAATAAGTCCGCGCAATAAGTCCTCGCAATAAGTCCGCGAATCAAACTGGTAAAATTATAATGTATAACAATGGCCCCTTGCAGAGAGTGATGCTCTACTGTCGGAAAAGAATTTCCATAAATTCCATGCAAGCCAATTTTTCTTTAAAACTTCTGAGTACTGAAACCATCCATGTTACTCCTATCTGTTAAGATTTTCAAATTATCTGCTGTGACATCCTCATTTGTTGAAAGATTTGCACCAAATTAATCGGGAAGACCCACCGATCTATGGAAAGTTACTGACAAACTTTCTTACATAGGATGTGCATTTGATCATAAACCATAATCTCAACTCAAGGTTTTAAACAACGAGTTTTATCTGCACTAAAATATCCTATAAAACTTAAACATGATCCACTCAAGGGAATTAGACAGCCCCCAAAGGGATGGTGAAATGAGGTTCACTAAAATCTGTCTCAATAGTAATGATTAAAGAGGAAGCCTACTGTGTATTAGTTACCATCTGTCGCAGTGCAAAACCATTTCAAAACCTTGTACATCAAATCACGGAACAGACAGCTAACTGTATCCATCATTTTCTATCTGCATCAAACTATGGTATTGCAGCTATCTCCGTCCTTTCCATTTTCACATCTTTGCAGAATGTATATTGACGATATTTACTCGAATATTTCAGATGTAACATTTCTCAGCCATTATCATACGGCTCTCTTTTTATTCCGTCAAATTACATTCATTAGTTTCTTATAAAATAAAAATGTCTGACTACATTTTGTACTTTTTTGCGACAGCTTATTTTTTCATTGGCAACCATACATGTTTCATCCCAAACTGTACCTATTTACAATCTACTGCTGTGTCTCATTACCTAATTACACAAAATGTTTAAAGAGGAAGTGAGCCTTTTACATGATCTCCTGGTTTTAGTCTAGTACCATTTCATGTACATCTTATAGTCTAACAAAAAGAATCAATGACGCATAAATATACCAATTTTATTTTAAGGTGACAGTAGATCACGCTGAATTGATCTCAAACAATTCTTTACTTCCCAGTTTTCAGATTTTTTAATTGGTAATGATAGCTAGTAATAAAGTGACAAAACCTGACATCTAAATTTTTTTTCATCAGCTGCAATATATTTTTTAGACAGTGCAATAATCAAATGCTTGAACATACAGACTCTCTCCATCTTTTCCTGTGAATATTAATTTATCTAACGTACCTCTGTTAACTGTTAACGTCCAACATTATTATTATAATTTCTCATTCAAACTACATACATTACAGGATGATGCACACTGAATGGAGAAATGTAAGTCAGAATATATGTATATGTATAGTATGTGTATTGTATCATTGATATATGAGATGCATACGTTTTTCATTAAAAGGAAATGAGGTTTGAAAAGTTTCCTCCTAATGATTGTTTTTAATGATGAGTGGTATAGCAATGATATGGCATCATACTCTCTCTCTCTCTCTCTCTCTCTCTCTCTCTCTCTCTCTCTCTCTCTCTCTCTCTCTATATATATATATATATATATATATATATATATATATATATATATATTGTTATATCATATACATGACGAGTGGTATATTAACGATATGGCACACATACTCTACATATATTCTGTTATATCACATACAGGATGAGCGGTATAGCAATGATATGGCATACATACTCTATATATATATTTTGTTATATCATATACATGATGAGTGGTATATCAATGATATAGCACACATACTCTATATATATTTTGTTATATTATATATATGACAAGTGGTATATCAATGATATGGCACACATACTCTACATATATTCTGTTATATCACATACAAAAAAAAATTACTTACATTTCCATTGCAGTTGATACTGACTACAAGCAACTGCTTTTGGTGGAATGAATGAACTTTGCATGGCTCTTTTCTATCTTCTGCAAACTGATGTGTTGCCTCATTCAGTTTTTTTTAAAATTTCTATATTCTTCATACAGATTAAATAAATATATGACACACTTAAGTTTTAAATAAAAAAGATGATTTAAATGAAGACAGTGGAATATTACAAACACAACTTGGCTAAATACTTGAACACTGAAAGCTTGCATATTTAAATATATAGAGGATATTTGCTTGAAACGAGTGAATAACGGATATATTTCATCGAGTGGATGAAAAACTCAGTATTTTCACAAGTGGCGAAGCCACGAGTGAAAATACTAGAGTTTTTTATCCAAGAGATGAAATGTATCCGTTATTCACTCGTTTCAAGCAAATATTCTTTTTATTTTATGCTCACATAAATTTATATAGAAAATAATAGGGAGTTAAGTATGTTCTGACCCAAAAATGTAGTTCCTGTAGTGAAAAAATATTGTTATTTTTTCACTGTTATTTTTTCACTTGTTATTTTTTCACTGCAGTGAAATATCAATATTATTTTAACTAGAAAATCAAGTAATTCACTGCTGAGCATAAAATAAAAACTAATATATACTAATAAACCTTGCCAACAACGATACACTTGTTTCATAGATGATAAAAAGGTTTTTTTGTTTTTTTATTTTACCTTGAAAAGCACGTTTTTTTTAACCTTTTTTATTTTTTTGCTTTTGCAAAAAGCTGGACAAGATAAATTATATGGAGGAAAAGCATAGAGTGGTCATATCAGTCAGATGGTAATAACGACATTGAGTGAAAAAAAATCAATGTTATCTGGACTACGGTTTAAAACTTTTAATATTTTTTCATATTTGTATCACTGAAACTTTAAAACTGGTATGTAGTGTGTAAATAATTAAAATATTGATTTTTGTGTTGCCTAAAAACTACTGGAACGTTTTTTCATTTTTTATTTATTGAGAAAAAAAGTGACTTTTTTTACATTTTGTATTTTAATTTTAATGTTTTTAACATCTATGATTTGTTTGAATCCACAGTTTCTAACTTTCCCCTATCTGATGCAACTTGCTTCATGCAACTACATTTTTCCATGATTCATAGGTCCAGACACGTTGGAACATGACACAAGTGAAAATCTGTCATGCTTGCTTTTTAATGGATTTTCACTGGAATCTTTCTACAAAGGTCCAGAAGAGAGAGATGTGGTGGTGAGGTTGGTGAGACTTACCATAAAGGCATTCATTGATTGCAAATCACCATGTTTTTTTTACAAGTCAATTAGTCTGCTACCTTACCAACCCACATAGCGACAGAGAAAGGTTGAGAAATGGTAGATCGGCCTAGAGACATTGTAATGTTAAATCATATGTTTGTAGACCCATATTATAAGGTTTTATAAAAAAAAAACATGAAGAAAGAAGAAAAAGCACTTTATAGATTACAGTATGTGTAATCCTCCTTACAAGTCTTGACAGGCTATTGCAACTTTGTATCATTTGTATGGTGAACACTATTAAAATCCTATGGAACATTTACACCTAACCATTATGAAGTACCAGATTCTTACAGGTAACTTGGTGCAGGTTCAGTCATCTATTTTCTCTCACTTCACATACTTCCCTGTTCTTATCTCCCTTATGCATGAGAGGGAGAGAAAATGAGGAAAAGCAGAAAGGATTTCAATGAAAATCTGTAGCATGTTTGATTCATTTAGGAGATGGGAATTATTGATATTTTAATCATTATTACAATGATAATAATTAATCAGTGGAAATTCATTATACAGAAGCAGTAGCTTAATGTTAAGACCAAATTCATATGTGCATATGTATATGCCATGGATGGATCACAATTGATATACCAATAGTACTGGTATATCAAATTGCTTTATACCAATACTTAAGAAGTCATTTTTAGAAGTTTAGTGTGTGTGTGTGTGTGTGTGTGTGTGTGTAAAGATGTAGAAAAGTATGAAAGTATCAAAGATACCAGAGATTAAGACATATTTACAAACCCCTTGATATGAAATAGAAGAAAAAAATCCTTACTTTTTTCTGAGTTTTAAAAAAGTAACATTAATCTGCACTTACATTAAATTAATAAAGAATAATAACTCATCTAATTGCTAACAGATTTATGATAGTTTTTTTGTATATCAACTCTCCACTTAAAATTGTTATCCTACAGAAAGTAGAAGGTCAAGAAGGTCAAAGATCACTTAAATAGTGTAATAGCACTTAAAGTGTAATAGCACTTAAACAGTGTAATAGCAATAACTTAATACACTTGGGATTACACATAACTATCCCACAAATCCAAGCAATTTTGAAAAACTCATACATGCAGCCAGCTTGAAACCCACATCTATGGATGACTGAGATGTATGTATTTAATAATTTAAGATGAATGAGAGAAAACAAACATAAAAAATCACAAACTTTAGTTGTTTATAGTTTATAGTTGTGGAGTTTAATGCCATTTTTCAGCACACGATAGGCTATACATGGCAGCCAGTATTAGTGATGAAGGAAGAAGCAGCCCCCCCCCCCAAGAAAAAACCACTGACTCATCTATCATGCCAAAGGGTAAACAGCGCTTTACTTTCTCTACCACACCTTCCAGATGCAAGAACAGCAGTGGCAGTTGTATACATAGATACAACCTACATGGCATAATTATCTCAAACAGGAATGTTTGTTGTTGTAATTGGTCAGTGACTATAAACATTATTTTCTAGTGAACAAAATGGAGGAATATTTTCATGGCATGTACACCAACTAATAGTATTATATCAAAACTAGTTATCCACTTCCATCAATGCTGTAAATTTAAAACGGGGAAATAAACAATTCAGACGCAAACTCATGTTTTGGAACAGCAATGATTTCATTAAAAAAATCTAGTCTCGAAATTCCACTTATTCATCTATTTTTTTTTTAATATAAGTAAAACGTGTGTGTGTAATTAGGATTTTTAACATAGCTTTAAGAAAATTTCCATCATATCGCTATGATGTCTGCAGTGAAGCAGTTTATAGTGATGTCCAGCACTGAGGCATCATGCTGCAGACAC
Organism: Unio pictorum; assembly: GCA_030141615.1. Taxonomy (NCBI): domain Eukaryota; kingdom Metazoa; phylum Mollusca; class Bivalvia; order Unionida; family Unionidae; genus Unio; species Unio pictorum. Next base: position 16,440,581 of record JARLTB010000122.1, read on the forward strand.
ATTATCCTGACACCAGGCCGACCAGTCCTAACACTAACCTCTTAATACTGAGCACCAAGAAAGGCAGCTGTTAGTACCATTTTTAAGTCTTTGGTATGACTTTGTCAGGGATCAAACCCATGGCCTCCCGCTTCTGCGACAGACACTCTAACCATTAGGCCACTGGAGCAGTCTACATTACCAGATACCACTTTAAAATGAAGGAACCTCTTTCCTCTTTTCTCTAATATGACCAACTTTAGTCTATCTTCAACTATGATAATGTCCCAGATTTTGAAACAAGGTTGCAAGATTGCAGCATGCAGTTTATATTATAATGGGAATAATGTACCTACCTTAATCCGTTGCACTGGTAAACTCTCCTTCAAAATAAGCACTTTTGTATTTTTCACACCTGATGGACTGAAATACACAACATACTCTGGCAATCCCTGTAAAAGTAAAGTATTTGCAAATTAAAGCAATGTTATTTATATACATTTCAAGTCACTCTAGATTACACAACAATACACTGAAGAACCTAAAAAAAATAACGGCTTTTGTTTTCTTTTCAAAATATTAATTATGTAACAAGATTCTATTTCATTTATTATAATTTTCCTGCACGTTAAAAGTTATGGTCTATAACCCAAGGGACGTAATGATGTACCGTACTGAACCATGACACGCCCATAATGAATTACTTCCCTTACACTTAACCACTTTTGTACAGCCAACCTCAATCACAAAATTTCATGAATTTCTTTTTCTTCAACAAACGGAGAACTTTCAGGATATTTCCTATCAAACCTGAACTGCAAAACTTCACATATGTAGCAATACATATCTAGCAACATCATACTTACCTCACATTGTACAAATTTGTCAAAGTCTTCTTCTATTGTTGGACTAGGTACAGTCTCGTACACTTCAATTTCTTTGACACTTAGACCTAGAGATCAGAAAATACATTAAATTAACAGAAGCATAATTATCTAAAATCATAAAAGTGAGCACAAAAATTCATAGCTAATACAAAATTGGGACTTGACTTTTGTTAACTTCTTGAAACAAAACTTCTCAGAAGAATGAGAGATCCTATTGATATCTTCATATTAAAGAATAACCAAATACAATTTCAGTAAGTGAAGTAAGTCCTTCTAGTACAAACAAAAGTGAGAGGACCCAAAAAGCCCAAATGACCAGCATTCACTAACTTGAGTTTTTACTTGATGATCCATATTATGTATCAGCTAGGTTCAAGCTATCAAATGTTTTCAACACAAAAAATGAAATAATTACACTATCTGACAATAAGATATATAGATAACAGTCTAACAAGAAAGAAACGTTCTCCAGAATGTTTTAATGCAATTTATGCTAAGGCGCATTCACAGTAATTTCACTTTCAAAAACTTGAACACAAATTGTTAAGGCAAAATCTTAAAAATGACAATACATTTTCTACTGTTGCCATTAATGGCAGAAAAGTTAACCCTGCAATTCATTACTGGAACATCGGCAACTCATTAACTGCTACATTTATGCTTGAGAAAATTTAAACATTGTAACATCCATCATTTTGAACAAAGATTTTTAATCTGTGTTTTCCATCTATTCCTTACATACCTGCATCTTTAAGCTTCATTGACAAAGTGTCCCTTTTCAAATTTCCACATGGATAAAGGAATGGTCTACCATCATTTGAGATTTCTGAAATAAACAGACCTGGTTTACCTAATACAGATAAGATGGGTTTTTTAATGAAGCATTAGCCAGTAATACAGTTCTTACATGTTCCACTGCTTTATAAAACCAGTTAAAAGATTATTAAGCAAGTAATGTCTATTTATGAAATTCAACTGTTTTTTTTAACTAATTAGCAACAGTTTTCCAACTAATGAACAACAGTGCATTTGTTAGAATGGTAAACAGCGAACAATTTGTAGTTTAAAAAAAGTGCTGATTAGGTTGAATTTCCATCATTCCCATATCTAAGGATAATATTATATTTATTTTTCATAGAACATGCATTGGTAAATCCCTCCACAGAACAGGCTGAATAAAGTAGTTTTTAAAGCCACACCATTATCTAAATTAAGGGATTAAACCAGATAATGGGTCATATTTTGCCCACACCTGCAGTATGATATAACCCAAGAGTAATAATCTGTAGATTATATTTATTATCTCGAGATTATCAGAAGTGTTAGACTGTAAGGTGACCTTGGGATGGTTCCCCGACTGAGTGGTCAACCTATTACGGGGATAATAAATTATTTTTAAAAAAAACAACCAAACAAAACACACAAAAAAACACCCCAGTAATAATGACAAAATCATGTGATACAAAATGTAACCCGGTTTCTACTCTGCAATATGCAGATTATTGCACTAAGATGTTCAGTAAAAAATTAGAAGAAACAAACCAGGTGTTGACTTAGATCAATAAAACAAGTGTTAATCATTCTAACATACATTTTTTTAAATTGTGATCTGGTGACATTTGAGTCAAGGGAAATTATTTTACAATAAGAAATTACACTTAAAGAGTGAACTTTTAAAATTGTCCTAACCTCCATGACAGTGTGGTATCAAAGGTACAGATGTTGCTTTAATATATATTCACTTAAGTTCAACTGAAAACAACATATCTCCTTGTATGCCATCACATAATACACTGGTAGGTCAGATCTAAATGTAAACTGATTATTCTACAAACTGCATAGTGGGCCTATCTGGATGATTTGCTAATGCATTATGTTATGGCAGATTTGCAGTTTGCACTTGAACTGGACTTAAAATCAAGTCTAAAACGTAATATTGAAAAGGATGAAAAAAAACCTGTAAATTGCATGCCTCATCTGTCTTGCTGAGGTATGATCCAAAAGGCTAGCCGAGTCACAAGTACAAGAAAAGTGGGTCACTATAACATACTTTTTAACAGCGGAAAACCTGTTCTAGATATGACCACCGATGAGCAATGGTGTTGGAGAAATGTATATAAATTCATAAAGTTAAAATAATCACTGAGATGATCATCTACCTGTAAAAGCATCAGAGAAATGGGAACTTTACAGTATCACTCGAATATAAACAGTAGGTCACTGTGACCAACTTTTTCCTAGTGGTAAAAACCAATTCTGAATGAGTAATGTACATAAGTATCACAGCGTCAAAGAAATGGAACAAACTGCACAGCATTATATGTTACAATGGAGCATACAAGGTAGGTCAATGTGACCTTATTTTGCTGGCAAAGAGAAAGAGAGGCATGCTTCTCAAGATGAATGCACCTATCAAGTTTCATGACTGCACAAGCAAATGTATCAGAAAATTGAAGCTAAATGCAAACATATAAATGTGGATACCTATGCCAATAACAACAACACAGACAACCTCGTTGAAAATGAGATACCTAGGTCATTTTGATACTTCAGCAACTCATTTATTTCCTATCACCATGAAAAAAATAGCAATGATTTACACACTTGACATCAATAACACCCTTATATAGAACAAAAAATGCTCACTCTGTGTAATTAAGTCAGCAAGTACTTCTGCATTTCCTGCCTCCTCAAACTGTGGAGAAAATCCCAATTTCCTTGCTGAAATAGTTCATTTGAAAAATTCTTTAGTGATTTCAGAGGTATACACACACACACACACACACACACACACACACACACACACACAAATGTTAATAACAAAAGATAATAATTATTAGGTTTTCACATTCAATTACAATATGTGCATATAGCATGTATAGAATTAGGCAAAACATTTTTACATTAGGCTGTGTAACACATACAAATTTCTGACATAAGCCATGCCTACATATAAGAATTGAATGTGCCAACAGAATACATTTTAGAGTTTTTTTATAACACCATTTCTTTTTAATGTAATTTGTGAATAATTCCTTTAATAACCAAATAATTATTTTTAAAAAGGGGTCATAAACAGAACCGACCATTAAAAGGCATCCAATCCCAAGACACCTGAAACTTTCAATTTGCATATAAATAAAGTACCATTAAGAACTATGCTATATTCAAGACTTAAATGTCAAAAGTGAGTTTGACCATCAGACATAGCATAAACTTTAGCTTAGCAATCAAATTATTTACATAAAGTAAAGTTGAATATTCAGTTTATTTGGACGATTGCTTTCAGTCAAATGAAAATCACAATCCACTTACCAAAAGAAATCTAAATGAAATAATTTTCAAAGTTAATATACAACTCAGATGTATTCATTGCTGAACGCTCTTATGGCACAAATCATACAGGTCATGTAGGTGTTCAGTACCAACTATTTCAGTAATGGGCAGTTTCGGAATTTGATTACACATACATTTAAATGGCAATTACTTTGCTCGATTCTCATACATTAGAATTCCTCTGGAAGGTTATTATTTACATGCTCTGAGAAATAAATACAGCAAAATCAAAGTTAAATTATATAGAAATTTGTTTGAATGAGGTCAACCTAAAGGTGTCAACCAGACAAACTGTATTGAATGTCACATACAATGACATCAATGTATGTTGAAAAAAAAACATTCATGCTACCCTGTTATTTGTTATGACAGACCTGACATCCTTTTCAGTTAGCTCAAAATAGTACCTTACCACAACTGTAAAAGACAATAACTATCAGTAATTTTCATCTGGTCATATAAGGTGTACAGCATTCAATAACAAGGGTTGAATAGACTTAACTAAATCTGAACAACAATTAATATTTAAACTGACATAAACTGTCAACAGATTTGAAATCCACAGGATTTGCTAATAGGTTATAACTATCAAACTGTGTTCAAGCCAGTGTTTTAGTGTAGTAAAACAATGTATGGTTCCTGTATTCTAATTTTATTTTGTCTAAAAAATGAGGCTACATCAATCAGATGTTATTACTAACCTTCCTCAGCTGTACCCTTCCCCACAACAAAGCATCTCAGTTCACATGGAATATTTTTACAATTATTTGTTTCTGAAAATAAAACAAACTTAAAGAGTTGCATGGTTTGTGATATATGTTGATCTCATGTTGTCGGAATATTCTGGCTAGGACGGACTTTTGATTTACCAAAGATATATGGCATGCCAATGTTGGTTCTATTTTTAAGCTACTCCTGGTTTTTTGTTGTGGTTTTTCCCCACTTTTTTGAAAGTTTGAAAATCCAGTCTAAATAGCCATTTACCTTTAGTGCTGATTTCACATGCTCTGCTTATCCAATCAATCTCTCTCATTAGTGACCCGGGAGGAAGCTCAGTGCATTAAAAATCTTACTAATGATCTCTTGTGTTCCAGGTGGTGTGAGTTGGTTTTCTATTTCTATCAGTTGATCACATCAGTGAACAATATATGGAAAAGGAAGATGAAGGAGGTGATCAAAATATGATAGCAGAGACCAACACTGAAAAGGGACAAAAGGATTGAATTACCACCCATTTGGACCAGTCTCCTCATATCAATAATGGCCATGTGATCAACATTAGTCGCTGATGTTAGTGTGATATCGCCAAAACTTAGATAATTTGATAAGATAATTAAGCTCTGAGTATGGAAATCGCTGATGATCATGAATTATCCAGAGTGAGGAAGCAACCTTTTCATTAATACAGACAGGAATCATATTTCGAACAAATAAAAATAAAAATCCACCATACACCACGTTATTGTCGAATATTGTAAAATGCAATTTTAAAAAGAAATGGTCAAATGAAAATTATGAATTTTTTTATAAAAAATTGTAAAGCTCTCAAAATGACACACACACACACACACACACACACACACACATATATATAATTATTACTATTTTTATTAAGTATAGTGCATATTTAAAAAAGCCAACATATATATTATTGACGAAAATTCAAAATTTCATCAGAACTCAGTTAATCTAATAAAAATTATTATGGTGTGCATAATATTTATAGTCAAGCATTTTATAAATAATTAATCTTATTCTATTGAGAATTAATTGAAAAATGCTTTTCCATATTTAAAGAATTAGTAGATTTATTTTGCATAATACTTATAATCAAGCATTTTATTATATATAACATACATATACATATATACATAGTTGAAAAATATTTAATTGCCATAAAAATAATCTATTTACAAAAGTACAGGAAGCAAGTTCAGAAGAACATCTTTGATCCTCTACTTAAAAAACAAAATCACACAGCTAGTAGAAAATGATGAATAAAATCTCTAGAAGAGTGCATACAGCATCATAATGAATAATTGTAAAAATGAATCTATAAAACCAGCTTGTACACACCTTTCCATGTCTTTCCACACAGTGCTGTGGCCTGCACAGACCTGGGGCTGGTAAAAATCACACCACTGTAGTCATGGTAACACTGGTAATGGAAGGCCAAGTCTTCCAGATGGGTGTAACTGAATGCTAACACTGGTATACTCCTTGGAATGAAGCCATTAGCGGACAGCTCCTTGGGAAGAAAACAACCATTGATCATTTATAAGCTCGTACAAAATGAGGAAAAATGGTTTAAGTCTAGCAAAGCAAATTATCTGAACATTCTGATGAGCAATTTTAATATTTTTGTTTATTCAAGAACACATTATATTGTTATAATAGACAATTCAATTAGGACACCAAACTGTGGTCAGTCTAAAGAGGGGTATATGCATCTATTAGCATACACATTACCGTACCAGTTCATAATCATCATCAAGTTCTTGACCTAGCTGCCATTGTTTGTGCTGCTCATGACAAAATGTCTGCTATTGATCCCTCTTTGTTGATTATGCAACCAAGATATTTGAACTGGCCCACTGTTTCCAGTGCCCGTCCTCTGACTTTAAACTTGGCTGAGATTTGTTTAACACTATTTGTCATCAACTTTGTCTTCTCCATGCTTATCTCCATGTAAAATCTGGAAGATGTTTCATCCAAGTTCCTTACTATGGTAGCAAGCTCGTCTTCACTGCCTGCCAGCCCATCAATATCATTTGCAAAGCATATGTTGGTGATGTTACAACCTCCAATGCTGACTGTCCCACAGTAGTTTTCCAGGGCTTCACTCATGATGCGCTCTAAGTAGATGTTGAAAAGCATGGGTAACAGGAGACAGCCTTGACGTACTCCAACTGTTGTCTTGAACCAGTCCCCCACATAACCTTGAGCAATTACTGCACTGGTAGTCTTGGCGTACAGCTGCTTGATAGTATTGGTCAACATTTGACCCATGTTATACTTCTTCATTGTGGCTGACAATTCCATTAAGCCACACTCTGTCAAAAGCCTTTTTGAAATCTATGAACACACGATAGATGCCTTGTTGATGTTGCGAGTACTTTTCACACACAACCCTGAGACTGAATATTTGTTCTCTTGTGCTTCTTCCACTCCTGAACCCTGCCTATTCTTCAGCGATTATTTCTTCTGCTTGTGATTTCAGTCTGTTCATGATGATCTTCAGCATCACCTTCCTAGCATGGCTGCTCAAACTGATAGTTCTGTAATTTTGGCACAACTGGAGATTGCCTTTTTTGGGGAGTGTTATAATCAGTGACTGGGTCCACTATGTTGGCAATTCACATGTCTGCCAGATCTTGTTGCAGATTTTTGTACTCCAGCTGCCTTCCCATTTTTTAGTGCTCTTATTGTTGACTCCACCTCTTCTTTCAGAATGGGGAAGTCATCATCATTTGTGGAGTTTGGAACTTAAAGCACCTGTGGGTCTCCTGTGGATGGACGTTTGTAGAGTTCTCTACAATAACCAGTCCATCTTTCTGCAATGTCACTTGCTTCTGTCACTGTACCAGATCCAGAAGAATGTTTAATTTGTAATCTATGAAGATTTAAACCCAGGAATGCAGGTAAATGGCACCTTTCATCTTGTCTGCAAGCACCAACCCATATACCATGGTCGAGATGCTATATGGGTTGGTGCATATAGGAAAAGCAATAGATTGATTGATTGATTTATTGTATTTTACAGCACACCAGCATTGTTTGGCTATTTAGTGCCATACAAAGGTTATATGTAGCATCCTTTAAAAGTGATTATAGGCTTTGCATTGACCAGTGATATAAAAAAAAAACATCAAATAGTTACAAGCAAAGGTAATAAGTGCCATTTTTATATCCAGAGAACACCAACTGATATTTCCTATGGTAGAGTAATTTTTATGATTTGTTTCTGCCTTGCATGTTTTAAATAAAAATAGTCTTGCTTCCTCTAGCTATCTATGTATGGCCCCATCTTATTTGGCATACAATTTTTTAAATAAAGGTCAAAATTGTCCACAACTGATGGAAAAACATCTCTCTATATAAAAGAAATGGTTGGTGCCAAGGGCGCAAAGTCATTAAGGTATGGAGCTAGATTTGGTTGTCAGAGGCTCTATCAGATGCAAGCTATTGGGGGGGTTTCCAGGGGAAGTGGGTGCTTACCTCTCACATCCAACCAGGCAATAGCACCCCTTGGAACCCTCAGGCTAGGTAACATATTGTATTCCCAACAGGTTATTGAGCACCTGAAATTACCCATGACTCTAATAAGCTATCATCTCTGGTCTGTATCAACAATTTGGTTATTGTACACCATTTTCATTTATAGTCAACCAAACATCATGTGAAGTCTTTTAGTGAAAACAAATGTTAATCTGATGTTCCATCTAGGATGAGTAGCAATACAATTTTCAAGATGGCCACTGCAGCAGCCATATTGGACATAACTTTGGGACAAGTTTTATTTAAGACCAACAGGTCATCAAAAGAAATATTTGGGTGAAAGTCTCACACTGATATGAACATCCTTTCAGAAGAAGTAGAGATAACTAAATTTTCAAGATGGCTACTGTGATGGCCATATTGGATTTCTGATTTGGGACCAACTTGACTTCATGGCAAGTGAGTGTGTAAAGTTTCAAGTAAATCCTGAGAGTAGTTTAAAAGGATTATGAATAATAAATTTGTTCTAATGGGCAGATGTCTCCTTTTATATATTTATCATCTTTAGGAAAATATTTTACCATTTCATATGGATCCTCATCTGTTTCTTTCATTGACCTGAACATCAATACAAGATTTTTCTGTATCACCTGCAAGGAGTGGATAGAAGCCATGCCAATATATCTACCACAGTCTGAAAGGACAAAACTAAATCCAGTAAAATAAAGGCTGTTATACGCAGCTTCCAATAATATTAAATAAGTTCATCCTCTCTGATTTTGTTGTAGGTATTTAAGAAAGATATTATTCAAAGCAGCAGAACCATTGGCTGTTATCAGAAAATTTTGCAATGTCATATTACATATTAATTTTGCCAATGGTTTAACAGATTACATAAGATAATCCCTGAGGCAGAATCCAGTAATATAAACAAATAGTGAAGGAAAACATTCTGTTTTTGAAAGCAAAACATAAAGACAAATGCATAATTAAATTATCTGTTGATAAATATTTTCAAAACATTTCTTGGAAAGCAAACAATACCACAAACAAAACTATTGAGCCTCAGTATAATAAAAATGAGAGGGAGAGCAGTTAGAATGTAAACAGGAATCTTTATGCAAACAGATGGAATAGAAAAATGGATTCTTAACAAAGATACACACAAACTGAATGTTACATTTTGAAGCTATCATAACCATTGAAACGAACAGCTTGCAATGTGATACATTATGAAACTAATTAAAATAATTAGATGTGTACATGTACAGAGACCTAATTAGCTAACTTAAGTATGGTATTAACATCATACATATGAAATGATTATCTTCGGATACATGGATGACTGGTGTTGATCATGCATCATCTGGCTCTGTAACACAACTACTGCACTTCGTTTACTTACCAATTATTGCGTGCAGTATTTTTGTCGATATCAGAGAAACAATTTCCTTGTATTTCATTGTTTCTTTATCTGTGATATAAAGAGAATTTAACTAAATACACAGTAGGGACCTCAGGTGGACATGTGATCTAAGATACATACCTTTATTGATCATTCACACATCACATCTATGTCAATACAAGTTTGAGTCTTGGCTCAACCACTATAGATATGTAAGAAAACTTGCCAGTAGCTTGCCACTGGTTGATAATTTTTCCTGGGTTATACCCAGGAAATTCCTTCACCAAATATACTTACCACGATAGATAGACCATAATGTGGTTATGAATGGCAATTTAACCCCACAAGACCATGCCCCAATACACTGTAGCAAAATATCACGTAGTGAACATCTCAGTGTAGTAACTGATGAAAACAATTATGGAGCTGTTAAACCTTTAGCCACTTCTATCGTTACAAATTAATGTTTTTTCATAACTTTTTAGACTTCTTGAAATGGATTTAACACACAAAAAAACCAAACTTTTGTTCCATTTTGTAATTTATCAATTGCTTTGTGTGAATAAAAGTTTACCTCTCAAAATATGTAACAACTGACACAATAAACTTTGTTTTTATGTGAACAATGATCATTCATTAGCAAATATTATTTTATGTGCACTGCATGCTTGTCACTTATAAATCATAACTATTTACAATGGTTCTGACTAAACACATCAAGACTCTCAAAGAACAATCTAAACTTTATATATTACTTACTTTAAATTTCAACAACAGCACACAAAAAACCACAAAAGAACAAACAAAACAAACAAACAAAAACTGCAAAAATGTAGCTATATTTTGTTTAACAGGAAATTAGTGGGGTCAGGAGTTGCCAAGGGAAAAAACTCCGATTTTGATGAAGAATGTTCTGGTACAGTAACGTGAAGATTTATCAACATTTATAAATAATTAGAAATACCACAAATAAGTTGTTAAATAAGTTAAACAAAATAGCAAATTTATTGTATATAAAATTATTTGTTTATCTCAATAACAATTTAACTATTCCTCCATTCCTTTATTTTGACAATTATTAACATAGAGCATAAACAATTCATCATTTGTTAGTACTTGTGTAGCATCTCTTGGTCCTCTCATTGACAGGCCTTCTTTGCTTACCAGATTTACATGCAGTTCCTCTAGTCTTATTAATTATGGTATATTTTCCATCTTATGATTTGATGTAATTTGATTTCTGTGGACGTTTAATGTCCTTGAAAAACTTTGCGAAAATCTCTGTCTTATGATTTTCAAATTTGCACCTCCAGACGCTGTCGTGTATATGGTAAATGTTTTCTTCTTTTGTAAAATGATAATTCCCGCTGTCATGAAGAGCGCTTTTATAATCCATGAAATGGAGCTGTGTCACGCTACAATTATGATGTGCGATTTGAAATGAAAATTTGTATATAAACTGTTTATAACAAAATAAGTGAGAGAAGTATGGTGCAATGTCATTTAATGAGAAAAGTTTACCAAAAATTATATAATTATAGAGATTTGATGCATGACTGTTTCCGTATATTAATTATTATCAGAAACAATCAACCAATACTATCAATCAGTGGTAGTAACAATGTCCGTATGTGTGTTTTATTTTCTTTATTTCAGCTTCTTGGTACGTTTTTGCGAGATTTGGTGCGAATATATGTAATATTGGGGTGTTCTTGGGGTGTCTTTGGGTGTTTAGAGAGACCGATTTACAATTGCAATAAAAGTCTTCAAGATTTCACTGTAAACCAAACTTCTAAAATTTTGTGAAGATTATAGTTGCCAATCAAACTTATTTTCAGCCATATCTGAGTTATATTTTATTTGTTTTCACTGACAGAAAGGGGGTGGAAGTGATTTGTGTTCGCAAATAAATGAAGACGGTGCTTGACTAATGGAGAAATATTTCAAACCACACTAAATGGCATGCTTTATATGAGTTTAGGCAACAACAACAGCGTAAATTCCTAAAAATAATAAACACTGGGCTGTTACTGTAGATTTTCCAACGTCAGCTTTTACGAAGACGTGACACTGGTATTATGAATTTATATGATTACCTGCCGCAGTCGACAAAAAAAAACAACACCGGAAGCGCATTAAGGGATACAACTCTGTCAAAATAAAAAGAAAGAGTTATAATATTGCATAGGTTGTAATTTCATATACTGTATAAATTTACGTGGTCCCACTGTGATAACACGTTTGAAAGTAGAATAAACTGTGAAGGTAACTGTTGAAATTAGATTATGTGCAAACTACAATAGGATGATTTCGTTTAACTCGTAGTTTTTTTTTTTTTTTAATGTAACTTGAGGTAGCAACCACAAGCACTTGATTCTGGGCAAAATTAATGCGTACACTCACAATGTAGCATGTGTTATATGGTGAGTGTACACATTAATTTCCCCAGAATCAAGTACATGTGGTAGCAACAGTAGTATCGATAGGTGTCTTTTCATTATTTGGTTCAATCATTTGCGAATATACGTTGTGATATGTATCAAAAGCAAGCTTGTGTCCGTGTATAGCATTTGTATGTTGTCACGCTATCGCGTTTTGATCTTGTCATTGTAAAACTCGTACATGAGCGATTTAGCACAGACGCGCCAACATGGATGAGTCATGTAAACTTAAGCTTGGCTTTCTTGCTGTGAATGGCTACAAATCCACTAGCAAATACTTTGCTTGACTGAAATGCCAGGTCCGCAATTAATTGTTTGAGTTTCTCTTGTTCAGAATTTTAATAGTTTTGCCCACATCAGCATCTTTCATTAGTTTGAAGAATACTTTCTCAAGCTCGTTTGTGGCTTTTGTGTGGAAATATTTATTCATTTTGTTATACAGTGCTATTTAATGAAATGCAAACTCCCTGTGGACTCTGTTACACACATTCCTAGTCGTAAATATAATTGTATATTTCGTACGTGGACTACACAATTGACTTTAGTCTAAAGATTTGGGACAAATTTGATGCATTCAGTACACGAGTTTGTATTCACTGATAAGGCTACAACCGCTCGCGAGGTATATCTAACGCTTGTAGAGCCAGCGGATAATCGTTATGATTGGCGAAGCTCGCCTGAATACCACAACTTCAATGCTGTATATATGGTTGCTGCTGCTGTCGTACTTATTTGTGAATGTCTATGCGTCCATGTAAACCCAGGCATGGACTACATCATTGCCCATTGATAAGACGGATACCGTCAAGATACATGATGTAAGTATTTGCAGATGAGGAAACCGAATGCTCCATCTTTGAACAACCGTATCGAATAGTTATTTTGAATCGAGCATTACCTTTCACTGAAAGGTTGTTCAAGAGTTTATCCAGACTGGAATTGAGAATCTGCAGCGAGTCAATAAACTGCAGTTGTATGTGCTTAAATGTCATGTACTCCACCGTGTTTGTAATGACGTTTGCTGGTACATTTGATATTTTGCAGCAGCTTGCATTGTTAAGTGAATATCGTGTTTTGTTGGATAAATTCGCAGCTGTAGATTATATGCGATGTGTGAAGCTTCTCTGTACGCACCAGAGGTTTGATAGTGGACACCAACATTTTCTTCAATCCTTGCTAATATTTCACTGACCTGTATATCTTCTGTATCATTTGGATCGACATTGATGGATGTTTATACAATCATAAATCGAATGCTTATACATTCATAAGTTCGTCGAATCTTTGACGCCGTGCACGATAATACTCGAGAACAGATTCACATTGTCGGCAAAACTTATTAAGACACTTTTCTACAATGCCACATTTAAGGCGCGGTCGAGCATTTAGACCAACGCCTAATGCAAGCAATACGATTTACAGTATTAGTAATGACAAGTTCTGATGCACAGTTAATATTTCCAAAGGTTTACACTTTTGCATTGATCGCGACCTGGTGCCGTTGCGGAAATCCAGTTTTTAATTAAATTTTCAATTGCCCTGCTCTCTCGTCTTTTTGTTTTCAACTGTTTTATACACCTGCATTTAACTAAACACTTCACAATACCGATGATAGTACTCAGATTGTAGACCATTAATTGTACGATATTTTTTTCCGCAGAAGATTGTGATTTTTTTTCTCAAATCAAGCTCTGCTAAATAAACGGGCTTATCTTTCCGTTCCTGACCATACAGGCAAGGTCCAAATTCTATAACAATTTCTCTCTAGCGTTAATCAGGCACAAGTACATCTAAGCAACTGTTTTCCTTCTGCGTCGTGGTAGACTTTCTTTTTTCTTCTCACTGTCAGTGAGTGCGTATGACATAGCTGGATTATAATTCTAAATGCAACTCTTCGTTTATCCTTGATGCTCTTCATTGTTAGTGCTATATTCACTCATTAGATCACGATTAGAGTATTCACTTCATTATCACACAGTATGCCTATTCAGGCTTTTAGTTTGGATAAGTAACCAAAATCTAAACAGCTCCTAATAACATTACTGTGACTGATTTTAAAATTGGTCTTGACACAAGTTTTACATAGGGGCAACATTTTACTCTGAGTACAGATGATTACCGATTTAACCAGGTTTTGGTTTGATTGATTTCTTTCCTCGTCGTTTATTTAGCGGGCAAATTGATATATAACTGAGTTTGTACAATCTACAGCCTTCGTGACCTGAAGTCAAATGCGAATCTCGCAAACAGTCCAATATTTGTAACCGTTAACGGGTACAATTTACAATCTATGGTTGTTTGCCAGATGTACAGGATTACATTTTTTTATGAGGTGTATGCATTTAAACAGTTCTTTTGGTAGCCTATTCCCAGTTTTTTGCAGACCTTAATAGTGACTTGGACTACAAAATATTTTTAAAAAAGGTTCCAGTTTCCATCAAACAGTGAATTACAAGATAAAATTTCAAAAGATTGTGATGTCTGAGCCAAATTGAAAAGGTCTGTAGCCTATGTCCGACTTTAAATGTAAAGTACAAACATACACCCTCCCCCCCACCCCAAGAGAAATTAGGGCTGAGTGAAGATATTTGTATAATAATACAACATTTCTTTCGAAAACAATTATTTTATAACATGAATTACTTAAAAATAATGGTTAAAGATTTTCGTCAAAACAAAAAGTTTAATCCATTTGTTTGGTTCAGATTTTTAGATGACATATGTATGATCGGGAACTATTCAAATGAAGAACTGAAAAAAATATTAATCGCCTAAGTCATTTCCCCCCCCCCCCCCCGACGATGATATTTATTTTAATACTGCATCTAGTACGCAGGTTTCATTGTTAGATGTAAATGTAATTTTAAACATATTGATAACACTATCTCAACAAATATTAATATCAAGCAAACTAATATCCACCAATATGTGGAATATTATTCATGCCATTCCATGTCATGTAAAAACGGTATACCATATAGCCAGGCCAAAAGAAACATATGCACTATTTCAGATGATTGTTAATCAAAAAATTGTTTGAATAAATTACGAACTTATATCCAAGATAGAAATTATCCTTACATATAGAATTGACTCTGCACTTAATCTTAATCTTAATCCCGTAATCTTACTCAAGATGAGGATTTACAAACAGCAGAATGTAAACTAGAGAGAGATGTAATTCCTTTTACAATACAAGGTAATCCTTCATTTCCTAATATAGGTCGTATAATTAATCAATATTATAGTATTCGAAATTTATCCAATAAAACCAGCATTAAATTAATTAACAAAATTCTCGCTTGTAGAAGACCCAAGTATGTACATACATTTTTAAAAATTAAACTAAATAGACAGAAATAAATAATAAAAAAATACACTTTGCTCTCAATGTGCAAACATAAGAGAAAGTACTTCTTTCAGTAATACTAATACAAAAGAGGTATTTTCTCTACGTGTTAACACTAACAGCATGTCAACTGATGTGATTTATTTAATAACCTGTAAAAAAAATGTAGCATGCAATATGTTGGACAAACTCTTCAACAAGTTTCTAAGAGAATGAATAATCATCGCTTTGATATAAGAAAGTATAGAGATATTATGTTTTCCTATAATATTTCAACACATTTTAACACCAATAATCACTCTCTACTCGATTTTTTTTTCATGCCAATAAATATTGTGCATAGTGACATGAACAGACTCATAAATAAAAAAAAACTTATTGGATTCATAAGTTAGATACTTTGTATCCTAATGGACTTAAAGCCAATGCACGTTATAAAATTGTATACTTTAAATTGATATCTTGTATATCCCTTATAGCAATATAATTATATGTATGACTGTTTGTCTCTAGTTTATTTTATTATTTTACCCTTACTAATACTCACTCTCCTGTGTATTAAAGGCAAATCTTATTTTTAACTGTCACACTTTTCTTCTTTCAGGGAATGAACGTGTTCATTTTTTGTTCTCCAGCCATATGGGTAGCTGTTGCATTTGTATTATATTTGCTATGTGAAGCTTATTTCAGCTTTTAATGTCGTATCCTGACTTGATGCCTTTACTACTACGCCGAATTGGATGTGAGCTTTTGAATTGTTACAAGTTGCTATTAAGGATTAAATTTAGTAGCATGTATCTATAGGTTCTAGTTCTGTACCTGTTATTATAACCAGTTTCATTTTAACTGTCTTTAAGTCTGTATGTACGTATGTCTGTGCGCATTGTGGATCCATGAAAGGTGGGCGTGGCCAAATCAAATGTGCTAATCAGATTAAAAACTTGTGTGATATCTCTTCGTATGTGTTTGCAGGCATAACATGCTGTCGGGTCGCTAATTTGTAAACCTGTTAGCATGGTGGATCTAAGAAGAGTGTGAGTACAAGTATGGACCAACCCAAGGATTCGGGAAAACGGCGTGGTTTGTCAGTGGACACAAGCTTTTACAAATATTGATAAATCATTCGACTGTACAAATGACGAGTCATATGATTGTTCCCATTGATGTTTCAGTCGAGTATAATGAGACTATTTGAATCTTATTTTCATTCTATTTACTTTCACTGTATGCAATTAAACGAGATATTTGAATCTTACTCTAATTACGTCAGCTTATATGAATCTTACCGACATACATTTTAATGTATGAATCTTTTTTTTCGTGTTTTTGTTTGTTTACCTATTTGTGAATGTTTGGAAAAGAGTAAATAAGACTATATATATATATATATATATATATATATATATATATATATATATATATATATATAGATAGATAGATACCCACGCACACACAGGTAGAAGTAGATATAGAAATAAAGAGATAGAGATAGAAATATAAAGAGATAGATGGATATAAATAGAGACAGAGATGGAAACACAGATAGATAGATAGATAGATAGATAGATAGATAGATAGATAGATAGATAGATAGATAGATAGATAGATAGATAGATATACAGCCAAATATAGAGAAATAGAGAGAGAGAGATGGATGGATATATAGTTAGAGATATAATTATATAGATAGATATAGAGAAATATATTGATAGATGAGAAATAGCTAGATAACTAGAGAGAGAAATAGAGAAATAGAAAGAAACAGAGATAGAATTATATAGATAGATAGAATGAAATAGATCAGAGAGAAATAGAAAGATAACTAAAGAGAAATAGATAAATAGAAAGAGAGAAATAAAGAAAAAAAGAATGAGAAATAGAGAGAAATGGACAGATAAAGAGAATATATATATATATATATATATATATATATATATATATATATATACACATACATACACACACACATACATACTTATATACATACGGGAAGATCCTAATGTTTCCAGTGCGCAGACGAAAGAAAGATGGTAAGAGAGAGACACACATACATACATATATATATATATATATATATACATACATATATATATATATATATATATATATATATATATATATATATATATATATATATATGTATATATATGTATATGTATATATATATATGTATATATATGTATATGTATATATATATATATATATATATATATATATATATACCACAAATTTCCAACTTGTATCATATTGTTATCATTTGATCCAAGCATCCACCGAATTCTTATCAGTAAATCGTTGGATGAAATAAAATCTTGAGTTGAAGAGTTTGTACAATTCAATTATCTTAACTTTATCCTTATTTCGTCACAGGAAAAAAATTCTAGCATGTGATTTACCGTTTTTAGAAAGGAAACAAACGCACGACTTCAAAGAAGACGCGAGTGACATTGCTCTGTATAACCCTGGTTGACTCTGAATTCTAAACCAAAACGCACGTTCGGAAAAATTTAACAATGTTAGACCTATTTTCTCTGATAATACTGAATGGAAGAAGGCGTTTTGGTGCTGCTTTATTTTTTCCCGCCCTTAGATTTGCGAAAACATTGTTTGTAGCGAGTGCTACGAAGCACTGGACATCTTTTAAATTTGGGCTATGTTTGCAAATGTTAATCAGTCAGTCGACAATAAATATCAAACTACCATTTTATTAAATTTACAAATGAATGAAAACTATGGACATATCTCGTACAGAATGTATGGTCTTCTAGATTATCTTTGTCCTCCAGTGCCACAAGAAAAAAGAAGAAACAAAATGGTGTGCTTTTTGTTTCTTTACCATTCTTTCTTTGTCTCTCGAATGTAATGCTAATTATGCTGGCCCATTTCTCAAAACAATAGTTTCCAGGCTTACTGTCTCCCCATGCAGTAACACTTATGTGCAAGCGTGCATTTGTGTGTGCTTTCATCTTAACAAAAAAGATCTTGTCCCTACACTATGGATAGTGGGAGTTTTCCTTCCTTTCTGTTTATAGTAGCTATTGGGGTTTTCTTCCTCTTCTGTGTATAGTGTTTGTATGCGTGCGTGTACGTTTTTATTGATGGTATATTTTGGGTTGGGTTTTGTTTTTAATACTTCCGTGTGTGAATAATAAAGTTGGAGTTTGTATGCGCGCGCGCGTGGAAAGTATATTTTGGGTTTGTACCCCCCCCCCCCCCCCGCAATAACATTTCATTGTAATAGCGACAAAGGAAATGGAATAGGTGTGGTGACGTCAAAGTACTAGACATTGGCAACAATGTGGCAAGGAGCAGACCTCAATCGAGCCAATCAGCAAAGAGTGACAGGAGATAGCGAGTTCAGCTAGTTCATAAACTGCACAAATGAAACATGCATGGCAGGGCGGGACTTTGTCCCCAAAGCGCCTGTCATGTATTCCCATGCCAAATTCTCGTTGTCGCTATATTCAACTTTGTCCCTATACTGTCACAATCCATTTTCACTATACATCCCTATGTTCAATTTCCTTGTTCCCATACAGACCAAATCCATTAAATTTCTTTTGTCCGTATACAGGCCCAACTTTTGTTAAATTCGCAATGTCACTAGAGTGGACATAAAATTCCCCATTGTCCCTATTTTTTATGTACACCATTATATTTGTCCATATAGTCCCCAAAGTGTCCCATATACTACTTGCAATACTAGAGAATAAACGGGTCGAAATTATATAATTTTGGTGTTGCGCAGCTTTTGACTCCAAGATGCACCTCCATTTTAATTTTCACGTATGTTGGTTGTTGCTGTGGATGTAATGACATTTACCCACCCCATCCCACCCAGAAATCTACGAAGAAACCAGCGAACAACTGACCCACGTGAAGCTTCTGTCAAGCTTTCTCAGCTAGAGACTCTGAGACTCGAACCCACCCGAACATGTGAGATGGCAGTGATCAGTAAATGTTAGCTCTTTTGACCACTCGGCCGCCAGAGACCCATGTGTAGATGAAACATTATATATCCTCTCCTCACTTCAATTGTGAAGTTAGAGAAAGAAGAAACAAACAAGTGGCTGCAAATCACTATATATTTCATATTGCACAAAATAGTTTTACAATATTCGCAAATATTAATCTGGATCCAACTAAAATGAGTGGGTGAAAGAGCATAATTTTGCAGACCCAGATCCCTGAACAATTAAAGGAATGAAGTTTTTTTTAAAAAAAAAAGTATCCCCTAACACACTGTAGGTACACATTTGATTGAAAATAAAATCCAATATTTTAATTTAGAAATTATAGTTAGGAAGACACTAATTAAAAAAAAACGATATTGTTAAAAACGTTTGTTTCCTCACAAACCAAGTTGTTTTGATATATAACTGCTCAAAATCCTCCATAAAGTTCAAACATTCTTTCTTTTTTAAGAATTCGTGCAACAAAATTTCTCTGGTTTAGGTATTTCTATCTTTGTTTTCTGCAGATAACTGTATCGTCCAGAAAAACAAACAGAAGTATATCTGGAGCGAAAATAAAGTTAATATATCAAAATGAGTGATACGGTATATTATTTTTGTTTAAATTGTAAATTACTAAAATATTTAATATATAAGCACTGACTCGACATGCTCCTGTAGATACTTTGTGATGTTAATTTCTTTCTTTCTTCAACAAAGAAGTGAACATGACAAGCTGAACTGTTTGGATTTTGGATTTTTTTTTTAACGTAGCTTTTAACAATTTTTCAGTTATATAAGATATGATGTCTGCAGTGTGGCAGTTTATAGTGAGGGCATCATGCCACAGACATGTAGCATGATGTCCCACCCAGTAAAATTATTTTGAAACCAGTCCTAACATTAACCTCTTAATGCTGAACGCCAAGCGAGGCAGGGTAGTTATTAGTACTATTTGTTATCTATTAAAAATGTCCTTGGTACGACTCAGCCGCGGATAAAAAACCCACGACTTCCGCATCCGAGGAAGATGCTCTAACCACTAAGCAACATGACATTATAAACAACGTGGCAAGTTAAAATGAGCAGTATCTGTCATGTAATCTTTACTCTGATTAGATTATAAATTTAAATTATGCTCCAAACATGATTTAAAAGTCTCGTTCTTAATTTTGTTGAAGCAAGCTAGAATCCAAATTTCAGTAGCATCCACAAAAAGCTCGTTGAAATCTGTAACATGTAACAAATTGAGCAAACTACGGTAGAATGTGCAACAACGATAGGCACATGTACATGAAGACAAAAAAAGACCACAAAAAATCAATTACTAAAAAAGAATACATATAATAATTAAAAATCATGATTGGAAAGTAGACTGAAGCCCGTGAGCAGATAGTTGGGATGCTGATTTCATGTCTGTCACATTACTGTTTAATTAGCCAATCTATCGACATATACACTGATTTCAATTACCTAAAACGAATTTTTTTTTTTAAGAATGTAAATAACTGAACTACCTGTACCCTAAACTTTTCTGCATGAATGGGCAAGTCATACAATCACAATTCATTCTACGTTCTCACCCTAAAGACAGGTATCTTACTCTGAAGTATTTTATATAAACAAAACATGACACGACTGCCCATAAATCTCATAATAAATGGAGTACTGTACTACATTTTAAAAGTAGCTGACAAATTTTCTGTTAGCCAACGTCCTTGAAATGAGTCGTTAGATTGGGTCAATCTAAGAATTTCTAGAACATGAGGATGGTGGATCTAGCATGGATGATGTTTTACAGTATGGAAAAAGTAATGTCAACTAATAGGAATAAATTATTGTTATTAAAACTGTTTAGTGCATTTTGACTAACATCATTTCCATCAACAATTTTCAACCAAATGTGTACGGTAAATACATAACTGGTACTATCTTACTAAAAGTATTTCTTTCAAAAACGATTCATGTTCCAATAATAACTACAAGACAATAATGAATCACAACCATGTAAATGACAAATAATAACAGAGTTATAATAAAAGTTATAATAAAACTCCATTACATTAAAAAAACAAACATGAAACTCCATACAAGCATCCTCTATGATGCCACTGGTACAACAGAACCTGTCTTGGAAGACCAACTATACTGCATGAGTGTACTGAGAGAACTGACCCTATAATGTACAAAAAATTGTATATCTCTTTCATAATAGCCAAGTACTGAAACCATCTATGATATTCTTTGAGAAAATCAAACATATCAAATCTGTAAACTAATATCTTGTGTTTGACAAGTTAATGTTTTCAGAAGATAACTGCAAGTGCATGGCACAAATTCTTTGGTGTTTGACCTTGAACCTGATATCACCAATGTCCAAGACATAATCATATGCCAAGTTTGGTTAAATCTTTAAATAAAATAATTTGTAGAAAACAAATGTCTTAAGTTACTGAAGGGGTCTCATTTATGGTATTCTTCATACATATCAACAAAGTCCAGTAAGTAGTAACATGATTCAAGTGCCACTCTTTTAATTTAAGACCAAGCAAACATCACAAAAAGCTCTAGTGAACAACAAGAAGCTCAATAGTGAAACCCCACATCAGTACATGTATGACATTTTGAAAGATTAGCATACTACAGTTTCAAGACACCTGAGAGGCAATATTTTCATTTAAGATCAACTAGACATAGTAAGTTGTTTAAAGAACTTTAATTTCAATATGCCCATTCTTTCAGAAAGAGTAGCAATAAACAATAATTTCAATATAGCCACTGTGACAGCAATAGTAGATATCAGTTCAATGCTATTTTCATTTTGGACCAACCTGACATTTTACAAAGTCTGCTATTTTCATTTTGGACCAACCTGACATTTTACAAAGTCTTTTAGTAAAAAATCTATATGACCATAATAAGATTTGCATGATGTCTGCCATGGTGGCCATATTAGATGCATGAAGGGCAATATTATCATTTAGGATCAACTAGACCTTGGGATGAATGTGTTTGATGTAAATGTAGGAGTTAAATTATCTTGTCCTAGGACTAGAGCAAAAAAGCATGCACCCTTAAGACTGGCGATAACAGGTCAAACAACATATATCATTGAATCTATGCACACTCAAGACTGGTCTCTTTAAGCAGTGGTCTTTCAAGACAGGATTTACTGTAATGTGTGTGTTATTACTAAAAGTCCGGTACCTAGGAAAACGTGCCAACTCCCTATACCAATGCCTGTTGCACTTGACTCCCTGCAAGGTTTGATCAGACTAATGGCAAAGTTTAACTAACTGTGCTGTGCCAAATTAACATAGTAAATATATGGACTAGCAGACACCACATGGTTTCCCAAGTTATTCAGTGCATCATTGGAATTAAACAAGTGCTTTCACTAATCCAAGAAAGTTTTCCCAGCAAGCACAGCACACATACTAATCTATTTTATACTGGGTGCTTTTTCCATTCACAGAGGTGTAGCTATGTCACTCTAATTTCAACTGACAGGTTAAAAGAATATGGAATCTTGGTCAGAGGCAATACAAGGAGGGTCACACTAACCCAAGTTATGGACTTCTGACTACCCTTAATCATCACAAAAGTAGGTATAATCAACCACAGAACAATAACATCTCACAAAAAGAACACATGCCTTGAACATGATCAAGTCAACATTAGAACTGTGAAAGAAAAAAAGCAAGGCACTTTGCATATAAAGACTATATAAATATCTAAAGCAGGCTATATTTAGAACAAGGAAGAAAATTAAAAAAAATAACAGCACATCAAAAATATGCTGGAGATGTACAGCAAAAAGATTTGACATGTTAACTGACTGTCTTGACAGAACAGGATTTTTCATATTCGGATATTTTAATATTTACATTTTACTCAATTTTTATCTTTTATTTCAATTGTTTCTTTTAAACAAAACTCTTCAAAGTACAACTTCCAGCCACATGGTAAAAGCATTAGTGTTGCCTAGTTACCATAATTATTCACCAACATGTCGAGCCCAACTACCATCTACACAGACTCTAGATTTCTGTCGTATAATGCATTGGCAGATCTGCGCCTATGCATTTTTGTTAGGAATAATTGTAGAACAAAAAACGTTGCTGCCAATAGGGAATGGCAGATCAAGGACTGTTGTTTTTCTTTTGCAACTGGATGACTTATAAGTGAGTATATTTGTTATGTGTTAAATTCCTTTCCCATCTGCATGATGTCTAGGGTGTTTTGATGAAAGTAGATTCATCATTTGGATTACTGGTAAAATAGATTATGGTTATACAAAATAAGTGTGAACACAAAAACTGGAAGTAAATCTTGATAAAGGGAGAGTCCAACAATTCACAAATTATAATGCCTCTAGGTGATCCGGAAAATAATGAGGTACTTCATCTTAAATTCAACAGCCACAGAGGGAGGGTACTTTACAATAAAACTGACTTTCCTTCTTCCTCGTTATTAGCCATGTATAATTACTATCCTTTCTGAAACTTGTTTTCTATTTAAATTTGAAACAAAGAGCCAGTCATATTATCCTGTAGTAGCCAACAGGGCTAGCTGAATTAAATATACAGTAGCCCAGACTCTGCATTCTGGTAGCCCCTGGGCTCTGCACACAATTTATCATATCTAATAAAGGAGCAAGGCCAAATGATGGTGGTTCTCTACCAGGAAAAAGGGGCACTATGTGTATTATTTTTAAACATTATCAAGAGATGTTTTTGTAATTTTTTAGTCTTTTTTTTTTCTTCGAAGAAAGACCAAAAGCAAGGTAGAAATAAATACTTAAAGTGAAGATTTACAACAAATATAAGCTGGTTTGACAACTACTGTTTGCATCAATTTAAATTTAAAATTAAAAGCTGCACATCAAATATATAACTCTTTTTAAAACATTATAGATATTCACATCATTCCTATGAATACTAATATAACAACTATTACCTAACTACACAATGACACTATCTGTCCAAAATATGGGAAATATCTGTAACAGTTAGTAAATTTTACACAATAAGAGATTCTGTAGCAAATTCCAAAACATAATACAAATTCATTCTAATGCACTTAAGATAACCATTGTTATTAATGGCAGGAAATTATCCTTTATAATTTTTGGTATGAAGAAAATGGGATGCTTGTAAAATTTATGAACATGGTGAGTTGGTGCATTTCAAGAAAAAAGTACATCATGTATGTAGAATGGATACCTATAATATAATAATTATATAAATTGAAAAAAGGACTGGTATTGTATATAGACATTTTAAACAACTATGGAATATTGAAGAACAGTTTGCACAATATATATATATATATATATATATATATATATATATATATATATATATATATATATATATACACACATACCAGTGTGTTTGTGTGTACACTCTTACTGAAAAAGATAAGGGTTTCAGTAAAATATCACATTATAAAAATGTACAAACACTTCTTCAGTAAATCCAACTGTCTCCATAATAATAATATTATGGGGAAAATGTAAATTAATTCCTGTTAATTTAAAGCATATATATATATAACTCTCGGTATGATTATTATGAGGGTCTTTTTCACAACAATGTTGCAAAATGGAACAAATTAGAAATACAACAGAACAGGTGCTAGAATACTACTACAAAATAAGTAAATAATAATGATGAAAAAAGTTAATACCCATAATTGGTATCACCAAGTTACAGCCTTTTTAAAGTCATATTATGAAATTTAGCAAAAAATTCACATTTTCTCTACAATGTATACATCATATACAATACAGTTGACTCTTGTTAGAACATCATGATGAAGAGATTATTCAGGTACTGATGGGAAGTTGACTGGAACAAAAGTGCTCAATGCTAATTTTTTATACTTATAATGGAATATTTTATTATTCCAACTGACAGTAATTTCCCAGTAACAAACAAACATATCCTTTATACATTTCTTTGCAGCAACAGTTGAAGAAGCTCCCACACATTCTGTTACCTACCACCAGCAAACAAACTTGATCATTGGAACACGAGATGATGAATTAATAATAAGGTAAATACGAAGGAGACCAAACTGCATGTAATTCAAAAAGTTTGTGAACAATGTATGATTCATGCCACCCCAAAGAGTCGTATTTTAAGGAGTTTTCAAAGATCACTAGTTTTCAACTACATGTAATTTTATTCATACAAAACCTACACATTATCCTCCTTATCACTGCATAAACTGGAAATAACTAATCAGCATGCCACAACTTCAAAGGGATGCTACTTTAACTGGTAACATTAAAAATGTGCCATTTTATTTATCTATTATAATTTAAAACTAAGTAAATAACAAAACTTCTTAATTAAAATATGTTTTTTTTTGGTTTTAACTTTTGTATTCTTTCTAATAAATTCAAATAGATCTGGGAAAACTTCAATGAGTTATTAAATTAATTCTAAGACTTCGAAAGAATAAAACCAACTTTTTAACTTTTAAGCTGTTTCCATGGTAACTCCACAAATTCAAGGATTTTTCATGCTTGGATGAACTGTGCAAAGCTATACTCTTTTAACCTAGCTTTCATTTACTATAAAGAAAATAACTTATTGCTATTTCAGTGTCCAATTATTAGTCAATCTGACGCGGTCAAGTTTCTGGATTTATGACTTCTTTTACCAAAAACAAACATATCCCTTTGAAAGCTTGTTCACAAAAACGCTTGTCCAAGAAGTTTTGTGATGTGTGATTAACAATACTCAGTCCCTATTTTAGGGATTGACCATTTAACTCAGTGAGGGGGTGGTTTTAGAGTATTTTGGCAAAAAAATGCTTGGCTCCAAAATTACTGATTTGTATTTTTTAAAAAGGGACTAATAATCCATTATACATATTAGTAAAAATGGAAAAATTCTTAGTTGAAAGAAAATCGCAGCTCTCTTCACCATTTTAATGGTCTTTCTCTTAGAACCAACAACGCTTTTTAAAAAAAATCATTTCAAACAGTATTACATATGACATATTTGTATTTCTAAAACATTTCTATATAAAATGTATTTCTAAATAAAATCACCTTTTTGCTTATATTCCTAACAGTTCAGATCTAAAGATCAAAATGAAAAAAATAAAAAAGTAAACATTATCTGACTAGATTCTGTAAAACAAAAATAAACGATACACATATATTCACAAAATAAATTAACAAAAGTTGAGACACAAAACCTAACAATTACATGTATTGTTAAGCCAATATTCTCTATACCATCCCATCTTTTGTAAACTCAGGACCCAGATTTACTAAATTTATAAAAATTTATCCTTAAAAAATGAGATTTTTGAATGATCTTCTTGGTGATACATCTGAAAATAGTAGGGCTTTTGTTAGAGGTAGAATGAGCAAAAAGGATAATAATTATTCCATTAAATATTCATATGCCTTGGAATCTTTCCACCACTTATAAAAAGAGGAGCTTAGGAAAACTTCAAGGTACAGTATTATGACCAGATTTACATTTTTTATGCATGCTATTGTTTCTTCAAAGAAAATCTTTGTTGACAAATGAACAGTGAAAAAGATGTTCAAAATGCCCAATCTGAGGAATGAGTTTGTGCTTCACTGCACTACTGCAAACAATAACTGACTAGATTTACATAACCTGGCTCTAAGCATGCATCTCAGAGACCTACAGTGTATTTTAGTTCCTGGTATGTTTCTTTGCATTTTAAGTGCACTTTTCACAACACAATTGGCTATATCATGCAAAGGAAATGGAAACAAAGTGCCTTTCCCAAGGCCATTTTGAGGCTACTGACCCAAGCTGGTCAGAGCAGGCATCAAATCCAAAACATTTTGGACAATAGTGTGATGCTCTACCAACCCAGTTACTAGGGTTGAAACAAATTTACATATTGCACAAATTTTGAAAGTATTCAGATCAGATTTGAAACATATCAATGCTAATAATGGTTGATCTCAAATCCATCCATTTTCTTTACTTTACTATTTATCGTAGTCCTCCACCCCAAACATTCAAAATGATGTGAACTCAGTTAATGAAATCTATTAAAACATAACCTGTTATGTTAAATGCAGGGTCTATCTCAACAATTTATCTGGACAAGTGATTGGCTAACTATCAAAACTGTATGCACATGTGGCCAAATTTAACAGAATTACATTTGGACAAGGTGACTGCAGGTCTTTGGAGTTTTCAAGTTATCTGGATATGCCAAATGAAACGGACTATTTGATGGACTATAAAATGATCAAATGAATGAAAGTTTATGCGATACCGTAAGAAACTTTTATTCAAACTTCATAAATAGCTGTCATCACTAAAACCAATTCACAGGTATTAATTTCATCGTAGATGTCTCAAACAGTGTCAGATGTTAACTGTGTAATTCAGTGTTTTGTGTATAACTGCACAGAAAATGTCAGTATTAACATATTTCATATTTCTCTTTCCTAAAGGAAGATAAAATATTAGTAATTTCAAAACTTGGAACTCTTGTATTTGAAATTGTCATATTTACCACTAGAACCACAAGTGACAAAATTGCAGATCAAATTTCTTGACGTCTGCTGATCACAGTGAAAAATAGTTTTTATATTTCTATTGAAAATCCAATAATAATTCATGGATTAGCATAAAATAAAAACTGAGTTCACTATTCTTTTGTGATGTACCAATTTTAGTGGGCTTTATGGATACTACAAACCAAGAAGGTCAAGCCCCAATGAGCAACATATCTTCTTAAGAAATAACTGGACCCATTCCTAATTCCATGTATTTAAGCATAACTAAATTGTTGTTGTTGCAAAGGCACAAAAATGAAAATCTCAACATAAATAAATTAATTCACAGTACTTAAATCATACTGTACAAGTGACTTTCCTAAAACCCTGCAGTACATACTATAAATAAAAGTTCTTTTAAAATAAAAATCCAGTTTCATAAATATAATAAAATCTATTTTCAATGTAAAAAATGTCTTCTTGTATAGGCAGTGAACAAACTGACAGCATGTCTGAAAAACAAAAATACAACTTTCTTAAAGTCCCAAACCACTTTTTTTTTTTAAAAAAAAAGTCAAAAGCTAATTGATGTATAAGAATCTGTCGCTGATGTGGCTTAGAGAACTGGAAGGTGGAAATGAAAAAGTTTCATGGGAAAAGGTATTAGTCTTGTTTTGAACTTTGTGCTGCAGTTTTCTGAGGAGTTCTGAGGCAGGAGTGCTAAGAGCAAATCCTGAATCAAATATTCCCAAGGAAGCAGCATTGTCAAAGGCTGAGGGTGCAACAAAGTAAGGTGGAAGCCAGGATGGTCCAGGAAATGAGGTCTTTGGTGGTGAAACTGTGACAGTCTCTGAAGCTGTGGAGAAAGGTTCCTCAAACTTGTCCACCTCTGAAACGGATGAACTGTTTGATGATTTTGACTTGGTAGAATTAGTGACACTGGAATAAGAAGAAGAGGAAGAGGACTGTTGCTTCTGCTGTTGTTCCTTGATCTTTTTCTGACGCAAAAGGTGGCGCTCTTTTACTTTATACTCCAGTGTGGAGTGGGGCACCCCAAAATAACTTCCTGCCCGATGCACACTCATCTCTCCCCTCTGAACTGCACGCACTGCCTCCACAAGCAACTGGCTGTTGTATTTTCGGTATTGTCCACGTTTAGGCCTGGTCTTTTTTCCTTGAGACTTGTGGAAATGTTTTGACTCTGTCCCCAGTTCTCTCTTGAACCTCTTTGCACTGGGACTGGAATGATTTGGAATGGAAAAGACTGAGACTGAAGTATCCTTGGAAGAATTGTACTCAGTGGAAATGACTGAATCTCCACTTGTCTGATCATCAGAATCGGAGGAAGAAGCATATTTTCCCCGTACTTTTTCTGATATGGATTTTGCTATGATATCTTTTAATGTGTCCCCTATTCTAGTATTCTCATACTTATCATAAATACTCTGGTATGGTCTTTTGGGTGGTGTGTTCTCCACAGGGGTAGCTACCTGACCTTTGGCAGGACTGTAGGACGGCACAGTGATAGAAGAAGGCAATAAACTTTGAGGTTCCTGTTTAATTTTGGTTGCAAGGTATGTGTTCTTAAATATATTAAAACTGCTTCCAAATGAAGAAAATGACAGTGAGGATGTGAGTGGGGAGTGACAGGACACCTGTTCCGACTCTTCTAACTGAGAGGCCTTGAATTTTTCTTGCACCAATGATTTTATTACTTTTACAATAAGAGGTATTTTGAAATGATGACTGCTAGCCTTTTCTTCATAGTGGTCCATTGGTGCTGCTCTGATATTATGCTTGTAACGAATGTACTCAAGCTTTTTCACCCAGTCAATATCTTCTGCTTCCAAAATGTCTTCCCTAATTGGGCAGGTCATGGCTAAAGGCAGAATGTAAGGGATGGTTGCCATTTTCAAAAGATCTGCAAGCTGAAGGGATTGCTCTGTGATTCTCTGAACATCACCTCCTTTTTCAGAGGAATCAAAGTCATTGGAGGAGCTCAGTGGATCATCACAACCCATTTTGAAGATCTTGTTTCGGAGAGTTGAGCGTGGGATACCATACAGCACAGCTGCTCTGCGTGTGCCTAGCTTGCCACTACGAATGTCACTCACTGCTGCACTGAGCTCCTCATCTGTATAAGCCTTCTTTCCATTCACTGAGCTATCTTTCTTACTTTTACTGAAAGAGAAAGAAAAGAAGTTGTTGAAAAGAAACACATAATATAGACTCATCCACCAGGACAGTCGTCTGGGACACTTTTGGTTTTTCAGTTTTAAAACTATCTGTCCAAAATACAATAAATAAAGAAATTCTTTTATCACTTCAGGGAGATTTCCAGTTTTTCTCAAATGAAGGGAGGGGAGAAGATAATCTCCCTTTCTATATGGGAGGTATATAAAGGCACCATGGTGAAAACGGCCGATTAAGGATCAAATGATTGCAGATTCAAGTCCTGCTCTAAACTAGGCAACCTTGCTTGCTCCAGGCAACCTAGCAGAAATGAATACCATCCTCTGCTTGAAAGTTATTAACTTATGATAAACTGGCATATTGTTCTACAAGTCATGCACTCCTAGATACTTTGTCCAAAAGGATTTGTATTTAATACACCGAACATGTGTAAGTGACTTAGTTTTGATTAATTTTAAACAAAGATACACTTATAGTGATAACTTTAAATAACAAGAGCAAATGATCTTTGACTTATGGAATCACCCTCTATAAATTATAACTAATATTTTCATATTATTGTTATTATTATTACTGGTACAGTTATTATCAACATCATGAATATCATAATTATTACAGTACTCCCTCATTATAGCTGTCCATTAAGCATAATGCCTTATAGTGAAATTGCCTTATGTGAAGTAAATGATACAGCACTCCTTCAGTATAATGATATGGGAGCCAGCGTATTCCATCTTCTGCCAAAAAAAATTTGGTTCCTGGTTGCCCAACAGTCCCTATTTTTCATTGCCAACCCTAACACATTTTTCACCCAAATTGTAAAAACAAAGTTTCCCCCTAAATCAACTTGTGCATGTAATTGAGTCAGTTTAGCCCAATACTTAAAGTGTTAAGTACATTATATATACTAATTAGTATAATATACGTGTTCAAAAAAACAAAATAAACTACCTACCTACCTCAATTTTAAAAGCAGTACAATAGGAAATCTAATTTTTTTCTGGCCTTTTAGTAAAACTGCGTATTAATGATGTACAGTAGTCCCCCTCTTATACGGCCACCCCTGCTGCACCGGGAAAGTGGCCTTATAAGACGGGTGGCCGTTCCAGGGGGGGGGGGGGCTAAATTTACATGTAAAGCTACATACTTCAAAACATTAAATATCTTCATCTAAATGAAATATTGATCAATAAAAGTTTTTTGTGTTATAATAACAAATTTATTTCAACTGAATATATGTTACTATTTTTGGTTCCTTGGCGTAAGTGTGATATGCAAGTGGGTATTGTTGTCATGCACATTGCAAATGGATTCAAAAACGTCATTTACATCTTGGTACATACATAATTATCTTTCCATTTGCTCCATTTTCCCACTGCTGCTGAATAACCTTCTCATCGGTTATTACTTTGCTTATTCAAATTATTTCAACATAAACTTTTTTTTCGAGTCTTTTTTACATAAAATTGTTTGGAATTCCCCCCCCCCCCCTGCCCTTCCCCGATGTTGTAGAGTAGAATAACCAACTTTCTTCGAAAATAATGTATCTGTTAACGTGATGACATTTTAATGTTTGGTAATGATTTATTCGGTTATTGCTGACTGTATGCGATTTAATTATGCAGACAAAACTTGTGTCAAGTGTACGAAATACAGCCTTCATAAAGGAAGCCATAATGTGTGGTCATGTGATTTTTCCGGTCTTTGTCTGGTACCCTGTTGTTTTTTTTAAGGTTGTGTGTGCCAATGTACAAAATCTATTTTTAGTCTATGCTGACCTTGTTATGATTATAACAATTACGTCTGGTTATAATTATCAACGAGAAGAACTCCACATAGGTGTTAAACCCCAAACTCTATCATAACATTATTAAGCCCATTTCCTGTAAACATCGACTTTCATAGATAATGATACACTATATAAATCTTTAGTCGACACTTTTAATGGCGACTTGACACTCGGAGACGTGTATCTACGATAGAGATAATCAAAATTGCTTACCTTACGTCAAGATTTGAATTAATTATTGGTTCTGGATACATTTAAAGAAACGGAAGTGGCCATTCATGAGGGGGACATTTGTCATTTTTTTGTACTAAAATGCTGGCCGCTGGTCGCGTTAGAGGGGTGGTTGCTCTTGAGGGGTACTTTTTAATACATACTCTTCGGTGCCAAGGGATTCTGGCCGTAAGAAGCAGGTGGCCGCTGGGCAGGGGGGCCGTTCAAGACGGGGACTACTGTACATGAAATAAGCAATGTTACTACCACTTAACAAATCCAGATTCATGCTCATAATAGGAACCATGTTTATAATGGAAGGCCTTACATTACTATTGTATACATAGTGAATTGCTATACTGCATATAATGCCCTGAATGCAGTAGCTTTTTGCAGCTTATTAAAAACTGTATTTCAGCTAATAACAGTTTAAATCTGACAGTTGAATGCAGAGATCTGCACTGAATAAATGAGACTGCTGTATACAAGTACTTTTATTAGGATTCCTGATTAAAAAAATATTTATCTGTTATGAGCCACTGTGAACAAGATAAACCTAATGTACCAGTAGATTATATCTACCCTGTTGGCATGCAATGATGATGATGGTAAACAGAGAACAATATATAAATTTAATAAACTGGGTATTTTGCTCCATGGTTTGGTACTGTTTTGTTCAGCATTTGATGGGGTATTTTGTGAACACTGCAAACACAAAATACCCACGACCCAAATTTCAAAATTCATTGAGATGTTAATCATGCCTCTCTAAATTCATCAACTGTCTTTGATGGCTGAGACTAGTTCATGGTGCATTTGATTATACGGCTCTGTTTGAGTATGTGTTCTCACAGGGATCAAGTACAATCATTTCAACCATGTACACAGTATCCGACACTTGAATTGACAGCATAGTTTATATTGACTGAACATGTATATAACAGGGACTATGATTATGGCATCTGTAAATATACCAAAAACTTTGAATTAAATGCTTTTAAAAAAAACAGCTTCATGTAAATTTCATTTTCTTTAAAAATTCATATCAAGATGATTTGTCTGTGAAAATGGGAAATATGCAGTGGATATATAGCTATGATTATACCTTTTGTATCAATTATCAATACATCAAAGTACAAAAGATCAAAAAGTATTTGTAAAAGCTCCCAGAATATTACAGACCCTAATCTGCTACAGTAGAAATGTCAGATATGGATCTACAATGCTCAAATTTCAAAGGGTTTTAGTAAATACAGTATCTCTTATGGACAGGTGTACAATATAGAAGTGTCCATTAAAACAAGTTCAAATACAGTAAAATGACAAACCTACCAGGACTGTACCACTTGTGGAACTTTGAGCTCAATGCTGCACTTGGATGGATGTGGAACATTGACTTCACACTCGATTTCCACTGGGGTGTTACATCCTGATTTGAGCTCTGCCAGAAGCTCTCGCCCAAAGTTTTGTGTGTAAAACTGTGGACAAAATGGCAGGATATCTTGCAGGTTTCGAAGGCCTTAAAAACAAAAATTGAGATTCCTATAAAGATATTTCTATAATGTCCTATGAAATACTTGCTTGTTTCACCTTCATTATCAGATATGGAACTGATATAGCAATTTCCTGACCATGACAGCAGTGTTTGGTCAACAATGGTAACACAGAGTTTGATACTGTACAATAATTATATACCTTCTGGACTTAATGTGTGGTCTTTAACTATATTGCACCTCAGTAGTGCACAATTCCTAATATGACGTGTATAGCCAGATATCCCATTATCGCAGTTGAATTCTATTGCTATATCCATTATAACACCCCACCCCACCCCCATCATTATATAAGTTACCATGTACATAGCACAGTAGACTTTTATGGCAGTGTAGATAGGGACTGTACAACGTATATTGTATTCCATTATAAGGTGACTTTGTACATATCATGTTATCCTAATATGTCTTCCTTAAAAAAGCTTTTTATTATGGGATCACTGTCATAACATAATGAACCCCCAGTAAAAGGTAATTATATAAATACAGTACAACCTGTCTTGAAAGACCACTGCTATGTGAGACCACCTGTCTAGAGAGACCATATTGTTAGTGCACAAATGTATTGTTTATATAGCATAGTGACCTGTTATGAGAGACCACCTGTCTTGAGAGACCGTACTTTTTTGGCAAAAGAGGTGGTCTTTTAAGACAGGTTCTACTGTAACATGTTACACTTTTATGGCTCTCCTAAACAATGTTATTGTTAGGGATCTCTGTACCAATATAGTGTACCCCAATATAAGGTGACTTGGTTTATAACATGGAACACATTTAGGGTTCTGTAAGCAATGGGATTTTTAGTGTGGGAAAAAGAAAAATATACAAGTTGAATGTGCAGGAAATAATATTCCAGCAGTACCAGTAACAGCTTTCTAACTAGCAATGTGTTGAGCAAGAAAATATGAATATATGGGATGCATGTGGGCGAAGCAATTATATATCTGGGTAACAAGGTTAGCATCATAGGAAATAAAAGAATGGCAGTGCCAATATAAGGTTTCAAACTATTATAAGCTGGGTGTGAGAGCTGGAAAACACATCAAGATCAGGTTAACTTTTGGGGTTTCAAGAAGACTTTGACAAATCTGGGTAAACAGGTCAGCATCATGACAAATCTGGGTAAACAGGTCAGCATCATGACAAATCTGGGTAACTGTAATGCTGTTTCAGCACAATTTAGTTATGGTATGATCTGGGGGTGAGGGGCGTTTCATGTAGTAATGGTTAGCCAATCATATTCAATATGTCAGGAAGATGGGTGTGGGATTATCATATGTAGATAAATACAAGAGAATAGAAGAAGAGAACAAGAACAAGATACAAGTTTGAGATACAAAATGGGAACTTCGTAAAAAGGACTTAGTTATAACCAGAAAAAGAAAGAAACAGACAGAGACAGGATGCCTGATAGATATAAGGGAGTGTTAAATTAATTTAACAGGTCAGAGTTCTTTTAAACCATTTTTTGTTGTTAATAAAAGTATATGTAAAATGTACATCTTGCTATAAACACGCATTTCAATCACAATACAATATATTTCTTGGTTATTGGTGGATTATGGCTTACACTGTCACAAAGTCAAAATAACATTTTCTTTCATTTCAGATTTTATTTTATTAAATTTTCCAAATTTATAACGGTCTTGGCATACCCTTTTTCATTGTAACACTACCCAACAACTTGCTTACCTCCTACAGCTGAACAACTCGAGAACTGCCAGCGTTCATTGCTTGAAAAAGTGCATAGTATCAATTCAAAAGTGTTCTCTGTAGTATAGCAGTGTTAGGGAACAGCTTCACACTGCTAAAAGAGACCGCTGTAAAGTGGAGGGCTTTGGCTTTCCACCAGACTCACTATTCATAAACAAATCTATGAAGCCGCTAAGAAAAATGTCACAAATATAGTTCATTTAGCCAAATTATCCCACTACAGTACTAAGATCATGGAGAGTTCCAGCTTCAAAAAGAGCTCTTCGAGATTACTAACAAACTAATGTCAAGGAACAAATGTGCACCACTTCCAACTACCTTCTCTCCAGTAGACCTTCCGGACCTGTTTACAAATTCCTTCCGTGACAAGGTTCAAACCATTAAAGATAAGCTTGACAACACAACTTCAATTGATTCATTGTCTCCATACAGCTGTGATACAGAATTTCAGTGACAACTTTTAGGATCATTTGAACCTGTCTCTATGGATTTAATCGCAATGAAGAGTGCACCAAAGTCATGTGAACTTGATCCAATTCCATCACTGCTGCCTGAGTGCTTAGATCCAGTATTGCCTTCACTAACTTGTTCTTAATACCTCTCTGTCATCTGGGGAATTCAAAATTTTCAAAACAACCATTGTAAATCTCTGCTGAAGAAATCAACACTCGACCATAATAATTTAAAGAACTACCACCTGGTTTCTTATCCCCTGTTCAAATAAAAAAAAACTTAGAAAAAGTTGTTCTAACCCAACTTGTGAATTCAAACAGTCTTTTTAACAATGAACAGTCTGCATATCACCCTTGCCACAGTACTGAAACTATTCATCTGAAAGTAGTTAATGATATTCTCTGTGCTTTGGATAGCGAAAAGATTATAGTCCCCGCCCTCTTTGATCTGTCAGCAGCATTTGACATAATAGACCATGATATATTATTTCACCATCTCCAGCACGTATTTGGCATTCACAATACAGCCTTGCTGTGGTTTAAGTCATACTTAATCAACAGGACATAAATTGTATCTGCAAATGGAATACACTCCAGTCCAGTTGATCTATGTTGTGGTGTTCCACAAAGGTCTTTCTTGGACATGTTCTCTTCATTCTATACACTCAGCCACATTCAATTGTCATATATCGTCATTCAGTGTCTCACCAATTGCATGCTGATGACACCCAAATATACAAATCTTCCCACCCAACTTAAGTTGATGCTACAATCCAAGGAGTAGAGAGGTGCATTTCTGAAGTTAATCATGCCTCCTATTTGGCTTTTGAAAATGTCATAGGTATGCCTTAAACCACCATTTTACAAAACTATGGTAATCACGATAATATTATGGATTAAAAGGCAAATCCATGTACCAGTCTAGTTGCCGGTCCAAATTCCCTCTTAACACAAGTTTCAGGATTTTAACCCTTTACTCCCCAGCTACGCTTTTCTACGCCTTTACCTTTGCACCCCGTCTACGCATTTCTACGCCTTTACCTTTGCCCCCCATCTACGCTTTTCTACGCCTTACACAGTATCGACCAATAAATATGATAGATCTTCCATTTAAATGTTGATTCGCCGCGCAGTAACCAAACGCTCGTCAAAAAAATAAATAATCTTTACTAACATTTGATTTTAATTACGTACTTTGTAACATTATAACATATAAATCTAAATTTAACCGACCAAATTATACGTAGTGGGGTTTTCCACGGTCGCATCCAAAATGGAGACGTTTGCCGATTATATTACCTCAATTCGATGTAAATATTATGACCTTTCCAACACGTGTAAGTTATTCATAATCATAATATATTCAAATATGATGCTGAATTATACATTAGTTGTATAAATTCATTATGTCATCCGGATTTTAGATACAAAATCACATTCTTAAAATGCGCGGCAAATACGACAAGTCTTCTTCCATACATTGTAATGTTTAACGTAGCATTTAGGTGTTTAAAACATGAAATCTGCTGAAAGTGCCGGAATTTAAAATAAAATAACACAATTAAGAATGTCTGTGTTGTTCATTTCTTCCATTCATTTTAATATACAAAGTCTTAATCAAATCGTATAACAGACGATACCGAAGTGAATTGTTTTTATTTACGAAGGAATTCCTTGATTTCGTCATGACAATGTCATCCTCGTCTGTTGATAACAGTGATTTGTCTGGAAGTGAAAACGATTTTTCTGGATTCAGTTCCGACGAAATACCAAATTTGTTTAACAATGATGCGTTTAATGACGCAGTATCTGAAATTATGTCATCAGACATCGACATTGAAATGTCATCAGACTCTAGTGACACTGATGATGATCAGCCAACTTGGTTTGCAGACGTGCAAGATATTGACAGAAGTCCATTTACTCAGCGGTTAGGACCATCACATTCTTTGCAGGAAACAGCATCAGAACTAAACTATTTTCAATTATATTTTCCAGTTGGACTTTTTGAAAAAATTGTTAGTGAAACAAATAAATTTGCAGCTGAACAAAATGTAGATCATGAAATTGTTCATGTTACCTGGACAGAGACCAGTGTGCCTGAAATGTCTGCCTTTCTTGACATGTTGATCTTAATGGGGATAATCAAAACTCCTGACTATAGTTTTTATTGGTCAAATGACAATTTTCTATCAAATGAAGGAATCAAAAATGTAATGCCACGCAGAAGATTTGAAAAACTCCTTCAATACCTTCACAAATTACATTATCACAAATTAACAACAATACTACAGAGGGGTTGACATATGTGACCAACTCAGGGCCAAATATCCAGTTGGACGATCATCAAAGAAATGGTGGCGATATATGTTTCATTTTATTATAAATATTTGTATAATAAATGGTTTTATAACTATGGTGGAAAGTCATCCTGAAAGTCAGGAAAGAAGAAAACGATTCAGACAGATTTTCGAATTAATTTGGCAAAGCAGCTCATAGGAAGCTTCAAGAGTAGGAAGGTTGCCATGCATCTAACATCTGTAGCCCCGTTGACACAGGCTAATATTGAGACACACAGACTGCTGGCACTTAAAAGGAAAAAATCCACCTGCAAATACTGTACCAAGAATGGAGAAAAGAGACGTAAAGAAACCAAAATTGGCTGTGTCATTTGCAATGTCCATCTCTGCTGCATAGAATGTCACAGTCTGTTTCATCAAAACATGATTGTAGAGGAGTAGACCAGCAAATTGATCTCTAAGCCATTTTTTTATTTTTACATAGCAGCTATGTCAAAATTTAAAAAAGGCTTAGATACCAACTTGCTGGTCTAGTAAAGGAGTAGCTGTAATGTGCTCTACAATTGTCGTTTTTTCATATTGTCATACTTGTTTATTTTGTTCCTAAAATATATACATAGCCATAGGCCTACTAGATTTACATATCCTTAAGTTTTTTAACCACATCGCTAATGACAAATAACAAGAACTCGTTATGAAATATTTTTAATAACCTTTAAAAAGCCCATGTTTGGAAAGCATGCCAAGTTAATTAATGACTTTGTACAATGTTTTTTTTTTAAAATAATTTTTATAATTCTGATTGAAAAATCTAGATTAGTCATGCATAAAAGTCAGAATAATTTCAAGCTACTAAGTTTTAATAACATCAAAACTTTGATAATTAATTTCATTGTTGCTCACAAGACAGTACCTGAGTTATTCATCGACGATGAAATGAATCATTCAAGTCCATCCTTGCATGAAATAAAGTCATATATCCAACTGAATCACACTACGGCCAAGAGTAAAATGGCGCCACGCAAGCCATGTGGGTGAATCTATTTTTAGAAACAGGGATTAACCATACACGTTTAAATGATGTTGAAAAGAAATTATTGATAATTATAAGTTATATTGATTACTATGTACTGGTACTTTACTTTTATTATTTTTATTCGTTCTGATTTTTGGGGGGGGCTATGTATTGTTATTATCATTACAAAAAAGTGATATAAGAAAACAGCCATGACCTGGCCAACGTCGCATAGTGTAATATATTACGGACTATTATTTTTGTTAAATAGCTAAATATTTATTCACATAATGTTTATATCATATTTCTTAAGGATTTCAAATATTACTTCATTTATGTGGCAAATTAATTAAAATTATGGCCTGTCTAATGAACAAGCACTGACTAGATATCGCGATGTCCGCCATTATTATTTTTCTGCCTCTTGTCAGGTTCACTTGTGATTTTTATCTGATATTACAAAGAATATAACATGAATATGGCTGTGAAAATTTTCCGTTAAATATTTTACAAAATAATGTTACCAAATATGCTAATTAAGTACATATTAACATTTACATACTGATGTTTAAAGTTTCGAAGCACAGGTTGATGTGATTAAAACAAAGCAACTTGTGCATCGGTAGTAGTTTTTTTTATCAAGATTTGATAACAAATAATAATTTACGGTAATGTGGCATTGATAACAAATAATAGCTTGCGGTGGAAATGACTAGGTTATTTTGAGGCTATTAGAGCAATGGGAGAATATAATTTTGTGAAGATGACGTTGCTTTTCAGTTTACGTGTTTTTTTTATGGGGAGCAAGGGTATGACGTCGTGAACGTCATTTGGGAGGCACAGGTATTATGGTTTGATTTTCATATGGGGAGTAAAGGGTTAATGATAAAACTGTCCTGTACTGTTGTCCCAAAATGAAAGACAAATTCGTTATCAACACCTGTGATGCCAAAACCTCAAGCTTTCCATTGATTGACGTTAATCATAGTTGATCTATATGAGAATTTTAGCCTTTATTATTACCACTCTTCAATAATATGTAAATTATGCTGGTTATGTGCCTTATATAACTAAACATGCCTACTTTTTAAAAAAATTACCTCAATTTGTAGGATTGCTTATATCATTGAAAATTAGTAACTCGTAAATGTATGATTCAATGTAAATAAAACAGCTATTAAGGACTAACTGAAACATTATCTGGAAGAATGCCATTTGATCAAAACAAAAAATAAAGCATAATTTGCATCAATATGTTTTCGAATAAGTAAGGATTTAATTGACACTATGCATGGTTTGCACTGTGCAAGTACTGTACACCCTAGTCTCTACAGTAAACGTAAATGGCTAGTGAATTATGAAGTCTGTATTTACCTTTAATTAATTTTGTGTTGAAGAAATCAGAATCATACTACTTTATAACAGTTTAATAATTGTCAGGTCACAGAAATCTATTTTTTTTTCTTCATGCCTATGTCTTAGGTCATGGAAAAAAGTATTTTTGTGTCCAAAGATTTACAGTTATTAAAGTAGTCAACAAAAAGACCTAAAAACTGTCAACTGGATAAGCCAACCCCCCACATTCTTCAAGACCTTTATTTTTTCCTAAGTTATTCGGCTTATATGCGAGTATATGCAGTAATTTATAGACGGCATGTTGGTATTCTCAAGAAATATTTTTTGTTTTACAAATAAACATGAGTGACTGTGACTGCAAAGACTGTTTCAGATGGATTATAATTTTACAGAATAACAAGGTAACTAATAATAATTATTCATATATACTGCTGAAGACTAAAATAACATGCATACGGTAAGTATTGCTTTGTATCAATTCTGTCTCTTGTATCAATATATCGATGGTTTGCCCCTAAACATTTATAACATGGTACAATTTTATGGCTCATCTAAACTGAGAGACTAGATTACTTTCAGCCATTTTTTTTTTATTATGTTGTCAGAACTACAGTAAAATTATTAATATTTCTGATTTCGCCTTACACTTACATGGATTTTCTTGGAAGTTTTTCCCCTCTTTTGCATCTTCAGCAAGTTTTTCTACTGTATCCTATAACAACAAATAAAACGTGAATGATGTGAGAGATAAAACACTTAAATTTTTTTTATGAATTATGCAAATGATACTAATTACAAAAACAGTAACATAGATCACTGACACCTCCCTTAATCTGACACATGAAACATGTAGCATTCATACCACCCTTAACTTCCCATGATTTTCAAGTCTCAATAACTGTTGAAAAATACACAAATCAACAATTCTTATTTATAACAATACTTCTCAAGGTCACAGTAAAAAGTGTGGTAATGGAACCAGCGTCAACTAAACGCCAGTGATGAAATTGGTTGGTCACTGGAAATGAGAAGCTGGCTTCTGATACAACACTATGATTTCTGAAGCACATGCATGTGGAATTTAACTACCTGAATCAAATGAAGTGTGACAATAAAACAACTGCAGGACAATCCTATACATGTACTGCACAATAGTCTAATTAGTATGGTTTGAATTTTCATACTGTAATTTGATCTGATTATGGACACTCTTCAGTGATGTTATTGCAATACTGTAAGAAAATCAGAAAAAAGTGCAAAATAATAAGCAATTGTAAACAACAATTGCATGATGCATACATTGAGAACATTGAGAAACATCCTTACATGTGATACACTCCTGTTTATTTTTCATCTTCTCAACTCTGCCACATTGAAAATGGCTAGGATGAAATGATGTTGGTGAGTGTGGCAAATTCAAGACAACATTAGCCACATTGGCAATGGCTAGGATGAGATGATGGCAGTGAATCTGGGTCATTCAAGTTCATTGTCTAACCTGCAAACATCACCTCTGCATTACATTCCTCACAGATGGAAAGATTATCTAGTTTTCAATCTTTATTGAGAAAATAATGCCAAATATCCTGCCAGACTCCATGCAGTACTTCAGGTTCTATACCAACTATTTTGGATCACTGCTATACAACACGCAGGATATAATGTGCACTACAGCACATGTTAATATAACTGTTGTGAGGTTTTCTGAATCGTTTGTATCTTACAATTTGTGTATTCTGTATCAACTTTTTCAAACATCATGCTATTTCTAATGGGTGGAAAAAATATCTTAATTTATACACTTAAATGTAAGAAATCATTTAGAACACATGACAACAATGCTGGTAATTGCTACAAGAATCCTTTCAATTAAAAGTCATACTAGCAATGACCTATACAAAATGTTAATCTTTGAACCTTAAATGGTAGTATGTAGAGAATGATGATTTCCTAGCCAAACTTTGAAACAGAATACCATAAAGTGAATATTCTATACCTGCTACATGATTAATACTTGTCTATGCAGATGACAAATTTGTGTGCAAAAACAACTTGATCGGTACTTGTATCAATCACAGTGACCTTAACCTTGAAGCTTTTGACCAAACAAGCAAAAGTGTTCTTCCTTACCCCAAGTGCAAGACATCCCCAAAGTTTGGTGCAAGTAGATGGAAGAGAATTCTAGTGTAGAAACCATTTTTTTTCTCTTTCAGTCAGTAGCCTTGATCATTGATTTTTTTTCAACCTCAAAATCAATAGGAATTTGTCTTATCACAAATGGAACCATGCCCCTACAAAAACAAATCCATGACTTCATGAACAATCATGAACTGTTCATGAATGTTCATGAACATTCTTGAAGTGTTCATGATCAGTTCATCATTTTAGTTCATGAACAAATATTCATGAAAGTTCATCAATTAAGTTCCTGAACACTTTGAACTTTGATGAATCATGTACCTGAAGTTCATAAACACACTGATGAACTTTTATGAACTATTTTAACATCTTTTAAGTT
Organism: Unio pictorum; assembly: GCA_030141615.1. Classification (NCBI taxonomy): domain Eukaryota; kingdom Metazoa; phylum Mollusca; class Bivalvia; order Unionida; family Unionidae; genus Unio; species Unio pictorum. The sequence continues at coordinate 16,483,760 of JARLTB010000122.1, forward strand.
CCTGACAAATCTGAATTTGGTTGATGAACAATTTAAGTACTTTGATGCACCACCAAGAAATTATTAAAAAATGTATATTAATTTTCTGTATAATTATATGCAAAAAATGTGCATGAAAATTCATGATACAAACTTCTCACAATATTATTGAAATATAAATAAATGTCAATATTTTTCTTTTTTAAATAATATGATTTGTTGTTGTTGTGTTCTAAACCTGAATAGTTCTGGATTAATATGGGAAAATATTCTCTGGCCAGCATGAACAAAATGTATTTGCTATAAAAGCTTTCAATGACTTTGTTCATAGCTTTTGGCCATTACTGTCATAAATTGAATAATTTATGATATTGACTTAGTCACTGGTTGCCAATGTGCCATAAAAACCGAACTATGTAAAGAATGATTATCCTGATTAGATGATTGTGAAAGAAGAAGTGATGTGATTGGTTAATATATGCGCGAGATTTCAGCTGCTGAGCCGACTTTTCCCCACTAACAAAAAAGCACGCAGTCGCTTCTGTAACGAAGTAAAAACCTTGAACAAAACACTGTGGACTCCCATGGAATGGATAGATGGGAATATTTTCAATATCATTTTCTTAAATAAGTATAAGTGCTGAGAAGTGATTACCTATGAAGGAAATGATTCGGTGAGAGCAAAATTAGGTGGAAAAGCATACCCAGCTAAGGATCGTTAAAATTATGGTGAGTCATTTTTTCTTGGTCTTTTGTGTTTATTTCAGTGAAAATTATATATATATATATATATATATATATATATATATATATATATATATATATATATATATATATATAATTGGCTTTTATGTCATATATTAGTTTTAACCAAACTAATGTTACATGATTTTGTTCAGACCTAATTTAAACTTGCTCTTCGAAGTTTGAAAATCACTATATAAAAAAAAAATTCGAAATCGATACTAGACCCAGTATCGATATCATTTTCTTTCTCCTGACATTACTATTTCTATGATATGATGTAATTTGGTAATTTAAAGCAAGAAAACTAAAATAGTTCATGTGTCTTACACAATAAGATTCAAAATGACAACATGATGAAACTGGAAGCAGATATAAGCAGCACGTGAAGTTGGAGTGGATGCATACTAAGGACCTATGTGACACAAGTTTGACATTTTATCAATAGAAAATGGCAAAAAGCTTTGAAAGCATGAAATAATATAAGGATATTTAGTGTAACGATGTTGTCAAAACAGTCTGTCCTATTTTATTGATTAAAACATGACTCCAACTTCAGTTCAAATATTAAAACCAGTGACAAAATGTTGTGTCAAGACTTAGTGTAAGAGATGAAATAGTTTTGAGTTGGATCATAATTATCCCAGTAAATAAAGTGGTTTACAAAAATAACGTGCTAAAAGCTCAAGACAAAGTTAATCAGAGGTTATCTGTAATTAACTAACATTATCTTTCAGAATAGACAGCAGAAATTATTAGAGGATGAAGTCTGTGAGCTATGGAGGAAAATTTGAAAACTGGATGGTTCTATGGGCAAGATGGAAGAGACATTAAATAGTGAATGCTGCAGAAATGTTAAAGATCAAATATTTAAAAAAGAATATAGCTTGCCAATTTACATGTTCTTTGTTAAATATTAGAAATTTATTTTGAATTAAATACTGTTTTGTTAGATAATATATACTGCATTTTACTGTATTATAACCCCCACATTTAAGGTGATGATTCAGGATGAAATAGTTGTTTGTAAGTTTGTCAGATAACTATTTGTAAATATGAACTGTTCATGAAGACATGAATCATTCAAGAGAAAATTTGTTCATCATAGTTCATGAATATGTTCATGAATGATGACCCAATTTGTGAACTTTGATGAACAGTTCATTAATATTCATGAACTGTTAATGAATTCTGTTCATGAATATTCATGAACGTTTCATGAATTTCTGTTCATGAATATTCACAAACTGTTCAAGAACAGTTGTGATGTGTTGGTTCATAAAGTTTATGAACTCATAATTTCATGAACTGACGATTTTCAGTTCATGTACATTCATGAATGGTTCATGAACCTTTTGATGAACTTTCATGGATGGTTCATGAACCGTTCAAGAACGGTTCATGCCAGTTCATGAATTATTCATGATCATTTTTCATAGGGGTTCCCCACCTCCAGTTTGATGATGTACAACTCCTGAATTGAAAATATAAGGAGATAACCCCCACCCCCTTAATTTAAAACATATTTTAAATAACAAAAAGTTCAAAAATAAAATATAAATTTAACAATCCTTTGCAACAGACTTTGTTCAATTTTTATTTCTGAAAGATTTGTCCATTTTTTGTAAATTCCAGATGGGCTTTGAAAGGGTTTAAGTCTTAAAGTTATATACTTTCCTTGTTTTAGATTTCTGCATTCAATATCATATTTTACAGGTTCATCAATGTGTGTGTGTGCATGCGCATGCATGCATGCATGTGCATGTGTGTGATTTCCCCTTAGATACCTGAAAAGATGAATAGAAAGGCTTGAAAAAATATCTAATTTTCATTTAAGGATTGTACATTTTGTTATTACTTGTGTTAAAGGGAACCAAAACTATCAAATGCCAAGATCACGTGTGCTAATTTAACCCAAGACTGGTTTATACCATATTAAATAGCAGGAATATAGTTATATTCATCTGTAGTGAGAAAACACTAGACCCTCAAATGGACTAACAGTCAACTCTCCTAAAAGAATTGCAATGAATTCAAGGTAAGACTTTTTCTTCCTTTTATCTGCCAAGTGTTAAAACCATCTCTAATATTCTTCTGCAGCATGATTTTCAATTCAGCCTTTGTGGTAGCCATTTTGGATGTAGGATTTGGACCATTTTTATTTAGGACCAGCTACCCTTAGAAGAGTTTTGGTGAAAAAGCAATGCCAGTATACCCAGCAATTCAAGAGAATTAATAACAATAAGATTTTCAACTAGTTCAACGTAGCATCTATTTTGGATGTTTGCAGGACACCATCTTCTTTTAGGACTAGAGATCAAAGCAGTCTGTGAAAACATTTTGTTGATACTGCTATTAATTTTGGAGGAATTAGCAATAACATGATTTTCAAGAGAGCTACCAGGGTGGCCATATTGGCTGTCTGATCAGCATCGATTCACGACCAATTAGACACCATAAGAAGTATTCTTGTAAAATCCCTTGTCAATATGACTTGATTAAGGAGAAGTAGCCACAAGATTTTTATGATGGCTGCCATATTTGAGGTCAGATGGTACCATTTTCATTTAGAACCAACTAGATATTATAATGTCTTCATGCTAAGATGACTTTCCATTTGACAGTAGAGATGGGAGTTTCAAAAATGTGGCAACCTTGTCCTGGCAGCATTATTTTCTTTTTGCACTAGACATTAAGTATTCTGGCGCAAACCCTACTTTCTGTTGAGGAGAAGTAGTAATAGCAAGATTTTCAAGTTGTCTATGATGATGTCTATATTGGATGTCACATAGTTATAATTTTCATTTAATTTCATTTTCATGAAATCATAACAAATCCTTATATTTTGAGTAGTGCGCACTGTTACAACATTCGTCAACATAAGATGGCATGAATATCACATGTGACTGTCTTAGTTCTCATGAACAGTGTTACAATGATGGGGCACCATATGTGATTTATAATAAGAGATCGCTTTAAGAAAATGTGCTTGTGAATGGAATCAAATTCTGCCCTGATTACAATGAAAAGCAATTTAAAAAAATATTAAAAAAAAGTAATATGGGACACTTACAAATATCAGCTGAACTTTGTCCTCACAGTAGAAACAATTTTCACTTGGCTCCCAGTCCACGACTTCATCTGGTTCCAAACCTGGAGAATTAAAATTACAAATATTTTCTTTTGTTTACACAAATGATCTAATTTGGTATCCCTCCACATCTTCCCATTTATCCCATAAAACTTCTCATTCTGGAAGCAAACTACAGTGTAATCTCGTAGCACGTAAGCTTTATGTTGGTTGCTTTGTAAATATAAATTCCCCTTGACAGTGACCAATGCAACTATCAAAGTTTCACAGAAGAGATTCAAGCCCTGAAGTAGAAAAAATGTTTAAAACAACTTAGTTAAACTGGAGTCTAGGGGGTGGCCTATATACTCCTAATTATACTCTTATATATTATAATGTTATATAAAGTAACAATACAGGTTTCTGTAACTTCAACATTCATCTCATTTTCTTACATTTTCCCATTTAATAATGGTCAACTGTCAATCACAACAAATTTTCCACCAAAGACAAAGAGTTTTTAGTAAGTAGAGACCAGTAGATAACCCCATTTATGTCACAAAAGTCACATATGGATTAACTCGTCTTGTTGATAACCATACCATATTCTGAATATCCTGCAATAAAATGTTTCAATCTTGTTATCATAAACAAAAAAATACATGTAGTTCAGGGCTCAACTTATTACTATGGTCAAAAAGACGCACCTGTGGTACATATCTATCTGATTCCCAATACACTGCCAATGATATGATACATTATCAATACACCTGTCAACCAAAATGCTCTATAAGGGTGATGCCATTTTACTTATATATTTTCATCTTGGTTGTATTTCCAATATGCTGCTTACCAACAGACATAGACTTATCAACTGTTCAAATGTAAAGCTGTCTACGGGTACCTGGGTACTCACCTGTTGATAACAACCCAGGTAATAAAATGGGCAACCAGGTACCCATTAAAATTATTTTAAAACAAACAGGTTTCCAAGTTCAGATCAAAGACATCAGGAGTGAGCAAGACACATAATAACAATTATAGGGGGTTTCACGGTTACAACGGAGTTACTGATCGTAGCGCCTAAAATTACCTCCCTTAGCTCCAATGCTAAAAAAAAATCTCCAGTTCCGGATAGTTTACTGTTCTACACTTGATTAGCGAAACATAAAGTTAACAAAGGAAAACCAATGAATCAATTATATATGTCAAACTTATTTTGTTTTTTACTAGGAGAATAATTATAGACAATAAATCAGATAATTAGATTCAGTGTCCATACTTACATTATATCAGATAATTAAATATTTCCTTCCATACTTTAAGAATGTCAATTAATTAAATTAAATACACTGTCCATATTTATATTATACCCGAATATAAAGATTCACTATCCATAATTTCAAACACATTTGTAGGAACATTTCACCTTGCTCTCCAATTTTAAACATTTCTTGCACCTTTTTGGCTACATTACTTTAAAGAAAAATAATATCAACAATTTGCATTTTTTGATATGTTGATATATCCTTCTTTCTCAGTTACTTTCGCAAGGCTAATAGTTCGTTTATAACACGAGTTAAGAACGTTATTACACAAGTTCGATAAGAAAATTATAATACGAATTCAATCCAGCAGCTGATATGTAATGCTAAATATTTTAAATCAGAAACGTTTTTTTTTTAAATTTTAAAAATGGAACAGTATATTATTGTATTCAGATGAATTTGACAAAGCAATAGTTACATTAGCTATCGATAAAGGAGTGTAATTAATGCTGATGGAATATTGTTTCATATTTGGGTGTACAAATTATACAATTTTCAGATTAATGGTGTTTTATCTCGTTTCATTTTCGTTTAGAATTTTGAACATCAAGTATCGGACGGTACATGCAATAACTTTCAAATCTGCTAGGGTCTTTAACAAGATTTCAGATTGACACCTGCAAATTCATTTAGAACAGCCTTATTAAAATTAGCTTAATTCTGTTTAACTTTCCTTGCATTAAAGATAAAAGTTTTAAAAAATACAATTATTTCATAGATTTCGTCCTACTACTTTTTTCAATATTAATCCACGTGACCGGATGTAAAATTGCAAACGTTATTAATTTAAAAAATGACACTGCTTGTAAGAAAAAGCCCTACAAGTCAATAATAAATAAATACTCACAAATATTCATCTTTGGTTTTTTTTCTATCGGTCACTCCTTCTTTCTTAGTATCAAATTATACTCATTTTTCACCTGAAGTATGTTTATGTAATATACGTATGCAAACACATTCATTCGAGGATATACATACCCAATGTACCAGATGAAATATGATAGACACACATACAGAAAGACAGGCAGATAGGTGAGAGTCATAAATGTCCTTTACATGCATAGTGGGTCTAACATAGATATTTCTCTACATTATATACTCTAAAATTTCCATCCGTTCCAGGTAATAAAATTAGAATAATCATCAAGGAGACTCGTACGTGCGCCTGTCTGTTCAAGCACGGACGACATTTGTGCATTTTGAAAGAAACTCAAGTTATTTCATTTAAAATATAATTAACATTAATAGAAATGAAACAGTCTAAATCAATAATAAAAGAACTTTAAAAAGTTAGAATTTTTTGTTGTCGTTCAACATAAATTTACTGCTATGATTAAAACTGTAAAAAAAAAACAAACATCTTTTCAATATTCTTTAAGCGAGATAAATTGCAAGAACTTTTTACGCAGCGATACACTTTTGCACAATCAAATAACACAAACTAGTACATAATGTAGTAATGGAAAGATAATGAAGATCTGAAACGGGCAGAAAACATTTATTTAAAAGCTGGCTGCAGCGCAAGTTAGTGAAAAAAAGAAAGATGTAACAACAATTTATCAAATACTGATAGAATTTCATTTTAAGAGAGTGAGATATCGATCCTGTTTGCAAAATGTGAGCGGTTTGTCAAATTTTCTTGATCTACGTCTGCCATCTCTAATTATTGAACTATCCGGAAGTGAGCTGCACCGATACGCCCTCTGGTGAGCTAGTAACCGTGAAACCCCCTATAGTTCAAGGCCTATGCTGTGCGACTACTAGCTGCTTAGTATGTTCCCTGTGTTGCACTCTGCTATACTAAGTCAGGCAAATGCCGAAGCCATATTGTCACATGATCAAAACAAATGGCATCACTTGGAGAAATCTAGCTAATCTAACCATAGCACATTTATTCCTTTAATATTCTCTTTCTTAATGACACAATATGAACGACTGATAAAGTTCAAATCAAAAGTATTAGTAAAGTTATTAGGCTATTGGATTTAATTTATTTTTTTTTTTTAAATGTTAAGTCCAAATTTGTTATTTTGCCTTTAAAATGAATTGATTGGGAGATTTTTTCTAGAATGTTCAGGCTGACTTAGATTCTCTAATTGTAAACAAGTTTTGACCTCCTGACCTTGCTTTAGACATTGTCAACAAGCCTCTAAATCTATTGGTCAATTTCAAGGACAACACTTTTATTGAGGGTGGGAAGTGAATGATTTCCTTCTAGAATATTTCATTATTACTGACCTGGAGAAGGTAGCTTCTTTTCCGTGACCTTCCATGAACTTCTATCAATTTCTAGAAAAGCGCGTGATTACTTGTTTACTTCAGAAAAACAATATATATAGCTGTGTTTTAGAAGCTAACTGTAGTAGAATCTTTGGGCTGTAAGTTATTGGTTGTGTATTTTTCTGTTTGAGTTATAATAATATTATTCTGGACTTGTGTCAATTCGTTGGAAAAGAAGAATTATCTGGAAAAAGGACATATGTTTCATAATTTCATCTGGATGATTTAAAAACAAGAACTGTATCATGTGACATTGTCAGCCATTTTGGATTATTACATCGTCAAGATTCGAACCTGGAACTATTAGAACATTTATTTATCAGGACTTGCAATTTCATTAGTGGATTATTTTGTGAATTCTATATTTGTTGGATTTGATTCTCTAAAACTGTAAGTTCAATTGTTTTATTTAAATAATTGTACTTAATAAAATCATTGTTAAAGTTATACAAGCTTGTTAGTTTTCACTCTTTCTGTGTTGCTGCTTATTCGAGCCTAAGCACGTAACACTACAAATTAAGACAACTGTAAATCATGTATACTGGAATTATCTCCCCTGCCGATTCTGAGACAATGTTTTTTTTTTTCCAGTGACATGTTCAGTTGCTGACTACATATATCCGTGTAAAAGGAAACATGCCAAACTTGTTCCCCATGTGCAGTGTAAGCAATTGAAAGATGATTTAATAACCACTTTTGGGTGATGCTTATTTGTTGCTTTGTATTGATTCGGATCAAGTTCGGATGCAATGCTTCTGATCTGTCACATGTCACAAGCTACTGTTAGTTATTAGTGCTTTTATTGTTTTACCCTGAACTTGAACAAAAACAAACCAACAATCAGAATTGAATGCAACATATTTCAGTGTGTGACACAGGAGTGTAGCCTTGAAATTCAGTCCAAGGAGACAAGATATGAAGCAACAGAGAAGCTTTGTGTAAAGTGGTTATTACATGGTCAGTAAAGTCAGTCATGGTCAGTAAAGTATTTAAATCATGCATGAGGAACACATCTTGGTATGTATCCTTTATATTGGTATGTGTTATCTGTGGCTGAATATGCTGAAGTGCTAAAGTATGTATCATGAAATTGGCAGGGTTTCAAACAATGCAAGTTAGACATCCTTATATTGTTGAAGGTGAGTGGATGTTCTCAATATTTTTTTGTTCATAGAAATGAGTGGATATGTCTGTTGTTGTTGTAGGGTTTAACACCATTTTTCAGCACACGATAGGCTATACATGGCAGCCAGTACTATTGGCTGAGGAAACCCGTGAAAACCCCCCCAGAAAGAACCACCGACCCATGAGAAGCTACTGGCAATTTTTCTCACATACCCACAATGGCCAAATCTGAGACTCAAACCCACGTAGACAGCACAATTTGTTATTTATGACATCAATGAATTACAACTAATGTTGATTATTAGTTAATCAATGAAGAGTTTCAAACAATGTCACCCTTGTCATTTGATATAAGCACTCAAAAGTCATGATAATGATTTATTCTGAATAATGTTTAAGTATTTTCCTTTATTTTTTTGGAGTGCAGCCATATGGATTTCATTAACCATTCATATTGGATTTTTTTTATTGTAGGACTTCATTCAGTATATTCAATGCTAAATGGCTCATAATCAATGGCAGGGGTCTGTTCAGAATCTGTATTTGTTTCTGTTGGTAGGTAAGAAAAAGAACAATGTTGAAAACACTTTCTACCCTCTTCCCAGTCAAGAACATGATTATTAACTGGTGTGATCTGCAACCTAACCCTCACAGATTCCATGCCCATTTTCTTATACCATCAGTGCATCGAGTCACTCATGACTTTTTTCTCTATAGTCCTCAGCCAAGACTCTTTGGACTGACCCCTATTTTGTCTCCTGTCCTGGGTCTATGCAACCAATGTTTGGCAATTATACATTTCCAATGTGTCACATTCTCAATAACTTACATACATTTCAATCAAGTGGTTAATGTTAGCTATGAATCCAGTCAAGAGCAATTACTACTCAACAATCAGATCTTAATGTAAGCCATTCAATGTCTGGCATACCAGAAGCACATACCCACCAAAACTGGATCCTAGAAGACAATTTATGAAGCATGTAAGGTCTCACCGGATAGTTTTATATTTTGACATCTCACTAATTTTTAAGGCAGAATCATTTATAAATAAGCTAAATTCATACAGAAGCTAAATCTTTAACGTGGTTGTCATTTACTTCATGCTAGGCGTGAAAATGAGTTGGCTTGTTTGGGGACTGCCGGTCACGGTTAGACTAGCATTGGAGATCAAATGCGTAACTTGTGCTGCAAATGAACAGCTGACTTGGCTTGTGTATTTATGTATGTCTGCTACAGATGTAAATATCTACAAATTGAGATGGTTTAAGAGGTGATGAAAAATATGCTAATTTGTTACAATACTATTAAACTTTATTCATGCATATGGCATATACAAATTCTTTCAGCTGCCTTATCACAGAAAAATATTCAAAATAGCTCTTTGCTGTCAAACATATTAAGGTAAAAACAAAAAAGGGATTGGTCACAGTGTTTGTTATGTAAGTTGTTCAAGTAATTAACCTGAATGCCTCAGTCAAAAATCTCACAAGCATGCTTTCTACAAATCTCATCAGTTTTTGAATTGTATCTTCAGTGTAAAATTATTTTCACTTTTTTGCAATAGGTCATTGTTGGATGAAAAGTCACCACTGTCCAGTGAGACTTTAGGACTTTCAACCTGAAGAAGCTATTAAATCATTAGCAAGGGACTTAACTATAAATGCTAAACAAGTTTGGAATGTTTCCATTACAGTAATAAAAGCATTGTACGGCTGCATATGTTGTATAAAATTAAGCTAGAATGGGCAAGGGGTCAGATTTTGAACTGCCACAGTTAGTTACCTTGTGCTGACTGGACGAGTGAGTGCATTGTTTTGTTATTCTTTTTACTGACAGGAAAGAGTGTCTGTGTTTCAGAACCAGACTGTCAACTTGCTCTCATAGTATTTTGATCAGCATCCCCATGGTGTAGATGCCTTAACTATTGTTAACTGTTCACAGGAAAAAAAGTTAAATGGTGTTGCATTTAAATACGAGGATTATACTACTTAGTTTTTGATGGGCAAACCTGGTGCAGCAAGATTTTCAAGTAGTCAGTAAGATTTTTTAAAATTATATTAACAGTACAAATACGTTTAGATTAAACCCTGTGACTGTTTATAGTATGGACTTGTAACAGCCAGATAATCCATTTGTTTATCCCAATTTAGCAGAAAAGTAAAAAAAAAAACCTTTCAATCAATAGTTTCATAATTGGCAACTTTTTATGGATTTTGGGTTACTTCATCAATCTGTTGCGAGCTTAGCAATAGGCTCTAATATAAATCAAATCAAAGATCTTTCACACAAATCCAAATCTGATATGTTCTGGTTTTATAGTTTTCAGTTTGATTGACAGTCAAGCTGATTAGGAATAACTTATTGGAACCTAGATATGCAATCTACTATTTCATACAATTTGATCATCAATTGAAAAAAAGCAGGTAGGTTTCCTACTGAAACCAATTATGAACTTGATGACAATGAAATAATCAAATTGGGCAGTATCTAATTTTATTACATGCCAGACTTGAGATTTAACCAAGTGAAATGACCATTAGGGCCAGTGGACTATTTGTTGTACATTTCTCACAATGGAATACTTGCCTATTATTACCACTGGCCATGTGTATTGTTTGTCAATCCAGTAAAACAGCTGACATGATGTACTGTTGACCAAGTGAAATTGGGATGATGCCCAAAGAGTGGCTATTGATTGGAATAAGTCTTACTTTTGGCAGCTGAGAAACAATTTAATTTATCCTGGGTCCCTGTTTAACCTCGTCTCATAATTTGGGATAGTTGTGAATATCATTTATACTATCAGATTCAACAAATCTTATTTAATTCTAGGATTAATACAGGATGTCACCCCTTTTCCCAGTTTGTAGTCTTATCCTAATATGCAAAGGTGCATGTTACTATAGCAACACTACAATTTCCCCAAAATTCTTGGATAACTGTTCCTATGTGCCTAAAAGTACTAGTATTACTGTCAGAAAATATTCCTCTTGACACTGAGGCTTACAACATTGATTTAGAGGTTATAATGTCAATATTATAACACATAAGAGATCACAAATGTTTAAAAAATTTCAAAGATCATTGAGGAAGATTTTTAATCCCAATACACATCAATCCTCAGGATTCTATTTTTTTAATGCCAGAAGATATTTTTTTAAATGTCAGAAGAGATCAGTCTTAATTCCAAGATAGGCCAAGAGAATCTGCTTCAATAATGGGGGGAGGGAACAGCTGATTACCAGAAATAATGACATTTCTCACAATTATACAATGCTGATACAGCACTTCCTTACTAAAAGATCATTCATTATAATTCTCACAATTAGACAATGCTGATACAGCACTTCCTTACTAAAAGATCATTCATTATAATTCTCACAATTAGACAATGCTGATACAGCACTTCGTTACTACAAGACCATTCATTATAATTCTCACAATTAGACAATGCTGATACAGCACTTCGTTACTAAAAGATCATTCATTATAATTCTCACAATTAGACAATGCTGATACAGCACTTCATTACTATAAGACCATTCATTATAATTCTCACAATTAGACAATGCTGATACAGCACTTCATTACTATAAGACCATTCATTATAATTCTCACAATTAGACAATGCTGATACAGCACTTCGTTACTATAAGACCATTCATTATAATTCTCACAATTAGACAATGCTGATACAGCACTTCGTTACTATAAGACCATTCATTATAATTCTCACAATTAGACAATGCTGATACAGCACTTCGTTACCACAAGACCATTCATTATAATTCTCACAATTAGACAATGCTGATACAGCACTTCGTTACTCTAAGACCATTCATTATAATTCTCACAATTAGACAATGCTGATACAGCACTTCGTTACTCTAAGACCATTCATAATAACATGGTTCCCTGCTGTAAGCCATGTATGGCCATGGGTAGTAAAATTATATGTATCATGTGCTTCACTATATAGTGGAGGCCACTGGTTGTCTATACAGCTTGCTCTCAACACTATCTGCACGAGTTCCAGTTTTGATCCAACCAATCACTGCACATATACTCTATTCTTTATTCATAGTTCTTCCTAAAATATTGTCTGCATTGATCTGAAAATAAAATTTTATTGCAACAAAGATATACTTACATTTAAAGATCACATGTACATGTATTAGCATAATAAACTATTTCTGATTTACTCCTTTTCTTTTATAACATCTTATATTTATTTTACTGACATTTCAACTGCAACTGTATGAGTGGTCTGCTATTCATCATTTCTTTCAGTTAAAATAATTATTTTCTTCATCAGGTGGTCACTCACGACAGAGCGTTCATATAATAAAATTGATCAGTGCATTATGATTGTGGTCTGAAATGACAGGCAGGTGCTTATAACAGGTTTTACTGTATATAACAGTCAATTCATGTCTCCTACTGCAGAGGTATAAAAAAAACAACCTATTTTCAAAATCCTGTCAAAAGAAATATTTGAGTTGAGTTATAACAAATGGTCTTTCTTTGTAATTTTCCATCACAAGAGTAAATGAGGTCCCAATAATTCTGTATCTAGGCTTTTCTTTTCACACATTTGATCAAGAAAATAATCATCAGTGCTCTAGAACATTATAGTTCTATTCTGACTTGTTGACACGGAAAATACAGTTTAAAAAAGATTACATCTAGAAATAAAAAGGAATGATTTTAAGTTTTATAACTGGTCACAAAACAAACAATTCTTTTCAATGAATGGTTTTAAAGCCAAATATAAATTGTCCAAAATTTTCATATAGGTAAAAAAATCAGAAAATTCATATTTTTTAATGCTATGATCACCAAACTATCCTATACTGAAAATGATAAGTGTCAACAGCTTTAATTAGTACATGTATTTAAAATAATTAATTTTCAATAGCAAGCAGAAAATGTTTACTTGTGCAGCTATTTGTTTTGATCTATTAGAACCACATATATTAATGTATCACAATGTTACATTTAAAGCAAATGGAATTAATAATCATTAATATTACTTATCTTCACAACCAATCAATTCTTTTAGACCTGGCACATACAGTTAATTTTATTATTGTATTTAATATCACTCTCCATAACATTTACAGGTAAGATCTGCTGTTAAAGGATGAACTCAATGAGAAAATAAAATACATAATTTAATATGAAAGTTATGTTCCAATCAATTCATCGAGTTGATCATCTGTCAATTTCAGTGATTGAAATAACCTAGAGTTATATCCATCCAGCTATGATGGTGCCATGACAAATGCTGTTCAACAGCATTCAAAATCATATATAATCCCAATTGCTATACAAATTTTAAACTGACCAACACTGTTTTTAAAATCAATAGCTCTGACAATATTTTAAAGTAAAATGGTATATGACATATATTCTCACAAGTCCAACTGTGAACAAGTGAGACCCTAATTTGTTATTGTAAAATGTGCAAGCAAATCAGAGTTAATTGTTCTACTTATTATCTCTAACAAACTTCATTGACCTAAATACGCCAGTACATTTTATAATGACAGATCTAGGTGTGTACAGTTTAGGCTAAACTTGACATAATAGTGAGCTTAGATGTTATTTGGAGCACAGTTATGACTGTGAATATTAATTTCAGATTTGATTTTTCTACCAATGTCAAATGCTGGTAATTTAAAATGTACTTAACAGCCTTGATATTTACACATAATCAACAAAACAAAAAGTGTGAAGAGAGTTCAGCTGGTTACATGCACACAATGCAGAAATACATATTGTGCATGTACACAGTTTTATTTTAGTGTACAACTACTTACACCACTCCCTCAATAATTCATGCCCTGATAACTTGCAAACCCACTTATAACACAGGGTCAGTCAAAAATCCTGATTTTTAAAACAAAAAGAATACCAAAATTTAACCCTATTTGTTGAACATGAAGAAAATCACAATCAAAAATGGTAAATAAAACCTTAATATATCACTCATTTAATCATCAAAAAGGGCTGATATGACTTGGAAATTTTGAAACAGTATAAAATTATCAACCTTTAATAAGAAGTCATGTATTTTTTTAGAACTTTTTTCCAAACATTCTTGGTCTACCGTAAATAACAGTAACAAAATTTTGATCAATGAAATTGTCACGAACAAATGCTTAAAGCAGCACTTTAATAAATGAATACCAATTAAATAAGTTTATTGTTTCTTTTAGTTATATCTTTTAGTTCAGTTTAAGTGTAATGATTATCAATACAATGTATCCAGTCGTATTCAAACGTGAAATGTCAATCTACCCTAAGAGCTATGTCTGCAAGCGTTTCTATGAGAACTAATTAGGTGCCAATGGTATTTTGATAATGATTTGTGTAAAAAGTTTGTTGAATTATTGCAAGGAATTAAACCTGACCTTGCATTAACATGCTAATATAATAATATCTTTTGTATCAAATAATGGGGGTGGACTAACAGAAAAGTTAAAAAGCATGCAAATACAACCTGCATAAGAGCTAGCAGTCCTGGTTTAGTGTCAGGTCAACTCATTTCAAGCCATCAATCAAGCACAGTTACAAGTTTGGGGATGAACTTAATATAATCAAACTACCTTAAATTAGCTTACTGATTCACAAATGTGATCAATGAAAGCAAGACAACCAAGAGAAATGAATACTTGCTAACAAGAAATTCTGTTTCACAGTTATAATTTATTAATAAAAAGCTATTTTCAGAGTTTGCAGTTAATTGTAATTCCTACATTGGCACTGGAAGATTTCCTCATGGATGAAAAGTGAACAAAATCAGGGCATCAGTACTTTTTTTTAATAGAGAAAAATATTTTAAAAATTCACTTATGATGATGACTTTTGTTTTATGAACTAAATCTTCCATTTTTTTTTAAATAAAAGAATCTTGTTTGATTGTGAATTTGAATCAGCAATTGGTCTGGTTCCCTTCTTAGTATGATTCTTGTGTTGCATTCCACAAGAGTAGAGACCAGAGCAGGGAACAGATGGATCAGCAAACCAGACTACTCAACAACGACATAAAGCAGTAATGTACTACACAATGTTTCATGTACATGTGAAGTGTAGCTGAAATCAGTTGGGATAATGTTAATGATCTCTCAGCGGTTGGGCATCTTGAAAATAAATGCCATTTTTACATAAAAACAAAAACCTTTGTTCGAAAAAACGATTTAGTGACAATTATTCCCATGAGTAAACGAGTATTCAGTCATTAAATAGACATTCACTCCCTGTCATTTTCTCATTGTCCAGCGAGGATGATATCATTCATATTGTTATAGAGGTCCCTTGATAATTTGCGCCATCACTTATAGTGCGGTCTATGTTTTGGGATCCTGTTGTGCATTGAGTTATCGAGGGAGAGGTGAACCAATGATCTTCCCTGCTACGATACCAAAATTCAGATGATCTTATTATTGCCATGGATAATAAATCACGAGTCATATGGTACCAACAAAAAGTGCACAGCTGAGTTTATAGAATATGTTGTTGACAGTTCTCACTTTATTTTCTGTGAAAGGAGGTTTTCTTTGCAGAATAGACATATGCAACCAATAAATGACAAAATGTTGAAAATGTTGCCTATGCAGCAGACTTTTAAGAAATCAACGTGGTTCTGAGGGTTTATCAATAAATTATTAAAAAGTACTAAGTAGTCTGTAACACAGATGAGATAGATTGGTCTGTAAGACGAGATCAGTCTTTAGTTTCATCTCTGCTAAACACAGATGAAATCAGTCTTTCGTGCTGCATTAAATGGCTTCATCTGGTTTGAATTTGAATTAGTAATTGTATCTTCCTTCCTTACAAATGCATGTTAGATTCAGACACTGGATCAGCCTGTTTGCTGTTTTTCACCCGTTTTCAGTGCTACACTGCAAATTTTGAGACACTGGGGGTACAAAAACTCTCGTTTTTAAAACCTGTGGGAATAATTTCATTGTCTATTAGGTCTTATAAATATGAGTATTTTTGGTTTCATGCCATAAAATATTGCACTGGATTAGACTTTTTAAATACAACTTTTTAAAACTCATTTTTCCCCTTCCATTATCTGAAAGTGAGCTATTGCTTCATGATCTACTTTTATTCCACTGAAAAGAGAGAAAAAATTACTCTGCAACATGATTTTTTTTCCTATAAACATAGCTCGATATAATTACATATTTGTGTTTGCTGTAGATTTAAAACAAGCATGATCAGTAAAAACACATGCTAAGGCAACTAGTACTGAATCATCCTGTCTAAGCTCTGTTCCACTAAAAAAAATCTCAACAGCAATAATAAATTCTTAAACAAGTGTAATGTCTAATACTGTTACAGTGAACTGAATGAAATACAGTCTGGTAAGTATATTCCAAAAAATATGGAATGTTTGTTTGTCTTTTAAAAATTCTGTGTTATGGTATTAAAATATGTAGCATATGTATTTGGAAAATTTAAGAGCCATACATATTAAGACAAAAGCCCCAATCCCATCATTTATCATAATTTTTACCTTTTTTTAAAAAAAAAATCCAAATCAAGTTTGAAAGAAAAAGCAGCTATCTAATAAACTATTCCTTAAAATAATCGAGATGTTAGGATTAAACAAAACACAAATATTAATTTTATAATTAAGAGGTGCCAACCCATAATACAGTTGACTAGTTTTATAAATGACTAACCTAATGACATTCACACATGGCACATATATTCACAAATTGATTCGGGAGGGAATGAAGAAAGGCAGGAACACTTTTTTATAAAGTGGATCTGAGAAGAAATTGCAAGCATTAAATAAAAACAAGACATGGGTGATCAGCTGGGCTGCTGGAATGCTGAAAGGACAATCCAATACAGCATAGTGTTGGCTTATGTTTTACAATGGTCACATCATCAAATCTTCTGTTCCGCTTTCAGAGAAGTTGTTTGATTTATTTGTAGACATGAAAAATGGCCATGTTTCTCAGTTTGTTGGAGTAATTAAATGGTTCATAATGTAATGATCTGGTTTTAATGGAACCACAAAAATGTTTCGGACCAAATATCTTTCACGATTAAAAATTACTAAAACAATTTGGCATATATACATAACAGTGGAATTGGGACTTTAATCGCAATAATTAGCTTTGGAATATGTTCAGGAGATTAGCATACCTGGTTATTTATTAAAACTTTTATCAAAGGCCCATAAACAGCTTGACTAAAAACATTTAGTATATGAAATAACCTAAAATAATGCATATACATGATAACATAGGAATAACAAATATTTCAGGAATTTTAATACAGAAATACCATTTCCAGGTGTTCGTGACTTGTACCTTTTGCTGGGCAACAAAGTTATTGATTACTGATTGATTAGACCTTCCTTTACTTTTCAGCCATAATTTCTAGTCATTAGTAGCAATTGAAATTGCCCCACCCCCACTGACTGGTTAGTTTGAGTGATATGTTTTAGTTGAAAATTCCAGTCCTCTCCAATTCCCATTGTTTTAGACTTCAGACTGTTTGAAAATGAAACCTGTTTTGAAAATACTGCATGTGGACAAATTCCTAATCAATGAGCAACAACAACAACAAAAGCAGACAATATGATTGCAAAACTTTCTTCAATTCCCATCACCACAATATGGATAGAACAATTAAACACTTACAGTTAAATGGCTGTAAAAGTGTTGATATGGCTTCTTGTCCAAAAAGTTCCTCTGCAACTCTTTCTAAACCTGGGAAAATATACATGATTAGTATGCTATTCTGGTTAGAGCAAAATGGCATGAAATGCGGCATACACTTGCTTTTAACTAAAGAATAACTGTAAGCAACATAGACTCTGATCTGCTGTTGTATTGCACAGGGCCATCAGAAGAAAAAAAATATTTCAGTTAAAAGCAATCAAAAAAAAAAAAAAAAGAAACAACACAGTTGGATGTGATTTCCTAACTAAGTTTCAGGGACACAACTTGCAGATGAGTATATTTTTCAACATGAAATTCTTTTAAATATTTCCAGTATACTAATAATTAAAAGGACATGCATTACACATCCTTGAAAAATCCTAATAGATACACATTTTAACTAAATAATTACCATATATACATACAAGTCAGTCCAGTCAATGGGCAGACCCAGATCTACCATCATATGATGGACTGGCACATCTGGGTTTGTAGTGTATTATACTGATTATTCCCAACAAACTGCATAGATTACAATCTGCAAGTGCATTATGTGATAGCTGGTTGGGGTCTCTAGTCTGACTCAACTTATATTCAAGTATATACTGTAATTATGAAATGTCAGTTACTTGTAGGGCATGCTGACAGGCAAAAGCCACAATGCAGTGCTTAAGGGAATAATTATATGGTTTAGCTTGTTTAGATGTTAACCCACACCCTTAAATGAACCTGTAAAACATTCCCATTTTATTTATTCAATGTAACGTATAGTTTCCATTTAATTCATAACATGTAACAGACATTTTTGCATTTAATTTGTACAATGTAACAGACATTTTTGCATTTAATTATAACATGTAACAGACATTTTGCATTTAATTTATACAATGTAACAGACATTTCTGATTTAATTTAAACATTTAACAGATATTTCCCATTTAATTTATAGCATGTAAAACAGACATTTCCATTTACCAGTAATTAATAAATCAACACAAAAAAAATATCTTCATTTTTGTATCTTCGCTTGCATTGATCAACAATCAATGATCACACATGATAAATCAATCTAAAGGCGAGATGTGTAAGAAATAGCTCACTACTGTTGGATACAACCAGCTGTGGTTGGAAAACCAATTACTGTCTCAATACAGAACTCACATAAAATTATTTATGTCCTGATATTTATGTCGACTCTTTAAACAAATGCTTTTAGATAGGTGCCGTATGATGTCTACATTGGTTGACTGGCCAGTTAAGAAACTGAATAAAATAAAATAAAATACTATATGCAATTTAAACTGAAATTCGCATACCATTGCTTGCAGATTATTTTTGGTCAATTAGAAAACCACTTTCTAAATTTAAATCATTAAAAATCATTTAACCTATCAAGTGATATAAATCTACAAGTCCACAAACTGTGTTTTAATGTTCATTTTGCCAACCAAAACATGTAATTAACTGTACTCAATCATACATGTAATTAATTGTACACAATCATACATGTAATTAATTGTACTCAATCATATATGTAATTAATTGTACACAATCATACATGTAATTAACTGTACACAATCATACATGTAATTAACTGTACTCAATCATACATGTAATTTTAACTCGCCCATTCATGTTAATATCTATATCCACTCAAACTATAAACAAAAATTGGATTCGAATCAAGATCTTCAACATTAAAAAAATCACTTTGACACATACGTTTTCATGCTTTATTCCCCAATTAAATTTCAACTTTCATATTAACGAAAGCAAAAATGTCATTCAGAACACAGTTCTTAATGATAATTCTTTATATATTACTCTCAAAAGCCCATTGTTTTTTCTTTTAACCATTTGTTATTGCTGATCAATAATAAACCTTTCATCAGCTGTAAATAATCTTACTTTATAACCTTTCCTATGGCAATAAATAGCCTTACAGTGCTGGTGTGCCCAAAAACTACAATCAATCATTCATTCATTCATTCATTCATTGAGTGAATCAATCCAATCATGAAATGTGACACTTCATTTGATAAAGAGGTAAACAAAACATAAAGCTGTATATGCCTGCATCAGTGTATATACTTAAGCAGATCTCAATTTTGAACAGACTCTGTATGCTGTTTCAAGTATATCAATTTACAGTATATGCTCACATACAAATCAGAAAAAATTCCAAACTGCAGAGACCCATATCTACCATCCCATGATGCACCAGTAACTCTTGTTCTATGCAGTTTGTTGAGAATAGTCAGTGGAACAAACAACACAGAACTTGATCTGCCATGCACATGGTTTTCACGCTTTTTTTTACCGATAAATTTCCAGGTCATTTCCTGGGTTTTCCCCGTATGAAATTGATTTTTTTCAAGGTTCACAAATGATCATTACTGAATGGAATTAAAAAACATTTTAGCTTATAAAACATGCATTTTTTAAAATTGAAATGAAAGAGATGTTTCTATTTCCAGACTGCCAGAATATCTAGAAAAGAAAATGCACTAAATTGCAAAATGTATCACATGAAACCACTTCAATTACTGCATATTCCTGTAAATTGGCATATGTCATTTCAATGTACAGAATAAAAGTTCTAACTTTACTTGGCTGATCTGCATAAAGTTGACATGAGGGAACAACATAAAAAATATAATTACTTTTGTTTCCTTTCAAAAATCCAATGGAACTTCAATCAATCAACAGTTTTTTTTTAAAATATAGAAAACAGGATAACAAAAACAAATATCAAACAATTTACATCAATGATTGCACAAATAATTCTAAACAGTCAATCATATATATGAAACTAATACAGTTGAGGAAATGGAATATCAATAATAGGAAAATGCATGTGAACATACAAAATAGCATGTAAACATTGTACATAAATCTATAAAACAAATCTCGGGGAGGTGAAGTAGCATTACTTGCAGTTTGGAATCCAGTAGATGAAGATCAGGTTTAGTCTAATTTAGCAATTTGATGTGATCTGAAACTGGCAGCTCTGTTGCAGTGACCTAATTGCATGGAATCAAAGACTATTCTAACGAGTTAATTTTACCCCAGATACATTTTTAACGTCCAGTTTTAAAGTGCCAATGGTGCTAGCAGACTAGAATTATGCTTGTATTGGTCACTTAATTTTTCAGTTATAATAGATCTATCTCATTTCGAAATAACCAGTTCTCCTAATATTCCTGTAGACTAATGTCTTCAATGTATTTTTCTCTTGTAGCATGCATTATGTTTATATCCAGTTCTGGAGTGGGGATGGGTGGGGAAGTAGGCGTACAGGATGAGTGTTGAGCAGTATTTCAAGAACATACGAGATGATAAAGTTAGTTCCAATAATACAAGTGTATGATATTACAGGTTTGATAAATCTGCACTAGTTTCTTTATTCATCTTTGACTAATCAACTGTATGTGCCTGTTCAATTATCTGCAACAAGCAAATAAGCAGTTGTCAAGATAGTCCTATATACAAATGTCTTCCATGCTAATACATGAAGAAATGCAAACAAAAGCAATGTATATTTAGTAAAATGATCTACAGACTTGTTTTTTTTAAAAAAAATTAAAAAAACCACTTTCTGGATATCTGTTTCTTAACTTATGATTTCTTTTTCAACTAAATATAATTATCACGTGTTGAAAGTTGATAGGGTTTCATTTTAAACTGATACAAAGAGCTCTGAAATGTGTATAAATCAAGTTGTGGCACCCAGACCTTTTGGAACTTGTGATAGGACTCTTGTTGCTAAAATCCTGAGAATGATTTAAGAGTTTGGTAAATGTCTTACTTGGTCAATGTTCAAGAAATACATTGGAGATTTTTCAAGTTCATCACTCAATCACCCCCCCCCCCCCCAAAAAAACTTTACAAAGAAAACAAATTCAAGTTAAAAATGGTGGCTGAGGTGTGAAGAAATTTTAAAAAAAAATTACTTGTGACTACACCCAAGCCAACCACACCTTAGAATCAAAGTTAGATTATGGATCATCGTTTACATTTTAACCATATTCCGACAAAAAAAGGTTATAACACCTGTTGAGGTATTATTATTATTACTTTTTTAAAAAAAGAAACTGTGACGAATACCGTAGTCGCACAAGAACCCTAAGGTCATATAAGGGTATCCACCTCTACAGCACTACAACAAAGACGTGTACCATTAACTCATTAACATAACACATCACAGCGACAAGGTCACGCGTGTCCAATTCTCTGCCTAAAATTGACCCCAATCCGTTGTGAAAAAGCCGCGCCACGCGCTGTTGACACTGTTGCTTTTTATGACATCATTCAACAGTTTGATCGTTTAAGAACGTTTAATATGCTGGTTATACTCTGTTCGGCTAGAAATTTGAAAATGTCGTCAAAAAGTGGTCAAAATTTCGGGAAAAGATGGCGCACATTACTAATGCCAATATTGGCAATGTCAGCCAATCGACGCTGCTCGATACAGTTTGGGCAAAATTTGGCTCAGCAACCGATCGATAAATTGCTTTATTCGGGCATTTTCTTACCAAGGTGTGAATTCGACTTTATTAAAGTAAATAAACATGTACTCTTAAAACTTGAGCAGCATCTTAATTTATCACTTTGATACAATATGCTAAAATGTCATACAAACAATTTATCCTTGAAAAAAGTATGCAAATTTAGTGACAACTGGAACTGAGGGTGACTGATGATGAAGCAACCATTAATGGTATACTACAGGGTCAAAAAATTTGACAATGAGTTCGACGCGTTTAATTAGATTTATAAAGATTGTTCTGTAAATAACTGAATAAAAATTGCCAGACAAATAAAACAATTAACTTACCAACAAGTATTGGAATTTTCTTACTCCATGAAAGTAATTCTTTCTTAAAAATTCGTCTCTCTTGATAGCATCGTGCACTCCCGCAATCGACCATGATGAAGTGGTGTTTTCCTAAACGTCATCGATTTCTGAGTTCGTCATTTGATGACGTTTTACACGGGCAGGTGAGAGTGTGTTGTGAAAGTCTACTTCCTGATACAAGGAATTTAATAAAGGTAAGTCATTCAAGACTTCGTGTATAGAGTTTATACGGGGTCATTTATGATAACTGTTTATAATGAAAAGCTGCACAAAAAATATTTAGAACTTAAATAAAATCAAAACAGAGACAAGGTCCATGAATAATGACAGTCAGTGATAAAACTTATGAAGCTTGCTGAACTTCCCTACTGAAATTCTCCCGTAACGTCTTCAAGTTTTCGCATTGATAAATAATGAAGTTACATATAAAATCACAGAACATGCACAAATAATTAATATATATGACCCACTGACGGAAGTATAAAGATTTATTTTTTGTACATATCGCAAAAAAAACCAAAAAAAACAACGATCATGTTCAGGAGGCCACAAACCAGTCAGATATACAACTGGACTGTCAGATATTAAACAGACGAATGGTCACCCTAATGCTGCTGCTATATAAATGTAATGTATAAAATCGTATTTATAACCAGGAAACCAGTATGAACAATGAGTACTTGAGGTTATCCTCATCTTGAAGAATCCATCAGTGTTGCCTCTTTATTACAAGATGGATATAAAAGTTAACATTCTCTCTCTCTCTCTCTCTCTCTCTCTCTCTCTCTCTCTCTCTCTCTCTCTCTCTCACACACACACACACACACACACACACACACACAAAATGATGCAGTTTGACCATTTGTAAGTCATTGTCTATTCTATGGATAATACTTTGACTGTAGAGGCAGGTACCATGAAAACATCTGTGCTATGGTACACCTTGTTTTAAAAAAAATCAGCAGTATCAGAAACAATCATCTTGCACTGATTTTTGTAAACCAGCACCATATTATTATATTATTTTAAAAATATCAAAAGAAAAAAATATTTCAGCTTTAAAAAAAGTGCAGCCCAACCCCAAAAAATAAATATGGTTAGTACATTATAGGATATGAATTTTCTATGTTACTGGTAATGATAATTGTTAAGTAAGTTGTAATCTAAAGGTGTAGCTAATGTGGAAGTATTAAGCTTCAATTATATTTGTCACCCTGTAAAGTCATCTTGCTAACATGTGAGATCTTGTTGACAAAATGTGGAATTGCTGACACTGAAGCCAACAATTCACTATTTATACTAATGATATATTGGCATGGAAACTTTGAGGTCACAACACTCAGTTAATATATTTATCATAGGGGGTCAGTTAACCTAAAACACACTCAGCAAATGAGAATCGTTTTAGTGGATTGGAGAAATTACATAGAATTTAAACAGAAAACAAACTGTGTTCCTAAAAAGTATTGGTTTATTCTCAATGTTATAAAGAAATACATATACTTAATACATTAACATATACTAGTAAATAACTAAAAATTTAATATTTTAAAATCCAGATCTTGGATTTTGCCAGAATATCCTTTAGAACATCCCATTAAGCCACTACCCTAGCATATGTAACATGTGTCAAACATGGGATTAAATAATTATAATTATAATTGTAATATTAAAAATTAATTTGTGACCAATACAACTGTTTTGTAAAACAATAATTTTTTTAAATTATTTTGTATGAGAAATGAAAACATGCTATTCACATTAAATCCATACCAAAATTACTTGGGAATTTCGATACATTACATACTGATGTTGTTGATGTTGTTGTAGTGTTTAATGCCATTTTCAGCACAGTATAAGCTATACATGGCAGCCAGAATAAATGGTGGAAGAAAAAACCGAGAAAACCCGGAAAGAGCCACCGACCCACAACAAGCTACTGGCAAGCTCTCTCACATACATTGGTCGAACCTGAGACTTGAACCCATGCAGACAGAGGTTATCTGTAATGGTGAGTGCTTTAGACCACTTGGCCACTCAGGGCTGCCACATACTGATGAAAGCTACCAAAGTATCAATATAGCAAAACAGTACTATGGTATGTACCATAGAAAAAATACATCAGCAAATAAGTGTACCAGTAATACTATGCACCTTTGTTTGACTGTATGCCGATAGCAGCCATGTGAACCACATTATCTATTTATGAAATAAGAATTCAAACAGAGAAGTTAAAAATTCATCAAACTATTTTTTCATTAATAACTTCTCAGTCAATAATACGGTCAATCCAGTTGTAGAAATAGTCAAGCTGTTTCAGATAGATTGGGCTTTCTTTTATTGTAGAGGAACAAAATGTATTTTTGTCTGTAAATTAATGTGCCAACATACAAACAAAAGATATTTTTGTGTCACAGAAATAGCCGAGTTTGTTACGAATGACTTTTCACCTTAGTATTGCATATGAAAATCTCTGGCATCAACAAATACAGGAGTAAAGCTGCTTCTGTCTTTTAAAAAAAATAATCTTTGGAATTATGTCATAAATGATTTATAATTAATACCTTACTTTTAACATTAATTTACAGAGTTTTATTTTATTGCAGAAACTTGCAATTAATGTTGTTTTAATGAAAGTCTTTCTAAAGGAACTAATACATCTAAAACTTCACATGAAAATAAATTCTTTTCCTTCAACCACCATTTTTTGCAATTAAAGGAAAACCGCATGTGGCAAAATACCATTTTAACATTCTGTTGCTACAAATGGTCTGACAGTTACAGGTCACCTGAGGTCACTCAGTTGTAACCCTATATGCCTTTTGATAACATAAGCATGATAAACTAGTGTGACTGTGTTTTCATTGTTGTGGTCATTTGTAATCTAGTAATTAAAGTAGTTAGACCAATCCATGTTTTGTGTTATTTAGCGAAACATAACAGATTTGGACACTACTAATTTAAAACAACAAACAAGTTTGTAAAAATTCTAAAATTATTCTATCTATGTTGTTAAATCAACTGTGATGCCATTAATCACAGGTAAGGACAAATATAGGATTCTTAAGGTTAATATTTTTCATTATTTAATAAATCAGTTGATTTTTGGAAATTTTAAAAAATTCAAGTTATAAGTAGCATCATGTTTTTTCATCACAAAGGCTTTCCAGATTGGTAACATAAAGTGACTTTAGCCCAAACAGATTTATACCACAAACAATGAAGGGAACATACAAGTATCCAGATGGAAGTCAATACAATGGAGAATGGAGTTCAACAGGTCAACGGCATGGTTATGGTCAAATGACATTTCCTGATGGGTCCCAGTACTATGGGTACTTTGAAAATGGGCTTTGTGAAGGAAGTGGAGTGATGATTTTTTCAGATAATTCCAGGTAAGAAGTTTGTCAGTCATAAAATAGGATTAAATTAAAGATAAAAAATGGTCTATATCCTTCTTAGATACTGTTTGTTAAAGCATAATGGATGATTATTCATGTGACAATGAAATAGATCCTTAATACAGTATGTAATTTGAAAATGAAACCCTTGTGTGTGTGTGTGTGTGTGTGTGTGTGAGAGAGAGAGAGAGAGAGAGAGAGAGAGAGAGAGAGAGAGAGAGAGAGAGAGAGAGAGAGAGAGAGAGAGAGAGAGATTTGGATTTTTAACATAGCATTAACAATTTTTCAGTCATGTGACAGTTTATAGTGATGACTAGCCCTGGGTCATCATGTCACAGACATGTAGCATGATGTCACTCCCAGTCACATTATCCTGACACCAGGCCAACCAGTCCTAACACTAACCTCTTAATGCTAAGCACCTATAGAGGCAGCTGTTAGTACCATGTTTATTAGTCTTTGGTATGACTCGACCAAGGATTGAACCCACGATCTCTCTTATCCGAGTTGGACACTCTTAACACTAGGTCACTGAAGCAGTCTGACTATAGTTCCTGTTTAGAAGTAACTTTATCTTCTGAAAAGAAATAGCTGAACATTCCAGTACTTAACCAGTCATGATACTAATATAATAAATTACAAAATTACAGGATTACGATAATATAGTAGTCAGGTTCTAAAATTCCATATCTGTTTGGGGTTTTTTTTCACCAAAAGAAAGGACACTCTCTCATTGTGGATAATTAAAACACCGTCTATAAAGTATGTTATAGCAGACAATGTTTTGTGTTATAAAAATGTAAGAGGAATTGTCAGTATTATGGCCTCTAAATATTCCTAAAAAATTCTATCACAATTGCAAAAGAATATAGTATTTTTAATGAATTTCAGGTCTGAATGTGCTGATGTACCAATATCCTTGAATATGATTTAGTGCCAACAGTCTTGATTTATCACACTGGCATTGTCCAAAATGTTTTTGAATGAATTTACAATAAATGTATAATCATATTTTAGTCCAAAGTCAATGAGCACTTTGTAATTCCAATAAAGAATCGAAACAAATGAATCATGTGAGACTGCCTTGATCTCCCTAACTGATAAATGGCTTCAAGCACTTGACCAAGGTAAAATAATAGGATCTGTATTTGTAGATTTCAGGAAAGCATTTGACATGGTGGATCATGAAATCCTTTTGAAGAAACTAAAAATCTACCAATGCGATGAAAAAACAGTTAGATGGTTTACTTCATACTTAAGTGAGAGAACACAACATGTTTATATAAATAATGTTCTGTCCGAACCTGAAACAGTTAGATATGGAGTGCCACAAGGCTCAATTCTAGGTCCATTACTATTTATTTTATTTATTAACGACCTACCACTTTTACTAAGAGACTCGATATCATCTACAGATCTCTATGCAGATGACACAACATTATCAGACATCCAAAACACAAAGCATGAACTAGAAATCTCTTTACAGAATGCATTAAACAAGCTGGAAAACTGGTGCACATGCAATGGCATGGTAGTAAATACTGGTAAAACTAAAATATTACTTATCTCAACAAGGAAAAAAAGGAAAAATCTTGATAGCAATGAACTATGTCTAACATGGAAGGATAAAAATTTGCAAATGGTCTGTCACGACAGACTACTTGGTGTTTTGGTAGATAATAATCTATCATGGACTGATCATATCAAACATATCAGTAAAAAGGTCAATTCAAGTTTATGGCTTCTCGGTAGGATAAGACATTTTCTCCCTGAAAGGCACAGAAAATTATTTTATAACAGTTACATACAACCGTATTTTGACTACTGTAATACAGTATGGGGTAATTCAAATGATAAAAACATATCAAAGTTGGAAAAAATTCAGAAAAGAGCATTAAGGCTAATATCAAACCAGAAAGAAAGCAAGGAAAATTTAGCTGGTAAGTTAAAAATATTACCTATTAAAGACCGAATATGTTTAAGAAAAGCCAAATTAATGTACAGGATATCCAATAATAGTGCTCCTGAATATTTACAATCCCTATTCCAGTATAGGCTACCTGGTAATACACCCAACCTGCGATCAATATCTACAAAACAGTATAAAATTCCCAAACCAAATAAGGAATTATTCAAAAAAGTTTCCAATACTCTGGAACATTGCTCTGGAATAGTATTCCAGTTGAGATTAGAAACGCCCACTCTATTTCCATCTTCCAAACCCAATATATCCAGTGGCTTCTGAGATGCTGTTGAATTAAATAAATTCCTTGTATGAGGGCCTCAAGGTAGATTAGTTCTTAGCTAATTGTGTTACCCTCTTTAAATAAAGTCATTATTATTATTATTATTATTATTATTATTATTATTCTCAAATTACATCTAAACACAACTTTACGTCTGCAGACATAGGAAATAGGAATGAATTAAATGCACACCTCCTTGCCCTTATGTAAACCATATTTTCTTTATCAATCAGGAGACATATTTCACAAAATATCCCCACGTCACAACAGAACCCACATTGTCTGATCATCCAATAAGAAATTTCCCCAAACGAGTAAACAAGTTAATTATTATGATTAATTGTAAAAACACAATATGCCAGTAGATATACATAACAACCCAGAATAAAATATAACACCAAAGCATGGAACCACACTGGTGGCCTAGTGGTTAGAGCAACTGCCACAGATTAGCGTGACTGAGGGTTTTGATACCCTGCCAAGTCATACCGAAGACTTATAAAAATGGTACTTGTAGCTGCCTTGCTTGTTGCTCAGCATTAAGAGGTTAGTGTTAGTGCTGAAGGATGATCCCCCAGTACTTGACATCACTATAAACTGCCACACTGCATACATCATAGTGATATGACTGAAATGTTTTAAAGCTATGATTAAAATCCAAAGCACACAAACACACAAAACACATTCCAAAGCTTGGAGCAATACAAGTTTGTACAAAAAGTTTGAAATCATAAAACCTTTACAGAGCAGCTACATATGCCAAATTATCAAGTTATCACATAAACAGGGAGATCTGCACTTATTCAAAATATGTCCTAACTGCAAACTGCACAGACCCAGATTTGCCATCATATAATATGCCAGCAGATCTGTGTCTGTGCAATTTGTTAGGAGTAATCAGTAGAACAAACTGTGTAGACCCTGATCTGCCAACACATTATGCTGTGGCTGATAAGGATCTTTGTTTTTTTGCAGTTTATCTTGACTTATAAATGAGTAAAGATGGTATGCAGTGTGTCATTTTCATCAGCATAGCTGTCACAGACTGGTATTCTGCAACAGGAGTAGTTACAGACATGTTTAAGTTAGTCATTTGGACCATCAATCTAACAAACTAGATTAAATTTACACAATCTCTAATTTACATCATCAATTGGTATTCTGCAATCGATTTAGTTTCTAACATTTTTAAACCAGTGATTTAGACCATCAATATAGCAATGTAGATTAGATTTACACAAGCTTTAATTTACATCATCAATTGTTATTCTGCAATCGGGGTAGTTACTAACATAAGCCAGTGATTTGGACCATCAATTTAACAACATAAAAACAACATAAATTAGATTTACACAATCAATCTCTAGTTTAATTCATCAATGTAAATGTTAAAGAGAAAGAGAATGACTCTCCTCCCTGTCTAACTCCATTGATTACTGTAATGACATCGGACTGGGCCTTACCCCATCTTACTAAGAATAACTGATATATGTACCGGTGGCACAAAAGGAAACCAGTATATGTAGAGAGACCTTTATCCAACAGTTTCATTAAGAGTTTATTGTGATTCACCCAATAAAATGCCTTTTGAGCATAAATTAAAGAGAACATTTATGGGACTAAACATTCAGCTACAGCTTCAGTTTCTTTGAGTACAAACAAACACATATAATAGAATGGCGGCATCTGATAATTCATCACTGGGTTAATTTTCATCACTGAGAGCAAGAATCACATAATATATCAAACGGTCTTGTTGGAGAAAGATTCATGAATCAGTTTGGAACCACTCACCAAGTTCTGATATAAACAAAAGTGGCCAAATAGCCAGTTAACATTCCTTAACTTTGAACCTAAGTAGGTAGCAAGAAAATGATGGATGAATGGCATGATTTTTTTGGGGGAAAATTGTACAGTATTAGAGTGAAAATCTAAAGTATAATAACTCTTTCTCACATCTTGTTGAAATAACAGTAAGTGGTTACTGTAGGGTCACTTAAGACTACATATTTGGCATACAGTACTGTTTATATGGCCTATCATGACCTTTTTTTGGCAAAAACCTCACAAGTTTCATTCAGCAAAGATGATTTCAGGCAGACCAATGAAATTTGGTTGGCTTATATGCATTAATATGTAGGTGAGTTCATTAGCCTTTCAGGTCTTTACATATCTATATAATTTTGTTTTGTTTTGTTTGTTTGTTTTTTTTATGGTTTAACACCATTTTTCAGCAAAGTATAGGCTATACATGGCGGCCAGTATTAATGGTGGAGAAAGAACCCGGACAATCCCGAAGCTACTGGCAAGCTTTCTCACATAACTACATTTGCCGAATCTTAGACTCGAACACACGCAGACAGAGGTGAGATGGCAGTGGTCCATAATGGACAGTGCTTTAGACCACTCGGCCACTCGGGGCCCCCTATAATTTTGTCTTTACCTTTTTGACCCAAAAATAATGTAGACATTATTGGCAAATATATAGATGACCTGATTACATTTTCATATAATTTTTAAAAACAAAATTGACTGTTTGTTGGCACTATTGTACCGATATATGAAATTTCTCCAAATTTGTACTAAGCTGAAGATTTTTTTTATACTGCTTACGTGGACCAAACTGTTGCCAGTTTATGACATGAAGACCAAACCATTGGCAGTTTATGACATTTAAGACCAAACTGTTGCCAGTTTATGACATAAACACTAAAATCTGAACCTATATAGCAGACCTTTTATATTATACTTGTAACAAAATTATATTTTATTCACCTTACTGGATTTTTTTCCTTCTGTCAGATATCATTTTCACGGACTGACATTATTTATCATGGGGACTGGAGAAACATGTCTTTGCTTTCAAAACGAAATATACATTAAGTGCAACGTACAGTTATCTGATGTGTCCTCCTTTATTCCACACAAAGCAATTAATGTATAAGAAGCGACAGTGGCAAAGTGTTTAGAGCTTTGGATATGGAAATAATGGAATGGATGTTCAAATGTTACCATTGTTATGTATATTTGATTTAATTGTTTGTTTTTTAGTTTTAAATTTTTAAAATTATATTACATGCTATTGTAATGTAACTTTATTTACTGGATTTAGTATTGTTCAGTTCTGTTTTTCTTACATTTTTTACAACAACTTTATAGAGACATTGTATTTAATGCTGACCTAGTTCCTGACCTTGATTCAGAAATCAGTGACATTTGTAGTAAACAACTTACTTTTTACAAAATTCTTTCCCAGAATAAAAACCATTGATATCAGTTAGGGCCATACTGGGAGTACATGACAAACAATATGTGTTTATTGTTAAAACTTTTGTTTTTCCTAGTAGGATGAACTCTTGACCTCCATCCAGAAATTTGTTTTGCATTGTAATTCAACTTATTAATATTCTGGAATTGTCATCAATGCCTTAACACTTGAGACGTCCATGTGTTTTATGTTGTACCCAGTTTAGGCTATTTATTTTCTTCAAATTATTTGGATTTCAAGTAATTGGTTTCCCTGGAAATACTAGTGCTCTAAATTAATTCTTGGACAAGGACATTTGTCGAAATTTGTACAGAATTAGAAACTGGAATATTTTCTGTTATTCAATAAAGGACTGTTAACACTGAAGCACTTCACAGGTTACAACAGACATCATCGTCTTCCATTTTGGATTTAATCAGGATTTGAGCTCAGTTTCATTTAGGACTTTTTAATAATAGGACTTTTAAAGTTTTTAATTCTTGGATTATTTTTGGATTTGATTCATAAAACCGTATGTCATTTTTCTCATTTTTACCTTGTTTCTCTAAATAATTAAATTATTTGTTAAATTTTACAATGCTTGTTGTCTTTACTCTTTTCTCATTTCTTTTTGTAAGAGTCTAAACACATAATACTATTACATAAGCCTGTATTGGCTACAATTATATATTTTTGGCAAGGCACTTTACATGAATTGACTGGGCACAAAATAGCTTATGTTTTCTGTTGGGTTGTGAAAGACCAAACACCAACTTACAGCTGAAGATTCAGTCTAAGTCTGCTACCTTAAAGTACTCATCTCAGTTTGCTGTTAAAAATACCATTATACCCAATTAAGACAGTTTCATTATAAAACTTATTAATCTATTGTCCTAAAACTACCATATCACACACTTATTAGATAAGTAACTGAAAAATGCACAGACCCCGATCTACTGTCACATACAGCACCAGCTGTCACATACAGCACCAGCAGATCTGGGCCTGTGCAGTTGTTATTGGTAATCAGTAGAACAAGATCTGCATGCACATTATGCTACAGCAGATCAAGATCTTTGTTTATTTGCAGTTTGACTTGTCTAATAGCAGTAAGCAAATACACATGGTATATGAAACACATAAGTGAATGATGTACCGTAATTAGAGGATATATTTCATCCTTTGGTCCATAAAGTGTTATATTTTAAATCGGGTTTTACCTAAATTTTATAATGGATTTTCTTATGTGATTGATTTGGTTTAGTGCTTTGCAGCACAGCAACACAAATAGGTTATAGAGTGCCGAGGTCTTTGGAGTAAAATGCATTTAACAAGGACACGCCATGGTAGCTGACCCAAGCTATTCAGTATGCAAGCCAATGTACCACAATAACTTTAAAGAGACCTCCACCCCACTTTTCTCAAGTTCAGATGCAATTTTAAAAAATAAATTAAATATTCAACTTCTTTATTTTGTCACTGAGTGTAATGTCTTTTAAAAAAAAATAGGATTTGAGGATGAAAATAAGAATTCTCAGTCCATATCAAAGAGGATCCTTTTATAAAGGGTAAACCTATCAGAATTATCACCTTTTCGGCAAATCTGAATTTAATATGGTGATAATACCCTATATCCTGTATTGATTAGATCTGTGGTGCAAAATGTTTCTTAGCACATTTTGTCAGCTATAATCTATAGAAAACTTGTATCAATAATCAAGTCCTACAGTTTCATCTTAAAGGCCATGAGCAGCTATGCCCTTGTGAATTATTATTGCAGTCCTAATTCTGCATTCTCGTGATGTGCATCTTTTGTAAAAGAAGTAATCTGAGCTGATGACACAGAAATTTATCTCACATGTACAGCTGTCCACCTGGATTTTTGTCAGATTATTGATTCTGTGTCGTTTATTGGAAAATCTTCAGGTAAAAGAGTGATTCTTGTGCTGTTGCCATAGTAGCAATTTAAAAATGACTACAAACATGAACTTCTTTTAGCTTGTGTTTTGGATGTACTGTACTTATTTGGAGTTGACTGAAGAGGTCAAAATGAGGTCATTTGAGAAAAGCCTAGATCAATACACCTGTATGAGTGCCAGACTGTTGCTAGGCAATAACACCAGTATGCAAAGTGATTTAGTTTACCTCAGTAGGTATTCTGTTCAAGTTTAGTTTTGATAATTTCTTATAATCGGTTACTTGTAATATCAATATAGAAGTAAAATGAGTGAATGTGTCAACTCAATTAGCATGTTTTTGTGTATTTTTAGAGGTGTCGATTGGACTAATCAATAAAGACAGACAGACTGACAGACATACAGAATTAAATGTTGATTATTCCCAACTACATGAGAGACATTTATTATGTCTGGATAAAAGAACATTGTAGATCCATTGGTTTACATGGGTAAATTTATTGGGATAGATTTTGTGGTACTGCAACACATGAAGGATACCATATATACTCACATATTAGTTTGATTCAGTTGAAAACAGCATGGAACCTGATTTTCCATCACACTATATTCCAGTAGATCAGGGTTGTTTGTTTACTGATTACTCCAAGCAAAGTGCATTATGCAATTATGAAACAGCACATCTAAATCTAATGAATCTGAACCTGGGCTCAACTTAAAAGTGAGTATATACGGTATATTATGGCAAGGCAATTTGAATAAAGTTCCTTTTGCAAGGAAATCAAATCCACGCCTTTCTGGCCATGAGTCCAAAGCTTTAACTCCTGAGTCATCACAACTCTTGGATGAGTGAAAGGTCTGGAGAATTTGTGCTTAGATGTGGGTGTAAATATACAGTGACACCTAAAAATGCACACCTTACCCAGTTATGACTTAGTTTACTTGTAATTTAAATTAAAAAACCGTCATGAGAGACCACTGGTTTTGAGATACCTTGATCTCCCTGCACAGATTTATTGATTATATATTGGCATGACCTGTTATGAGAGACCATTGTTTTTCACAGTTGGATGGTCTTTAAAGACAGGTTCTATTGTTTTTCACAGTTGGATGGTCTTTAAAGACAGGTTCTACTGTAAAAAGATATAATTTCTGATTGTGCAAGAGTAAAAATCAATTATCTGGCTGGTCTCTACAGTGTTTTCAAGAAATTGGTTTTTGTTTGGTAAATAAGTTTTTAAGAATAATACAAAGGTGAAGTGGATTTACCTAATTTAAATATGTCCAGACTACCAAATACATATTGCGCAATTACTGACATTCAGTGAGTTAAACAACAGGTTTTATGAACCATCAAACCTCATTCATGGAAACAATTTTAGCCTCATTAATTGACACAATGGGCAGGTCAATATTATTGATCTACATGTTTACAGGGCTAAATATTCACTTAGGTAATGGTCTGTAATTGCTTTAGTGAACAATTTCATGCAAAATCTTGAGTTTCAGCATTTGTATGGTAAACAGACCATTTCCTGAGCATAATGCCATAAAACTACATTATGACATTATGATGGTGCATCACCTCCAATTATCACAAATCACACCAGTCACTGAAAATGGATCTCCAGCATTCATCGGCATTATATACAGGAGTTATGCCCCCCCCCCCCATTACATGCCTTCGTTAATATGATTTCCATGACATAACTTCTGTCAGGTTTGCTCTATTACAATCTGATTTGGTATACAGC
Source organism: Unio pictorum (assembly GCA_030141615.1). Lineage (NCBI taxonomy): Eukaryota > Metazoa > Mollusca > Bivalvia > Unionida > Unionidae > Unio > Unio pictorum. The sequence goes on from JARLTB010000122.1 coordinate 16,519,403, forward strand.
TTAATATATTGATGAAACTTTGAGTGATGAAACTTTGAGAAAGTTTTATTTTCAGCATTCCATGACAGCATGTACAGGAATCAAGTAATGATTCTGAAAATTTCATTCATTTTATTTTGTGTTGAGCATGATTACTGCTTAATTACAGGTATGAAGGAGATTTTCGAAAGGGAAAATTCAATGGCCATGGAGTGTTTCTACGCTGTGATGGAATGAAGTATGAAGGACAATATCAAGATGGTAAAATATGTGGCTTAGGTCAGTATATTAAATTTTTTTTAAAAGAAAAATAAATTGGAAACATGGTATCATGTAACATTGGTAAAGTTCCTGGTACCATGTATGCTCGCTTATAAGGCAATTCCAACTGTAAACTGCACAGACCAAATTATAAATTGGGACAAACTGCAAACTACAAAGATCTTGATCTGCCATTGCATAATTAGCATAATGCACCTGTACATCAGGGTCTATGTTGTTTGTTCTACTGAATACTTCTAAAAACTGCACAGATCTGACAGTGCATTATGCAACAGCAGATATTGGTCTGTGCAGTTTACATTTGGACTTGACTTATAAACATTATATATGGTACCTGAACATATTTGTTAGTGTATTTCAAGAATTTATGTATACTGAATTAAAGAATTCAGCAGCTATTGGTTTAATATATAATTTAGCTGTTAATTTAAGACATGTTTTAACATTGTTAATACATACAGAATGTGGTACATAGTCAACTGCATGTGCGGTAATCCATTGGTCCAGTTGTCCTGCAGTTTTAGATGGATTACCATGAAATGAGGTAAATATTATACTCATCACCTGTACATGCAACAAGTCAGTTTAATCCCACAATTTCTGCTATAGTTATAGCCCTTTTTGTCCTGTTGTATGACACAATCTTGTTAGCATATCTGACAGCTCAGTTTGTTAATGGATTGCTATGAAACTGGTAAATATTGTTGTCATCACCTACTAGATATATTACTCTGCTTCAGTCATTGCCCTTTTTGCCTTGTCATGTATTGTAGTGTATGATGCAATTTTGTTAGCAAAAGTTTTTTAGCCCCCGTTTTTTTAAAATGAATTACTGTGAAAATTTTAAATATTACTTAAGGATGCACATCTCAACAAAAAACTTGGAGCAAGAGAATTTTGCTAGAATTTTTTTTGCCTTGTATCTTAATAATCTTATAAGGTGCAAGCTTTTTAGCTCAGCTAGTAACAGTGTCTGATGGATTGCCAAGAAAGTTGAGGCTTCTTTTTGGTACCACATTAATATTCACGTCAACAAATTAATTTGCTCTTCCAATTTTTGTCGAGTTATTGCACATTTTATCTTATACTATGACACAGTTTATGATCAAATTTCATTGGTGAAACTTATCCTGCAGATAAGATTGTCGTAAGGGTGGCAAATTATCATCGTCATCATTTTTAGAACTACATTTGTGAACAGATCAAGTTCCTGTTACAATTTTATTAGTGTTATTGCTCTTTTATTTTGTAGCTTAATGCAGTGTATGACAAATTTCCATAGTTTGTGAATCAGCATCCAATCACTTGTTGGCAAAATTACTTAATTACTGCAATATGTTTAGAGTTATTTCCCTTTTTGTCCTGCCACTGAATGCAGTACAAGACCAGATCTTTTTAACACAATTGGTCATGACGTTTGTAGTAGATGTCTGTGAAACTTAATAAATCAGAAGATGCGCATGTATACCACTGTTGTACTTGCACTATTTTACAATAGTTAACCACCTGTTATGCTGTAGGCTCATCAGGCAGGCAGGCAGTAATATCTATGTGCAAATAGTTCACTATTCCTCAGATGGAATTTCTACTGATATATATGTATTGTGATTTACATGTATATTTATATTATGTGTATAATTTTCATTCTAATGTTGTATAAAGGTCATTTAGTTAATGAAATTTTCAATGTTAACATCTTATACCCAGTAATCATAGTTTGTACTGTAAGATGAGTCATGTATCAAATGCAAAGATCCATTTATTCAAATCCAATCCGGTGGCCTAGTTGTTAGAGTATTCGCTGTGGAAGCGGCAGGTCGTGGGGTCGATCCCAGGCCAAGTCATACCAAAGACTTACAAAAATGGTAGTAACAGCTTGCTTGACACTCTGCACTAAGAGGTTTGTGTTAGAACTGGTCGACCCGGTGTCAGGATAATGTGACTGGGTGGGACATCATGCTACATGTCTGCGGCATGATGTCCCAGTGCTAGACATCACTATAAACTGCCTCACTGCAGACATTGTAGTGGTATGACTGAAACATTGTTAAAGCTACATTAAAAATCATTAATTCAAACAAACCATTCATTTAAAAGTTTCAAGGTTAATTGATACTGTTAAACAGTTGCTTTTCATGATACACTGTACCACCAAATTTGAATATTCCTTGCATATTTAATCACTTGTGCATCAACACTGCACATAAATTACAAACTGAACCATTCCGTGACAATTTACTTTTTTCTTCTTCAAAATTCAACACATTAACCCCTAACATTGAGTTCATGGGGCATGAGGTAGTAACCTACTTCAAAGGTCTGTAGCATCGAGGTCATGCAAGATACACTAAAATGGGTTGTATTATAGAAAGGTAGACAGATTTAGCTCTACAATGATACCAAAAAATCTGGACATTTTAGTTGCAATACAAAATATAGAGGGAAAAACCAAATTTTTGGGACCCTTTTTTTTTTCCCCACCCAAATTTCGGCCATGGTCAGAATTCAATTTTATGTCCCGATTTGAGACTTTATGGTCTCAGATCTAAGGCAGACTGGTCTGAAGTGCACACCTGTGAAAAAAGTGCACACCTGTGAAAAAAGTAGGATAAATTGGATATTTTTGAATAAAGAGTCTTCTCCATACAAAAATTATAGGTCCATTAAGAAAACACAACAAAAAAAACAAACAGAACTCCAACTTTTCACCGTCTGCTCATGCGCCAGCAAATTAACCAATGGAAAACATTTTTTTTTAGCACAACTAGGCATTGGTCTAATGGAAAATTGCTTGGAAGTCGATGCGATGTATTAGGATGTATTCAGAAATAGTCCCCAAAATGTGTTTCCTACTAACATTTCATGTGAAAAAAGCAAAAACCTCCAGGGGTTAATGTGTTTAAGTATGTAAGAAAATCATGTAATCCAATTAATTTTTTCACCTTATATTTTTGAGAAATATATCTATGTTTGAGTATTGCAAAACTGCTTGGTTTTGCTCTCTTGTTACGTCGTTCAAGATCATATAGTCATTACAGTATTTTTTCCACAGAATATGACACTATGTTTGCTTACATCTACCATGTCACATGTATGTACAAGTTTATGTTTGTGAACTAGGGGTATGTTGCAGAAACAAAGTATCTACCTGTATTGGACTATTTGATTTCAGATATCATGTAAATAATAAGCATCTTTACAGCAGCATAGTTAAGCTGAACAGGTTGCAATTTATCTAAGGAGTGACTTTTAACATAGCTGATAAGGTATTGGCTATTTGCAGTATCTTAAACAGCATCTGTTCCTGTATGCTAATTATAGTTGCATGCAATTTTGACAGCACTGTGTTAGTTTCTGACTATTTAATAATTTGGGAAGAGGTGTGTGCTTAGATTATACTTTGGAAAAATATTTTAGCTCCAAATTGCTTGAATAAATATTTTTGCATGGATATGTAGGAAAAATAGAATACTTGTATCCATTAGTTGAAAAACATTAATTAAACTGATGTCAAGTACAAAAATCTCAATTGAAAGAAATTCCAGGCTTCCCACTTCCTCTAAGCGACATTAGAATAGATTCATTATTATAGCTTATACTTTTCATAACATCTGCTGCATAAATGAATAGGTAATGGGAAACAAGTCTCCAGTCTTAATTGCTCTGAGTCCCTAGAGAATGGCTCTAACACTATTAGAAACCATTAGAGATTCCATCATGAATACTCATGACGTCAGTGCAGTTTAACGTTTTTTTTTTTGTGCATGATGAAAATGATGCTAATGCAAATGAAAATATGAAGCTTTATCTAATTCTTTTCATTGGTAGGTAATATACAATTTGATTTTTTAAAAATTATTTGCTTGCTAACGACAGCTGTTAATTGACTGCTTTTGTTTGGCCATGATTTATACTGACAAGTTTAGCTTCAAAGTTCTTTTATACTTTTTGTAATGTGGGTGTAAATCGCATGTAGAGTGGATGGTAAACATTTTTCTTTGCATTTTTTAGAGTTTTACAAGCTGCCAGTTAGCACTGCATAATTTGTTTGCATATCAAAAATTTAATGGTCTGCTGAAGACTTTGTACAATTAAAAATTGTAGTCAGTTATTTCCATTTCAGTTTTCTTCTTTTCAGGTATGGTAACATTTTCCGATGGAACTCAAGGTCTGCCAAGGAATGAGGGCTACTTTGAAGGAAGCAAACTCATACGCCGTGAAAAATGTCCAGCTGAGATACGCAAAGCTCATCAAGCAGCCGATAAAGCTAGAAGTCAGCATGCATAATAGATACTTTCAATGCTAGTCATTATCCATATTCAATGGATTCCATTATAATTTTTAAATAGATCAAAGAAAAAGCTGACAGAGATAATCTGATTGATTTAAAGTCCTTTGCTGTAACATGGCACTTAAGGAGAACATTTGTTCTCATTACTAAGCAATGGAATAAACTCAGAATAAGCAGCTAGTATACTTGCATAGGAGTCATATCCAACTCCAAACAATAGTCAGTGATAGTGAAGAAAACATTGATACATGACATTACAGACAGCATATTTTGCTGGAAAGATCAGGGTTTGTTTTATTGATTTGGCATAATAAACTGCATAGACCTGCGTCTCTTGGCACATAATTTGCTGACAGAACTAGATCTGTGCTCTTAGATCTGACACACACAAGAACATACAGTGCATCATAACAAAATACAAAAATAATTGGACTGATAAATTTTAGTGCTTTTTTTGTTTTGTGTGGAAAGAATCAAGACTTTAACATAATTCAAAAGACAGATCAAATAAATATTAAATGGCACCATTGTACAAGCTGATGAAATCCAGAATACATACATACTGTTATGCAATAGATTTTCATACTACCTAAATTATTTTTTTTTTATGACTCTTATTATTTAATGCAAAATCAAGGAAAACATTTAAAATTGTAACTACTGTTTCAATTTTTGATTGATAGTCATCTTCACAGTGAACTTGTTTGTGCTTTAATTAAGCATCAGTTGTATATCCTGACACGTAATTTAAACTAAACTGCGTAGTCATCAAATTTCATTGCATTTCTTCAAGAAACGTTTAGGTTATTTTCCAGTACAATTTTTTTACATATATATTTAATAAAGCATGTCACTTTATTATAATTTATACTGTTATCATTTTGTATGTTTCAAAATATTCCAATATTACCATGATACAGTACAAAATATGGTGATACTACTGAAGTCATATTGTTGCACCCAAAGCATCTAATAGTGACAGGTAAGTATTGCATATTTAAAATTAGTTTTAATGCCCCCATCCCCTTAAAATTGGTAATAGTTACACATCACTTTTGTAAAGTTATATTTGTCAGTGAATGAGTGTATGTGAAACAATAGACACTCAAAGTAACTGAACTGATGCTCTACTCGGCAAAAAGAATTTCCAGGAATTCAAGATATCATTTTTTTCTTGTAACATTTGAATATCCGTAATATGTTACCCACCACTACTGTAGAGCTAAATTTGTCAGTGAAAAAGTAAAAGTGGTCACGGATGCTAGACTAAACATCTTGGAATTGAAAATCTCCTGTCGTCAAAACAAGAATAATTTCTTGGGGAAAGATCAAGATGTAGAATATAATAGAACCCCTACCCACCCCATATGGGTCACCCAGTTTCTGAACAAATGTTCCTGATTCTGTCCTGAAGATTTCCTAGCTCAGAAATTGTTATGGAGAGTGGGGGATCACTAATCAACTTCAGTTTCCAGCCCTTTCTGAGAGCTAGATATAACAAGTAGAATGTATACCTCTTTACTGGATATAATTTTGATGGAAGGGGATGGATGTTCTTGACAGAAGAAGGCATTCTGTAATCACAGAATTTAAAAGGGCCCACCAGTCTTTCATGATGCTTAACCAGACCTATAAAAAAGACAAACAAGCACTTGCTTGTATTAAAGAGGGGTCAACTGTATGTAAGAGGTGAGATGTCAACATGGGATGTCCCCCCACCTTTTTTTTTTTTCTTCTTTGGAAAGAAGTTGCCAATGCTTTGTCTTGCCTCTCAGTCTAGAGTATAGTTGCTGTTGTGGTTGCATTTCCTTCTTTGGAAATTGGTCTGCCCCAGGAATTAATCAGCCTGTGTTAGTTTATTTGCTGGTATTGATGGGTCAATAACCAATGCCAAGGAACTCGTGCTCATGATCCTTGAACACCCCATGATGCAATGGCAGGAATGAGCTGTTGAATAGTCTCAGATTCTTGGAGTGCAGTCCAAAGAAGTGTCCAAAATGACATTTCTGCAGAGATGGAGCAGCTCTGTTGACTATACCATAGTTCTAGATAATGCATGCCTTGTTGTTTCTTGCTACAGTCCCCGATAACTGGAATACTGAAGGAACTTGTTGAAAACAGATCTGCATGATGCTAGTCATCAAAAACTTTTGTTTCAAGTCTAAGACATCGAACAGTTAAAATGGGCAAGCAAACAGCCCCTCTTTACAAAGCTGCTGTTTTTAAGGATTTGGGGTTACAGGTTACGAGGAGGTATGAAATCTATATTTGAAGATTTATTCTCGAGATCTTCAAATAGAAAAAGACTAACCACACCATTGTTTCATCTAACTTTTTGTCCTTTTCACATCCTCTACACAAAGCTCTCTGACCCAAGGTGTGTATGGAAGCAAAAGCTGATTTGTTCCATGTACTGACAACCAGAAGTCTTTCCAGATCTAGAATGAATCTTCATGCTAACATTGGGCACATATCAGAAGGCAAGGAGACAGTTTACTTATTTTATGGCCTTGTAGAATGACATCTCTTCGACCACACAATACTAGGTGCAAGGGGTTTAAAAACCCTAGGAGGAGAGTGTGCACCTTAATTATCAGCAGATTTCTCTGTGATAGACAATACATTCTCAGACTCATTTGATCAGTCTTACAATTTGTACATGAGGAAGATGGTACATCTATTACAACTTAGGTTTCTCCATTATGGAAATAGCTATCTTAACAAAAGTGATACCTAATATATACCACGACAAAATTTAAAGCTCCGAAATTCTCTGGTTTCATGCCAGGTTATCTATTTATGGTCATACTGCACTTGAATCTAGATAGATAAATGCTTAAATATAAATCTGTAATGTTCTAACAGAGCAACACATGCAATCCAAGAATCCTGCATTGCACTTGCAGTAGGGGTGGGGTAATGGTGGTGAAAGTTTTGAATAGTCAAGCTTCACATTTGCCGGCAATTACATTATCAAGAATGCAGTTTACTTTAATATTGCCAACAGCTGTTTGCTAACCTGTTGCTGGGGAGGAAATTATCAATGCAATGCACGTTACCTATTCATGACAGCACTGCTTGTGTACTAAACATACAGTGCTGTCATGTATTGTGACAAAATTATTAAACTCCTTGGAATTGACATGGACCATCAACTGCAATTAAATTCCATAGCTGACAACCCACGAGTACAAAAATACTGACTGCTTGCAACAAAAATACAGATTTTCAGGAAGAAATACTGATTTTTAAAATATTAATGCATATGTACTTTCTGATTATTGTATGTGTTGTATATAAAGTAGGACAGTGCCTTACATAATGTCAAAGATGCACTCTGGACAGGCACCATGTTCCATTTGGGTCCCCAATCAGAAGGTGCAACTGCTCCAGAGATACCATTGTGTATTGCATTATTCAACGCACAATCAGTTGGACCACTGGAAAATGCACAGAAATAGTTAATTTTATCAACAACTAGAATATCACCGTCTTCTTCCCGACAGAAACATGGCTATCAACATCAGGCGATGAGCCCAAGTGTGCGGATTTAACACCCACTGCTTACTCGATCAAGTCATTTCTCTGCAACTCTCACATAGGTGGAATTGCTATCATCACAAAGAATTCCATGATAAAATGTCTTAAGCACAACACAACCTTCAATTTCTGCCACACATCGTTTGAACTAGTCCAAACAACACTCACAGTGGATGGAATAAAGGTCAATTTTTATTGTGCCTCTACCGCCCTCCTCCTAGTAGAAAAAACAAGCTGAGTGAAACTCTTTATTTGGAGCAGTTTCTGAATCTCCTGAAGTATGGAAATTTGAAAGGTGGCATCCTGATTATTCTTGGAGATTTCAACTTTCACTGTCCTCAAAACTCATACTTGTCAAAACTCCTAGATTACATTAATATTTTCCACAGTAAACAGTCTGTTAACCAACCCACCCGGTCAACATTTTAGACTGGATTCTTCGTATATCTCATGATAATATTCTGTGATCCTCCGTTCATCCCACGAACTTGCATCAGATCACCTCTGCATTATATGCCATCTCGACATAAAGAGTCCCTAACCCTCCACCTTTATTTGCTACTAAGAGAAACCTCAGAATGATATATAGAACCAAACTAATGCATGACTTGCAAGCAAACCTAACAAATATCTTACCTTCTACAGCAGAACAACTCGATAACTGCACGTGTTCATTGCTTGAAAAACATGCCCCAGCCACCAAATGCAGAGTATCAATTAAACAGTGTTCTCTGTGGTATAGCAGTGTTGGGGACCAGCTTCACAATGCTAAAGGACACCACTATAAAGCAGAGAGGCTATGGCTTTCAATTAAACCTTTTAATTGACTTAGAAATCGATGAGCCAAAGCGACACATCTGTTTTTTTAGAAATCGATGAGCCAAAGCGACACATGTCAATACAGACATTTTACAGCATCCGCAACAAGTTGAAAGAAACATAATAAATTTAAAGGTTTAATTCCTGTAGAAACAGGCATGTAAAGTTTTATAAACACGGTTTTTGTATTTTACTTGTCTGTCTTGTCTATGTTCTGTATTTGCCTTTGATAAAAACTCATTAAGAGTCTAAAAGCGCTCAGGCTAGAGTGATACTAGTTTTGCATTGTTGCTGGTCAGTTTTTTGCATTTATCTTAATCAATCCCTGACACACGTGATCCCTTGCTGGATCCAGTGCATTTGAAAGGACTGTTACATGCCATATGATTTGTATTCTTTATATATATATATATATATATATATATATATATATATATATATATATATATATATATATATATATATATATATACACATACACACACACACAGTTGTTGTCTTTCCCTGGTATTATTGATGTATCTTGTCTTAATTAGTAAAATATTACACCTGTACAATTCTGCAATTTTCAACCACACAAAACTCATTGGATCAGCAGATGCATGTAGTTCAAAAACCAAAAACAATTCCACAAAACAGTTTTCCCCATGACAAAGAGTAATATTTTGAAATATGGTAGTTTTTCACAAGGTTGACATTTGTAGAACCATAAAAACCATTATTTGCAGTGATTTGTGAATAACAAGTCCAATTTTCAATAATTTATTTCATATCTAAACTTTGCTGTCTTCAAATAAGTGAGAACGCACAGATATCATTGTTTTAGAGGAAACATTTCAAAACTCGCGACTTTTCTATTAATGTCTACATTAACTGGCTGGAATTGGTCTTTTATCTTACAACTCACAGCATATTCAAGTAACAGTGCATTATTTATGGCGAGTACCAAACTGTATTTGACCAGCCAATGGCAAACCTACAGCGAGTAACAAGATAACAACATGCTAGGAACCAGTCCATTTCCAGCTTACATAGACAATGTTCAAAATACTGGTGTAAATGTGGGGATTTTTTGCAGCTGCATTAATAAAATTCTTTTGTCAATCTTTTATTTAACCCTTACCTGCAGTAAATGAGTACAATGACTTCTGCCACCAGTGTAGACCTGGATCAGTTTTCAGCTCAGTCAATAAATTCTCCAAAATGCCACTATGAGCCATTAACAATTTAACAGATTGATCCAATTTCAAAGAAAAAACTGCTCATTGTTAAAATACCGTAGGTAAGGGATCAGGGTTAATATTTGGAAACACTCAATGAAGTTTTTTCTAAACTAACACTATCTTCAGCTTTCTTTGTAGTTTTGCTTATAGTTAAATTCTGACCAAAATGTTTATTCCATGTTGATCAGAGTGAATTTCATAACATATCCACACAACTATGAGTTCAAACGGTGAGATAAAATGAGCATGCCAGCATGCTTAGTAAGAACCAAGTATACAATGATTTTTAAAAAAATCCCTCAACATGTACGTTATTTTAGAAACTTGTCTGATTGGACAACAAATTAAAAATATATTTGTTGAGCAAAAAATCAATCTCTTCAGTTTAGTTTACCTTTTCATCACCAAGAACTATATAATGATGTCCCTCCGATTCTGTCTCGTGTCAAGATGAAAGATTTGGCAAAGAAAACAGAATAAATAGAAACGTATATAAATGGAAACATATACATGCACACGATTTATGCACTTAAGACCAGTTGAAACATTTTTACATTCAACCAATTTCCATGGTGACAAGTCCAGGTTTTTCATCAACTCAACAAATGAGATTATTAATAAAGTAACTCAACAAATTTGGGCATAGTAACACCTTGGGGCATGAGCAAGCAAATTATATATCTCTCCCATTTGATCTCTGGTCAATATGAAAGATTGCCAAAGAAAACTGCATATACAGAAACAGCAATATTTCATTTATATCCACTAGCTATAATGTCGTAGCCTCAACTTGATTTGTTGCGGTCTAGGTACGAGTAAGGGTACTAATACTAGTACTATTATATCCACATGATGCATTTTCATTCTGTACTAATGGACATAAATTTTAAATATGTTCAAGTCGAGGCTTTTAATAAAGTGACTAAACAAATGAAAACAAAATGGAGTCGATAGACAGTACCAATCAACAGAAAAATAGGCACAGTCGTAAATATTAATAAACCCATTTGTGAAAAATGATGCAAGCCTAACTTCCGTCGCTTAATGCAACCATTCGGATCACATTGCCAATATTCGCAGTTGATACGAAGATAGTCAATTAGTTACGATAGGTATAAAGAATCAGTTTCTTACATTTGAATTATCCGTCATACATGCACTATAAAATACTACAAGGTTTTCCCACGCTATCGCTTGACATGACCATGATCGTGCCCATTTAATATGCTAGTACCATGCAAAAAATGGAATACTGTCCCCGTTATAGTAAACTGAAAATCAGTTTCTACCTAGGTTCAGTACCTCATTTTCATTCAACCAATGAGAAGACAGCATTCTATTATGTGCGGTGCATTTGCATATTAAGTAGGTTTATCATGGCCATGTAGAGCTATAGCGTGGGGAAAATGGCCTGGCATTCCATAAATGTACAACAGTACGTCAAAGTTTTAGTATGCATACAAAGTCGAATGCCTGAGCAAAACATTGGTACCAAAATTATTGTTACGTGCAGTTCAGCTTCAAAGATCGCGCGAGAAAGTGCGCAATCCGGTGTATTTCAAGGTTGTATTTTTTCGGAAGCACGTACTTGTCATACTAATAGTTCCAAAGACTTTCAGATATCCATGTACCCATTGTTTCCAGATTTCCGTTGTTTATTGATGACCATTCATGGAAGTTTTTTTATTTTGCCATCTGTGGGGTAGTGGTAGGTTTAAATGGAATAGCCCATAGTAGTTCTACAAACATTCATTATAGTATATATAAAAAAATACCAATGTTGTGAATTCAAACATTTTATTCAACTCTCCACCATTAAATTCATTTATTGACTTTGATCAACTCCATTACATCAGAAGTAATGTTATATACAGTTCAAAATAGTAAACAAAATGAATGAAAGAACTGCAAATGCAAAACATGTGGTGTAAATGAAATATTCTAAACTATGTATAAACAATTTTTTCTCTTAAACAAGAACCTACAAAAACTCTGCCAGATTTTTCTTCCAAAAATCTGTCTACTAACGATTGATTTGCATTCCGGCTGATAAATTGCACAAACAAAAATACTATATTAAAGCAAGCCTAAGATTTGGCATCTTGTGAAGCACCAGCAGATCTTGGTACTATCTGTTCATTCCGATGGTCATTTCTAGCTATGACAAGATGAGCTGAAAACGTTCCCTTCATTATGAATGAATTGGATCTGTTGTCCGAAAGCCTTCTTTTCAAAATGCTTTCAGTAATTGCTGTCCAACAAGTTATGTTCATTTTCAGTACCACCAGTTTGATTTACATCAACATTTTCTCTGTACAATCTCTTTACTGAGAAAAACCAGTACATGTTCTTAAAACTGTCCCATATTTAAATGCAGTCTGGAATGTGATCTCAAATGGACCTACTGAACATCTCCATTGTGAAAGACCGGTCACAACAGGTAGTTGTTGTAGGGTTTAACGCCATTTTTCACACACAACAGGCTATAAAAGGCAGCCAGTATTAATGGTGGAGGAAGAATCCTGGCAAACCACTGGAAAAGAACCACCAGCCCACGAGAAACTATGGACAAGCTTTCTTACATATTAACATTGGCAGAATCGGACTCAAAACCCATGCTAAGGTGAGATGGCAGTTATCCATACCGGAGAGTGCTTTAGACCACCCGTCCACTAGGGTTCCGTCACATCAGGCACAAACGTGAGACATTTGCTATCAAAAAGTGCAGCTTATGCAGAAGGCTTTCAAAAATTTATCACAGGACATTTGACTATATCAGAAAATACTGTTGCAATCAAAAGTACCCATTTCACATGCAATACAGAAACCATCTACAAATCTACACATTTTCCCAAGTGGTACTCATCATTCCCATACTCGCCCAAGAAAAAATCCTTCAACAAATTTACACATAAAATGTTATAATGAAGGTCATTATACAGAGAAAGTAATTCATGTTATTTGCTATAATTCAACATATTTTGCAACACACTTGAATTAATTTTAATCTACTGTTAATACCAGTGGTTTAGTATAGACCCATTCATTATGAATGTGAACAAACTTTTTATTTATGTACAGTTAAATATATCACTGGTGCACCTCTACAAAGCGAAATGTCTATTTTACAATTTCAACCTACCCAAGTGAAACAGGCACAAAACTGGATTCATAACAAACTGTCGTTTCCAGTCCCTACAAGTGAGCAATCCTACATGTGAAATGTAAATACATGATGGTGATGGAAATTAGAGCACCCATGTAAGCTAAAATTGTCTGATAAATTCAGCAAATTCATTCAAAATGTGAAAGGAAGAAAAATGAAATAAATTCAAAACAAGGAAACAAAAATGAAAACTAATATTGCTATAACTTAAATATAGTGAAACTCACTCGTAAACAAACCTAGAAAAATCTCCAGGCTTAAAAATTAAATGCTTTTGATCAGACAGTAAGTATTGTTGAAAGAGTATTTTGTTGAAACAAAAATTTATGTGACCTCGATCCTAATTCCAATTGATGGATAAATAGATGGACTGATAAGGACACAAAACACAACCCTACCATTGTCAGGTAAATGCATCTTACAGTCTTATTGAGACATTAATAGTACCCACGTGTTGCAGTCAGTTCAGCAATTTTAAAAGTATGTTTTATATAGACCTGCCAACCTTTAAGAGTCATAAGGCAGTCAAGTTTTTTTTTTTAAAAACCCCACAAGCACTCACAATTCGAAATATTTTTAACAAATTCTATAATCAACAGTTGGATCATGCAGATGCTTCACATGAACAAACAGGTGCAGTTTAAAGTGTCCGAGGTGAAACCTGGATCCAAATCAAAACAGAGACAAAAAAACATTTCTGGATTTTTTTGTTGCAATGATCATTTTATGCTAGTTTTTGCTTTTATGCCTCAAGTCCGTATTTTAATTGTAATTTTCATATGATGGCAAAATCGTAAGGGTTGGCAGGTCTGTTTATATGTAGTTGAGGTAAATATGCCCTTGAATTTATAAAGTTCCCTGGCAGAATATTTGACAGGAAATCTGTGTGTAACTGAAGGCAAACATTATAAATAGGTTGAGCAACAGCTGTCTGGATTTACACTGTATTAGACAACTTAATTACAAACAATCTTGAAAATTAGAATTTTCATAAAGGTCTTTTTTTTTTCAAGTCTTTGAAATTCTGCCATTCTAAGAATCACATTGGTCATCTCTTGGCTGCTTTCTTTGCTTGCTGTAGTAGCGTGTCAAAATCCAGGTTCGCAGACTTCTGAGCCGGCAGTGTGTATTCCTCCTCAACCTCCATGTTTCCATCTGCAAATAGAATACATCTTTAGAGATTATAAAGAAGTTGAAATTAAGTTTGCTTCATTTTTATACAATATTTCAACACAGTAAAGGTTACATCTGTACATTTAACACCACTGTTTAACATATGATAGGCTATATACATGGTGGCAAGTACATTTGGTAGGCTATATACATGGTGGCAAGTACATTAGGTAGGCTATATACATGGTGGCAAATACATTAGGTAGGCTATATACATGGTGGCAAGTACATTAGGTAGGCTATATACATGGTGGCAAATACATTAGGTAGGCTATACATGGTGGCAAGTACATTAGGTAGGCTATATACATGGTGGCAAGTACATCAGGTTGGCTATACATGGTGGCAAGTACATTAGGTAGAAGAAAAACAGAAAATCCAGGGACCGTGACCCATGGGAAGCTACTGGCATAATCATGCACACGCAATGGCAAAGCCAGAGACCTACACAGGCAAGTCTAATGTTGCAGCACAGGATAGGCTATACATGGTGGTCAGTATAAATGTAGGAGGAAGAACCCCACAATTGATCCGTAAAGTAACGTCCTGCTTGAGACCGGATTTTAATTAACCCATATAATGCTGTTCTCAAACCCTAACCACTTAACCATAAGTGTTCCCTAGACCTAAAATAGTGGCAAGTGATGGTCACATTTCATCCATTATCACCTCTCATATCCAGAAAATATTAAATCTTCACAAACTCTTCTCTTCTCCCCCTTCTCTTGATCACCTTAAAACACCCATACCTATTTAACATATTTCTTTTCATACAAGGTTTTTATATGATGTTGGACTGTAAAAAGACAACAACTGGAAATGCTCAATGTTGTCCCCCTCCCCCAACAAAAACCATGGCAAAAATGACAAAACAGATTTTATTACATCAATAAAAAGCAAAGTCATGTTAACTAGAACTGTGCTACACATCTCCAACTTTATTTCCCATTGATAAACACATGCATCATGACTTAATTTAAAATATATAATCAACAATTTTTTTTATAAAAAAAATAGTATTTTAAGCGTGGCCACTATCATTATCTATACTACATTGTGGAGTTAATTAACACCATTTTCCAGCACATAGGTTATGCATGGCAGGACGTATAACTGGTGAAGAACCAGAACTCTTTCAAAAACCACTGGTCCATGGCAAAAGACTGGAAAGCTTTCTCAACCCAACATTGGTATAAACCCAAGACATAAACCTACCATACTCTTTTGTGACTTTTACTAAAATCTTTTAAGAATAATCAAACACACAGCACCACAAGTACTTAATCACCTTTTAAATTAGGTCATGAGCCTGAACAACTGTTATGCTTGCGAATTTAATGTAATTTAGAAAAACACAAATACTAGATTCCGTTTGGTCATCCAATTGACATTATACAAGGACTTGAAACGCCAAGATTTTTGACAAACTTTGAAGTGATACTGAACAGCATAGCCTTAAGTTTAGATTCAGCAAAACTGCTGAAATGATTCCATCTTATGTGGTAACATCCAACATATTCACCTTACTAGATCACAAAATTCTTTAAACGCATTTTCAGCCTGTGGTGATGGGGTCATGCCAGACAATTGCCTGTCAATATCTTCTTGGTTTGTTTGTTTTGTTTTTTTAATGGTTTAATGCCATTTTTCAGCACAATATAGGCTATACATGGAGGCCAGTATTAATGGTGGAGGAAGAACCCGGAAAGAACCACGAGAAGCTACCGGCAAGCTTTCTCACATAACTACATTATCCGAATCTTAGACTCGAACCCACCCAGACAGAGGTGAGATGGCAGTGATCCGTAACGGACAGCGCTTTAGACCACTCGGCCACTCAGGGCCCTCTTCTTGGTACTATACATGATGCAAAGCAATTTGTCCATCTACATCTTTTGCGGCTCATACCAAGTAATCAAGTGCTATATTTTCAATACAGCAAGACTAAAAGGTGTCCAAGTTCTCTTCTACCAGTGCAAGAACACAAGATTAAATTCTTTTATCTGTCAAGAAAAGTTTAATTTTATAATCTCTTAAATCTGTTGTAAATTTAACACTAAGAAGCACAAGTGTAAACACAATCTTGGACATGTACCTCACACAATGAAAAGTTAACTAAATCTTTGTGGCTCATACAATTTATATCAAGCATGATTCTATTCAACGCACATCAAGTGCTCCCATAAGAGGTGTCAGTTTCGCCTGTTAATCATCGCCACTTTATTGTTTACATGTTTAAGAAATGAGGTCAACATCTGGTGTCTATTTGTAAAGTACAGGTCATCCCACTTTTTAAAAAAAATGATCTCCCAATGAATGAATCTTAAACTTAAAATGTCAAATTTGTATCTGACAAACAATTAAAAAAAAAAAAAAACTGACTTTAAATCAAATATATGTAACAGGTGGCATCCTTACTTCACTGAGAATTGACAATCACATGGAAACAATAAATTAAATATACCTTGATATTTTTTTATTTAAAGAAAATCGTTCAGGAAGAGGGAAATTTATACAGGAGAAAGAGAATGTTGCACATTCTATTAAACTGCATTCTCTATCACTTAAAATAATTATTCGCATTTAAGGAAATATATTTGCATAATTGATGTCAACTTTAAACAAACAAGAAAAATACAGGAAGAAGGAAATTTATACATGAGAGAATATGTATGTTATAGTGCAATATAACTGAACTCTACATCACTGTTAAAATAGTTAACGTCCTTAATTTTCTCAGGTACATTAGTTGGCCAAAAATGACATTCTTTTGTACATCTTCAGCACAAGACCTTTTTAAATGATACATTTTGTAAAAATTGTCAGAACAAGGGTTTTATTTCTTTCTGGACAGTTTAATTTCGTAATTTCTCTTAATTTTATGAAGGAGCATGAGACAATTAGAAATACCATCTTGGACTTGTAATGTATACAAAGCAAGTTGTCTGTCCGAATCCTTTGTGGCTCATAGAATTTATGTCAAGCATTGTTCTATTCACTGCACATCAAGTGCTCCCATAAGAGGTGTCAGTTTTGCTTGATAATCATTGCCACTTGGGTGTGTACATGTGTAAAAAAATATAGATAATTAATAAATCTTTTACACGGGAAGCTATGGGTTTGGGTGGCATACACCAGAATACTTGATAGAAAATATGACAAGTCTTCTATTTAAACAAGTTAAATACATGACTTGGATTACTCTCATCAATTTCTAATTGAAACAAAAAAATAAATTTATGAAAGTTCTACAATCTAAATAACTCGTATTCTATAATCTATATCATTAAATAGTTACTCCTCCTTACTTGCCAGATACATTTGGCCAAAAAATATATTCCCTTGACTGTCGTACATGATGATATGAACATTATGTTGTACATCTTAAAGCGTTTAAAAGATCTGAAGGGAAAATGATTAATCAATTACACTTACAAAAGCTTTGTATCTACAACTGAATTTTGTTCTAACTTCTCTTTAATGGTAAGTTTTTAGTAACTGAACATTTGTAGGGTGAACATTTTCAATGGAAACATACGCATCTTTGCACACTTGTTGTAGTAGGGTTAACGCCATATTTCAGCACAAGATAGACTATACCTTGCGGCCAGTATTAATCGTGCAGGAACAAGCCGGGAAAACCCCTGGAAAGAACCACTGACCCACAAGAAGCTACTGGCAAGCTCGAATACCCACCATTGTTTTTCCAATTAAATATCTAAAGACCTCCTAAAAAAACTGATAAAAACTGTTGTCAAATGAGTAAATGCGGCAAAAAAATGACAGGTCTGATTTGTAATCTCTTTCAATTATTCGTTGATAGCATCCATAGTACCCTCATAATAATAAAGTTAATTTGACAGGTATAAATTTGTAAAGATTGTGGCCTCTTCAATACTACTAGATCACAAAAATCTTGATACATATTGGCTAAGGCAGGTATTTTCAGCCTGTGGTGATGGGGTCACACCAGACAATTGCCTGTCAATATCTTCTTGGTACTGTACATAAAAGTAATCAAGACATTTATTTTCAATACAGCAGGACTAAAAGGTGTCCAAATTCTCTTCAACCAGTGCAAGTACTCATAATTCTTTAATCTGTCACGAGTTTAATTTTATAATCTCTTAAATCTGTTCTAAATTTAACACTAAGAAGCACAAGTGTAAACATAATCTTGGACACGTTCCTCACACAATGAAAAGTTAACTAAATCTTTGTGGCTCATACAATTTATATCAAGCATGGTTCTATTCATCGCACATCAAGTGCTCCCATAAGAGGTGTCAGTTTCGCCTGATAATCATTGCCACTTTATTGTGTACATGTTTAAAAATATAAATAATACATAAACCCTGCAAATGGTTATCTTTCAGTTGGGGTGGCATCCTTACTTTATTGAGAATTGACTATCACATGGAAACAATAAATTAAATATACCTTGAAATAAGTGATTTAATTTTTTTTTAAATTAAAAAAAAAATCATTCAGGAAGAGGGAAATTATATAGGAGAAGGAGAATGTTGCACATTCTATTAAACTGCATCCTCTATCATTTAAAATAATTATTCGCATTTAAGCAAATTATGTTTGTATTATTGATGTCAACTTTTTTTATAATTAAAAACAAAACAAAACAGTACATGAAGTAAATTTAGATAGGATTTGTTTGGATTATCAAAAAGGTGACCATATTGAATGTCAGGACAGTGCCATGTTTCTTGGACAACCTAGAGATCATGCATCTTCTTCAGGTAAAAACCTATGCTGATATGGCTTTAAATTTATAAAAAAAAAAACAGCAGTAATGATTCTTAAACTGGCTACCATATTGAATACAGATGGTCATAACTTTTGTTTAGAAACTACTAGAAATCATGTCTTTTAGTGTAACACTAGGTCATTATAATCATCCATTATGGAAGACTAGTGATAACAAGGCTTTGGTGATCGACACCATATTAGCACATTTTTCATTCTGGATTAACTGGACACCACAAATCTGAAACTGACATGACCACACATTCATCCTATTCCTTGGATGAATGTATTTGTCAAGTTCCATGGTAATCCTGCAAGTAGTTTATGAGCAGCAATAACCTTTGTGCATGCCAAGAAAAATGATTTTGAAAGGACAATGGATGCCCGAAATTATGCCATCCCAAAAAATCTTCTGGTCCATGTCCAGTAGAGCTTTCAATGAATAATTCCTCAAAAGAAACCGGAAGCCAAAAACAGACAAACTAGAAAGTGAAATTGACCATCAGTGCCTCAAAGTTTAGATTCAACAAAAAATACTATAATTTAATCCAAACATTTTATAATCTCATTCTTTTGCACAATATAGATGGAAACTTTCAAGTTTAGAATGATTCCATCTTATGTGGTAACATCCAACATATATTCACCATACTAGATCACAAAAATCTTGATACATATTGGCTAAGACAGGTATTTGCAACCCGTGGTGATCGGGTCATGCCAGACAATTGCCTGTCATTATCATCTTGGTACTGTACATGATGCAAAGCAATTTGTCCATATACATCCTTTGCGGCTCATACCAAGTAATCAAGTGCTATATTTTCAATACAGCAAGACTAAAAGGTGTCCAAGTTCTCTTCAACCAATGCAAGAACACAAGATTAAATTCTTTTATCTGTCAAGACAGTTTAATTTTATAATCTCTTAAATCTGTTCTAAATTTAACACTAAGAAGCACAAGTGTAAACATAATCTTGGACATGTTCCTCACACAATGAAAAGTTAACTAAATCTTTGTGGCTCATACAAATTATATCAAGCATGATTCTATTCATCGCACATCAAGTGCTCCCATAAGAGGTGTCAGTTTTGCCTGATAATCATTGCCACTTTATTGTGTACATGTTTAAAAATATAAATAATAAATAAACCCTGCAAATGGTTATCTTTCAGATGGGGTGGCATCCTTACTTTACTGAAAATTAACAATCACATGGAAACAATAAATTAAATATACCTTGAAATTATAAATGTAATTTCTTTAATTAAAAAAACGTTCAGGAAGAGGGAAACATGTATAGGAGAAAGAGAATGTTGCACATTCTATTAAATTGCATTTTCTATCACTTAAAATAATTATTCGCTTTTCATTCCCAATGATGTATCTACTCATCTCAAATTACAATGTAATAGATGCATGCATTCATTGTTCAACCACTGGAACTACAGCACAATCAGGCAATAAATGAAAATGTGATTTTAACATTTCTCTACAGAAAGAATGAAAATCGTCTAATTGTCAGTTTTTGTAAAGTCCATTCCAAAAGACATAAATAGTTATTGGATATATTTGAAGTAACAAGTGTTTCCACTAGGCTATATGTACAAGAACCGCATTTTCATGGCTGCACTTAATGCAGTCATAAACATTTCAATGTTAAACATTTTCAATCTTCTGGGCTGTTCCATTAAAATATACATAGGTGTTAAACATGTTCAATCTTCTGGGCTGTTCCATTAAAATATACATTGGACACTTTTAAGGTTGGGTACTCGTAGATGTAACTTAAAATTTTCTTATTATTTTACTATGAACTCTCTGAACCCAATGTACCCTGGCAGATATTTTTTTTAAAACTGTCTTCCCTAGGTAACATGCATGTTTTAATGGAACATCCCTCAAACAGCAATACTAAAAGAGTAATTTTTCCAAAAGGTGTCCAATTCTCTTCTACTAGTGCAAAGAACAAGTTTCAATTCTGTAATCTCTAGTCAAGAAAATTTGATGCTATCATTTCTGTAAATTTTTTGTTTTGAATCAATGCCAAGCACAAGTGTAAACACCATATTGGTCCTGTACTCCAAGCAAAGCAAGTTATCTGTCTCAACTTTTGTGACTCGTTCAATTTTTATCAAGCTCAGTTCTATTCACTACCATAAGGTGTCAGTTTCACCTGATGATCATTGCTACTTAGAGTGTGCAACTATTGTTGAAATGAATACATTTACAACATATCACTATTATAAATTGGTGTCATTGAATGCTGGAAATCAAACCTGTTCAAGTTTTGTTACTATAAAAACTGCATCACCAAAGATTATGTTTACTTCTCATTCAAATCAACCCCCATATAAGGTTTTGATATATTAGAAGGTGCCTTTATCTAAACTTTTCATGTCATCATCTCTCTCAACAACTAGGGACGCAATTTTTTTGCAGAGCACACTTCTTTCCATTGACATCAGTTTCCTTTACACGAAGATTTGTTTGATCAATTTAAACTTTTGACCAATCAGAATATTCTTTATGAAAGTTGCGGGCTAACTAATATATGGAGCGAATATGTTACAAGGGTTGTTGTGGAATGGGACTAAAAAGAACGATTAAAAACCTAAAAAAAAACCAAACCAGATCTGACAAAGAGAAAAGGACTATATCAAGAATAATTGGATTCAAGTCAGGAGAAAAGTGGAATTCCGTATTAAAACGGAGAAAAATCAGGTCTGATTATTACTACGTTTTTGGAAAATACCTTTGCACAAGATGGACTCGCCTTCAAAGAGCGAGCACTGTAGTCTTCATAGCAAGTTACATTTCTAAATCCTTGTGGCTCATACAATTTATATCAAGCACAGTTCTATTCATTGCACATCAAGTGCTCCCATAAGAGGTGTCAGTTTCGCCTGATAATCATTGCCACACTTTGGAGAATAAATTTGTTAATGAAAATTAAATTACCATAAAATAACTCCCTTCATCTGCTAGACTCCAACTGTGAAAAAGGACTTCAATTAAAGATACTATTTTTTCTTGTACACCTAAGTTCTTTATACAGCTACTGATGAAAGCTGAATAGATCTACTTTTCATACCTTAGTTTTTATCAATATGATTGGTTACCCTAAACACATGAGAATTTAAGAGAAATATTTCTTTACAAGAAGTGACAGGTCTTTCATCTGAGCTCTTCCAATGAAAAAGAACTTGATTCATCTAAGTTCCTTTTGTGACAAAGTCAAAACTGGAGTTTGGGTGCATGTTTAGAGTAATTTATAAAATAATGAAGGAAAAAAACAACTGATTTGGCATATTACTTTCATGTAATATGTCAAAAACAAAATGTTGCATGGAATGCAGTTTCTAACTTGTCAATGGCATACATATAAAGTAGTTTTATCATTATGAAGACAAAAAAGGGACTCCAAGCACACCAAGGTATTTGAGAAATATAGTAACACTTTCTCAAACTTTCCGCTTAGAGCGACCACTGCAGAAAATCTTGCAAACATGATACCTTACTGGACTTCCTATTACCACATACTTATATAGCTTTGAGTAAAACTTTCTCAGCTTTTAATGAAAAACTTCTCAGCTGTAAAAAGGGCTGATCAAGTTGTGAACTTTCAGTTAGTGTTATTGTAAACTGCATTCCATAGCTGCCAACCCCCCGAGTGCAAAAATACTGATTACTTGTGACAAAAATACTGATTTTCAGGAACAAATACTGATTTTAAAATTTCAATGCATATGTATCTATTTACAATATATATAACCAACAGTAAAGTTGGACAGTGCCTAACATAATTATTTAATGTCAAAGATGCACATTTGTACCTTCTGGAGTTGCACACGTTCCATATAGGTGCCCATTCAAAACGTGCAAGAGTGCAACACACTTAAACACAAGCTATTTATAGGAGCCCTTTCCACACATTATTTTTAAATCATCGATTCCAATGTACCAATTTTCATTTTATTATCTCAATTCTGTAATTTTCGTATTGAAATGTTTTCGTTCAAGCATACAAATTATCTTTTGCCATTTTAATGTCTGAAAAACTTGTGCAAAATAAATCAACACTAGTAACTGAAAAATGAAGGTTTATTTCTAAAAGAAATTTAAAAATAAAATTTTGATCGATGTACATCAAGGTTCTCTCTGTCATTTATCTACGTCGTAAGTTCAGGCTGAGTTGTGTGTGATGAAGCAGGAAGCTGATGTTTATTAACTTTTTCATGCTCTTGCATTGTGTAGGCGCCTCCGTGCCCAATAGCGAAATCACGTTACACAATTCACAAAACGTCAGTTTTTCTCCTGTACTATATGGTTTCACAAATCTATACAAGACGACACAAATATCCTTCCCGTTGTCTCCTATTTCTTCTGGAGAAAATTTTGAATATTCTGCCTTCCAATTTATCATGATCAGAAGCTGAATATTACTTAGACTAGATACAGCAACAGCGGTAACTATTGCAAAATCCAATATGGCGGAAAACGACAGGCCTGGTAGCCTCGTTTTCGAATGAACCAATCGTATTGTAGAACTTTATTTGTATATACATGTGATATATTCTGTCAAAATAGAACCGGGAGCGCATTCTAAACTGACAATTCCAAAGAAATTTTATTATTATTTTTTTTAATTAAAAAAACGTATTTTTGCACAAAAAAACGTACACCCGTATTCAGGTCCAAAATACGGGACAAATACGGAAAATACGGGACAGTTGGCAGCTATGGCATTCCTGGCCATGATTAAGGACTGAGAAGATTAAGGAAAAAAAAAGAATCCATTGTCAGTCTCAACTTAAGGCAAATGCAAAAATTTATGCATACAAGTTTACTTGGAGGGCACTCCAAGCAAAATAGTTCCATAAAGAGGCAACACAATTTTTCTTGTGTTACAGTGTCAAGTATATCTTGTATTATTTCCAAGATTTTCTAACAAGCCACTTGTCAATATCAGATAAAAGTACATAAAACTGCACTTTGAGAGAACTAGAGACGTCATAAAGGGGATTATGGGTTTAAATGTTTAATGTATCTAATTGATGATGGCAGATTATCATAATCTACAACAGACTTGAGCAACACAACACGAT
This sequence comes from Unio pictorum, assembly GCA_030141615.1. Lineage (NCBI taxonomy): Eukaryota > Metazoa > Mollusca > Bivalvia > Unionida > Unionidae > Unio > Unio pictorum. The sequence continues at coordinate 16,543,746 of JARLTB010000122.1, forward strand.
ATTTATTTACCAACACATCTCGCTTGCTACTATTATGATGTAGATCAATCAAGAACAATTATCATGAATGTATTGTGATACTAAATGGAGTGGGATACCCAGTTCTAGTTTCCTTTTGTAATATTTACCAGACTTGAGACTCGACAAATGATCTCAACACAAAACCTCGCCTCCATGCCAATACCAGGCAGATGGATTGATAGACAGAATCAATCAACATCCAACGAGTGTGCAATCAAACATCAAAGTATTGAGAATATTTATGGCTTAAAGGACTGAAGTGATACAGACCAAGGCAACCAACTACAACCAGGTCTAATAATTTATCTAATTTTCAGTCATGCTCCTCAATTGAAAACATTATTATTAAACTCTGTAACATGTACACCTTGTTACAAAGACCATATATAAAGTTTGTAACTATTAGTAAAAACTAAATTTAATTAATGGTAATGAACACCTTGCCATCAGCATGCACAGATTGAAACCCTTTTAGCTGAAAATAAAACAAAGGAATACAATAAAGTAGATACAGTTTGTAGCACATGACAAGATCAATTCTGACAGTTGACTGGGTGTTATGTGGTGAATATATATGCAGAAGTTTACAATTGCAATTCATACCGAGATCAGCATAATCTGTTGAACAAAACTGTCTCCTGCCTCCAAAGCAAAGGTCAAACATGGGCTCTCCAGGAACAGAATTTCCCTCTGGATAAAATAAAAATACATGAAAATCAAGACACAAAAAAATGACAATAATTAATGCATTTCTCTTGATAATGAGCAACGAAAATAGCAAGAACATCAATAAACTGATAATGTTATCGTTTATATTAGTTGACCTGACTTCTCCCTGTTCTAGTAGGATAGAGAAAAGACTTTTGTAACAAGATCTTATGAAGATCTTCAAGAAAGAAAAAAAAATGCAATCCAGAGAATAATCCAATCAATGATGGTTTGGTTTGGTTAGGTTTTTTACAGTACAGCAACACAATATTGATGTTGCTGTAGGGTTAAATGCCATTTTTAGCACAAGTTAGGCTATACATGGTGACAAGCAAAATTGGTCGAGGAAGAACCTGGGGAAACCCTGGAAAGAACCAGCGACCCACAAGAAGCTATTGGCAAACTTTCTCACATATCCACATGGTGCAAACCAGAGACTTGAACCCATGCAGACATACAGGTGAGATGGTAGATATCACAAGGTCATTTAGTACCCACTTGGATGAAGTAAATTGCCTTGTAAGGAACACGTCACAGTAGCTACCTGGACATATCCCATGGAATGACAATAAAAATACACAAAATCATTACTTGTCTAGCTAGACCTAAATGCCAGAATATATCAAATTCTTTGTTACCGAAATACAAGTGATCCACAAACTTTAGTCCAGGTTTTTGATGCCAAATCAATGCTATTGTGCAAAGCCATTTTTTCTTTAAGTTAGTTAATGTTGACTTTTGATCTCAAATTTGTTCTTTCTTATTCCAAATGCAAATCACCCATTAAGTTTGGTAACTATAGATGGTGAAATATGCAGAAATTTTAAACACAGGTAAATATATTTTAAAAACCTTCAAAGCTGAACATAAATCCTTCCTAATTAACATAATTTGACAATTATAAATGATGCCACAACTCCATGAATATCAAAGTAAAAAGCAAATAGCTTATGATCATCTTGGCTGCAACAAATCTCTAACAATAGGGATGATGATAATATAGAGTCCATTTTGGAAATTTGACATAGTAACAGTGTAATGCATAAAATGATTTTTAAAACTTTGAAATATGAAAATAATCCAACTAACTTGTTCAGATCAGCAGTCAGCAAATTAGATTTAATGTACCACACTGTTAATTCAGAGTGGGTTATTTACATCATATCTGAACAGTATTTTACTTGTGCAAAACTCAAAACTGTTAACTATAATCAAACCTATCTACAAATGCAATATTAGAACTTGTGATGTGTCCATATTATAACTTGCACGCGCAGAAAGTAAATGCAATCATGAAATTCTGCCATCTATTCCAAACCACAAGGGACTCTTAGAAAACATCTATCTACAATTTACATTCAGATGATTGTCCTATGGTACTCAAAATGCAAGATTCCATCATACACCAAATTCCAAGTAGAAAAAAAGCAAGAATTATTGCAAAAATCACAGGAGCATGGCAATGTGTTTGAAATGAGCATCATAAAACAGAAGCCATAACATGTATAAAGGTCAGGTGTTACCCATAATAAAAGAGGAAAACTTTGCACTTGAGATTTTATCATTCAGCGACCAAACAAAAACAAGAGACCCATTTGCACCCAATTGCTCATCTGTGTAGTTTACTCATATCTGCTTGAAGCTGTTAAAAAAAAATTAGCTTGGAGCACATAGTGCTACATGGTCTATTCAAGTTGGTCAACTTTCCAATACCAGACCAGATAGCCAACCGCCCACACAAATACACCATTTATTAAACCAGCGTTCTCTCCCTCACCAAGAGGATTAGCCCCATCCTCTTTAATAACAGCGTTACATTGCATTTTATGGGAGTGGTAATGTCAGCATTATTCTTGGGTCTGTGACATCTGGAGTCTGAACTTGACGACTAAATGAGATAAAGTTCTTCCATCATACACAAGATTACCTTGATTGTATATGTGATGCTGCTAATGTCAGAACTCTAGATCTTCATCATACAAACTTGTTGATCGAAAAACTGCCTCTAGGGCATTCAAAAAGCTGCAAGATCATCTCAATATGTATGGCTGTTGCTCATAATCAATCTCTACTGTGATGTGCCATCTGTCGACCTGTTGTGCCACTCGTCTCCGCCAACGTGTTTATTACACCAAACTATCATTATTAACCAGGTGTTGAACTCCAGCAAAAAGAAATCCTTCTCAAAGTGTACCCATTCACAAAAGTTCATTTTGAGGGAATAGAGGGACTAAAATGCAAGTTCATGCATGCAAGTCATTTATTAAAGGGAGTATGATTCATTGGCAGTGAATTTACCAATGAATGCTTCTCGATCGATATCAACCCTCACCTCAAACTGAAAATCTGCAGTAATATTAATTTTTTAAAAAAAGATGTTCAGATCAGCAGTCAGCAAATTAGAATTATTACACCACACTGTGGTTTCAGATTTTTTTGTTACATCATATCTGAACATGTGTACAATATTTTACAAGAAAAAATTAATTCCAAACCACAAAAATACATCCTTGAATGTGTTCACATGCTCCCCCAATCTGATGCAATAACCTATCATTAACATGTGGTTGTTGTTAATAACTCGTCCAACACATTTACACACCACCAACATAGGGTATTTGCAAACCTATAGGAAACGAGCTTATAAAACAAGTCTCATCAAAAACATGACCTTGCAAGCCAATTATAAATGGATGATGCTCATAAATGAACTTTGAACCTTGATGATAACAATGTCAAATTTACCAAACCTTAATGGTGCTTACATTTAAATTCACAATAATGACCGTTGTTCAAACATTAACACAAAGATGTAATATAATTACCCACAATGCCAAGTATCCATTAATGTAAGGTGTCAGCACTTCAACAATTACTGGCCATTATTACTATATATAATATTACTATATATAATTATGAAGCTGGCCAAATCCAACCACTGAGAAGCATAGTATTGGTCAGTTTGAGATGCGTGAAATTCAATCACCAGCAAAGAATATATGTAGCCATTGTGGCTTCTGTCCGCTGATGAAATGTATGTTTAAGGGTACCAAACAATAACCAGTCAAACAACTACCTTTGCAAACACAGTTTTCTTCAATCTATAATCACAATTTGCCAGTGAAAGTTGATAAAAGTGCAAAATGTTGTCACAAAGTTGAAAAGTCAAAAGCAATTCACCTAATTAAAAAAAAAAATGGCATATCCCTTGATCATTACCAAGAATCCAATGTCTGAAAATATGTTAATATGACAAATTCACAGAATCTACTACAGTAAGAAAATGGAATTGAAGGATCAATGTTGTTTATATTCTACTGCAAAGGTGGTTTTGCACCAAGACTTGACTCACAATTGATTCATTATTTTAAATAATTGTTTTTGTGTATCATCCTCAAGAAGAAATCCACTCTTACAAGGCCCCTTTACAGAAATTGAAGGGTTCATTAGGTGTCTAACTTGTTTAACCCTTTGAACCCTACAGGTCGGTATACCGGCCTTGCTATCTACCGTCATAACCCGACAGGCCGGTATATCGGCCTGTGTTATGTTATTTGCTAAATTCGCTATGGCATGATCAATATTTGCCGGGGAGGCTCGGGTTAGGGTGCCGAAAGATGGGGGAGATTAGGGTTCAAAGGGTTAAGAGTTATTACAAAAATTATCCCTAAAAACGACATACAAGAATGCATTTGATTATTAATCAAATAGGAAGAGACAATTTTTGTTGGCCTGTTTACTTCTGGTTGTGCGTTACAGAATACAGAAATGTGCCACGTGTTCTGTTGACAAAGAAAATTCTACTCCAACTTGCCCCAAAACGATGATTCGTATGGAAGTCAAGGGACTAAAATTTAAGTTCTTGCAGGCTAGAATGCAATAATTCAACAAATAAAGCTTCTGAACCTATTCAATCTACCCTTTATCTCAAACTGAAAATCTGCCTGTAATATTCTTTTACATGATGTTCAGATCAGCAGTCAGCAAATTAGAATTATTACACCACACTGTGGTTTCAGATTTTATTTTACATCATATCTGAACAACATGCAAACAATTATAATAACAGTTTACAAGACAATTTATATATACTTACTTTCAATTGCTGCATATGCATCACAGGTGTAACAAAAAGTTACAAACCCATAGTTATCTCTGAAAAATAGATGTATATAAAAAAAACACATTAAAAGTTGGAACAGAGTATGATGCAACAAATGAATTAATGGTATTTAATTAAATCTTCATGGAGAACAAATTTGGAATAAGGCGACTATCAAATTTTGTCCAATTTTTACATGACATGCAAAACTTGTTTTTTCAGCAGTGTTACATGATTTGCTATTTGAACAAACTTTCTCTGCAGGAGGGGGGGGGGGGGGGGGGAGGAGGAGATCAAATAGCCAACCAAAAGGGTTTCATTTTTATTAAGAAAAATGTTGCAACTGGGTTACCAAGGTCAATAGACATGTCCAACAACCTCAAAATTTCAGAAACACTGCATATTTGAAAGAAACCAAGGAAAAATGTAGACATAATCCACTAGTAATGCTAAAAAATATAAAAAATAAAGACAATCTTTTTTCTCAGACAGTCTTACCACCGGATCTTTGTTATCTGCATTATACTAGAACTTATCTTGTCTACTGGCATTAATGCAATAAACATTTTATTATGTACTCAAGAAACTCCTGGGCATACTATATCACATCAGACAGCTTATTCTCTTTCACGTACCACATGTTTGAACAGCAGCAAAATCCATGGATGTAAAGTTATAGGGTAAACTACTTTAACAATTCCATTATTGAAGTCTGGTAGATTTTTAACACTTGCATTGGCAAACAAAAATGAGGCCTGATAATGATCAATAACAAAATTCTACTTTTTCAAACTTTCAAGGATTTCCTTGACTGCAGCTAACACATGAATATTGCCAACTTAACTGAAAGTCCACAGATCTAGTGGAAACTAAAATATGATTACCAGAGAGATGATGAATTTTAGCCACTTGTATATCTATCTGCCAAACCCACCCACCTGTACAAAAATCGTGACTGCTTATAACAAAAATACTAATAACGACTTTCAAGAACGAATACAGATTTTTAAACTTTTAATACATATTTAGCTATTAAAACCATCAGTAAAGTAAGACAGTAACTGACATAATTATTTAATGTCAAACTTGCACCGTCTGGAGGGAAATGCCGTTTTATTTTGGGTGACCAATCATTAGGTGCAACACACTCGGACACGTTTGTTTATAGGAGCCTTTTCCAGACCTTGATTTTTTTTCTTCTCCTTCCCCCCCCCCCATCATTATTGATATCAATGTGCCAACTTTCATTGATGATCTCAGTTCTCATAATTTTCTGATTGATCTGTTTTCGTTTTAGTATAAGAGAAACCCTTTGCAATTGTACTGTCTGGAAAATGTGTGTGAAATACATCAGCATCAACACTAGCAACTAGGAAGGTTCATTTAAAAAAAGAACTTAATAAACTGAATTTTGGTTAAATTACATCAAGGTTCTCTCTGGCACTTATATGTGGCAAGTTCAATTGTGTATGATGAAATAGCAAGCTGTTAGCTTTTCTCTTTTTCTTTCTTGATTCTGCATATTCTGCTTTCCTTTTCAAGATTAAAAGAACATCATCTGGAATGACCCTAATCAACTAGGACAGCAACCAATACTAACCCATGTTCTCGCATATGAACGCGCGCGTCTTCTATTTCTCCAAACCTTTCAAATCGTCTGCGGAGCTGTCTTCTTGTATAGTCATTTGGTAAACGACCTATGTAAATTATTCTCCGCTCCTCCTGAAACAAAGCACCAAAATAAAATGAATATCTGCATTTTATTAAGTAATTCTGAAAGCGGTTTTTGAAAATCTGATCAAAACGGATGCAGTGATTATTATGTCTGCTTACTGTGAATTTAGTTCCAAGAGTCTTTTTTTTAGGCTGCAAAAATAACACTTCTTTCATTCAGGAAATGTGGATAGGTTTCATTCCTACAGATTAGCACGGCTACTTGTATTTGATAAATGTCAGTGCTGTAATTTGGTAATTAAATATTGACCTTTACATGTTTGTTTCATTTTTTGAAGCAAGAATTATAAATCATTTTATATCGTTTTCATGCAAATGTTTGAAAAGGTACTGCATTAGATAGCTGTAAATTTATACTCAATGACTTAAATTGGTTTGCGAGGTAAGGATAGAGAAATGATAGAAAAAGCATAAGGTATCAAACCAATAGTAATACTAAAAATGAAAGAAATAAATAGTACAAAGTACAAAATAACTACAGTAGAACCCCTCTTATCCCCCTCCCCCTGGACCAGCAGCTACCCGCTTCTTACGACCAAACTCCCTTGGTACCGAGAGTTTGTATTCAAAACTACCCCTCAAGAACAGCCACCGCTCTAATGTGACCAGCATTTTAGTACACAATTGTTTAAATATGGCCCTCTCGTGTGTTTCTTCAAATGTACCCAGATTAATTCAAATCTTAACGTAAGGTAAGCATTTGACTATATCATCGATACATGTCTCCTAGTGTCAGGTTTCCATAACAAGTCACGACTAAAGATTAATGTTTTCAGGAAATGGGCTCAATAATGTTATGATAGTGTTTGGGGCTTAACACATAAGTAGAGTTCTCTTTGATGATTATAACCAGACGTAATTAGTTAAGATCATAACAAGGTCAGCATAGGCTAAAAAAGATTTTGTGCATTGGCACACACAGGGAACCTTGAAGAAAACGATACCAGACAAAGATCAGAAAAATCTTGTGACTACACATTTACTGCTTCAATTACAAAGACTGCAAATTCATCCCCGCATCCCAAGTGTTGTCTGTATAAATAAATCACATACAGTTAGCAACAACCAAATAAATAAGGTTATTCAGCAGCAGTGGAAAAATGGAGCAAACAGAAAGATAATTATGAATGTATCAAGATGTAAATGACATTTTTGAATGCATGACAACAAGACCCGCTCGCATATCACCCTTACGCCAAGAAAAAGAACTAATAACTTAAGTTAAAATAAATTTGTTATCATAAGAAGAACCTCTTAATGAGTAATGTTACTTTTAAACAAAGGTATTACATGCTTTGAAGTATGTAGTTTTCTTACTACGTACATTACATTTACTTCTTGTAATAAATTTAGTCCCCTCTGGAAAGGCCACTTTCCCAGTGCAGCAAGAGTGGCAGTATATAAGGGAGACTACTGTATAAATATTAAATTTATCACTTATTCAAGTCATTCCTTCATTCTACAACTTGTTTAAACATTTAAATCCTTATATTTTATTCAAAAGAACAGCATTCCTGTAAAATACTATTTCTTGAAACATTATTATCAATGACACACTGTATTAACTAAAGCAGATTATTAAAGCTCACATTGCAGATTGTTAGACAAAGCTACTGTATCAATATTGTGTCGATGAAGTCTCATAGTAATTGTAAATGCTTCTCAGGTAAATAATGCTGATTTAAAAAAAGTCCAGTTGCAATTATCCGTTGACTGTGAATTGGCTTGATTAATGAGAGTGCAATGTTTACTAATATTGTGCACTGGTCATCACCAGTAACATTTTTCTGTAATCGCGTTGATTACATGTTTAGCATGGTCAAACAAAATCATGGCGAAACTGATCAATCTTGTCAGGGTTTTTCTGTGCCCTTAGAGATGGAAGTATTGTTTTAGTGACGACAGTTTTATTCTTTTTTAGTTTTCATTTGGGGGCATTTATAAAGAAATTAAATAACTACTAAAATGCAAACTTTGACAGGCAAAACAACGAATTTAAGTACACAAATATACCTTTAAAAAAAGTACAAAACCACAAAAATTGAGCCCAACAAAAATAAATGATACTACAGTGTATATTATAATAAAATGAACTTACAATACATTTCTTTTTATATGTTTCCTTCTCTTTGTGCCGAAGCTCCTTTCGTTGCTCTATTTCTCTTTCTATAGAAGAGTTCCTGCTGTAAATGAAAAACAAAGTTGAAAATGATGTTCAAATACATTTCTTTACAAACCTGATCCTAACATCAACTAATTAATTAGATTTTTGAACTCACATTTATTCATTTGATTCTTTGGAAGTGAACAACATAGCATAGCTCTGACTCAATCATGCTACTTCACTTGTACAAATGCAGGTGTACAAAAACTGTGTGACGTGTCTTTTGAATTGCCAGAAAAGCACAGGAAGAAAACAAACTAAACAAAAACAAAACAACCTTGCAGCAATGTAAAAACTCGAACATACCCTCTTGCATCACATTGCCGCCCTAGCCACAACAGGCAAAAAGTGAGAATTGGAAACTAAATCTCAATGCTGATATGGAAAAGACTGAAATTTTTGAAGAGTATCAATAGCATTTTGCTTACCGAGACATATATAAAAAGCACTGAGAATAATGTGCCCATAAATACTGACCGTTTCCGACAAAAATACCGATTTTCAGATTGAACTATTTAAAACATATATAACCATCAGTAAAGCAGGACAGTGCCTTACATAATTATTTAATGTCAAAGATGCAACTGTTGCACACTGGTACCTTCTGGACAGGCACAATGTTCCATTTGGATACCCATTCAGAAGGTCAAGAATGCAACACGCTCGACACAGAATCATTTTCCACGCCATGTTTTTTTTAAACAATCATTATTGATTCCAATGTAACAATTTTTATTGATGATCTCATTTGTAATTTTCTTACTGAACTGTTTTCCTTTGCGAGTTTACTGTTTTGAATATGTGTGCAAAGTAAATCGTCAGTAACATAAATTAACAAGAAACTGGTTAAGTTATTAAATATTTTAAATAACTGAGAATTGGGGGAATTCATGAATTTTTTGCATACAGTGTGAATCGCTGAACAAGATGTGAAATTCTCTATGGTATTTACACAAGTCATAAGTTCAGGCTGAGTTGTGCTCTACTGGAAAGTCAATACTATAGGATATTAACTAGTTTAATATCCCTCTACTTTTTCTACAGTCATGTCATTCACAATAAAGAATATTGAACAAGGTTACATCAGTATAGAGAACCATAATAAATGAAACTAAATACATCATACGTTACAAAGTGGAAATGACGTGATAAAAATGTAAAGTCCGAAATGGAAGTGGCGAACTGAAATTATTTGAAATCTGTAAGAATCATTAAATTTGATTTTAATCTGTAGAGGTATTCAGCATCTGATTTTAAATACATGGTCAACATTAAACACCACTTCCACATAATATGATGGAGAGTGGGGTGTGGGAAGCATGAAAACAGCTAAAATCTACTACTAGAAGGAAAACAAGGTTCCAAACTAAAGCCTCTTTAAGAAAACTTTTGATACTCGGAAAATCACATTTGCTTAAGATGTCTTACCTAGTAGAGCTACAACGGATTCCATGTTTTTCTTTCCTCCTGCTTCTTGGTCTTGAACAGGAACGAGAGTATGAGCGTGATCTTGAGCGAGAATATGAACGTGATGATGACCTTGACCTATAACCTCTTGATCTTGACCTAGAACTGAAAAATGACAGGAATTATACAAAAGACATCAACAGATTACTCAGGTATAGTTCAGATAGATTTAAAGATTTCAGATAGATTTAAAGATCATTGGAAATCTCATTCTAACACTAAAATTTGAGTTCAGCTTTATTCAGTAAAAGTTAATGCACCCAGTACTTGTTTACATTCTTGATTGGTTTCAGCAGATTCACAAACTAAATTACTGAGCTGAAACATTTTCTTAAACCTGACAATCTGCTGAAAGAAGCCTTTTAGAGTAGCTAACTCTATGTTTAATGTACCTGACCAAGTCAATATAACAAAGAAAAGTGTAGTAAAACAGAAGTCACAGCTATGGACAAGAATTCTGCTGACAGCTAGTTGATTAACAAAAAAAGGTACAAATTTATAAGTGCAGAAATGAAAGAGACATCGTCCCCTATTGTATCCAAACAATGCATCTGGAAATAAATAAATTTATTCACTGCCATCAATTTTTATATTCTTCAGCAGCTTTTGGCATTGCTAGCTCGAAATGACAAAGTATATAAACTCTAGAAACATCGAAGGTTGTACTGGAATTCTTAGCTATAAATGTAACATGTGCTGGAGCCATTTTATGAACACTCCATGGTCACAACTGAGGAAACCAACTTAGAAGAATCAAGGTGAACAGTCCATCCAGACAGTATATTATATATAATTGCCAACAGGCTTAACAAAGCCCCTTTTTTAAATACATCTCCATCGATTGTTTTATCAAATTTTAAAGATTTATCTATTATTCATGGCTGCAACACCAATCATTACACAAAACACAACCAGTACATCTGCATCATCAAGATGGGAACTGGAATTTTAATGGAAGGTTGGAATGTAAAAAAAAAAAAACGTGTCAACTTGGTAGAAAATGTATTGCCAACCCAGTAAAAGAACCCAATTTTGAAGGCGACGAAAGAAACCCCTATCATACAAAGCTAATATGTAATAACCAATAAATGAGGGCTTCACAATGAAAGACAAAAGAAGACGTAATAATAATGAGGACGTTACATAGCACCTAATGTTAAGAAGCTCTATGTGCTTTACAACATCTATAATTATACGACTACAATAAACAAAAACAAACACACTGAAGTCAAAAAGATGTAAGGAAACCTGAAGCAGAAATTTGACCATGCATACTTCAGAGAAATAAAATGACAATTTCACTATTATGGCAGTACTCAGCCCCCCCCCCATTTTTTTTTGAAGAAACAAGCAAATAGTTATGTCAACTTCAGTTTTGCCTTTACAGTACAGGAACACAAGTAGGTTATTTAATACCAAGGCAATGGTTGTAAAGTGCCTTGTTTAAGGACTAGCTACAGCAAAATACTGACCACAATTTGCCTCAACATTAAAACAAACTTTATTCAGTCCCTATGACAGTCCTTTCAACCCAAAATCATTAAGTTTCTTCCTTGCCCTAGCTATGTGTGGAAATAAACATAAGGATGGAAGAACAGCATAAATCAAGCTCATACATACCCCACACATTAATGCATACAAACCTGGATGACGAAGAATAACACGATCTAGAGCGTGAACATGAAGAACTTTGTGAAGAGCTTGAACTTCTTGAACCCGAACAAGATGAATATGATGACTGACGACTTCTTTTCCGTTTCCTTTCCGGTGAATATCTCGACCGTGACCTTGAACGTCTCGACCTTGAACATGGTCTTGAGACATGTTCAGAATCTATTACAGGTGTACGACTTTGACTAGAATAACCACTTGATAGCAACTTGCTGTCATACTTTGTGCTTTTTGTAAAGCACTTGTAATAATCTGGAAGTTTATCATATACTGACGAGACTCTGGTAGGTGAAGGATCACGGTCAAAATCATCCTTGCTTATCGCTTCACCCACATACTTTTTAGTTGGTTTCTTGGGTATGGATAGTGCAGTGTAATAGGAGGGTAATTTATCAAAGTAAACTTCAGAATCCTGTTCAACAGGTTCTTCTCTTTTCCTGTAATTCTTCTTGGTCCATGACTTCGGTCTATCATCCATATTCATTTTAATGCTGGTTTCATCCTCCACCGCTTCCCCATCTTCAATTATCTCCCCTTCCTCAGGGTCACCATTCCATCCAGATTCCTTAATGCACCCCTCTTGAGCACAATATTCTGCATTCTCCTGCTGGTCTGAATCAATTCTTGGCACATTTTTAGAATAATCATGGTCTCTTATTTGATAAAAATAATTCTCATTTACATCTTGAATCTTCTCCTCCTTTGCAGTTGTTTCTACTTTCTCTTCCTTGCCAGCAAGAACTTTGTCTTTACTTTCCTGCATCATACTGGTATGGGTATCAACAGGCAATTCTATGGACAGGTTCAAATCTCTTAAATCAGAATTCTGCATCATAATCCTTTGAAGTTTTATGGGTGTACAACTTACTGGCAGAGCAACAGCACGCCCTCTAGCCATCGCCCTGCCACGCCCTCTTTTTGCCGGCACACCCATTGGCAGCAAAACAGCAGCCTTTCTTTTGTTACAAGATTTCAGTTTTTCAATCATCTCAGCAGTCAACTCGACCTTGTTGTTGCTACTACCTGTAACAAAATTAACCAACAAAATGTGTAAATTAATACAGGTTTATAGATCCTTTTCCTGGTAACAATTTTCACCGCACAGATCAAACAGTCTTTCTGAAATTTACATTGCATTATACATGCATCTTTGATGTTTCCTGGTCTAGAAAAGGAGTTTTTCACTTCACATTCAGTATTATATCTTACCCACTTACAAGTATAGACCTTCATCTGCCATCTCATAATGCACTGAAAGTCATAGTCTACACATTTTACTCATTATTCCAAAAGGAGATCTGGGGATGTGTTGGCTAGACTAAAATATGGTATCATAGGCGGACATGCAGTCCTTGTACCATGCATTTTCCTGAAATTTGACAACTCATTTATCAATAAAGTACTTCCAGGTATAAAATTTTAGAATAGTTATTTTTGTTCTTTAGTTTTAGTTTATATCCCTTGCTGAGTACATATATACCAACCCCTGACAAGGAAAAGGCATAATCCTGGCAGAGAAGGCGTAATCCACATACAACATGCTAAAATTTCAATGAACAATAATTTTTTTTTTTGCTCATCTTGTCTTATAACATCTTTTACTGCTTCAAGTTTTCAAATATAGCACTTTCAGCTTTACACACACACATGGAATAGAAGTCATATGTCTTCATATTTGAAGGATTCTGTTCATTTTTGTTTCATTTCTTGTTGTATTTTTCCAATTCATCATAAAATTATTTGAGATATTTTGTTGGTGTGACCATCTTCAGTGTCATCGCAAAGACTTGCATCAAAAATCCAAATAAATCAAAAGCATCAAAGTACTGCAATGACAATGTAATGCGTAAATGTCAGTAAGTATATATGGTAGGTTGCCTGCACAATTTAGTATCTGTAGTGCATTCAATGTATTGCAATACCAATGTCATGCATTACTGGATACTGGATTAATGCTGGTTTTATGTGAATGTTCATCAAATAAAAGAATAAAAAACCTTTAAAATCATACTTACTTTGTTTACCTTCATTTTCTTTGCCTTGCATATTTTCAGGCCTATGGAAAGGAAATATTAAATTAAATGTATGCCTTCCCATTATCTATTGCAGACTTGTAAAAAATTGCTTTAAATTTCAAGATCAATTCTCACATTTTCTGCACAAGGAGAAACATCAATCATAAGGAAACTCAAATGCTATCCATATTTACAAAGACTCGTTTGCTAATGGAACATGAAATGGTCAAAAAAAAGTTCACCATGTACAAGGTACAAGCAGTGAACAACGGAGACTCGCGAGAAATGAACCGTTCAGCTATAATTTTCAGTCGTTTTCAGCTTCAGGAAAAATATAAACATCAAGACACTGCCATAAAATTTTACCAGCATGGCTGTGTTGGTGTATATTAACAAAGCAATATAAGCAAGTTATATAATGTTGAGGTAATTGGAGCACAATGCCATACACACAAATACAACAGATGGGTGACAGGCTGATCCAATGGTAGGATTCAGTCTGGCATGATCCCCATTGCAATTCACATATCCTGGCTCCAATAGTTACCACTTGGTATAAACAGGAAGACTCATTGGGCTTCTAAATCCCCAAGAAACACCCAAAGAACATTTGGAACCAAAACAAGAACTCGTGAATGCTTAATAATAAACACCTTTGATCAGCATCAGTTTATCATCAGTGAACATCGGGACGTTTACTTTGATTGCAACATCATTTCAAAGGGTTCATTTACAATTGAAGTGTTGTGGCATTTGTGCTAGGAGCAGTGAATTTTTATAGCAAACTTGTAATCCTGGGGTCAAAGGTTAAAAATCTGCTTGGGATTCCTCGGATTTGCAACCTCTTAAGTGTATACTTTGTAGAGGAACTTGGCTTCTATTTCCTTGGAATTAAAAGGGCAATGTGTCAAAATGTGCCCAATGAAAGTCTTGTTTTGTTGCAAGCTCCTATTTAGATTTTTATATTCTGTAAGTATTTACAAATATGATGAAACATGCACATAAACGCAAAATCTGGACAAGAAAAAAAAACGAAATTACATTTCTGGATCAAGATTCATAGTGAAACAGATACATCATTGCCATAATAGCCACAAGTTTTGGGATTAAACAACATTTTTTGTTGTTGCAATAAAACAAATTTATTCAGTCAACAATTTACCTTTTTAAAAATATATCAAGCAGTCAACAATAGGTCAAGTGCCTGATACTCGCCATATTGTGTCATTACAACATTAGCATGAACTTTGCTGAATACATTTCAGAATTATATTTGAGCACAGTAATGTGCTTACTAGATGAAGAATGCATGCAACTCACCCATTCTGGTTCCAGTCAAATGTGAGGGATGGCTGGAGGGTATCACAATTTCCAAATGTCTGTGATGCTGCCACAAGTAAAGGATATTGTCACTAAAAAGTCACTGTGCTTGAAAGCAAGTTCAATACACAAGAGCAAATATAGCTGAAATGGAGTACTCCTTACAAACAGGCACTAACAAATTTCATCAAAAAAAATTAAGCTGGAGCATAATCCCCAACAGGAAATATCTGATAGGCTATAGTAAAATTTGCTGGCAGAATATGAACTTTTATCAGTGCCAATGATATATCCATCATGTCTGACAAGGCACACAAATTTGTTCTTCATTATTGGTTCATTTATCAAACAATTCTACATTTGCTAAACACTCATTTACTCATTATTCCAAAAGGACACTCACTATATATTTTGACAAAGATATATTCCACGCCAATACTAAATAAACGTTAACACTTCATTAAAACAATTAACAAATAAACCAGTCTACAAAATTATAAATGGACACTTCTCATCACGAAAATCTTTTGCAAAATATGGAGCAGGTTTTACGATGATAACTTTGACAAGGGTACATGACTTCTATTTTTTTTTTTCTTGAAGGACTTCAATCCAGGTATGAAAATCCCAACTTACCTTCTTCAAACTGTTCAAGCAATCCATTTACATCAAATGCTTCAATACCTGAAGTTAAAATTCTGTATGTCAAAAGTAGGTGCAGGAATTTCTGTATGGTAATATCATGTCATATGAACTAGAGCTAGACCGGTAAATTAACAAGCTGGTAATGATCAATATCACACAGCAATACAATATTTTCATTTAATCACAATAACGAGTACTTTGTATAGCACCTAATCTTTGGCTATATGCGCTTTACAACATCTATAATATGACTACAAAAAAAAAAAAAACAACACCATGAAATTGGAAAATAAAAAAAAAACATGCTGAAAATATTTAAGGTAGGAAACATTTTTAGGTCTTAAGTTTGTTCTTGCAGTCAAAAAAGGCGAGTTTAAAGAGCACTCTTGAAAGCGATCATTGCGTCTTTGTGTCTAAGTTTAATATGCAATTCATTCCACGTTGCTCAGCCCTGCTACCGTATTTACCGTATATGTTGGGGACACCGTATTTGTTGGGACACCCTAATTTTATTTTAAAAGTAATTTTTTTGTGCACTGTATATTCTGGGACACATAGCTTTTTTTGAGCCGTAAGTTGTGGGACACCTTTTAAATCATTCGAAAAGTACGTCAGAAAATGTACTCAAACGTATATTTTATTAAGTAAAACTTTAAAAGAGAAAACTCCGAGTGTTGTTTGTTTTCACTTTTCGTAAAAATATATTCAGAGAGAGAGAGAGAGAGAAAAAGAAAGAGACAGAGAGAGATATACCAGTAGATAGTGACTGTACTTTGTTTTCTAATAATTTATGTCGACAACCTGTCAGTTCCGACCCATATTTTGTTCAACAATTAGTTGATCTTGCCGCCAGGCTTTTGATGTCGCGGTCGGATAAAAAAAAACATAGCAGCTAATTTTCTCACCACTCTTCAGCTAGTTGTTAGGTTTGTTTTGATGTTATGCATTAGTTTGGTTCTATTTATCATACAGAGGTTTCTCTTAGTAGCAAATAAAGGGGGAGGGGTATGGACTAATACGTCCAGATGGCATATAATGCAGAGGTGATATGCAAGTTTGTGGGACACAAGGGTGGATCGCAGAATATATCATCAGGTCTATGAAGAATCCAGACTAAAATTTGACCATGTTTATGGGTGGGTTGGTTAACTGTGCAAGGTTGAAAACATGAATGGAATCTAGGTGTTGCCTCATATCGAATTTCCATACTCCAGGAGATTTAGATAAAAGTATGCACTACATGGAAAGACATTAAAATGACAACTACTGTATCCCAGAGGTCACATATGGTAAAAGAACATGAACACACTTGTAATATGAACAGAACTGACATCAATCCTCCATTGCTATCACTATCAGAGAACCAATTGATACTACTAGTGGCAAATAAAGAAAAATACTACAAACAACTGGTGAAACAATTTAAAGCCGATATAAAATCAGTCTTTTATGAGCACTCAAACATTACAAGCAATAAATTTAATTGAAAGAAATATGATTAGCAAGTCTTTCTATTCAATGATAGTACCCTTGAATGACCAAAATCAGTAGGCTCTGTAATCCTTGGTATAAACTATCCAAAAGCTTTAGTGAAGCAATAGTTGTCAAATTTAAATTTGGGTGTGATCAATTGTTTTTAAAAGTACTTTTCAGCAAATTATGATGTATATTTAACTTGTATAATGTGTTATCTCTTGTTCATGATTATGTTACATTTAATTTGTACAGTGCAAATGATTTTCATCTACAAATGAGGGTAGATAATTGCATTTCTTTCCTGGAATTCAGTTGTAACTTTTGTACTTCTGATAGAACTTTGATTATTTGGAATTAAATTTACAATTTTCAAATTCTTTTATTTTGTAATAAGTAACATCTTCTCACAACCTCTTCTGATCTATGAACTGTACAGCTGAAACTTGTATCCATAACAGTCGGACACAACCAATAAAAGTTTAATTCTGTTTTGCATCTCATTTAATACATGTTTCCATTAAGCCACAACAGAATAAAGAAAATACATTTGGCAGTAAAAGTATTGTAGGCACGAAATTTGTCTCTTGTGGCACTGAAAAACAACAAAGATTAACATAACAATTGTTATGGAAATAGTTGCAACTGATTGGACCTACAGACATGATAAATACAGCATTATTCAACTTGTAGTTCATTCCATGGACAAAGAAGTTTGAGAATATGACTACAAATAGCTATCCAAAACGGGAGAAGCTAATCGAAAGATAAAAAAGTTTGGTCAAAGCACATGATCTCTTGCAACTCAAGGTCCAAAAAGCTAAACATATCTGAGCACGTTATTTGTGATAGCCACCCTACGACTTCGTTATGGTGTATTACAACAATATTTTCAGTCAGAGGGCTATACTCTTGAAGGACAGAAGGGAGGTGTGGGAATGATGGGTGCATAATATACTGGTGCAAGAACTTGTAGCCAAGGCAATGAAAAGCAAATGCTTCTTAAATTTCTATTCCTACAGCATAATCTCAATTCACACAACCAGACTGGAGCCCAATACTGACCGTCAATTCCAGGCAAGCTAGAGTGGTCATCAGCCAGATTTAGTAGTCCATCTTCATGTAACTGTACTATTTCCTCTTCAAAAGAATCCGGAAAGATTTCAGACATCAGGCTTGTAACCACCATCTCATCTGCTGTATCAAGCTCCTGAAAGTAAAATTACATTGAACAATTATAAATTACATGTACTGTTTCACCAAATTCCTTTTAAATTGTCTGCATACATGCCAATCACTGAAGAGAACAAATTAATCAACATACAACATGCTAAAATTTCCATGAACATTTATTAGCCCCTCTCGTCTTTTAACATCCTTTTAGTGCCAAGTATTAAAATTCTTACCACACGCAATGTAACGGACATCACATGATGATGTCCTCAGTCTTCATATTTAGAGGATTTTGCTATATTTTTGTTTCTTTTATTTTAAGTATCTTGATGAAAACATGACCTGACCATCAATTCAAGGGAAATAATAAGATTAAATCATCTGCTCTTCCTTGTGAGTAATCTATTTAAGAGTAGCAAGATGACCATCCATACAAACATACATGCCAGCCCTTGGCAAAGAAAAAGTAGAGGTGGACAAAAGGATTAATCCACATAAAAAAGATAATAATTCAATGCATGATTAGGATTTTAAATGTAACTTTAACAATTTTTCAGTCAAATAACTATTATGTCTGCAGTGAGGCAGTTTATAAGTGATGTCTGGCACTGGGCATCATCAACAATACCAAACAACATTCTTTACCAGCACCAAAATCTGCCTATTATCAATCAACACCACCAAAAGATGAAAAAGAACTTGATACTTTAATGGTTATCATTTAACACTATCAACACCTTCTTTATTGAACCCTCATCAGGTAATGTCAAAACCTTCCTTTTAAAATCACCTTTTATAAATGTTACTAGGCCTAAAAATGTGAGCATGTTTGAATTTGTTAGTTCTGTTGCAATGTATCACAAATGATCTAACTTCTTTTAAAGGTGCATGATAAGACTGGACACCTAAATTTGTCCTGTATCATTAGCTAAAGGATTCATGTACATGTCCACGAAAGAAAAAGTACATGGTCTAATTCAAATGATAGTGTGTAATTTAGACAAAACCTGGTCATAAATCATTTTTCTTGAAAACAAAATGCAAAGTAAAGGGTTTTGGCAATTGTAAAACTATTACTTACCAAAGGTCCAAATGATCCAAGTCCCAGATAATCCACCTGGGTTCCGAACAAACCCTCCATCTCCTCCATCCTTTAAAGACAATAATGACAATATTAACTCTACATGTGCAAAGTCATACATATCGTCTTTCCCCCACCCCCAAAGCATTTCACCTCTTTATCACTAGCACCGAAAAAACCTCATGGCAATCTGCATAAGCAAATTAGTATACAGTATACATCCATTAAAATGAAAGCTTCAGAGATCTTTACATATTCTCAAGCAGAATGGGACAATATGACATGAAAGTAACTTGTCATATCACAGTATGGTTATCAAGAGTCAAAGACCTAATGTTTTGTACAATAGTCAAGGTTCTTCATGTACATGTGCCCTTGTGTTTTAATGCTTTGAATTTAAAAGAAACAAATTTTTTATGGGGGAAATGCCAACATGTCTACACCATTTTCGAGTCAGAACAGAAAGTGCACTGTCTGTATCAAATATATTGTATGTGCAAGTGATCAACATTTTCCAGACCACTACTTACACATTATCAACAAATAATAAACGTCAAGTCAATATCAACTGAAAAGAGCTTCACATACTTGGCTGTGCATAACTGAATCAAGGTTAGATTATTCGGAAATGATCTTGGATGTTTAATAGTGAGAAGAAGAAAATTGTTATTTCTTATTTGGATCCAACAATGACATTAATTTGATAACCCGACAAGGTATAACCAATCAGAACGATGGATATTATGGCATCTCAAAAGTTTTTGTTATTGGCAACTCTATTTATGAACTGTTTAAAATTTAGTTGTTTCAAATTATCTCATCAGTTTGATTTACCAGTTAGTAAGTACTCCATAATTTATTTCAAGCCATGAAATTACTTTATTGTCACGTTTTTTTCCCCATCTCTCACAAATTAATCTGGTTCTTAATTATACTGATAAGCCGACAAGGTATAACCAATCATAACGATGGATATTATGGCATCTCAAAAGTTTTTGTTATTGGCAATTCTGTTTATGAACTGTTTAAAATTTAGTTGTTTCAAATTATCTCATCAGTTTGATTTACCAGTTAGTAAGTACTCCATAATTTATTTCAAGCCATGAAATTACTTTATTGTCATGTTTTCTCCATCTCTCACAAATTAATCTGGCTCTTAATTATACTGAAAAAAAAGGAAAATATCAAGGAGGAGGGGGGGGGGGGTCTTCTTCCAGCAGTCACAAGGTATGGTGTTCCTAATAATTATAACGAGGACTTTGTATAACGCTACATCTTTAGAAACTAAAGCTTTTAGATTCTGACCACATACCTGAAGCTGTTTACGGTGGCCAATATTATTACAATGTTTCACAAAGATATTACTTCATTTCAACAAAAGAATCACTTGAAGTTCAAGAAAAAAAACATACCAAGCTTGTGTTAGTTTTAACATGGACTTGTTCACCAATATTGCTTTCATTATCATACCATGTGCCTTTATGATAAAGAAAGTATGGCTAATATATCATAACTGTTTTATAGTAAATGTTTTTTTTTAAATAATATACATTTTATTCACATAAATTCGTCTCTTTCCTCGATGACACATCCTGTTCACAATGCAAGACTTTTGGTAAAGGTTTATTGGTCTCTTTTTTTTATAAGCACTTTTTTCTCTAAAATTTTAATTATTCCTTTCAAGACCCTCTTGGTATTGTCGACATGCAAGCCACGTATTCCGACATGTGGTTATATTTGTCCTAGCTGAGCGTGTCCTTGGTTTGGAATCGACGTCAGTTGCGACACCGATGGACTAATCTGATTTGGCGGGAGGGAGAAACGAGAAATATACAGAAATTACTATTCATAGACATTGGTATCTGCTACCAATATCATTGTCCACCTGTGAGCTTAACGTTGTCGAATGATATCGGCTTAGAATCTTCCCACTTCAAATCATACATTCAAGCCCAACTCCTTCCTTAAATGTCATATGCTAGAGTTGCATTCGTCATTTTCTGGGGGGTAAAAATCCCGCTTTCTCTGCGAAAATACAGACTAACGAATACATACCACCATGGCTGAAATGTGAGCTGTTATTAAGCTTCTCTGGGATGCTGCTTATAGTCGCAACTGGAATAGCTCAAATAATTCCGGCCAAGATCGCAAAATCTGGCATTTAATGTTCTTACGTTCCCATCAACTTTGCCTTCAAGCCATTCCCATTTGCACACATTTTTCGAATATTTATCTCCATATATCGAGACGCCATTTTTGCGAGCACGCTGCTTTCCATTACCGCAGTTTTCCATTACGCGAAGATTCACTGGACGCCTAAATAATTTCGGCCAATCAGAATCTTCTTTAGAACAACCGCCGATTCGACAAGTTGCGAACCAATACTGATGGCAAGGATCGTTGCGGAATTGGACAAAAAAATATATATATATATATATATATATATATATATATATATATATATATATATATATATATATATATATATTAAAGACAACACCTTTACATTGTTTTAGTCTCGAATGAGGTTCACAAAAAACTATATATCATGCCTGCCTCATTTTTCTAGATTGTTCCTTACAAAACACGACACGAGTGCTTACCTTGAGCAAACACGAGATGCTCAAGTATTATACAGATTACACAAGTTTGTTTTCACAAATGTTGAAACCCAGCAATGAGTAAGCACATGGGTTTTAAAAAAGAAGAAAAAAGGGTCGATTTTTTAAATTTTATACAGACTCCAGAGATTAACCTACCAAGTGACTATCTTATTATGGTATGCTGGTTACATGTAACAACACTGTCAAATGATGTCATCTGTCATGAGCCACAAGTCTTGTAATTTATGTCTAAAAGATGGCATTGTTTAAGCACTAGTTCACTCACTAATCTGCAACTCCAAAACTAAATCAGGTATGAACCACTACTGCCAGATATATTTGTTTGTTCCCGGAGATGTCACATCTTTGTATACTAAAAAAACAAGGGATACATGCATGTGGAGAAGCATGGGAAACGATAACTGTAGACAATCCACTCGTACACTTCCAACAACAAGAGCTTGTCCTAAAACTTTGAATTTAATGAAGAAAACTACTTCTATTACAATTTGCACAAAAATGTCCCCTTTATATGATAATATTATATGGGGAAAACTGGAAGGCCAACTTCATCAGTTGAACTTGCACGATACCTGAGAGTACACTTTATTGATGATATAGAGATCAAGTGGTAAAACGGAGCAGAAAGTCTGGATGACTGTATATCAAAGGCAAACAACTTCCATCCCTCAATAAAACTCATGGCAGAAGTCTCCAACTCAAACCATATTTTCCTGGACACATCAACCGAACTCCATACTGATACCTACTCAAAACCAACTGACAAACACCAGTATTCACTCCCAACCATTTGTCATCCAAAACAATGCATTAGGAATATCCCACATAGCCTGGCACTTACACAGAATTTGCTCCTCAAAAGATCTCAAGAAACATTTAACACGTTAACCCCTGAGCCAAAAGCTAAACAGTTCCTACAACATACTTGCAGATCACTTAGTACAGTGTTAGCCTTGCCAGTGCCTGTATATCCCTGAGACAGTACTTGGCTTGCAGATTTATATTGGGGGCTATCTGCAATAAATTTGTTAATGGCGTGATGCATAAAGATAAAATGGATTTTTTTAAAAATAATATTCCTTTAAAAACCTATGATGAATTCACGCTTATATCTATTGCAAACTTAACCTCATGTGAATACTTCATCAATCTATCAAGTAAAAGTCTACTTCCAGTGACTGATTATTGTAATTTTCCAATGTAAATATTTCCACTATTTTCCGCTATTGAAGTCAAATTTGTTCAGCAATGTTCACTCTATGCAACCTAATATTTTAATGGTTAAACTGCCTGCATAATTAGAAAATGGCTGCAAATCAATGAATGATTAGCGCTGATTTAAATCGTGCGGGATACAGGCATAGACAAATACTGCCACTAAAACTTTGCGACCGGGTTACAAGCAAGGTAAACTCTGCCAAGTTATTGAGTCACCTGGAAGACGAGAGAAATAAAGTATGAAAAGTTATTGAGACAGTAGAGGTTAATATATGAAACATTCAATGTACAATTCTATGACAAAGACCTGATTGCAGCTGCAATCCAATAGGGCTAAACAAACTGCAATAGCCTAAAATATGGAGAGAAGGAAAAGGCTGGGGATACCTTTTATCCTGGCCTACAATCCAGACAACCCAAAAGTAGGTAAATCGGGAAACCATGGCACAACGTGGAATCGTCAGATGTTCTAAAGTTAGTCTTCTTGAGCAAACCTTTACTTGCAAAAGCTCAAGGACATCTTAGGGTGAAAGCTGAAGCCAATCACTAATCAAGACCACCTTAGTAAATAAATATGGCCCTTGTGGCAATAAAAGTGCAAAACCTGTCAACATATGGTAGAGACCATTACATTTTCTAGCATTGGTCCAAACAAAGTACAATGTATGAAAAACATAGAATCACATGTAAGATCTGTAGTCTTCATCACATGTAAGATCTGTAGACTTCATCGCATGTAAGATCTGTAGACTTCATCACATGTAAGATCTGTAGACTTCATCACATGTAAGATCTGTAGACTTCAGTATGCCTGAGAAAATGAAAAGCTATACAAAAGGATCAACATTCATAGATCTGATTAGGTTACAAAGCTACAGATGACCAGTTGCAAAATACTTCTCCCATGGCCACACTTTCAGTGATACAACACTTACTGCAATTACTCACAACCCCAACTGGAGTACCAAAACCATTAAAGAAAAGGAATCTAGCTGGATAAACCACATTAGGACATTGAAACCAAGAAGATTACAAACAGAGGGACATGCACAAATAAAATGATCTTTTGCAGCACTTTCTTTTAAACAACTTTCATAATGTGTTTAATTAATAGCCTTTAATTACTACAACTTTTAAATATTGGGGTCTAATTTGTGCTTACATACAGAGAATATTGCTCATCAATATCCAAGTCCATAAAACAAACAAGTTGAAATATAATATATTTAAGGTTTAATTCCTGTAGAAACAGCGATTCAAAGTTGCGCAAACTCATGTTTTTGTCTTGTCTATGATTTGTATTTGCATTTGAAAATGACTCGTTACCTCATTCAATCACTGATCCTGTCAATACATGTGATCAGGTATCTGCATTCAATGGCCAATCCCGCCTATTGTCGAAGTTTCTTGACTGCATTTAATGGCAGATCCAGTCTTTTGTTGCTTTGAATTTGTGTTAAATATGTCTCTGATTGGTTACAAATGTTATTTTCCCCACGAATCAGAATTTATTTTACTTTTCTTTGTGCAAATATGAATTATTCAGAAGCCAAGGGTTAGTAATGGAGAAGTTTCAATAACATTCTGTTCATGAAAAATCATAAATGACTTGATGATGTTGATAGTGAAAATTAGAAGTTTTTCGGGTTTAATCATGAAAATATTGAACAAGCAATGGAAAAATACATTTGGCCGTCTATTTTGCGAGATTTAGATTCGGACATAGAAGTTTCTGTAACTGAAACGTAGGAAAAAGAGGATGTTGATAGCAATGATGATAAAATTCTTGTGATTCTAGCAGATTGTAGCAATTGTGTTAATTTCAAGGGGAAGTATGTATGTATGGACCGCTGTACCGGTCTAGGACAGTGTGATCTTTTAAAGTCATAGTACCATACTACAAAAATTTCAGCATACCTCTAAGAACATCCTTCTTGTGATGTAGATGTTAGCAAGATGAGAATGAAGTGTCAGATTATGAATTATCAAAATATTTAGCTGTTGTGACCTAACACAGTTGCTTGAAAATGAGAGAAATTTTCTGATATGTATGTGGACGTGCTTGTGGGTGACACTGATGACGACGAAGAGGACTTTGAAGGTTTTGAACCAGAGGACTTGTGAACTCCACGTTTTTGTTTTGGATGAACCAAAGGGATTTATTTCAGTTTTCCAGAAGAGTTGGACCCACCAAAGTGTTAGATGGCTCCAGCTATAGACCACTTGGAAGTTACTTAGTGTTTAGGGCTCTATGCCAAAATTATTTAGTAATGAAACGGCTAAGCAGCACTTCCATAAGACTAAAGCAAAACTGAAAGAGTTGCCAGGTTTACAGTAACTATTCTGTATTTTAAGCCTCACTTCCATAAGCATATGTCAACACCGGACTAGGAAAAGAGTCATCAACAAGCGGAATCCTTGCAGAAAAAGCGGAATCTACATATAACATGCTGAAATTTTTAATGAACAATGGTTTCATTGCCACTCTTGTCTTTTAACATCCTTTACTGATTTTGAATGTATCTTGTGAATGACAGTGATTTATTTCAGTTATCTGGGAGAGTTAGACCTACCAAAGTGTTAGATCTAAGATGGCTCTAGAAAAGCTTTGGAATACACTGAAATCTTGGACTTAGATGATCTGTTGTGTTACCTGTCTACACCTGTATTTTAATAGTTATAATAGATATGCACATTTTATTGAAATAGATCACTTTTAACCTTAATTTTGATACCTAATCCAGCCAGATAGTTATGTTCCTTCAAAGTCCACAAGTCATTCTGCTGTAAGTTACTTAAGTGTTTAGGGCTCTATGCCTGTAAAGTTACTTAGTGATGACTGCTCCATTAGCCTAGTAGTTAGAGTGTCTGCCGAGGGAGAGGAAGGTTGTGGGTTCAATCCCTGGCAGAGTCATACCAATGACTTACAAAAATGGTACCAACAGCTGCCTCGTGTCAGGATTTTTAATGGAGCTATAACAATTTTTCAGTCATATCGTATGTCTAGAGTGAGGCAGTTTACCCTGCTGAACGTCAAGCAAGGCAGCTGTTAGTACCATTTTTGTTAAGTCTTTGCTGTGACTCGGCCAGGGATCAAACAATCGACCTTCTGTTTACACGGTGGACGCTCTAACCACTAGGCCATATGAGCGTTTTTGTGCTCTTGTATTTCATGGGTGCCTCCATGCCCAATAGCGAAATTACATTACACAATTTGCAAAACTTCAAGTGGTCTCCATTACTATTTGGTTGCACAAATCTTGACAAGACGGGACAACTATCCTTCCAGTTGTTTCCTTCGTTTTTTTTCCTGGAGAAAATTTTGTATATTCCACTTTTCTATTTAACATGATTAGAAGATGAATATTACGTAGACAAGATACAGCAACAGTGGTAATTATCTGCAAATCCAATATGGCTGATAACAACAGACATGGCAGGCTCGATTTCGAATGAACCAATGGTACTGTAAAACCTTATTCATATCTGTGTGGTACATTCAAAATAGAACAGAGTGTCCATTGTAAACTTAAAATTCCAAAGAAATGTTATTAATTTTTTTTATTATTAAAAAAATGGGACAGTTAGCAGCTATGAAATCTGTGTTGGCAGTGCATGTGCAGAACAAAATTCTGTTGAAGGCCCCGGATACTCTTAAAGCATTTATAAAACCATTATTATTATTATTATTATTATTATTATTATTATATATATATATATATATATATATATATATATATATGCTAAAACGCTTGTTACCTGGCCAACTGTCTCAGTTATATTTCACTAATATCACGACCAGTAGTATCGGACTGTGTTGATAGGTGACCAGACCAAAGAGCGCTGATAAAATTATACTAACAAGTAAAGATCAAATAGTTACATAGAGAAGTTTTACTTAAAAAATAAAAGAAAACATTATTGAGCAAAAGAAATGTTTGCAACTATACTATCAAGTATATGAGATCAAATAGTTATATAGAGATGTTTTCAAACGATGGAAGCTTTGATCTATATATGATGGTATAAAGAGACTAGCGATCAAAAATGTTGGATGTGCATACGTAGTTAAATATTCCAATTCAAGTTCACCATGTTCTGGAGTTTTACAAAATATAAAACATGACAGTACAATAGTTGTACAAAAAAATTTACATGGAAAAAGTCTTTCATTGGAGGTCTCTGTGTGTTGCGCTCTTTTGTTGGGGTGCCAGTTCGAAAACTGTCAATTTCATGACTAGCTTTGAATGGGAAATTGATAGTTTTATTAAATATTTTAAATAATTGACAATTGGGGAATTCATGAATTTTTTGCATGCTGCATATATACACAACACACTGGTAAAATTTGAAATTCATGTCAAAATCTTGAGGGTTGGCAGATGGAGATCTCTGCAAGCTTAAGGTTGACAAGACATGCTGACATTGACAGTGATCACAATTACATTATGTCAAAGATGGCACATAAGGAAGCATAGTAACAATTGATCCATGTCCAAGCATTAGAAAAACTAATACATTTCCATAAAAACAAAGTATCCTACAGCACAAGAAACTTTCTATGCAGTTTGAAGCACACAGGGTTTAATTTTTATGCATGTACCATTTGGACTAAACAAAGTTAAGCAGTCTTCACATTAACCCTTAAAGTGCGTGTCGCGACTATAGTCGCGGTTGTTTGTGGTCCCATAGTGCGTGTCGCGACTATTGTCGCACTAGAGGTGAGCAACACTGATCGCATTCTATAACTTCATCTTGTCATAAATGCCTGTAAAACTATATTTGATTGGTTTAAAAAGGCCCGGAACGAGCATTCTGCAGTACTTTACTATATTATTAATGATGTAATTTTACAAATGCTCGCTTCTAAACACATGGTACGTGTGCAAAGCTAAAATGGCCGACACTGAATACAACGGTGATTTCTTGCAACAAATATTCGCTTCTGATAGTGATGCTAATAGTGATTTTGAATAATTTGAGAAAAATGACATTATTGGAGCAAGCGAGGTATTGATGGAAATACACATGAATGATTTTGAGCCAGAAATTTACGTGGAACTGGAGTCGGATGTACATGCTCACTTGACGTGAAAAAATGGCGCGCCTGTCAACCCCCATTCACTGGTAATTCAAAATTAAATGTCGAGATGGTGAAAAATGAACCTACGGACTACTGAAGACTTTTTCTTAGATGACAAGCTATTTCATCTGATAGTAGATCAAACAAATCGTAATGCAGATCAGAGAGTTCATGGGGCAGACTTGAACGAAAAAAGTCGCATGAAGAAATGGTGGCCTGTCACACCTGAGCATTTAAAACGTTTTCGCATCGATTAAAACAATAGGTTTGGTACATATATCTGTTCTCGATTCCTAATGGGCTATTGATGATGTGATATCAACCGCATACTTCAGCAAAAAAAAAAAAAAAGTATGGGATATATTTCAAGCTATTCCAAGCAATTTACACCTGTCAGACAATGAGAACAATTAAGGTGACGCTTCACAAAATCAGCCCAATGATTGAACAAAAATAAAGCCGTTGCTGAGGTTTAATCACCAGATATGGACCTCAGTTTGATGATATTATAATAAATAACAGGTGATAGTATTTCATGAACATTAATTGCTGACTGGTGGGTTTAAACATACATCTGACATTCATGGAGTGGATTTTTGCAAAACTTTCACCTTGCCTTTACCTGTGATTTTCACAATTTATATATAACATTGTGACAGACATAACATGTGCATGTTTGGACTACTAAAGAATATAACATTTCGTAGATATATTTGAACTTTTCCATCAAAAACAAACAAAAATACTGATGAAATACAATTGTAACTTGTCAGTTTACCTGTATTTACACCTGTACCTGCAAATATGTTAAGCCTACACATGTGTCTTGATGATAATCTTAAAGTATAGACACATACCTTCATTTTTTATATAGGGGTTGTCTATCAATAGTGTATATTTAATGAAATACGTGCAATTTAAAGACTGCAGTTTTCTTCTTTTCTTCCCTGAAACATTTCAGCACTGAGGGACCTTTTACTGCAAAACAATGCAGCACTTTAAGGGTTAATTTGCTGTCTGAAATTTTATACATCACCATCTTCAATGTAATATCACAAGCTAAAACAAAAAGTAATAAAATCCATCTAGCCTTCATGCTACACAAGTACTATCATTATTACCCAATCTCAAACATAGTGAATGGGGATTGGGGTACTAACATGAACATAGGCGTGCCAATGGAGCAAGCCTGGTGTGATTCACATCAAATGCTTTTTTAGCATACTGTCAACAATCTGAACATGTTCCTTGCAAATAATGAAATAATGAAATAAATTGAGTGTTCCTTTTTTAATACAGGAATTACCACAGAAATAGTTGTAAAATCCTGTTTACCTTTCTCATCCGATTTTTTTCATCAAAATCGTTCATCATATTTGTTAAAATAATGACTACTTATTTTCTTAGCCTTTGCTTTTTGTGTACCATATAAGGCCATTGACATCTTTTTTGTAAATGTAAACATAATAAAAAATATGGCGTGCTTTGAGTAAGAAATTCTGCATATTAAAAGTAAATGCAATTTATCTGTGATTTTGAAACTCCACCATGAAGCCATTATTCACCACTTGATTGATAAAAAGGATGTATTTGTCCCATTACCCACTGGATATGGAAAGTCATCAATTAATGAAAGTATCCATTTTCCATCTTTCAACAATTATTAACATAGCAAAGAATATCCAAAATTGGTCTAGTAAGCCTTAGGTCACTCACTTTACCTGTCATGGAGGAAACGACGAAGTTAGTGTAACCAAACCACTTTATCTTAGTTTAGAAGGGGTAATAAATTCATAAGCCAAACTTCTTTCACAACATAATTATATTCAACCCTATTTGTTTTTCTGGTTTTAGTAATGCGATATTAAAGTTCCATTACATGATAAGCCACAATCACATGTTTGTTTGCATGCTCGAGTTTTAATGGCACACCAGCACTTTCAGGCTATTTAGTGCCATACAATAGGTTACATGTTCAAAAATAAGAAAGGTTTAACATCGACCAGCAATATAAAAAAACAGTAATAAATATAAAATGGTAAGATGTTGGTAATAGGAAAATATGAAGCTTCCCAATCAATGGGAGATGTAAATGGTGCATGTTGATGATAAGATGTTGTAAATAAGAGGTGATATTTGCATTAGATAAAAATATTCTAGGTGATGGCATACAAGTTATAGTTTAAAATAGAGGTTTACTTCCTTTAGGAAATCTAAAATACAAGTGATTTGTATTGTATCAAAAATTTCCTTCATGTCATGTACATTATAGTATTTAACACGCGTAGGTTGCAGGTCGGAACACTCGGTCATAGTGTTTAACAGTGAATGGCTCATTGCAAGAAACGCACTCTGGTGGATCTTCACCTTTCAGTATGTGGGAGTGGGTAATGTATGTATGACCGATTCTGATTCTTGCAATGACAACCTCCTCCCTATGGATAGTTCTGTAGAGAGTCCATTCTCCCAGGGTTGGTTTGATGGCATGAAGTTTGTTATTGACTACATCATCCCATAACACCTGCCACTTCTGACGTAGGTACTTTTTGGGATAGAGCCATCTTAGCAGCCCGGTCTGCTTCTTCATTACCTCTAATACCAATATGGCTAGGTAACCAACAGTATACTATGTTGTAGGACTTACTAAGCTCCGAGTTTTTGACGAGAATATCGACTAGTAATGGATTATCCAGCTTTCTATGGTGTAGCGACTGAAGTACTGACAGCGAGTCACAGAAAATAATGCTATTTAAAATGCGTTTTTGTTCAATAAATTTCAGAGCAAGGTCTATTGCTCTGATTTCCGCTGAAAATATGGTAGCATCGTTTGGCAAGTGCACTTTGGTTATGTGCTTGCCACTAACAAAGGCTGCAGCAGCCTTGTCATCAACTTTTGATCCATCAGTAAAAAATTTGGTGTAGTTTTTAAAATCATTGAGGAGTTCAGGAAAATGGCAGGATTTGTCTCTGATTTTCTCCCATCGTGCAACGTAAAAATCACTTTGGGTTGCTTAAGGAGCCATGGGGTGTTTCCGATACAAAAGTGTCCTGAACTGTAGGGAGATTAATTTTGATAGTGTCAAAACTGGTTTGTTTTCGTATAAAGTTTTGTATTTTGGTTGAAAAACAGCCGAAAAAGCAGGGTTCAGAGGGTTTGATCTTAATCTAAGAATGTACTGTATAGAAAGCATTTCTCTGCGGTGCGATAAAGGTGGTTCATTCGCTTCCGCGAGAAGGCTTTCGCATGGAGATGTCTTGAATGCTCCTAGAGAAAGTCTTATTCCTTGATGATGAATTGGGTCAAGCATTTTCAAATAAGACTTCCTAGCTGAACCATAAACAATGCATCCATAGTCTAGTATAGAACGGATAAATGTTCTATACAAATTGAAGACTTTTTTTTATCAGCACCCCAGTCAGTGTGCGCAATTACTTTTAGTAAATTTAAAGCCTTTAAGCATTAAACTTTTAAATTCTTGATGTGTGGTATAAAAGTCAGTTTTCTGTCGAAGATAATACCCAAAAACTTTGTTTCCTCAACAACTGGAATAAGTATTCCGTCCAGCGTGAGTTTAGGGTCCACAACCACAACATATCAAGTTGAGGCTACGGCATCGTATCTACTGGTACACGTGGTCATTGCATGTCCTGGCCATGTGGACATTTTTCCTCGCTAATTACTACCCGATTTTACAAGGAAAGCTGTATTGGTCATATCTATGTATATTTTTGTAAACACTGTACGCTAAAACGAAAGCAAGGAGGACAAACTTTTCATTACACGACCGGATGCTACTGCCATAAATAATATGGTTATCAAATAGTTTTTACAAGAAATATATACAAATATTTCGCAACCGTTGTTTTACTTAAACACAGAACAGCTATGCAAATATTGACAGTAATCAAAGGTCAATGTATATTACCTACTGAACCAAGCAGGTGCACGTGGTCATAGTTTGACGACGCCATGTGGGCAATTTTCGGTGCAAATTTCTACCCTATACAAATGAGGTCTCGTGATACTCTTATTTATGTTTCAATAAGGTATAAAATAGTGCATCAAACTATCGTGAAGACAGACCAAAGTAACAATAACAAGACAAAGAAAAAGTAAAACGAACAAAACCACCTCTTACCCTCACGAATCTGTCTAGTGGTAGTGTGTTTACGTCACATATCACGCGAGATTTCTCAAACTCTTACGAGAGTGTCCGTAGCAACCAATCCTTTGTACATGTAGAATATCCCTTCCTGTTTTTAACAGCATCACATTTTGTAAGCATGCATATTAAGAATAACAAATTCAGGTAAAAGGTAATTAAAAAAGGTATGTGTATTATAAATGTAAACATTTCCTGCCTGACTAATTCGCTTACATTTATCGGTCAGTTGCATTACGTGTTAATACTTCCCTAAGTAAAATGTTAACGTCGAATGTTCAATGTTATAGTTCAATTTAACAGTAATGACATGAAATCTGCTAATGATATAAAGCGATTTTTCTTTGAATTTTTTTTTCTCTCATAAATGCATACTAATTAGCCTATCTGAAACCCTAGAACAGTATTATCATCAGCAGATTTTAGATCGAGTCTAACAATTTATTAACAGTTATTGTATGCCAAATCTATATATTGGACTTCTTTACTTCATCATGTTCTCGAAATATGGCAGTCTGGATTAAATGCCTGAATATCTTCCTTCCTATTTTCAATTGTATTTCTTTTCTTTTAAAAAAAAATGATATGGACCAGTCTGGAAACATAGTTTTGATTTCTTCACGATTAGAGTGAGATGTCTGAAAAAGTAACCTTTGGGTGGTGGTGGTGAGGTCTGGTTAAATATCTTTACTACTCATAGCAAATTGAAAATCAATTATCTTTTTTGCTCAGATATATTTAGTACTGAACTTTTCTGGTTCTTTTTGTTGATTGACAGACTGATTAAGATTTTTTTCTTCTTAGGCAAATGGTAGACTAAGTTGATTAACAAAGATGGCACACACCAGAAACCCTCCTACTTTTTCAATGGATATGACAAGATATAACACTGTCCCTCGTCGGTATGATGATACACGGCCAGTTGTTATTCAAGGATTTGCCCACAAGAAAATACTTGGTAACACTCACTCTCATAGCCCAAATTTGTAATTTCTTAAACATCAATTTAATATAACAATAATATCTAATGGCAGACATATGGTTTTATTACCAATTTTTGTTAAGTTCATGAAAAACCTTAGACTGTACATGTAATTGACTTAAAAGGCTGTATTATGTCTTTAATATACTGATGCTGTTTTTCATCATCATCAGTAGATGTATATCTACTTGCACTTTTATTGCCACTACAAATAATTGTTGATGTGTTTGCTTTGTTTTTAAAAAAAATGTATTTATTTATTTATTATTATTATTATTGTTATATTATTATTATTATTATTATTATTATTATTATTATTATTATTATTATTATTAGGAATTGGCCATGAACTTCACCAGAAGTCAATGGAAAAAGCTGAGGTGGAGAAGATGCAGGCCATAAGTGAGGCTGAGAGGGCTGTATGGGAACAAGCAGAGCAAATTAAACTGGAAGCATTAGAAAAAGCAAAAGCTGAGGCTGCAAAAGAACATGAAAAAGAAATTAAAAAGTTGAAAAAGGCATATGAAAAAAAATTAAAGGTGAAATAAAGAAAACATTTTCTAAATGCAGAATGAATAACTTTACACTATATCTTAAAGATGTGCCAAAAAGAAACACTGTGCAACACACACATTGTAATCTTAATTTAGTATACATTAATTATTAATATGTGATCATACATAGAGATACTATTTAAGCCAATGCTGATTACTCTTAGTTTGGGCTACATAACGGCACTTTGATGTAAAGAGAGATCAGCATGACCCTTGTTGCAATGTACTTCTGAGTTCTTACTCTGTATCCATTTATTCAGTTGGATGTTACTGTTAATTTCATTTATATATTGCATTCATGCTGATTTTTGTAAATACCAAAACCAAATGGAACATCAATATCAATACATCTATCACACTAATAGTGGCTAATAGCACCAATGTCACTAAATATTTTCATAACAAGAATAATTTTACTATTCAACTCAGTAATGATTAGGGGACACTAGAGCAAGGGTCTCAAACACATGGCCCATGGGTCACATGCGACCTGCCATTTAATATCCTGTGGCCTACAAAATGATTGGTGTCACAAGGATTCATAAGAGAAAATGAAGGTGGTGCATCCCTTGGGCTGTTCAAAATGCCCTCATGTGGCCCTCAGCGTGGTTTGAGTTTGAGACCCCAGCACTAGAGTATCATAAAGTTCTTAATTATCAAGAGAAACAATAAAAACTGTTATCAGACTGTGGAGCAAATGCAGGTACCACTTATGTCACAACTTTGTGTTTGTTATTGCTGTAAAGTATTATATATAATTTTCATACCCTTTAACTTTTGAGTTTGAGTTCATCTTAATTGATACAAATCATATTTACTTTTATTATCTAATATTTGTACAGAGACATTTTTAATGTGAAAATTATGCACACCTATAAAAACTACTACTGATATTTTACTTGTAATTATTTACACAACTGAATTAAGATTGTATGAAAAAATACAGATAATACAGTAATCATTGTTGGCTTTGTATTGTTTTCATTTGTCTTTCTTTGTTTTGTTTAGTTTAAACATAGTTTACTGCCAGAAGTAAATATAAATAGTAAATGGACCGGAAGTAACTTCTTGTAACCTATTTGCTTCTTTCTAGTATATGTAAAATTGCTGGCAAAATTTATTAGAATGTGCTACAAAGGCATTTAAAAGAAAGAAAGTTTAGAAGGAACAAGAGCAAGAACATTTGCAAGTGAATTAATGTAATGGTACTTGACGGATTATTCATATTAAAGAGTACTTCTTTGTCCCATGAAAAGAGGTCTCAATAATGAACTGTGTAGGTTAAAACATGAGATATGGTTTGAGTTAAGAAATAATGCCTTGAAAAGAGGTTTCTATTTCAATAAATACCTTTTTAATGTTGATTTTGACTATGTTCCAGACTGCAGCAACATTGAAAACAAATGTTTATATTTTGAAACATCTTGAGATATCTCTGTTTAATTTATTATTTTTATCCTAAGATAACAAAACTCAGCTTATGAACATTGATTGCAATCTGTGAACTTAATCTTAAAGCTGAGTCCCTTGCTCATCCATGAGCTGATTATTCCACTGTCCAATAAATTTCTTCTCTATATGATGTAAAGCGATACAAGTTGAATTAATGTCAGAATTGGGGATTTTTGCAGGAGGAGGCATTGCAAGTTGAGATGCAGATGCAGAAGCTGGCAGCAGAGCAGGTGAAAGAAGAAAGAGATCAAGGTGAGAAGCATCTAAAGGAAGTTGTTCGTAAAACTGAACTGCATTGTGAGGAGGAACAGAAGAAGGCTATAGCACAAACACGAGCTGATGAAAGACAGAAGGCTGCAGAAGAGGCTGCAAGAGTTGCAAAGTAATTATTTTTTCATCAATAGGCAGTCAGCATGGGTGGACTGTCTGTCTTTTTGTTTGCATCGAGTTCTTCCAGAATTTTATTAAGGGTTGACTATGCATAAATTCATGTACATACAAACTATGTATGTATTAATTAATACATTAATTAACATTAATCATTAAAATTAATCAAAATTATATCTACAAGTTTATTGGAAGATTTCCTACAAAGAGCATCATAAATATTTCACAATTATCTACATGATTTCCTGCTCTAAACAAAAAAATGACAATACAATCTACAATATCATTTTGAAAACAGGCTAATATATCTTGAATTAATCGATCACAAACCATTATGCAGGATCCCTGTAACTCTTTTATCTATGATATATGCTGGGCCTACACCAGTCTGAAGTATGATTTATTCTTATCTGTGTTAGCTACATTTTGCAAACACATGCATACATAATCCTTGAGCTATATGATCCCTGCCATATCTAGGCAAATACAACTCTGAAAACAAATAGGACTACCACAGAACATCCCAGAGCTACTGTGATCTCTACCATTTCCAGGTAATCACAACTCCATTAATAAAATAAACCTGTCACTATAGTCACAGAACGACAGTATTTATTGTCCCCTAGATTTAATTCATGTTTAAGTATCTATCTGGTATTTATACACAACCATCCTAGGGTAGCTTCTCTCCTGATATATCTTCTTATGCAGCCAATGTTGGAAACAACTAAATAAATGATTGATATACTCAGCTACTAAAATTCTTTTGACTGAATATAGTCAGATTTTTGAGTGGTTGATGAGAAATCATGCAAAGGTGAAGAATATTTGGCTCAAATCTATGTGTTTTGATTTCTGAATGGCTAACAGCAGAGAACAATCTCAGTCCTTTCCTTGATATCAGATGAAAACAGACTAGACTTGAGTTATGAAACATAACTACAACTAATAACTCTCACCCAAAATAAATTACATAATTTTTCAAGTGAATGGAATGAAAACCTAGTGGAAAACCATTGCCATGTGATGTTCTTACCCTTCCACATCTTGGAATTATGTACATTTTGAACTCCAGACTAAAGTAGGGCATGGTACGAGAAATGATGAAGGCATTGCACTCATTTTGAAGGACAGAAGTACAAAAGATCACAGTATCTAAGGTCTTTATAAATAAGCATTGACTGTGATACATGACATAGAAAAAACTGAAAATTTTGCTTTTTTTTTTAATGAAAAAGATAACACAGTTACGCACCATTTCATATAATTACTTTATACATGTATCTTATATGATAAGCTTGATATGATAAGCTTGATCATAATGATAAAGTCCATCTCCTATTTCAAGAACATTTTTGGAAATTTTAATTCCTTAGGATGAATTATGCATTAATAAAAATCACCCCCAATATAGGCCCACAAGTTTGGAAGGTGGGAATCCTGAAATTATTATTATTATTATTATCAAACAAGAAATGCTGTATAAATTGGAAATTTTTAGATCTGCACAGATGGCATACTATATATGCTCATATATATGCCAAGTTCAACTGCAAACAGTATAGACTATGACCTACCATAACACAATGCACTGACAGATCTGGCTCTATGCAGTTTGTCAGGAATAATTAGTAGAACAAACAAGTTGGACCATGATTTGCCAGTGCATATGCAGCCAGAGGTCTATACATAACTGCTAACTTATGCGAGTTCAACTTATGGTAATTCCACAGTCATGGGATTTAAGATGTTTTTTTATTTAATTTTTATCTCAAGACTAAAACTGAATAAAATTAATTTTAAAAAATCCCCAAAATTAGGATTTGTGAATAGCTAAAGTGAATGGCTAAAGTGAATGGTATTAAAGTTAATTGAGTTAAGTATTTTGAATGAAAAATAAAGGCAATGAATCAGAGCAGTTTGAGTTGGGAATTGTACTATAACACAAGCCAGGGGCTAGATGTACAGTATATTGTTTACAGCTGAAACTGATGATATATAAGTAAGCATATACAGTAATTAGTTCAGTCTTAATATTATAGGTTTGTCAACATTACCAGTACATTAAATATAATTTTGGCATGTATAATTTTATTTATCAATACACTGTACAAAGACTTATGAATTTGTTTAAGCCATTGAAAGCAATTTGTTAAAAGAATTTTTAAATCCCTAAATCTTTCAACAAGTAATGAATGAATCTTAAACATAATCTAATTTTAATTTTGGCAACTGTGCTATAGGTATGTAATTTATTTGGTACCAAATATCTATGTTGTTAATGTGGCACATTGAATGAAAATGTCAACAGTACAAGAGGTGAATTTAATTCAAAATATATAAATAATAAATACATTGATTACTATTTTTCATTGGGTACCAATTGTTGTGTACTTGGTGGTTGCTCCAGAACATGAATTTAAAGAAACAATGATTCATGTGCGGAAAAATAGGACCTTTTGTCCATTCAATGAATTTAAATATTCAACAAAGAATGATTCTTCTATGGGCCCTTTTTCCCATTCAAGAGTTAAGTCCCAATGAAAATGTAATGTTTCACATAAAAATGAACATTGGGACCCACACAAATATATTCATTTAAGTTATGTTCCTTTCTTTGTCTGATGATGTATGATTTTAATAATTAATTCATGATTTTCTATCTCGTAAAATGTAAAGTACAGTATCCTTTCATATCCATCTTTGATACAGTCTGGGCAGGTGATAATCATTTGTAATATTTATTCAATCCATATTGTAGGGAAGGATTGTAAGTAATTACAGTTTTTATGCTATTATAAAACTACAGGTGGAAGGGAACTTTTTCCATTTGGAACAAATTTCATTAACAGCTATTAGAGAAAAAGAAATCTTGTAGGAATGTGCAATGAATAATGAATAACACATCAGATATTCAACTAATAAGAGGTTATATATATATATATATATATATATATATATATATATATATTAGCTTTTTTAATTTCTAACTAACAAAATGGTTTTTGCTACCTATTAACTGACTAATGTTATAATTATGTAATCACTTAGCATCCTTTTATATGCTAAATGCATGTTAATATAATCAAATCAAATGTAACTATTACATTATCAGTATCAATTAACAATCATCATCATCAGCAGCAGCAGCAGCAGCATTATCACCATCAGCATCATCATGTTTGACATTTATTATCTAACAAAACTATTTATATATTGCAACAATCAACATATCTATGATGTTCTTTTAATCTTTAGATTCTACGCCTGCAATATGTAACATGGTGCAATATATGTCTGTGTCTGTCAGTAATCCATCTGTTTCTCTAAAATCATTGTTGTTTCCAAAGCATATATCTGATACTATTAAAGGTATCATATGAAATCTGCTAGACTATATAGTACCAGTGTCTAGACATACATTTGATGTTTACAATATTAAATGCGTCTGTATGAAATCTGCTAGGCATATAGAACCAGTGGTCTAGAAGTGAATTTTGCTATATACATTTCACTATTCGTAATTCAAGGCATCTCAATGATTCTTGCTACACATGCGGAACTTATTTCTAGATGCCATATAATCCCACATAACCAAACCAATCCTATACCTGTTTCAACAAGGAGTAATTGAGATGAAGCTTACAATTTAGCTACTGCTATGCTAAAATTGTAAATGGTAGTCCAAAAGTAAGAAAATCTTTATATGTAAATCTATTTGCATGTCATGCTCTAGAGCAAAATTCAAGACCTGAATTCCAATTTTTTAAAAACCAAGATTCTTTCAGCATTGGTGGAAATTTGTTCTTTCAAGTGTTGCTTTACTACTTATGCAAACACGCAAAAATAACCTATACCTTGCTACAACTAGTCCAAAACTAAGTGTTTCTAAATGTTCTAAATTCCCATTGTGGTTACTATTGATTCTGCATTTAAAACACAATCTGCATATATTTTCTACTACTAAAATTTAAATTGTTTAACCAATATTTAAGAATCATAAACAATCAATGTATTCTGATTGAATACCCTCCTCCCAATAACATTGTGTAAACACTAACACTGAAAATGGCCTTACAGAAAGGAAAATAAACTCATTCAACAACATTCCTTTGCATAAATCCAGGCACTTTTGTAACATATGATAGAAACTATGCAATAAAATAGCAAAATAACTTACATAAAATCTATGTTGGTATATCACAAAATGTATACAGTTACTTAATATAAATAAAGATCTTACTGTTTGTCCAGCTGAAGCTTCTCAGATAAGCCAACCTTTGGGGGAGCAATTCCTACATTACCAATTTACTAACAATTTCAATTTAATTTGTATCATAATAACATTTTTTGTCATAGTTAATTCTGCCCCTTTCTGAAAAATTAATGACCTTAATTTAAATATATTTATTATTAATCTCGAATTTAAACAATAGGCTTTTAATGCATATAATTCCTTTTGCAAATCCCTATTAATTGCTGAAATAATCAGAGTATCACCAGCATACCATATTAAGAATATTAGTATCATGACAATGTTAGTACCATCTATACCCTTGTAACGATAGCTTGCTCTGACACATTAATAACTAATGAAAATAAAGATAGCAATGAACATTGCCCTTGTCATACACAATTGTACAACAAGACTAGTAAGAAATATCATTTAACTTTGATGTCCATTGTAGTTTACATGGATTTCATTATATTGAATAGTCTATTCCTAATGCCAATTTTAACACACTTAAACTTGAACAATATAATTGATTTTTCTTTAAATCAATAAATACACTAAATATTTATATACCTGAATTACTTGATATGAAATTAATCCATGAAGTGCCACTATTTTACCACCAGTAAGCATTCTGACCTGAATCCTTGCTTGAACATTAATATAAGAAATTGAACTTTGTAAAAAAAAATTACAAAATGACAATTCTGAAGTTCATGTTAATAATATATTATGAGAGTGTTTGAATAATTCATTAAACTCTAGTAATTCCAGTTTACTGGTACATTTAGCAGAAAGTCTTTGAAAGTTCTATAAAGCTAGCTTTGCTGCTATCAAGAGTATCTTATCCACATCTTTTGAGACCAAACAACCCACTTTTTGCAGACCTACCTGCAGACATGCATTATTCTTGTCATTTGAATATTTCTGACCTTGTAAAGGAATCTGAATACAGTAGTAGTAATATAAGCAACTTGCACATTTTTTAAAATCAATTCTATGTAATTATGCAGCATGGAAGCTTTCTGTCTTTCCTGTGATCTAAATGTCTCGTGTTCTTGTACTGATGTTTCTATTTATTCCAGAGGGTGTTATTTTCTGTGGTGTTCCATTCACACTTGCATTTGTGATCCTGTTTCAACTTCAGCTTTAAAGCTATGTGCAGAATCATAATCTCTGCATCTGTTCTCCCGATTAAGTTTTCCTTCTTACTAATATTTTCAAGGTGACTGGGCAGTCAGCTTCTGATGCTGACCCTGAATCTGGTTGTATGCACCAGAATCTGAATTATACATGTGAACTAAGAGTTGACATATTGCAGTGCCATTTGCTATACAGAATCCTTCAGTTTTAAAACTTTTTATGTTATTGTCCATTTGTCTGTTCATCATGCATCTAGCAAACATCTGGAATTTTCTCTATCCCCTCACCATATGTAATACAGTGGGATATAGCTATCATTATGTATATCAGTCTGTCCATCAAATGTTCCCTTCAGGGGCATAATTATTAAACCATTTAAGATATTTGAACCAAACTTTATAGAAATGTAAAGCAAGTCGTATACATGTGCCATTTGAAACTTACAATTTTCCACATTCAAAACTTTTATTTTATTGAGAAAACAATGTATGGCACAGAGTTTCTTATACAATGGGAGTATTTCATCTTAGGTCATTGCAGCAAAGGGCACTAACTCCATATGCATTTGAAAGCATTCCACCAAAATGCACTAGCTCAATTTACATTGAGAGTATTGCAGCATAGGGCACTAGTTCCATATGCATTTGAAAGCATTCCACCAAAATGCACTAGCTCAATTTACATTGAGAGTATTGCAGCATAGGGCACTAGTTCCATATGCATTTGAAAGCATTCCACCAAAATGCACTAGCTCAATTTACATTGAGAGTATTGCAGCATAGGGCACTAGTTCCATATGCATTTGAAAGCATTCCACCAAAATGCACTAGCGCAATGTACATTGAGAGTATTGCAGCATAGGGCACTAGTTCCATATGCATTTGAAAGCATTCCACCAAAATGCACTAGCTCAATGTACATTGAGAGTATTGCAGCAATTCATTGAGTAAATATTGCAGCAATGGGCACAAGTTCCACATACCTTGAGACTATTGCAGCACATGGCACTAGTTCCCGGATATACATAAAGAAAAATACAGCAGATGGTATTAGTTCCCATTTCATTGTGAGTATTACAGCAATACACAATAGTTTAATATACATACAAGATTAATTCACCAAAGGACACTAGTTTCACTTACTTTGAGAGTAATGCTAGATATGGCACTAGGGTAATATACATTAGGAATATTGCAGCATAGGGCATTAGTTCCATATGCATTGACAATAATACACCTT
The DNA here is from genome assembly GCA_030141615.1 of Unio pictorum. Classification (NCBI taxonomy): domain Eukaryota; kingdom Metazoa; phylum Mollusca; class Bivalvia; order Unionida; family Unionidae; genus Unio; species Unio pictorum. The sequence goes on from JARLTB010000122.1 coordinate 16,586,399, forward strand.
AGGACACAAGCATAAATATTATAATTACATCTGTGATTTTAAAGTATACATGTCCCAATTAAACTTCAATATGTCGTAATGCCCAAAATGTTAATGTCTAAACAATTGAAATGTTTAACAAATTCTCTACTATGTTAATCAGTTTGTATGTTCTCAAATATAAAAAATTATGTTTACAATAATTTAAATTGTGAATACATGGCCTGAAAATCAGGCAAAATATGCAAGAGAAGAAAAATTTGGAAACAAAATGGCATAAACTTAAAACCTATAGGTGGTTCTCTACAGTTTCATATTTTGAAAATGGTTTGACATTTAAAGAAAAATAATTCCCCAAGTTTCCCTCACTAGTTAAACTAGCTGTTCAAAAAAAAAACCTTAAATATCTTATATTTTTTAAAAGAATTTTTAAATCCCTTTATTTTGGCATACGACTGATGGGTGTAATTTGGGCTATAGAGTGTACAGCTTGGCCTTACTTGAGATGTGCACCTTTCAAAACCTGCTAGCTCTGCTTGGTTATTTTCACTTCCTGGACTTTAAAACTATAATGTAAAAGAAGGAGCTGCTAACATTGTTTACATTTTATATATTTGGTAATTCATCCATTGCACTTTTAGAAAATGGTATTGTTTGGTCTGGCAACATTTGTTTCCCTATTTAAATAACTTCTAAATACGTGTACTTTAGATTAATTCCATCTGGGTTTTTTTTAGCACAAAAAGAGAAGTCAACTTGGTTAGCTGTGTGCTTTGAGCAAGTTCAATTTTCACAAGCACAAAATCCAGAGAAAATTCAGCCACAGTAAATAATAATAATAATAATAATAATAATAATAATAATAATAATAATAATAATTTCAATGATAATAATGACTTTTTTTAAAAGAAGGCAACACAATTACCTAAAAAACTATAAATTTAACTCGACGCCCTCATACAAAGGAATTAATTTATTTGAACTGCATCTCTGAAGTCACTGGATATATTGGGTTTGGAAGATGGAAATAGAGTGGGAATTTACATTCTCAAATGGAATACTATTCCAGGGCAAAGTTTCAGAGTACTGGAAACCTTTTTTGAATAATTCTTTATTTGCTTTGGGAATTTTATTATGTTTGGTAGACATTGATCACAGGTGGGGAGTACTACTAGGCAGCCTATACTGGAATAGGGATTGTAAATATTCAGGAACACTATTATTGGATATTCTGTACATTAATTTGGCTTTTCTGAACTGGATTTTGGTCTTTAATAGGTAATATTTTAAACTTACCACCTAAATGGAAAGTAACATATGACATCATTCTCTCCACTGTGCATGTTGCAAATGCAAAACATTTCACCTCACACCTGTCACTCTCTTAGAAGTACATAATATCTGTTGAGTGCTCCATAACAATATTATCAAAAGAGTTTCACTAAATGCAGCAATTTATGTAGAAGCTACTTTTAAAAAACCCAAACTCAAATGCAAAACATTACATTGCTGATGTTATCATCATTGTTAGAAACAAGACTACTATGACCATGTTTATGCAGGCATAACAAAAAAATGTGTTTAAAAAACTTATATATTATTCAATTGCCTTGAAAATGTAATCAGGACATATACATATAGATATAAAAATCCCTACTAAATTTAATTTGTCCACCTCTACCTGCTTTTACTTAATCAAGCAAGATTTTTTTTTTAAAATAACAAAAATGTGTGTAAATATATAAAATTTCATGTAATGACCCGCGAATGTAATCAGGCCATGTACATGTTAGAGTTAATTTGTACATGTTGAGTGCTTTTTGTTTCTTTCTAACAAGTTTCTTGGGTTAGGTTGATAGGAACAAATGAAAAAGTCCACTGTACATGAAGTGTGGACATAAATATTAGAGAATGCTGAACCATAGAACATTTAGGATGAGTTCTTACATAAGTGGGTGACCTGGTGGATATCTCATTTCTAGGTGACACATCATCTAAATATAGCCTAATTATTGTGCTTAAGTGAATTTGCAGTTAATTTTAGTGATAGTTTTATTGTGTAATTGAGTTAACATTTTGCACCATACAGATTATTTTTATTTCCAAAATTAAATTAGTACATGTGCAATAAAACGGGGCTTAAAAGAATACTGTTATTGGACACCATCTGTCTTAAAAGATGAGGCTTGTAATGATGATTTTCTTGCATGTGAAAAGACCTGTCTTGATAGGCATTGCATTGTTTTGTTGGCAAATCAGGTGCTTTCTCAAGACAGGTTTTACTGTATTAGACTTGGAGAGTTACTGGTAAATGTGGCACCTGTCTCTTTTACATGAATTTCATCTTTTTATTGCAACTTTATGAAACCATCTACATTTAAGTTTCATTTCTTCTGATGCATACTGTGACTTCACTATTTTTAGTAGTGTTCCAGTTTTACTTATTTACAAGTGAATCCATGTGTAAATGACTATCAGGGTCTATGTTGTTTTGTTCTACTCATTAGCCCTAACAAACTGCATAGATCCATTTATGCTGGTACATCACATGCCAGTAAATCTGGGTCAATGGAATTTTCAGAAGGACTCGACAATTAAGCGAGAATATATTGTACCCATTTCCATGTTAGTTACAAAACAAGACTTTCAAAGCCAATGATCTTCTATGGAATAAGTATGGATAAAAATAGCATTTTTCACAAAACCACCAAAACATTATTGAAAAAAGTGAAATCACAGTATGTAAAAATAATTCAATGAAGTCATTAACATTTATATCCAGAAAAAAAATGCTATTATTTTCAGAGTAAGTGTAAAAGAAATATATTTCCCTAAGCAAATTACTATTTTGTTTCAATGACATTCAGGGAAGATTGTACAGGTCAATTTTGCTTTTCAGATATTTATGCTGCTAATACTTCACTGCAATCTATTAAGTTCTCTTTCAGAGCAAATGCAGAAAAACTTGAAAAAGCTTTAAAGAAAGCAGAGGAAGACAAACAGAATGCATTAAAAATGCTTGCCAACAAAAAAGACCTTGAGAAGATACAAGCTGTGTCTGAGGCTGAAACTAGAGAACGAAATATTTTCAAAGAAAAACAGGCAGCTTTAATGAGACAGAATGAAGCTGTAATTGAAAAACTGCGATGTGAAATAAGTGAAAGAGAGCTTGAGAAAGAAAATCTGTTGAAAGAAATTGATGGATTGGAAAATAATAAGAAAGTTTTAGAGAGATGTCTTGAAGATACAAGACATGAGTTTCAAGATTTCATCAACAGATTAAGAGCTTTTGATAAAGGTCAAGCAGAATTTATGCTAAAACCAATTTATTTGGATGAACTGGAGAAAAAAGGAATTTATGTAAAGGATAAACATTTCTCAGAAAAGAAAAAGGGAGCAAAGAAGTAACAAGAGAATTTTTACTTGAACTGTAACTTACAGATGCATATGCTTGAAGTGGTTAAACAAAATTCAGGTTTCACATCAAATGGCTATGTTGCCTGAGTAGAGATTAATTTTCTGTGTCCTTAATACCTTTCCATATAAAACAGATTGGGCATTTTGGAAAACTCAAGCTTGGGTTAGTTAAAAGTTACTTTGTAGATCTGTGCTTGTCCTCTTTTTCAAATATTTAAGGGGCCTAAATTTTATGCCTGTCCTAAAAACTGAAATTAACAGCTTGATAACTTGGAAAAATTTTGTCTCCCCAAAAATTTAGATTTATGATTTTTAAGTAAAAAAAGGTAAATTTTTATCTACATCTTGAAATTATGTTTCCAGTGTAGAATATGTGGAATTTACAACAACAAAAGATGACAAATTTAATTTTAAAATCTGAATCTGAGAAGAGTACCAAAGTCTATAGCCTATTTTTTTGCATTTTATGCAGGAAAATAAATTACAAAAACATATTAAATTTGAAGTACATGTACATGTATTTACAAATAAGGTTTCCTAAATCTGATGTATATAGGTTTGTTCTTGTCATATACATTATGCTAAGTAAGATTTAATCTGTCAATGACTATGCTTTTAGCTGCTTTTTTTTTAAATCAATGACACAATATGTAGATCCAAATTTTCTCAGTACATGATAGCATGAATGGTTAAGGACTACACTAACAGAAATATGGGAGGTGGTTGAAAGTTTGATCATAGTTTCAAACCATGACTACAGTTGTAATTGTCATGGCTAACATTGACATCTTTTGATTAGTCTTAGTACTGATATTACTGAAAACAGTATATTATAAAATTATGCTAAGGGAATATACATTTGACAACTAAGTGGTGGAATCACAGGGCGAGATTGTATGCTCTTCAACTCTCACAATGAAGCAAAGGTTAACATACACTTTGTTGTCTTCCACCTACTTGGAGTGACATTTACTTTTGATCACAGCTGATGAAGATGACTGTGTGTGCTGGGAAAATGTAACCATTGAAAGAACACACAATATTAATACAGAAACAAATTTTCATAGTGCAGACATTACCATTTTCTGAGTTCTACACCCATGAAATTGGAAAATGTACAAAAGACTGCAAATGTTTATTGGCTCATTTACTTATAATTTACTTCTAAGTTCAGGAAGAGAAAATAGCCATGCGGAGCTAGCAGTCTTCCATGAGATCTAGATGGTACTATCCAACACAAATCACTTCTCATCATTCTGATAAAAAAAAAAAGAAAAATAGTTCCTTTAAACCTAGCAGTGATATGTACATTTCATTTTGTATAACAAAGATCAAAAGTGGGTAAAGTAAAGAGAAATATTTTTTTAAAATCAAGATTTGTAATTATGTGCCAAAATATAAAACTGTGGAGCAGAACTATATTTGTCATGGGATAGTTACTTACATGACTGCAGTGGAGGTAATTCCAAGTATATTTTTTAATGTAGTTAGTTAAAGGGATCACCCTTTTGTTTTTAGCAACTTGTGCAATTTATTGACAAGCTTTTTACTTGGATGTGTGATAATATTCATGCAATATAAATTATATGTGTATCTACTTCTAGACTGACTTGATCATTATCCATTTTACAAATTGTTTAAAAAAGCAATATTAATCAAACCAACAATTATGTGCATCCTAGATTTTAAAAAAAATATTTTTGTTTAAAATTTATAAAAAAAATTATCAAGTAATTTCAAGAGAAGACTTTTGTATTAAAGATTATATAATCACTCATACATCAATTAGGACTTTGCTATATATTAATTGTTTATTATAAATAGATTTTACATTTTTATAACTTAATTTTCAATTGGCACCATATAGTCAGTATTGTGCTGCCGCACTGCTCAACCCCAATACATACCCTATATACTCACTTATAAACCTACTATATTTACCTGCTTATAAATATACCATATATAGCTGCTTCAGGTCCAAAATGCAAACTGCACAGGCCCAGATCTACCAGTGCATAATGCACTGACAGATCTGAATCAATTCAGTTTTGTGAGGGCTATTTAATAGCACAAACAAATAGACCTTGATCTATCAGTGTAATATAATAAACACAATTACAGGGAAAAATAGTGAATAAATTGCTTTTTAAAGTGAACGATTGTGATCTTCAAAACTGTAACTTAAAGGGAAGAACTCAAAGAAAATTGATGAAGAAGAAGAAGAGCATGTGTGTGTGTGTGTGTGTGTGTGTGTGATCTGGATTGCTTTCAAAAAGTTTTAAGTCATATCACTATGATGTCTGTAACATGGCAGTGTATAGTAATGTCTTGTACTGGGCATCAGTCACATTATCCTGACACCAGGCCAATCAGTTCTAACACTAACCTCAAAATGATGAGTGCCTAGTGAGGCAGCTGTTAGTACCATTTTTATAAGCCTTTGGTATGAATCAGATGGGGTTAGAACCCAAGACCTCTCTTATCCAAGGTGGACACTCTAACCACTAGACCACTAGTGTAGTCAGAAGAAGAAGAAATGGAGGAAAAAGAATTAGGAAACAAACTAGGTCTCCATATAAGAAATGTTTAGTCATGGTTGATTATTTGCAGCCAATTTGGCACAGGAATCAGTACCAGTTCATTCTCTGTTGTTTGAATCCAAATCTGTACTGATGAATGTGTGAAGCTGAAGTACAGACACTTTATATTAAGTTTATAAATCTGTACAGATAAATGAGTCTGAAACCAAGTACAGACACTTTATATTAAGTTTATAAATATGTACAGATGAATGAGTCTGAAACCAAGTACAGACACTTTATATTAAGTTTATAAATATGAACTGATGAATCAGTCTGAAGCTAAGTATAGACACTTTACATTGAGTTTATAAATATGTACTGATGAATCAGTCTGAAGCTAAGTATAGACACTTTACATTGAGTTTATAAATCTGTACTGATGAATCAGTCTGAAGCTAAGTATAGACACTTTACATTGAGTTTATAAATATGTACTGGTGAATCAGTCTGAAGCTAAGTATAGACTCTTTACATTGAGTTTATAAATATGTACTGATGAATCAGTCTGAAGCTAAGTATAGACACTTTACATTGAGTTTATAAATATGTACTGGTGAATCAGTCTGAAGCTAAGTATAGACACTTTACATTGAGTTTATAAATATGTACTGATGAATCAGTCTGAAGCTAAGTATAGACTCTTTACATTGAGTTTATAAATATGTACTGGTGAATCAGTCTGAAGCTAAGTATAGACACTTTACATTGAGTTTATAAATATGTACTGGTGAATCAGTCTGAAGCTAAGTATAGACACTTTACATTGAGTTTATAAATATGTACTGATGAATCAGTCTGAAGCTAAGTATAGACACTTTACATTGAGTTTATAAATATGTACTGATGAATCAGTCTGAAGCTAAGTATAGACACTTTACATTGAGTTTATAAATATGTACTGGTGAATCAGTCTGAAGCTAAGTATAGACACTTTACATTGAGTTTATAAATATGTACTGGTGAATCAGTCTGAAGCTAAGTATAGACACTTTACATTGAGTTTATAAATCTGTACTGATGAATCAGTCTGAAGCTAAGTATAGACTCTTTACATTGAGTTTATAAATATGTACTGATAAATCAGTCTGAAGCTAAGTATAGACTCTTTACATTGAGTTTATAAATATGTACTGGTGAATCAGTCTGAAGCTAAGTATAGACACTTTACATTGAGTTTATAAATATGTACTGATGAATCAGTCTGAAGCTAAGTATAGACACTTTACATTGAGTTTATAAATATGTACTGGTGAATCAGTCTGAAGCTAAGTATAGACTCTTTACATTGAGTTTATAAATATGTACTGTTAAATCAGTCTGAAGCTAAGTATAGACACTTTACATTGATTTTATAAATATGTACTGGTGAATCAGTCTGAAGCTAAGTATAGACACTTTATATTGAGTTTATAAATCTGTACTGATGAATCAGTCTGAAGCTAAGTATAGACACTTTACATTGATTTTATAAATATGTACTGGTGAATCAGTCTGAAGCTAAGTATAGACACTTTACATTGAGTTTATAAATCTGTACTGATGAATCAGTCTGAAGCTATGTATAGACACTTTATGTCCAGCTTATTGCTTATGAACTTGTAATAAAATCAAAACCTGATATTGTAATTGATGTAATAATGATACTAGTTTTTTAAAAATATAAAATATATGTTGTATACATGTGACAAAAACTTCTAACCGCATGACTGTGCAGTGCATATACATAATACTCATTCTTCTTTTCATTAGAAATCTACTTAACAGACTCATCCTGTTAGACAATGCATAGAAATGTACAACTAAAAATCGTATATACTTGTGACTGATAACAAATTTATAAGATTACCATATTTCATCACTCAGTTTTACTCCTATGCATACATTTAATATTGCTTAGCTCAAAATAATGCCTACTGGGAGATTTATAATGTTATACCATATATATATATATATATATATATATATATATATATATATATATATATATATATATATATATATATATATATACTCATTATGAGTAAAGTCAAATTGCAAACACAAAAGAGCCTGATCAGCTGCAGCATAATGAGCCTGTAGATCAGGGTCTGTGTTGCTTATTGTACTGATTATTGCTAACAAACTGCACAGACCCAGATCTACTGGTGCATTACAAGACAGCAGATCTTTGCAGAGTTTGCAGTTTGGTTAATCTTATAAGCGAGCATATATGGTATACACAGCTTAGGAGGAAATTTAATACTTTGGATACATTAAGGAAAGGATGATAGGTACGGAATATGTAATGATTAAGCTGTTAATAAGTTGTACTGAGTGTAAAAACAGCTGCTCTGTAGTTTGAAAATTATTTTAAAAACTGGAAAGCAAAAATCTCAACACTGAAAAAATTTAATTATCACTGTTTTGAATCATCAAGGTAGGATTTTTTTGGGGGGAGTTAAATAAATTATTATAACAAATAAATTTATAAGCAAACATGAACTGGTAGAATTATGGCCATGGAACTGTGGCCTGAGACAGTGTAATAGTACAAGGAATATTAAAGGGAAAATCCAGCTTATAAACATGTTATCACTATATCAAGTATCAACTGGCATAGTAAGCGTCAAAACATTTACCCCCCTCCAATCACAAATGAGTGGTGGGTGGCTGGGTGCCCAAAATGTCCATTAACCAACTATTTTATGGTAAGAGAATCAAGGTCACTATGACTAAAAAAAGTAAAACGTTTATTTACACTAATATTAGTGCTATATCACAAATCAGGACCACATTTTAATGATGGCTTTCATTTTGTGTAAAGATGAAGCCTATAAATTTAGGTGGTTAAAACATCAAAAGTCAAGGACACTAACAATAAGAAGAACAAGAGTCCCTCAAAAAAACTCATGCTTTACTAGCCACTAAGAATTTCCAAAACTCTAAAATATGACCATTTCTTGTATGCCAAGTGTGGAATCAATGTTTGATATTTTTGAGTAACAACTGAGTTTTAAACTGACTGCTGTGGTGTCCATACCTGATGTTAGATCAGCAGCAATTTCATACAGGACCAACAAGATACCATTAAGCCTTTTGGTGAAATGTTTCAAAATGCATCCATTAATTAGTAGTGATAAAACAATCCATTTTGGCAGATATACTAGATATCAGATCAGAAGAATTGTCACTTAGGACCAACTTTATACCAATAAGATGTCTTCTGGTGAAAAGCTCATATCAATAAGACTTCAGATGGAGTAGTGAAAAAGTTTTCAAGATGGCTGCCACTGCTTCCATTTTGAATGTTAGATCAACACAATTTTTATTTAGGGCTGACTTTGGCAGCTGTATTGAGTATTTTGATTGGCATGATTTTGATTTAGGACCAACTGAAGATCATGCTAACTTTGTCTGTGAAAACATGGTGTTGATATGGCCATTAATTTTTGGAGTAGTGCTAACAAAATTTTCAATATGGCTACTGTCAAGCTATCTTGGATGTTCAAGAGGCACTATTTTCATTTAGGACCAGTTGAACCATGGAATCAATGTGTGTGTATAGTTTTATGATAATCTTCAAAGTAGGTTAGGGGTAGGGGTACAAAAATTACAGATGTCATGACGTCAGACATGAAGACATCCTATAAGCTTCTAAAGTTTATGACCAATATAGCTAAAAATAATTTCTGCACAAAATGTTAAGTTGTCATCCACATGCCTTCACTTGAGATTTACACATTGGGTAAGAAAAAAGCTGAATTTAGGGTTCAAAGATTATAGGTGAAGGTCACTGGTTGAAAGACAAAAAATGGTTCTACAAAACATTTCCTCAATACAGACATGGACCAAAGTTTATTGATGGCTTGCACAATTGGTAAGATGGAAGCATTTTGAATTTATAGTCAAAATTCAGAGTCACTGTGACTGAGACAAGAAAAATGTTCTTACATATTCATTTTAGTTTTAAACAATGTGTCATGACAAAAGTACATATAGCATCTTGATTCTAGATGTTAGAGGTCAGTCAGTGTAACTCTGATAAGAAATTAATGGTCTCTGTGCAGTAGCTTCCATTCAAGATCGCATAAACTGAACAAAGGTCCAAGTCATTAAGACTTGCTTGTCAATAACATGTAGAGTCAACCCTGCCCTTCTAGTTCCTATAGCGATGACTATGAAACATATAATGTGAAGTCTACAATCTATTATTAATGATACAAGATAGTATGAATTAGATTAAATGTGTGGACAAACAATTGCTGCTTATTCTTTACACCATGTCATTTTCTAAAATCACATATAAAATAATATGCATTGAAAATGCAGTGAGCATACTTGCATTACTACTATGCATACATAATCTCCGTCTCTTAATAATTAGTTAGTTAGTAATAGATGGACATGGCAATAATCAAAGTACTGGTTACCCATCGCAAATGCATACTCCTCTACCTGAAAACAGTCAATCTCTTGTGTTGAAAAAAATGTTAGAAATTAAAGGCCAATTGCTTCTAAAGTTGTGTTCAAATTATATGTACATAATAAAGTGCAGTCTGTTGAAGGAGTAAAAAATTATACCTTTGCCTGGATTTTCCCTTTAAATTAAGAATGTACAGACCTGATTAATATCTAATTAAATCTAGTAATTCTTTCTTCAGAAAAGAAAACATCAACATTCCACTGTAGTCTGCCATTACGTGTATACCAATATTAATATACTGCCAATTTAAGGGTCTCAGGATTTGGCCTGTGAAATCTTATCATGAACTACATAAAGTTTACTGCTGTGGTTCCTAAAATGATTTTAACAAGTATTTAGTGTGCATGTTTTCAATGATGTGTCCATATAATTGTATTGTGCTGTTGAAGCAATAAATGTTAATATATAGAGATTATTTTATGCAGAGAATAGTGACAATACTGGAAAGTAAAATGTATTCACATATTATGGACAAATTTGTTTATATTTTTCAATCCACTATGAAATTTTGTCAATGTTTTGGGGTGTGGTTGTTTTAAGACTAATTTCACTAACAGTATTTTATGATTTGCTTATTCACCCCCTGTAGACCTATTATCATTCCAGGAAAGAACAAAACAAGTTATTTTTGAAAAGACATGAAAACTATTTTGGGCTGGACTTAAACACTTGTACAAGTCTTTAATGCCACTTCCTATACTGTTACAGTGACTTACAATAGTCTTTAGTACCACTTCCTATAATGTTACAGTGACTTACAATAGTCTTTAGTGCCAGTTCCTATACTGTTACAGTGACTTGCACTATCTTTAGTACCACTTCCTATACTGTTACTGTGACTTACACCAGTCTTTAGTACCACTTCCTATAATGTTACAGTGACTTACACTAGTCTTAATACTTCCTATACTGTTATTGTAAAGTACACTAGTCTTTAGTAATACTTCCTACTCTGTTAAGGTGACTTACACTAGTCTTCAGTGCCAATTCCTATACTGTTAAAGTGATTTCCACTGATCTTAATACTTCCTATACTGTTATTGTGAAGTACACTAGTCTTTAGTAATACTTCCTACACTGTTAAGGTGACTTACACTAGTCTTCAGTGCCAATTCCTATACTGTTAAAGTGATTTCCACTAGTCTTTAGTAATACTTCCTATACTGCTAAAGTGACTTACACTAGTCCTGTGCTGTTATGATTTCTAATCTTCAAACAAATACACCCTAGTTTACTGTTTCAGGAAGCTAATAGTTTTCCAATAAATATTCAAAATACTAAACACTGAAATGCTTTTTGTTATCATTAAACAATTCACAACAGAAGACAAACTTATTACACACAAACGTTTAATTAATAATTCAAGGCTATGTTCCAGAGTATTGGATAAATTGAGGTTGAACTTTAGCCACTTTTCTGAATTCCTCTGCTAAGCTTTTTGGACACTGCATCTTGCACCAGCTTATGGGCACCATTGTTGCACCTTAAAAAAAAAAAAACATTTAGAAAACTTTTAAAATTACATAGCTGCACTTTTATAAATTATCATGACAGTTTAAGGATTCCATAGAACTTGATGTCTAGACCTGCTTATTATGCTATGATGTACTATAATATATCTGTTGGCTGCAACTGCTTAAGATGCTATGATGTGTCCTAATATAGCTTGCCTGTCAGAACTGTAAACATAAAAATAAAGAAAAAATCTAATATAAAGTTGATGATGATGACTATCTTGCCCTTTGCACTAACAGCTGATGATGACTATGCCTTGCCATTTACTATTAAAGCTGATGATGCAAATGCCTTGCCATTTACTCTTCAAGCTGATGATGCAAATGCCTTGCCATTTACTCTTCAAGCTGATGATGCCTATGACTTGCCAATTAGTCTTCAAGCTGACGATGCCTATGACTTGCCAATTAGTCTTCAAGCTGACGATGCCTATGACTTTCCAATCAGTCTTCAAGCTGACGATGCCTATGACTTGCCAATTAGTCTTCAAGCTGACGATGCCTATGACTTGCCAGTTACTCTTCAAGCTGACGATGCCTATGACTTGCTATTAGCTGACACAAATAAGATGAAAGGTACTAGTCATCTGACTCTCTAAAGAACTTGATGTCAGTAACCAATCAGTATCATCCCCGCCCACACACATGCATGCACACATATGTGCAAGCTTAACTCTTCCACTAAGCACCAGTAAAGAGAGGGAGCAGAATTTTTTAACAAATTTGCTCATACATGGACCAACCCTAATCCTTTTGCGAAGTTTAAAATCTCTCTGTCAAACTGAGATGGAATACTTTCATGACATTGCAAACGCATGTATGCAAAGGGTAACATAATTACAACCTTTTCTGCAAGAATTAGGTTTATAAAACACGACTGTAAATCAATGAATGTGAGCTCTGTAAAATATATCTCAATTTCAGTGTATTTGCCAAACTGTTCAGTGCATAAAACATCCTATACCCTATATGTGACAGTAATGCTATCATCAAGACAATAGCACAAATTTTTTTTTATTGCTGCCATGGTCTTCCACAAGCCAAAATATATGAGGAAATATTACAAATGCTGGACTCAAACTAGGGTCAGTGAAAGGGAATAATTTAATCTTAGCCACTTTTAGTCTTTCCTGTGGACAACAATAAAAAATATTTTTGCATGATCTAAAATATATGTTCTACATATGTCGGAAATTAAAGACAGGAATTACTGCAATTTTTTTCATTATGAATTATTAAATCAAGGACAATCTTAATTAAATAAGGATCTGAGTCCCTTGATAGACTGATGCTATACTTTCAGAAAAGAATTTGCTTGAATTCAAGACAAGACCATTTCTTCTTTTTAAAGCTGCTGCATGCTGAAACCATCTTTGATATTCCTGAGTGATAAGATTTTCAACCCAGCCACTGTGGCATCGATATCAGATGCAAAATCTGCACCATTTTATTTAGGACCAACCAGACACCATTAGAATGCTTCTTGTGAAAACCCTATGCTGATATAACTTTCTGTACATATCAGCCATTTTTATCTAGGAGTCCAAGCTGACATGCTAAGACATCTTTTAGCACAACATCCATGCTGATATGATCATCTACATCATCTACACAGGTGAAGTAGCATAACAAATGTTTAAGACAGCCATTGTGGAGGTCATATTAGATGTCTGGTTGGCATGATCATCATCCAAAAGCAACCAGGCATCATAAGAAGTTTTCTGCTGAAATCCCCATTCTGAAATTACCTCCATTCCAGAAGAGCAGCACTAACAAGATTTTCAAGGTGGCTGCAATGGTGGCCATATTGGATATCAGATAAGTAACATATTAATTTAAGATCATCAAGACATATAAAAGTCTCTTAATAAAACCCACATGTTGATATGACAATCCATCCAGGAAGAGTAGCAACAACAAGATTGTTAAGATAGCTGATATAGTAACCATAATGGATGAGCAAGCAGGATCATTTTCATTTGGGACCAAATAAACTTCATTTAACATCTCGAGAAAACTCCATTATGATATAACATGATTTTCAAGTTGGCTAGATGCAGCACATCAAAAGCCAGATTGGTACCAATTTATTTTTAGCAAAATCTAGACCCAACTAAAATTTGTGAAGCAGAACTACCATGTTGAAATAACTATCAAGAAGGTATAGGAATAATAAGATTCTCAAGATGACCACTGTGCTAGAGATTTTGGATGCCCAAGTGAAACCTTTTTTTAAAAGATATACTAAACACCATGTCGATGTGATTTCTATTCAGAAGGAATAGAAATATAAAGATTTTCAGGAGGCAATATTTTCCTTTAAGAAGTCTTCTGTTGAAAATGCATAGCGATATGACGTCCCATTCAGGAAGAGATACAACGGCTGCCCTGGTGGCCATGCTGGTAAAATAAGCACTGCGTTTATTTAGAACCAACTAGACATCAAAAGTCTTTTAATAAAAAACCCTGTTGATGTGACTATCCATTTAAGAGAAGCATCAATAAGCTTTTCAAGATTGCTGATGTGGCAGCCATATTAAATGTAAGAGTGGGACGCACAAATCATACGGATCATATCTTGAATGTCAAGGTCAATCCTATGGATCATACTTTGAATGTATGCTGATAGCTGCCATGACAACCACCTTGGCTATTTACAAAACAAGGATTGACTGAGAAGTTATGAATGAGTCAAACTATTTTTCCATTCATAACTTCTGTCAATCCTTGAGTCAATCCAAGCATTCAAATAGTCAAGGTGGTCCAATCTGATTTGATGTTTCTTTGTTGCAGAATAATTTCCGGCAAACAAATGGTATGACTCTTCTGTAAAGTACTGCACCAACATACACCCATGGCATATTTTTGTCTCACAGCAATATCAAACATGTGCTAATCAACGTTCCCTCTATGCGAATGGTACATGTGTGTGCAATGCTCGATGCATTGTGCAAGCATTACGGAAAGGAGCAAACTTTAATGCTGGATTGACAATTCAGCTGCACGGGGATGTCTGAGCAGCTGCGCACATGCGTGCAGCTTAGAGGGAATATTGGTGCTAATGCACCTTGGATTGAGTACACTGAATAATAAGTGACAGACAAGAGACCAGACATTAAGCTCTTCTGTCAGGCTAGAAATGAGCTTAAATAACATGAAAACCAAATCAGGTAATCTAATATGCATTTCCACATGCAAAAACAAATTCATTAGTCTATTTTAAATGGTTTATATGCAATAAGATAGCCAATAATGTATGGATATAATGGATGGACAAAGGTATGGCAGACAGTACTACAGTAATACCTCAAACATTTATGAGGTTAGGTTCCAGGACCCGTCATGGATCAGAAGGAATCGTGAATGTTTGGTACGGGTCACTAAAATTGATAATAAATGCTTATTTATAGAGTTTAAACCCTAAATATGACCCAAATCATGCTCCCAAAGCACTTTAATTTCATTTAGTTAGCTTAATACATTAACTTTAAAAAAAGAAATAAATGGTTGGCGTAAAAATAGAGTACAGTATGGGTATTAATATTAGTCCGAGTTTCCTCTGACCCTTGCCACTCCATTTTTGATATTTGGACATTTATGTTGGGGTGTACGGTCAGAGTGCATTCCCTATTGAAAAGTTGGAATTCGCTGACACCAATTGGTGTTGGCATAGAGTAGCCGCTTACTTGCTGGCCCAGCAAACTTGAATGATCTTTCATCCTGCATGAAATTGATAGGAATATTATTTATTTTCTCAATTATCATGAGAATAGCATTCATTATGTCTTTAATCCGCTGATAGACAAGACAAAAGTACATCGTTGTTGAAATTTGAACTGATCTAGCCATTTGCATTCTTAGTCACGTGACTATGCAAATCACAACCTACATGTTAGTGATATCAGAGGTCAGACAGTCACGTAATATCAAAAATACGCCATTTCTAGTCTTCTGTAGGAAAACAAATCCATCATAAAAAAGAACATCAGGTAATTTTGATTAGAAAAATGAAGAAACATAAATTTCCCAAACTATTTGCTGTGAAAACAACAG
The DNA here is from genome assembly GCA_030141615.1 of Unio pictorum. Lineage (NCBI taxonomy): Eukaryota > Metazoa > Mollusca > Bivalvia > Unionida > Unionidae > Unio > Unio pictorum. The sequence continues at coordinate 16,602,406 of JARLTB010000122.1, forward strand.
AAAAATGTAAATTAAATGTTGCTGCAATTTGAAGAAAACCAGATTCACTATGCAGAAGCACAGCAATGTGGTAGTCACATGATACTGTACAAACAAAAACAGCTGACACATGCTCCGTACTTCTTGAAAATGGTTGCTTTTTAAAGTGAACGATTGTGATCTTCAAAACTGTAACTTACTTAAAGGGAAGAACTCAAAGGAAATCTGAGATACTGGCAGGTTCTGGTCGTTATACACAAAATAAATATGTTGAGAATTAAGTGTGCATTATATATGGGAACTTTGTGTTTCTTCATTTATCTAACATAAAATCACCTGACATTCATTTTTATTTTTACTCACAGTAAGGTAAAACAAAGCAACGAATGGGAAATATTTCACAGATCTGTGAAAAATCGTGGATGCAAATTTGTTAGGTTCCAATGAAACTTTCGCGAATCCGTGAATTTGTGAATCCAGAAACACGAATGTTTGAGGTATTATTGTATGCCAACATTATCCTTCTAATCTTGCAATGCAAGTGGTGCCAGGGGATTAATTAAAGAATAAAATGCTCCTTCAATTACAATAGAGAAATTAAAACTTACCAGCCTCGCTTGTTGCTATGACAACACCAAGCTCATTTTCTGCTGTGCTGAGAACGTAGGACTGCGCATCACCAAGTGAGATGTGTTTTGGTTAAGGAAACATACATTTTCATTTGGTTAGTCATGGACTTCTGATCCCCAAGATAATGAAAATTAACTCACATATATTCTGACATATGACTGGTTAGATAACACAAGTTTGACAGTTTTTATGATAAATTTTGACCTTATGTCAAGGGCTATGATGACATGAAGTTCTCAAAAGATCATGAAGCTTGCCTGCACATACTCATTCAGAAATATGAAGTTTTCAAAGGGAAGAAACTAAGCATAATTATGTAATACTTAGTGGCTTTCCTTTTCAGGGACAAAGTTGCTCACCCATGCAAGTATTGGAAGTTTAAAAACAATGAGAACTGAATATGTACTGCATAAATTATCTCAAGAGAAAACAAGATGGTATTCTGTATGCTGTGACAAATTGATCATTCTTTACAATTCAGTGAATAATTAGCTAGGACTGAGGATCACATCACAAGTAATGGAAATTTGAAAGCAATGCAACAGTAGCATGGATTATATTACTTCTATTAAAATAAAGTGGTACAGGCATACCATTTCACCTCCAGTTCATTGTTGTCTTCTAATTAACCTATATGCACCTGTCATAACTGGCCTGGTGTCAGGATAATGTAACTGGGTGGGACATCATGCTACATTTCTGCAGCATGATGCCCCAGTACAATATGACTGAAAAATTGTTAAAGCTACGTTAAAAATACTAATCAAACAAACAAACAAATTATTATTAAACCCCAATTCATTCTGTTAAAAAATTTCAGTTATCTTTGGAGAAATACTAAATACAGTGAAACTTCTCAAAAGAGTACATCAGAATCTTCTTTAATATTATCTTTTTTTCCACTAAACTGAAACCTATCAGCTTTGAATCCAGTTATACTGTAAAAATCTTGATAAAAAAATTTTTTTATGCTAAAAAAAGACTCCCACAAAACCAAAACTCACTTTAAACTTGAAAATGTATTTTAGTTGTTAAATTCCTGCCTGACACAAAACCAAATCTCACTTCAAAATGTATTTTAGCTGTTAACTTCCTGCCTGACACAAAACCAAAACGCACATCAAAATGTATTTTAGCTGTTAAATTCCTGCCTGAAAACAAAACCAAAACGCACATCAAAATGTATTTTAGCTGTTAAATTCCTGCCTGACACAAAACCAAATCTCACATCAAAATGTATTTTAGCTGTTAATTTCCTGCCTGACACAAAACCAAAACGCACATCAAAATGTATTTTAGCTGTTAAATTCCTGCCTGACTCAAAACCAAAACTCACATCAAAATTGAAAATGTATTTTATTATGTATGTTAAATACCTGCCTGACAGATACTGAATCAGATTAATTATGAGTAGCAAGACTCTAAAAATAATCCCACAAATGTGTGAGGTTGATAAAATACTTGATATGTGAACCAACAGAGATTCAGGCTTACAGTAGTCTAATCTGAAGTCAGTCCACAAAAAAAATTCTTGATAAATAAATCTTTGTAAGTATATTCATCTGTTTGCTATATAACTGTGCATTCATATGTAAATAGAATATTGTTTTTTCAATTAAATTAGCTGGGCTTTATTAACCAGTCACATGACATGCCGGCACGAGGAAACAGTATTCTAAAGGTCAGATTCACTTTCAATGGAGAAAAATCATTACATACCGGTACATGCATTTAAATAGCCATGACTGTCATTTGTCTACATTCACATGTCATGATGGCAGAATGACCATTGACACATCGTAGGATTTAACTATGTATACAGCATAAAATTAAGCTGATCAAAACCTACATTAAGAAACAAGGGGAAATTTTGTCATAGGAACATTACTGTCTCAGACAACCGAGAGAAAATGCGATTCTACAAAAATGAATTTGAAAATAAACAGTGATGCAAACAAGTACAGTTACAGCAACATCAGCAAATCTAAAATCTGAATGATCTTTTATGACAATGGCTAGAACTATAAGCGTTCCAATCTAAGGTGCTTTAATATCTTTCCTTCATCACATGTGCTGAGGAAAAACATTTTTTTCACATCTGTATAAACCACAGTAAAATAAAAACCAATTTTTTTTTACAGTGGGTTCTCAAGGGTTTTGGTTTTGCGGGATTTAAATATGCTTAAGAGGGAACTGACAAATTAGATGTCAGTTTCCCTGAATAAATTTCACCCATGTTTATGCTTTTGCCACATATACCGTAAGCAAGAGTACTAAAATAAGTGGTGCTACATATATAAGTATACTACTTATACTTTGACATGAATATCAAAAACAGACCTGAATTGTTTTTCTCAAGTATCATACACTTGCTTATTTTTTGAGTCCAACTGCAAACTGTCCACACTCAAATCTTTTGTGGCATAATGCACCAGCAGATCTGGGTCTCTGCCGTTTGTTACGAGTAATCAGTAGAACAAGAAATAAAGACCACGATCTGCCAGTGAATTTCACAAATGCAGATCTAGGTCTATGTTATTTATTGCTTTACCCAACTTGTACATGAGTATATACATTATTTATGCAAAAAGTAATGATATTTTATTATATTTGTGTTTCAGATATAAGAGAACATGGTAATAAAAGCAACTGTGTCACATCTGATCAAATACTGCATGAAATACTATAGATAAGTTCGTACGATTGCAAAAAACCTAGACCCTTATCTGCAACTGCACAATGTACCAGCAGATCAGGGTTAATGATGTTTGTTTTACTCATTACTTTTAACAAACTGCACAGATCCAGATCTGCCTGAAAATTATTATTCTATATTACGCACTGGTAGATCAAAGTCTATGCAGTTTACAGTTTGATCCAACTAATCAGTGAATATACACTGTATGTAAATTTCAGACAAAATGAAAGGATATAACTCTTGCAACTACAATATCACCTGGTCGGAAACATTTGTACATCTCCACCTGAAATTTAAAAAAGATGTTCATCCTACATGTTAGTAACACTTATGCATTCTTTCTAATTACTAATTAGTAATTGAATTCCTTGAATTTTGATGTTTCCTCTCTTTTAGATGAATTTTTGTTTAGACAAGAATTATGCAAAATGCAAAGTCTTACTTACCAGGTTTTAAAAGACTCAATAAACCTTACAAACTCACCAGAACAAACAGGTTAATGTGACCTTAGTGCAGTGAAGAGTATTCTCCATAATGAACATGACCATCAAGTTTCATTAAAGAACCTTTGTCAGAAAACATGATCAAAATGCAATCATCTATGCCAACAGATTAGTGATATCAAAATCTTGCCTATGCCTGCAAGTGACCCACACTGGACAAATCAAAGAAAACTGTAGAAGGGAAAGAAAAGCTTGAAGCACATAGTTCTTATATTGTCAATTAAAATAGGATCATTTTCTCTGCCTAAAAAGGACAAGTTATTTATACAATCAGATTAGGTTCTTCATTCATAACTAAAACACTATTCATAGCATCACACCTTGAGAATATACACTTATTTGACATTACAAGGGGAGTTAACCTGTGCAATCATCATAAATACTTATGTCTGCCCTTGCCTATCTGGGATCTTGGTGTAATGTGACAACTTGGAAACCACTGATACCTGCACTTGGGAGCTGCAGTGACTCAATGGTCAAGGCAATGAATACCTCACCAGAATGGAAAGGTTTGAGTTTCACAATCTGCTCAGCCTGGATCATCTACCAAATTTTTCAAGATTTAAAGGTTTGGTTTTCTTTCTAAGTTGTTGTTGTTGTAGGGTTTAATGCCATTTTTCAGCACACAATAAGCAATGCATGGCAGCCAGTAATAATGGTGGAGGAAGAACCCAGGAAAACCCCTGGAAAGAACCACTGACCCACGAGAAGCTACTGGCAAGCTTTCTCACATACCCACATTGGCCGAATCTAAGACTCAAACCCACGAAGACAGTGATGAGAGTAAAACGCATTGGGTTATTATATATTTTGCCTATTAAAAGCTAAAAATAAAGAATATGAATGAAAACTAATCTATGATTAATGGCACAAAATAACATATATTACATATGATAAATATACAGTAAACAACAAAATTAATCAGGTTCTTGATTGTGACAATATTAACTTGTCGAATTTTGCTTAAAAATTATTTAAAAAAACAAATGTCAACTTTAAACAATAAATCTCGGCAAAGAAAGTTCTGTAGGTAAATTTGTAAACCTGACCAGGGATTCTATCAGAAGTACATTCATGTAAAAATATATATATATATATATATATATATATATATATATATATATATATATATATATATATAATTAATAGATAAAGTAATTCTGATACTTAAATACTTGAATTCATTCTTTGGTGTGCATAAGTGACAACTTAAGTTCCTTCACCCAACATTATTAGTAAATTCATTTGTACATTTCAGTTTTTTTAATTTTTAAAAATAATTGCTGTGTATCTGAGATGCACATTTCTAATTTGGTTGCACTATGCACGTTTTATGTCGTTTTGGTGAGTGTCTTCAGTTCATTTAGGTTGGAAAATGCAAGTAAAATATCTTGTCTTATGACACAACATAGCAGCCAGAATCAAACCCAGTACTCAAGCTTGCTTGCCACTAGTATTATGCAAAATAGTTTCATAATGTTATTGTATTATGAAATCATTTTCAACTTAAAGTATTACTTGTTACATTTAATTTTTTTTCATTTGTCTTCAGTTTAAATTATAAACTTTTCATCACAATATGAATGTTATGATTTGTTCCACTGAATTGTATTTTATGACTTGTTCTATTGAAATATACACATCCTGTATTCTAGAAATAACTTTATACCTAATTTAAACTTTTTTCTGCATAACCCCAATTTTGTGATTTTAAATAGTCTTAATCAATGGCCACTTCCACTGCTTTACTTTAAAATGTTTTCTTAGTCAGTATGCTTTTATGCTGTTTTATGATTTTTCTTGTGTTATGTTTATTTTATTTAATTGTTTGTTAGATTTGAATTTTTTTAAAATTTCATTACATGCTATTGTAATGTAACATTGCATGCTAGATTTGACCTGGTCCAAAACTGAGTTCATTTCTGCTTGACCCGAATTTTTTAGTTTATCATTTCACTTTATGTAAACAACTAATACAAAGTTAAATTATTCTCTATGTGTATGAGCTTAATATCAAGATCTTTATTAATAGAAGAAAATGTTTATCTGGGTCAGGATTTTGGATTTTCCAAAGTAAAATTTACAGGTATGGTTTTGATTTTGTAAACATCAGGATCATTATATAAGGTTATTTTCCATTAGATAATATTTTTTTAATAGAAAATGTTAATTGTGACCTGAGGTCAAGTAGAGAAATATATAATCTTGTAATTGTGAGGACTTGGTCATTCGTGTGTTAACAATGCATTATGTTGTGACCAGTTGGGCTGAATTTTTTTTTCTTCAAATGACTGAATTCAAGTGTATAGAGACATTCACTGGAATTTATATTGAATTCAAACCTGTAATTATGTTAAAGTGATTCAATAAAAGAATGTTGTCACATCAGCGCTCCATAAGGTATCACAGACACATCAACACCTTCAGTTTTGGATTTCTTCATGAATTGTACTGAGTTTTATTCAGGACTATAATTTACAAAGACTAGCACCTGTAAATCTTAGATTCTTTTGGGATTTAATTCACACGTTTTTTTTCTTCTTATTTTAACTTTGAATTCAAGAGAAATAAATATATTTGTTAAATTTTACAAACCGTGTTGTCTTTCACTCTTCTGTTACCATTTTTAACAGCATAAACTCGAAATAATAGCTCTCATGTCTTCATCCATTACTGGTGGCACACCAACATCATTTGTCCAATGATGAAAGAGCCTTCATTGCAAGGTCAGTTTTTGCTAAAGATCTTTTCAGCAATAGTTTTGCTTTTCTTGGATAAACCATGTAAATGTGTTGTTTCCACTTTACTAACAGGAGATATATTTGATGGCAGAACTGCAGTATTTATAGCCATCTGAATGGCATTCAAGCCAGGACATTTTCTGTCAAATTAAATCAAAGTTTTTTAAGTATTGTTTTAGAAGAAGTCATTATGTTATTTCTATTTTTAGTAACAATAGGTCCAATAGACTGATGGCAGTTAACAATTAGCATTTGTTAACACATGAAAGCCATTCATGCCAGAAGGATTCTTCTCAAATTTGGTCAAAGTCTGTTGAGCAGTTTTGTCTTGTATTTTTATCATAATCATTGTGAATTGGCATTATATGAATGAATTCTCAAACCCTTATCATCAGAATGCTTTCTAACAAATTTTATCAATTTCTGCCCAGCAGTTTTAGAGAACAGGTCATTTGAGGTTGTGTTTATTTTCAGTAATGACAGTGATACATGATCATTGATCGACTTCATCTGCATAAATCTAAATGCCTTGTATCTCCATATCTCCAGGTCAAATTTGGTCAAATTATATTGTGTGATTTGTGAGAATAACCCTTCAACATTTCAATATTTTTAGCAATGGTGGTAATATCTGATTGTGAATCAGCATCATTTGAATAAATCTAAATGAGCATCATGCCAGAATATGCTATGCAGATTTTCTGAAGAAAAAAAAATAGCAATTGTGAACCAACACTGCACAACAATGACACACAAAGGATTATAACATAAGTTCACTCTGCCTTATTTTTTACGAAACTAGCTGATAATATGCAAAAATCTCTTTCTGAAAGCAAAATTATGCATACAATTGAAATTTACTGGTTGCATGGAAATTGTTTTTTAAACATTTTCTTTTGTATTTTTTAAGTATAAATGAAACATGTGAAAATACCTTATCTTTCTCTGTAGCTCTGACATCTTCTTTCCTAGAAATGAGACAGTATGAGAATAACACACAATGAGTATTAAAATGTCTATTTACTTCACTGCATGTTCTTTTACTTACCATCATGTAGATGCTCCAGCTGTAACATTATGATAAATTAAACTTTTCAGTATGTAATATAAATCTTGATAAATGGCCATAATGCATTCATATTTTCTCATTTTATCTTAAGCAACACTATATACAATATTATTTGCTTTATTTCTTAAGCTTTGACAAAGTTTTGTAGAGCAGTTTACAATCAAAATCTGTTAGAGCATCCACCTCAGGTGCAGGAAGTCGTGGGTTCATCCCAGGCAGAGTCATACCAAAAACTTACAAAAACGGTATTAACAGCTGCGTCGCTTGGCACTCAGCATTATGAGTCTGGGTATTTTCCATTTTAAATGATGTATCAGTACTCATACTAAAAGACTTAGGCTGAAGGATTTTTAGGTTCAATCAAGTACAAAAATGTCTAAACAGAATGGAATTAAATTAAAAAAGCATTATTTACAATTACCTGATTTGTCCTCTAAATGTCTCTCTCAAGAGTGTTCTTCCAACACTCAGTATTGCACATTTACAAAACCTTGGGGTTACATTTGTTATCTGAAATGTTACAATAGATACATGTACATTTATTGTATGCTACACATTTATTACTGTAAGACGTCACTTCTTGTCAATATGACAGTTTATAATATAATTGCGAGACGAAAACTGACTATAACTGACAAAGAATTTAATAATTAGTGTATACAATAATTTAATTAAATACAACATTACAGTTTTCATATTGTCCTCAATTCTGGTTTCACTACAATAGAGATCACGAGTCTTTATTTTCAATATTTTGTATTAGGGGAATATATTCCCTCCATGGTCGCTCTGAGATGAAGCTCCATGGCAGAGGGGTAAATACCTACAAATCACCAATGTGATTCAACAGGCAGGTATTGTGCTTCTGTACTGCAGAGAGGGCTGGTTGACATTACTGACTGAAAAGCCAATTCATGAATACCACACAATGAAATACAGAGATATCAGTGTGATTTATAATTAGATACCGTTTCAAGAATTAATCATCTTTATGTCAATTATATATTTGACCATAAACAATTTCAAAAGAGTATTTTTCTAAAAACAGAAAAGGTTCATGAAATATACTTCTATTTGCAGTTATTTCTGATATTAGAATATTGAGGTACAAGTCCAATACAAATGAAACAAGAAATTTACATTATGATCACTGAAAAGCAAACCACATACTTTTAGAAATGTTGAATTTTTTTCTTTATTTAATCAAATCTAAAGAAAATTATGCACTAACTTCACGAGGTGTCATTTAAATCTTACATGAAGACACTGGACTTGAAGCATTATATTTAACATTCCAAATTAAAACCATTAATGAAATGTGGAAGTTTGCTAATTTTTCACAATTAGTCTAAAAACTTAATTAAATTTATTGCTAAAATGAACAATGTCGTGGGAAAACTGTCATGATTCCAAGGTTTATCAAACTAGTTCCTTTGCGACAATGCAAAAGCAATAGGTATCTACCTTACTACAAGTGCAAGCCACACACAAAGTTTCTTACTGGGCTGTGATGTAGAATTAATGTTACTGTACAGAAACTTTTTTTTCAGTCACAGAGACCTTGATATTTGAACCCCAAATAAATAATCTTTTATTTCCCCCTTATCCGTGCCATCCACAAAGTGTAATCTAGGAATGTGACTAAAATATTTGCAAGTCACCATATCTCTCCTTGGAGTTGGTGACCTTGACTTTTGAAAATGAATTTGATGGGTCTATTTACAAAGTATGGTAACAGCACATTGTGGAAAAACAAAACAGGTATTATAAGGAAGAACATCATAACTTGCTATACTGCAAAATAAATTCTGAAGCTATCTACCACTAGTGTGGACACAACAGCCTTTTTAAATCTTGCCTACATTCTTAAACGTTTAAGCAAAAACCTCACGCTGATGCTCAAAGTCAGAAACTTTAGCAAGTCTGCGACTAGTACATTCTGATCTAGTGAAAATGACTACTGTGTGTTTGTCAAGGAATGAATACGAGTCATAATCAGCATTATTCAAAAACTAAAAAAAAGGTACTTACTCTTGCTGTCACCAATGTATCTATTGAAGGAACGGTTGTTGTCTCTACATTTGTGCGGACTTCAAACAATATCTGGAGGAAAATAGCAAAGCAGCTGGTAAAGCAAACTACAAATAGTAATATACAAAAGGCATTGAATAAAGGTACAAAGTATTAAGAATGTCAGTTTACCATGGTATTTTCTTCCAGTGGTATATAAAATCATACTTTTCCACCAATACTGGAAATTTTAGTCCATATGAATAATGGAATGTTTGATACTGAAAGCTCTAGTGGCTCCGAAGAATTTCCTGGAATTCAAGGTAATACCATTCCTGCCTATTAAATATTTAATGTTGAAACCATTTTTGATATTCTTCAGTGATAACATGATTTTCACATTAGCTGTGGTTCTGGATATAGTGGATGAAAACTTAAGACATCATCTGGCGGAAACTTTCAGATCTGAGAAATCAGTGATGACAAGAATTTCAAGATGGATGCCATGCTGACTCTATTCAACTGGCACCATTTCTACTGAATACCATCTAGATATAAGTCTTTAGATGAAAGCACAATGCTGATATGCCCCGCCATTTATAAGAAGCAGTGTTAACATGATTTTCAATGTGAATAACCACTGTACCAGTCATATTAGACACTGTACCAGTCATATTAGAAGCTGAATCAGCATCACATTTATTTACGTCAAACTAGACATCATAAAATATTTTTCAATAAAAACCCCATGCTGATATGACTTTTCATTGTGGTAAAATAGCCATAACAAGACTTTAATGAACATCACTGTGGCAGGTTATTATGCCTGAATGGCACAATCAAGATCAATAAGATATCATAAGAAGTTTAGTTAGCCCCATCGGCCATGATGATAAAACCATCCATTTTAGGAAGAATAGTCATCCAAGTGTAAATTTGGTCTTCTGTATATTGATCACATGCCTTCCTGATTCACTGAGTGTATCTCTCCCGACAATAAGTTTTTTTAAATTCCATGTTGGCTCTGGAATCTCAAAAGCCATCCGGATTTGATGCCTTTGAATTATTTATTGTATCTCCCTTGCATGATTTGATACAAAAGACATATTCAAAGTGATAAAACAACAACACAGGTCTCATTTATAATAGATTTTTATAATGTAACGAACACTTCCCCAAGTTGTAGATCCAAATAAAGCTGTAATGTAATTTGGTTCTCACAAAAGTACTCATGGGTTTCTAAGTGACGGTCGATTGATTCTTTTCAAGTTTCCATTGTATAGAAAAAGTTCATTAAATAATTTGACTAAATAAAAGCATATGTTTGGAATCATGTTATGTTGCAGTTTTTTTTTATTCCATAAAGAATACCAGACTTTACTGATTATAGAATTCTGATACTTTCGAAAACTTAGTTTCAGAGAGATGAGTTTCAAAAATATCATCTGAAATGTCAGTCACATAATTTGGTGAAAATATTTTGTTTATGCTATGATAATATTCACTGATAATAATCTAATGAGAACCTTACATTAAACAAAATTTATAGGACAGTGGAATGAGTAATTCCCCTATTGTACTGCTAGAGACAATATAGTGATGTCGTTATGGCTACAAAAAAATGTTTAAAGGCGACTGAGGAATTACCTAATGGAATTCATTCGAAAATTGTCTTTTGGAGAACACTTACTTTACCATCTTGGGACTGTATTTTATGCAAATAACCGGCTCTGCTTGAGTAGACAAAACCGTTCTTATCATATGTTCCTTGGCCACATATAATGTTCTCATCAAGGTGGCATATCCTCTGACCTGGCACAAAGAATATATAAACAATATATAGTTTTGCATTCTGTATAAGAAATCACCTAAAATATGATGGAAGCATGGAATGCCAAAATAGGTTAAAAGCATGATAAGAATCTTGAATGTAATGAAGCTACATTATTAAATACTTTCTTCAATATTAATATATTTTAGTTTCATTACAGAAGTATATTTCAACTTAACCCGATATTGGCATTACCAGCTTCCACCACTTTCTAGAAAACTGAAATGTAGGCCAACAAAACTTGAAACTAGGTCAGTTAGCTTGTGTGCAAATTTGAATTTATTAGAAAAAAGACATCAGAGTAAGTAAAGTCTGACTAAAACATTGACTTTAATTTGGTGAAAAACATCATTATGGGCTGCCAATTGTGTGAGATATTCCTGAAAATTTGACTTCCATAACAATGTTAGTCAGCATTAAAACATGCTACACAGTGACATTAATTAGGCAGTAAAACCTCAAAGCCCACAACATAAATACCAGAATTGATATATCACAATCCAGATAGTGTCAATGCATAACACGGTTGGTCTTAGCTGTGATGTCAAAATAAAAAAAGGCTTAGACCAACTTGCTGGTCTACAGTAAGACCTAGATGCCCAAAACATAAATATCAGCCACAATGGCCCACATGCACTTGATTCTGTGTAAACTAATGTGCACACTCACCATATAACATGTAATATGGTGAGTGTACACATTAGTTTCCCATAATCAAGTGCCTGTCATATCAGCATCAAGGTCTTACATTGTAAGACTAGGTTTCAAATCTTTTCTAATTTTCCAAACTGTGTTGATCTTGCTACCTAGGTGTCCCTCACGAGTAGTACTGATATTCAGACTATCAGCCAATTAGAAGCACTATCCCAATGATTTATCAGCTTATAGACAATTAAGACATTTCATCCCAGCTTGAAATTCGGCCCAACTCGAAAGACAAATCGGCCCAACTTTGTGATAGTTATAAAGTAGTCAAGTTCAAACAGCAAGTAGATACTATGCAAGAAATTTATATCATTTAAGTTGGACATTTTTTGACATTTTTTATAGGTTGTAAAATAGAACAGGTTTTAGGGAGAAATTTTTAAAGCAAATATTAACAAACAAAATTAACTCGATTTTCTTTAAAAGAAACTAATCATACATTGCTCTCTCTCTCTCTCTCATTAAAATACTTAAATACGTTCAATTTTTATGCTTAAAAAATATATGCATCTGCACAACAACATTGTCAATTTAAGCCGTCCGGACATATTATCTATATTGATTTATAAAACAATAATACTTAACAGATAATATTAATTATATAATATTTCTCTATATTAAAAATAATTTTACATAATGTTTTATTATTAGGTGCCAGAATTGTCCAATAGCAGACTTATCTCTGTTTATCGAAAATAGGTTCATCGAAATTGCCTTCTACGAAATGGTCTTTTTGGTCACAGTATATTTTTCTTTTGTGCATTGTATAGTCAATTAAATTAATCAAATATGGTGCAATTTGAAAAATCATTTCAATCATTGAAAATGAAAGCAAATCTTGAAAATAACAGCAAATCTGAATTATACCAGGTACATAAATATCTTTCGCAGCCATGCTCATTGCTCTTGGACTGGATTAAAGTAATTATTAACATTTTCAAGCAATCGTTTTATAAAATTGTGCGCCCTTCTGATATACACTCGTAGATGGTAAAGTTCTGATCCGTAATAGGGTCGTACCATACACCAAAAAAAAATCGGGAATTATTATTATTATTATTATTATTATTATTATTATTAACAACAACAACAACAGCAACAATAACAGCAACAAAAATAATAACAACAGTTGCAATCATGCTTTTATTTAACGATAGCTACATATTAAGCATATGGCCTGGAAATGTTTTTTTGGTCCGTCGAGTTCGGAGTTGACCAAAACATTACTAACTGGTTTGGTTTCATTATGTAGGCTCAGTGCTGTACAATCTTTTGGACACAATGGGCTACTTTTTTTCTTTTCTTGAACCCGAGTGCAGTTGCAGAATACTTAAAATCAACGACTATACAAACTATTCACAATTGTTTACCCGGTTAAGAGGATATACAATGAAATTAGGCCGTTACACACTTGGTAGGTTATGCCGCTGGGTTTTGTTTCAGCAATTTATAGTGTGCTGAAGTTTTGAAATTCCCGCTGATCGCGCTTCTGCGATACTTCTGTAATTTTCTTCTATTCAAAGTATGTAGCTTCGGTATGGGTGAGACTCCGCCAGGAAGAGCGATCCTGTATGCGATCTCCTCGATTCTCGGGGTTGATGTTCAAGTTTTTCAGGGAATCATTGAAGCGTTTCTTCTGAACATCCCAATATCTTTTGCAGACAGTCTTCTGACATCATGGAGATTTATTGTTCATTTCAATTTTATCAAGCTTTTCCATAACTTGTTTCAGGGTATTTTCCAGAGAAGGGTCAGATCGACTCCTTATTGTACGAACTTGTTTCTTCCGACTGGTCATTTAGCCCAGCTACACCTCTGATAATTGACCTCTTTGTATTACTATTCCCAATCACCGCTTCATATCTTTCAATCACATCAACGGCCTCTGCCACAGTTTTGCATTCTCTATCCATACATCTACACTTCATCTCTAATGAAATTGCTTTGTATAACTGGTTTAGTGCAATGGTTTCTTGTACAACTGCGCCCAAGTTGGAATAATCCTTTTGTGCCATCTGACGAAGACTGTCCCCAAGTACTGCTATGGACTCACCAGGTTGACGTTTTCTTGCTTCGAACCTTGAAAGCCATCTGTTTCGCTGACGGGTGCTTCCGAACCTTTGCCCAAGTTTCCCAACCAGAGATAAATATGAATGTTTTTCCTCAACAGACAGACTGATGTAGAACGTTCGTGCAGCATCCCTAAGGCTTGCACTGAGGGCCAGAATTTTGTCACGGTCACTCCATCGTCCGAGTTCCGCGCAGTTCTCAAAGTGGGAAATGTACTCATCCCAGTCGTCGCTCCCGCTATAAGGTGTCGGCTGCATTGACGGACGTGCATGGAAATGAAATCTCTCAACACCATTAAACTCCTGTTTTGCATTGTTTATGGCATACTCATGCCCTTCTCTCTCTCTCTCTCTCTCTCTCTCTCTCTCTCTCTCTCTCTCTCTCTCTCGAATCTTCCCTTCCATCGCCAGGACCTTCGTCATATGTAACATCGCCCTGGCCAGCTTCAGATTCACCTATGTCAGCTCTAAATACAACTTCAGGATCAGGAGAATCGGCCATATTTTTTTCTTCAAAATTTTTACACGTTTGTACAGTAATTTACAAATGTCAGTGTCCACCACACTTGCGGTCCAAATTTATCCTGGTCTCTTTAGGTTCGAATCCTGGATGGCAATTATAATTTTACCATCCCCACATCTGACACCAAAAGTTGTAACACCCCGTGTGTTATTTCGAAAAGACCAAGAGTTCAGGAATAAAAACGTTTTTTTTATAAATAATAAATGTGAGATATAACATGCTTTTCAATATCGCAAATCGATTTTACATAAACACAGTGTCCGTCACAACACTACCAACTTGTGAGAATATATAGCAGACTTGGTTATTTAAATGTCATCAGAACGTTATAATATACAATAGTTAGGTTAAATTAATAGTATTCTTTTAATTCATGTGTATATTAATAGCCTAATTTATTAGATTGGCTGTAATACGTCCTGACATAGTAGCGTAATCTCAAATAAAATAATGATTTTTGTACTAGTGTACTTGAGCAGTGTGGTGGGAGATAGCAGCGGCTTTATAGAATATTACACTATATAATTATAAGGCATTTACATTCAATACAAATCATGTAATAAATCTACTTAATATTTCTTATAACAATTTGATTCAGGTTTTGGATTTTAAAGTACTAAAGTTAATATCGGTTATGAAAATTACGTAAGTGATAATTTTAGAATACAAGGCCGAAATTCTTTTCTACTTAGTTCCTACTTAGATGTTCATACTTTGCCGCTCTGACAGCTATCTGCCAATGCACTGTCTGTACGCGTATTTATAGACTCTTATTCACGTCACATGACCTTAGTTAGCCAATCAATGTTTGTCCTTCTCAGGGCAAGCCATGGCGGTAACCAAGTCAACTGTTCAAACTGTAAGAAAAATCCCTGTGAACATGCAATTTAGACGGAGTTAAGTTGTCCTCACAGTGTCCGTGGTGTGCGTTTTTACTGTTAAGCACTCTATGTAACACAACAATTTCTACATAACCAAGAACTTTCAATAATTAACAGTAACATTAGTTCTAACTTATTGTCCAACAACAGTCTGACAAGAAAACTGTGATTCTTCGGCTGGGCACATTGATTCCGTCATTATCCTGTATCTCTGCTGTTCCAGTAATAAAACTCCACCGGATGGCTGAATTCATAAGTTTATGGGCTAACATCATTATTCTCGCTTTGATATTCCCAAAACATGGAAGGTAAGATAATTCATTTCCTAAACTATTCATGTCAAATTCCAGCACGACACACCTATGGTTCAACATGGAATGACTATGGCACAATAACTGCGAACATGCGAACTTCTTTCTACTTAATGTTGATGTCCCAGTTTGTAGAACTGTTGACGTCTTTAGATGACTTCCTCGACGAATTCGTTAATATTCATGATAACAGCATGACACTTCAGACCAGGGCAAGGTTTTACACTCACATTTAGCATAAGACGCAGGATACATATTTATAAAAGATGCATACGGTGATCTAAACGATGGTGGGTGGGTGGCGTACATTCAGGAACGGAAGAAGTAATTCACACACGATAACCGTTTTCAGTGACAGATAAAAATGACATGATCAAATAAGCCAAAGTCTCATAGTTCATCATCATCTCACATCTCAACGTTGAACATCAAATAATACTGACACATTAATATTAACTGGACAATGTGCATGCAAAACTCCATTCACAGTACCAATATGGTATTACACCCTCCCCACCTTAACTGGTGAACCTCCGGGTCACATACTCTATTCATTGTTGGTGATTCTAATTCTCGAGTCTTTGGGCGACTCGGGCCTTTTGGATTAATTCGATCAAAAAGTCAGTTGTTCTTTCCCTCCTCTCAGCTGCTGCTTCATACATTATTAACATGTTCCTTACTGTTAAGTCTTCTATGGATGAACTCCCAATAGCCATGGATCGTAAAATCTCATAATTGTAATAGTTGGCCTACCTGTAAATCAGCTGTTCTTCTGTCATTACTGGAACCGATGTACCAGGAAGGGCCAGCATATTATATTTATCCAATAAAACACCTCTATGTAGAGAAGACGGCAACGGCTTGTCAATGGAATTTTCCAACATCATAGAGGCGTACTCCCACTGGAGTAACTTCTGATCGGAATTCATCTTCTTCCAATCCTTGGGCGGCCAAGGCAACCTACTTGATCCAGTTGGTATTTTTAGAACAGCATCATCCTGTCATTCCCGTCTGGCTGGTGGGAACAATGGCATACAACCCCATTCCAAAAGGCTGGCTGCCCTCGTTTTGTTTGCCAATACAGGTTGAGTTGACGCTGTGTAGGGCTTGCCTGGCCTGACTGGTTTATCTTTTGTTACAGATAGATCTAAGATGTCTTCATCCCGCAGGGGTGTACTGCTTCTTGCTTCTGGTGACTGGCAGGCTGGTGTTGCTGAATTTGGATGTCCTGCGGCAGCAGCGGTTAACATGACTTGGCTTGCTGGTACTGTCACCAGTGCTATTGAACATGGAGAAACAGCAGCTGATGGATCTTCGAATGGTGTTGGTGTCTTTGCCTTCTTTGCTGACATTGCACATCTCTCCGGTAATTCTTTTCTCTTACAACCTTGTCCAAAGGTTGGTGGCATAAATCTCATTATCTTAAATAAACTCCCTTTGGATACTCTAAGGAAAGCAACGATCTCTCGCTTCACATCTTCCGCCATTTCCTGACTCCCGTCTCCGTCTGGGAACGAACGACAACTGTCCGAAGTGACTGCCATCATCTTCCTCACTAGGCTACATACATCTCTTTCATCAGGGCACCGGATGTCAACCTTATACCAAACTTCACTGATCTTATCAAACACCTCCACCACTGAATTTGGAGAATCCATCTTGATCTAGTGAATAGTCAGTTTCCTTCTAATTTCGGGTCTCGATGGAGAGTATGGAGGTGCCACCATGCCGTCAATATCATCTTGATAATCTGGTACAAATGCGCTTTCAGATGAACTATGTCCCGATTTGATAGATACTTTCTGTTTGGGTTCTTTCTGAGCAGTTAAAGAAGAGGCTCCAAGGGGTCGCCTAGCTCCGGTGTTGTAGAGTACTTCCCATCCTCTCTGCCACTCAATCCTGGAGCGAGATGTATTTGGGCACTTTCCCACCCAAATTAATAACCTCACTCTGGCTTGGACAGCCGCACTGCTCTCCTTGGAAGAAGCACCAACAATCTGGTAGTAGTCCTTTGGGTGAAGGGCCATCCAGAAACCATTCCCTTCCCCAAGGAAGTCCAAAGGAACATCATCTATAACCTTAGGATGTGATTGCCCGACATGCTGTTTCAGGTCCACCATCCTGCGAAACACCTTTTCTTCATCTGTGCACCAAATGCACACAACACGAAGCCTTGAATGGGGGGGGGGGGGGCAGCAGCAAGATGATTCTTCATTTCCCGCCTCCTGGCAAATTCCGCTGGACACACCCAACACTTTGAAACTGCTTTTGAGAACATTCTGAATTTTTTTTAAAAAATCCGTTAGGCTTGATTGTTTTTGTTTTTGTTTTGAAAATAAATATTTTTTTTCTTTTGTTTTTACTGACAAGTTAAATCAATATGCTATTAAAAACAGCTCGGCGCTCTGCATTCTCAGTTCTCTATCATCATTTAAAACAAATAAAGACAGTATATATGTAACAATAGCAAGAAAGACATGTTTTGTTTCTTTTTGGTCAAATGCTGTTGCTTTATCCCACCACATATTGCAATTTGAATAGCGAAACGCTCAACACTATGTTTTCCCATGCTAAAAGTTATCATATTCTATTTTCTGCATCAATTCAGTTGTACCGCAGCCCAACATATTCCATCTATAGGACCTCATCACAACATTAACTCAAGTAATTGGACACTTCACCATGCAGGTTCCTCTCGTTGTACTTATTTACAACCAGAGAGGACAGGGATCCGGTGGTTTGGCGCACAGGTTGATCAGACCTAGCCCAAACCGAACAATCATTGGTAGCGCTACCTCCCCGCATTGACTCCTCAGAGTCAAACTAACTAAATATCTCCCCGCCTGCACGAAGCCGTCCACCATCATGTAATCGTGTCCTACTCTTGGAACTTCTTTAGCTGCCCTCTTAATTGCCACTCTTGACTCTTTATATCCTTCGATAACAAATTTTAACATATACGGTTCCTGCTACTCAATTTGTAATACATCTACTTCTGTGGGTAGAACCAAACTGGTATCTTCTTTCCTTTATACTGAAATAGACGGTCAACGTGATATGCTTTTGATGGCTCATTCTTTGATTTCTTTACTAAATAGGTTAAATCGTCTATCTTCTTTGTGATCAGATAAGGTCCTTTCCATTTTGGAATGAACTTCTCGTAGATTCCTATATTTCTTACTGGATTATGGAGCCAGACTGCTTGTCCAACTTCAAATAACCTTTTCTTTGCCTTTAGATCATAGTATTTCTTCTGGTATTGGGAGCTGACTTTAAGATGCGTACGAGCGATGTGGTGTGATTCCTTCAATCTCAACTGAAGATTTTTAACATAATCTGCACTTTCAATTTCAGTGGTGTCCAGGTTGTTCAACTCCGTCGGAATGCCTATTACTGCCTTCATTGGTAACGTAATTTCTCTTCCCAAAGTCATCATGTTTGGTGTAAACCCAGTACTGGCGTTAACTGATGACCTATAGGCCATCAGTACTTGTTGGAGATATTCATCCCAACTATGTTGATTCTTTTCACAATACATCGACAGCATAGCTGTGAGAGTACGATTGAATTTCTCCACTGTTCCATTCGCTTGCGGATGCATGCTGGTGGTCCTTGTCTTCTTGATGTGAAGAAGATCACACAATTCTTGAAATGTCTCTGACTGGAAGTTAGTCCCCTGATCGGAGTGTACTTGAAGTGGTGTGCCAAATCTACTAACAAAGCAGTCAACGAATGCTTTTGCAACTGTTTGAGCTTCCTGATCTGGCAATGGATAAGCTTCTGTCCATTTTGTAAACAAGTCACACATGACAATGATATATCGGTGTCCATTTTTACTCTTAGGTAATGGACCCAAAATATCCATTGCTACTCGCTCCATTGGCTCTCCAGCTAAATGTTGGCCTAATGGTGCTCTGCGTGATATCTTTGGTGTTTTCCTTGCCACGCAGCTATCGCAGGTTGTGCAGTAGCTTTCTATTTCCCTTCTCATATTTGGCCAGTAAAAGCTGTGCTTGATTTTCTCAAGTGTCTTATCTGCACCCAGATGACCAGCTGATGGAACGTCGTGGAAGTACTTGAGTACATCTGCCCTCATTTTTGTCGGGACAACAAGCTGGTAATGTGTGGTCTTGCCATCTTCACTTATCCATTGACGGTACAGCATGCCATCCTTCAGGTGTAGCCTATCCCAACTGCGCCATAACGTCTTCAGCTCTGCTGGACTGCCTGATATATTTGACCACTCAGGTCTGCCAGAACCTTCTTCAGCTGGAACAATGATAGGGGCAATATTGGGATCCTCCAGCTGATCTTGGCGTATTTCGTCGCTGGACCATCCCACTATAATACACTGAGTAGGTTTTAGACCAGCCTCTTTCTGGGCCTTCTGACTTCTAGTTATGACCCTCACTAAGTAAAAATCGTTCTCTTGTACTGGGAAAGAATTCACATCTAAACTTTTCTTCTGACTGTTTTCGTTCGGAGAGACCTGAGCAACGTCGGATGGAGTACCGGATATCTGAAACATTGGTGATGACTCACTCTTGTAATTTGCGAGTTCAACATCATCATCAGAGATTTCGTCAGTTTCTTGTTGCCGCCGGCAAACAGCGCAAGGATTTCGGGATAATGCATCAGCGTTAGAGTTCTTCCTACCAGCTCTATGACTGACTTGAAGATTGTAAGTGCCCAGTTCTTGCAGCCACCTTGCAACTTGCCCTGTTGGACATTTCAGATTTTGGATCCAACTCACTGCCGAATTATCCGTGCGTATGAGGACCTCTTGCCCATATAGATAATGATGAAATTTCCGAAGTGCAGAGACTACAGCAAGCAATTCCTTCCTGGTCACACAATATGAGACTTCATGCTTATTCAAGGCTTTGCTCATGTAAGCAATCACCCTTTCATGTACATCTTGCTCTTGGGAAAGTACGGCTCCAACTGCATACCTACTAGCATCGGTGTCTAAAATAAAGCGAAACCCAGGTTGTGGATAAGCAAGGATTGGAGTAGTGGTCAGGGCTAGTTTCAAAGCATCAAAGGATGCCTGGCACTCCTCCGTCCAAGCAAACTTTACATTTTTCTCACACAACTTATGCAAAGGTCTAGCAGTATCAGCAAAGTTCTTCACAAACCGTCTGTAATAAGAGCATAACCCTAAGAAGCTGCGAACATGCTTAGGATTCTTCGGTTGCCGCCACTCCTGAACAGCTGACATTTTATCTGGGTCGGTATTCACTCCTACCTCCGAAACGATATGGCCTAAAAACTTTGCACTGCGTTGGAAGAAGATACATTTTGATGGTTTCAGCTTCAGATTTGACTCCAACAGTCTCTTGAAAATGTGTTCCAAGCGTTCCAAACTCTGAGAAAAGGAAATCGCTGGTGCGAGAATGTCGTCCATGTATATCAAGCATTCCTTCCACTGCAATCCCCTTAATACATCTTCCATTAATCTTTCAAACGTTGAAGGACTTCCAGCAAGTCCAATGGCATTACAGTAAATTGGTATAGGCCAAGGCCTGTTGCAAACGCTGTTTTCTCTTTATCTTATGGGTCCAAGCCAATCTGCCAGAATCCTGAGTTCCATTTTGATCCACTTAAGGCATCTAGGCATTCATCAACTTTTGGTAATGGATAAGCATCTTTCACAGTTACATCATTCAGTTTTCTATAGTCTACGCAGAAGCGTGTTGATACATCTTTCTTGGTAACCAAAACTACAGGGGAAGCCCAGGGGCTATTTGATGGTTCAATAATTTTCTGTTTAAGCATATTCTGTATCTCTTGCTCTTCGACTTCTCGTTTCCCAACTGGTTGTCTTCTTGGTGGTTGTCGTATAGGGGCGGCTTGAAGGGTATTGATGCGGTGCAACACTCTGTCAGTGCGCCCTAAATCGTCTTTTGATTTGGAGAAAACATCCTGATACTCAATGAGTAGTTCCATGAAGGCTTGTTTTTCTTCATTACTCAAATGTTTGGAACTTCTTTGCAACAACTCTTCTAGATGTCCAGGTACCTTGCCCGGAGCATCATCTTGATTCTTTGTAAGAACTGTAGCACACCTCTGTTCTGTCGTTTCTTCTGTGTAAACGGATTCACAAGAGCCCAGCTTCATATTTGGGTATACACTAACATCCGAGTCATTTTCGTTGACGACTTGCAATACTTTGTATTCCTTTCTTGTGTCAATAACGCCCTGAACAATATACAAATGTTCTTTTTCAAAGAGTTCTCTGTTTGATTCGACAAGTCCAATGTCCGAAAGGTGTTCAATTCCTGGTATAATGACTGGTAGCCACATGTAGGAGTTAGCAGGTATAGTAATAGTACATTTTGCAAAAACTCTGCATGACATTGAAACCTCTCCCCCAATCCAACATTGTATATCAGCATAATTGGTCTGAATGCTCAAGTTCTTATAGTCAATTTTACTGGCAAACTTAAGCATAAAATCTTGTCCAAGGATACCTTCAGGCATAATGTCACATACAATCACAAGCTGTGCGTCTGGAACACCACCAAACACAATATACAGTAGAACCTGTCCATAAACTTGCAGATGTTGACCATTTACTCCCTGAACTTCTTGTGGTGCAACCACAAGAGCAGGTCGGTTTTCAAAAGGTATCTTTTGAAACAGCGTGTGACAGAAGAGTAGAAGTAAAGCCACTGTCAACAAGAAATTTTGCCTCGACACCTTGAATAATTCCAGCTGTATAAAGTCCATTGTCCCATTTTCCTTTAACTTCTCCAACCTGACCTAAACGTTTGTTATCTACAGTTTTATCACATGTCTCTTTAGTCAAATCATTTTCTCTAGGCCATTGTCCTTCCATCAACCCCTGGCCCAATGAGCTGATGGTCTGCTGTTTCCTTGCTGTTTATACTGGGTCTGCTGAGTGTTCGCTCCCTTATAGGTAGATATTCCAGCTTCCATCTGATTTTGGCACTTTTGGTAAATTGGGATCTTAAGGAAGAAATGGTCTAAAGAATGACAGATAAAACAAGATCTGCTTTTAAATGGTTGAGTTTGAGGCTTCGTCTCCCATCTAGATTTATTGTTCATTTCAATTTTATCAAGCTTTTCCATAACTTGTTTCAGGGTATTTTCCAGAGAAGGGTCAGATCGACTCTTTATTGTACGAACTTGTTTCTTCCGACTGGTCATTTAGCCCAGCTACACCTCTGATAATTGACCTCTTTGTATTACTATCCCCAATCACCGCTTCATATCTTCCAATCACATCAACGGCCTCTGCCACAGTTTTGCATTCTCTATCCATACATTTACACTTCATCTCTAATGAAATTGCTTTGTATAACTGGTTTAGTGCAATGGTTTCTTGTACAACTGCGCCCAAGTTGGAATAATCCTTTTGTGCCATCTGACGAAGACTGTCCCCAAGTACTGCTATGGACTCACCAGGTTGACGTTTTCTTGCTTCGAACCTTGAAAGCCATCTGTTTCGCTGACGGGTGCTTCCGAACCTTTGCCCAAGTTTCCCAACCAGAGATAAATATGAATGTTTTTCCTCAACAGACAGACTGATGTAGAACGTTCGTGCAGCATCCCTAAGGCTTGCACTGAGGGCCAGAATTTTGTCACGGTCACTCCATCGTCCGAGTTCCGCGCAGTTCTCAAAGTGGGAAATGTACTCATCCCAGTCGTCGCTCCCGCTATAAGGTGTCGGCTGCATTGACGGACGTGCATGGAAATGAAATCTCTCAACACCATTAAACTCCTGTTTTGCATTGTTTATGGCATACTCATGCCCTTCTCTCTCTCTCTCTCTCTCTCTCTCTCTCTCTCTCTCTCTCTCTCTCTCTCTCTCTCTCTCTCTCTCTCTCTCTCTCTCGAATCTTCCCTTCCATCGCCAGGACCTTCGTCATATGTAACATCGCCCTGGCCAGCTTCAGATTCACCTATGTCAGCTCTAAATACAACTTAAGGATCAGGAGAATCGGCCATATTTTTTTCTTCAAAATTTTTACACGTTT
The DNA here is from genome assembly GCA_030141615.1 of Unio pictorum. Classification (NCBI taxonomy): domain Eukaryota; kingdom Metazoa; phylum Mollusca; class Bivalvia; order Unionida; family Unionidae; genus Unio; species Unio pictorum. The sequence goes on from JARLTB010000122.1 coordinate 16,626,359, forward strand.
GTACAGTAATTTACAAATGTCAGTGTCCACCACACTTGCGGTCCAAATTTATCCTGGTCTCTTTAGGTTCGAATCCTGGATGGCAATTATAATTTTACCATCCCCACATCTGACACCAAAAGTTGTAACACCCCGTGTGTTATTTCGAAAAGACCAAGAGTTCAGGAATAAAAACGTTTTTTTTATAAATAATAAATGTGAGATATAACATGCTTTTCAATATCGCAAATCGATTTTACATAAACACAGTGTCCGTCACAACACTACCAACTTGTGAGAATATATAGCAGACTTGGTTATTTAAATGTCATCAGAACGTTATAATATACAATAGTTAGGTTAAATTAATAGTATTCTTTTAATTCATGTGTATATTAATAGCCTAATTTATTAGATTGGCTGTAATACGTCCTGACATAGTAGCGTAATCTCAAATAAAATAATGATTTTTGTACTAGTGTACTTGAGCAGTGTGGTGGGAGATAGCAGCGGCTTTATAGAATATTACACTATATAATTATAAGGCATTTACATTCAATACAAATCATGTAATAAATCTACTTAATATTTCTTATAACAATTTGATTCAGGTTTTGGATTTTAAAGTACTAAAGTTAATATCGGTTATGAAAATTACGTAAGTGATAATTTTAGAATACAAGGCCGAAATTCTTTTCTACTTAGTTCCTACTTAGATGTTCATACTTTGCCGCTCTGACAGCTATCTGCCAATGCACTGTCTGTACGCGTATTTATAGACTCTTATTCACGTCACATGACCTTAGTTAGCCAATCAATGTTTGTCCTTCTCAGGGCAAGCCATGGCGGTAACCAAGTCAACTGTTCAAACTGTAAGAAAAATCCCTGTGAACATGCAATTTAGACGGAGTTAAGTTGTCCTCACAGTGTCCGTGGTGTGCGTTTTTACTGTTAAGCACTCTATGTAACACAACAATTTCTACATAACCAAGAACTTTCAATAATTAACAGTAACATTAGTTCTAACTTATTGTCCAACAACAGTCTGACAAGAAAACTGTGATTCTTCGGCTGGGCACATTGATTCCGTCATTATCCTGTATCTCTGCTGTTCCAGTAATAAAACTCCACCGGATGGCTGAATTCATAAGTTTATGGGCTAACATCATTATTCTCGCTTTGATATTCCCAAAACATGGAAGGTAAGATAATTCATTTCCTAAACTATTCATGTCAAATTCCAGCACGACACACCTATGGTTCAACATGGAATGACTATGGCACAATAACTGCGAACATGCGAACTTCTTTCTACTTAATGTTGATGTCCCAGTTTGTAGAACTGTTGACGTCTTTAGATGACTTCCTCGACGAATTCGTTAATATTCATGATAACAGCATGACACTTCAGACCAGGGCAAGGTTTTACACTCACATTTAGCATAAGACGCAGGATACATATTTATAAAAGATGCATACGGTGATCTAAACGATGGTGGGTGGGTGGCGTACATTCAGGAACGGAAGAAGTAATTCACACACGATAACCGTTTTCAGTGACAGATAAAAATGACATGATGAAATAAGCCAAAGTCTCATAGTTCATCATTATCTCACATCTCAACGTTGAACATCAAATAATACTGACACATTAATATTAACTGGACAATGTGCATGCAAAAATCCATTCACAGTACCAATATGGTATTACACCCTCCCCACCTTAACTGGTGAACCTCCGGGTCACATACTCTATTCATTGTTGGTGATTCTAATTCTCGAGTCTTTGGGCGACTCGGGCCTTTTGGATTAATTCGATCAAAAAGTCAGTTGTTCTTTCCCTCCTCTCAGCTGCTGCTTCATACATTATTAACATGTTCCTTACTGTTAAGTCTTCTATGGATGAACTCCCAATAGCCATGGATCGTAAAATCTCATAATTGTAATAGTTGGCCTTCCTGTAAATCAGCTGTTCTTCTGTCATTACTGGAACCGATGTACCAGGAAGGGCCAGCATATTATATTTATCCAATAAAACACCTCTATGTAGAGAAGACGGCAACGGCTTGTCAATGGAATTTTCCAACATCATAGAGGCGTACTCCCACTGGAGTAACTTCTGATCGGAATTCATCTTCTTCCAATCCTTGGGCGGCCAAGGCAACCTACTTGATCCAGTTGGTATTTTTAGAACAGCATCATCCTGTCATTCCCGTCTGGCTGGTGGGAACAATGGCATACAACCCCATTCCAAAAGGCTGGCTGCCCTCGTTTTGTTTGCCAATACAGGTTGAGTTGACGCTGTGTAGGGCTTGCCTGGCCTGACTGGTTTATCTTTTGTTACAGATAGATCTAAGATGTCTTCATCCCGCAGGGGTGTACTGCTTCTTGCTTCTGGTGACTGGCAGGCTGGTGTTGCTGAATTTGGATGTCCTGCGGCAGCAGCGGTTAACATGACTTGGCTTGCTGGTACTGTCACCAGTGCTACTGAACATGGAGAAACAGCAGCTGATGGATCTTCGAATGGTGTTGGTGTCTTTGCCTTCTTTGCTGACATTGCACATCTCTCCGGTAATTCTTTTCTCTTACAACCTTGTCCAAAGGTTGGTGGCATAAATCTCATTATCTTAAATAAACTCCCTTTGGATACTCTAAGGAAAGCAACGATCTCTCGCTTCACATCTTCCGCCATTTCCTGACTCCCGTCTCCGTCTGGGAACGAACGACAACTGTCCGAAGTGACTGCCATCATCTTCCTCACTAGGCTACATACATCTCTTTCATCAGGGCACCGGATGTCAACCTTATACCAAACTTCACTGATCTTATCAAACACCTCCACCACTGAATTTGGAGAATCCATCTTGATCTAGTGAATAGTCAGTTTCCTTCTAATTTCGGGTCTCGATGGAGAGTATGGAGGTGCCACCATGCCGTCAATATCATCTTGATAATCTGGTACAAATGCGCTTTCAGATGAACTATGTCCCGATTTGATAGATACTTTCTGTTTGGGTTCTTTCTGAGCAGTTAAAGAAGAGGCTCCAAGGGGTCGCCTAGCTCCGGTGTTGTAGAGTACTTCCCATCCTCTCTGCCACTCAATCCTGGAGCGAGATGTATTTGGGCACTTTCCCACCCAAATTAATAACCTCACTCTGGCTTGGACAGCCGCACTGCTCTCCTTGGAAGAAGCACCAACAATCTGGTAGTAGTCCTTTGGGTGAAGGGCCATCCAGAAACCATTCCCTTCCCCAAGGAATTCCAAAGGAACATCATCTATAACCTTAGGATGTGATTGCCCGACATGCTGTTTCAGGTCCACCATCCTGCGAAACACCTTTTCTTCATCTGTGCACCAAATGCACACAACACGAAGCCTTGAATGGTGGGGGGGGGGGGGGGGCAGCAGCAAGATGATTCTTCATTTCCCGCCTCCTGGCAAATTCCGCTGGACACACCCAACACTTTGAAACTGCTTTTGAGAACATTCTGAATTTTTTTTAAAAAATCCGTTAGGCTTGATTGTTTTTGTTTTTGTTTTGAAAATAAATATTTTTTTTCTTTTGTTTTTACTGACAAGTTAAATCAATATGCTATTAAAAACAGCTCGGCGCTCTGCATTCTCAGTTCTCTATCATCATTTAAAACAAATAAAGACAGTATATATGTAACAATAGCAAGAAAGACATGTTTTGTTTCTTTTTGGTCAAATGCTGTTGCTTTATCCCACCACATATTGCAATTTGAATAGCGAAACGCTCAACACTATGTTTTCCCATGCTAAAAGTTATCATATTCTATTTTCTGCATCAATTCAGTTGTACCGCAGCCCAACATATTCCATCTATAGGACCTCATCACAACATTAACTCAAGTAATTGGACACTTCACCATGCAGGTTCCTCTCGTTGTACTTATTTACAACCAGAGAGGACAGGGATCCGGTGGTTTGGCGCACAGGTTGATCAGACCTAGCCCAAACCGAACAATCATTGGTAGCGCTACCTCCCCGCATTGACTCCTCAGAGTCAAACTAACTAAATATCTCCCCGCCTGCACGAAGCCGTCCACCATCATGTAATCGTGTCCTACTCTTGGAACTTCTTTAGCTGCCCTCTTAATTGCCACTCTTTATATCCTTCGATAACAAATTTTAACATATACGGTTCCTGCTACTCAATTTGTAATACATCTACTTCTGTGGGTAGAACCAAACTGGTTATCTTCTTTCCTTTATACTGAAATAGACGGTCAACGTGATATGCTTTTGATGGCTCATTCTTTGATTTCTTTACTAAATAGGTTAAATCGTCTATCTTCTTTGTGATCAGATAAGGTCCTTTCCATTTTGGAATGAACTTCTCGTAGATTCCTATATTTCTTACTGGATTATGGAGCCAGACTGCTTGTCCAACTTCAAATAACCTTTTCTTTGCCTTTAGATCATAGTATTTCTTCTGGTATTGGGAGCTGACTTTAAGATGCGTACGAGCGATGTGGTGTGATTCCTTCAATCTCAACTGAAGATTTTTAACGTAATCTGCACTTTCAATTTCAGTGGTGTCCAGGTTGTTCAACTCCGTCGGAATGCCTATTACTGCCTTCATTGGTAACGTAATTTCTCTTCCCAAAGTCATCATGTTTGGTGTAAACCCAGTACTGGCGTTAACTGATGACCTATAGGCCATCAGTACTTGTTGGAGATATTCATCCCAACTATGTTGATTCTTTTCACAATACATCGACAGCATAGCTGTGAGAGTACGATTGAATTTCTCCACTGTTCCATTCGCTTGCGGATGCATGCTGGTGGTCCTTGTCTTCTTGATGTGAAGAAGATCACACAATTCTTGAAATGTCTCTGACTGGAAGTTAGTCCCCTGATCAGAGTGTACTTGAAGTGGTGTGCCAAATCTACTAACAAAGCAGTCAACGAATGCTTTTGCAACTGTTTGAGCTTCCTGATCTGGCAATGGATAAGCTTCTGTCCATTTTGTAAACAAGTCACACATGACAATGATATATCGGTGTCCATTTTTACTCTTAGGTAATGGACCCAAAATATCCATTGCTACTCGCTCCATTGGCTCTCCAGCTAAATGTTGGCCTAATGGTGCTCTGCGTGATATCTTTGGTGTTTTCCTTGCCACGCAGCTATCGCAGGTTGTGCAGTAGCTTTCTATTTCCCTTCTCATATTTGGCCAGTAAAAGCTGTGCTTGATTTTCTCAAGTGTCTTATCTGCACCCAGATGACCAGCTGATGGAACGTCGTGGAAGTACTTGAGTACATCTGCCCTCATTTTTGTCGGGACAACAAGCTGGTAATGTGTGGTCTTGCCATCTTCACTTATCCATTGACGGTACAGCATGCCATCCTTCAGGTGTAGCCTATCCCAACTGCGCCATAACGTCTTCAGCTCTGCTGGACTGCCTGATATATTTGACCACTCAGGTCTGCCAGAACCTTCTTCAGCTGGAACAATGATAGGGGCAATATTGGGATCCTCCAGCTGATCTTGGCGTATTTCGTCGCTGGACCATCCCACTATAATACACTGAGTAGGTTTTAGACCAGCCTCTTTCTGGGCCTTCTGACTTCTAGTTATGACCCTCACTAAGTAAAAATCGTTCTCTTGTACTGGGAAAGAATTCACATCTAAACTTTTCTTCTGACTGTTTTCGTTCGGAGAGACCTGAGCAACGTCGGATGGAGTACCGGATATCTGAAACATTGGTGATGACTCACTCTTGTAATTTGCGAGTTCAACATCATCATCAGAGATTTCGTCAGTTTCTTGTTGCCGCCGGCAAACAGCGCAAGGATTTCGGGATAATGCATCAGCGTTAGAGTTCTTCCTACCAGCTCTATGACTGACTTGAAGATTGTAAGTGCCCAGTTCTTGCAGCCACCTTGCAACTTGCCCTGTTGGACATTTCAGATTTTGGATCCAACTCACTGCCGAATTATCCGTGCGTATGAGGACCTCTTGCCCATATAGATAATGATGAAATTTCCGAAGTGCAGAGACTACAGCAAGCAATTCCTTCCTGGTCACACAATATGAGACTTCATGCTTATTCAAGGCTTTGCTCATGTAAGCAATCACCCTTTCATGTACATCTTGCTCTTGGGAAAGTACGGCTCCAACTGCATACCTACTAGCATCGGTGTCTAAAATAAAGCGAAACCCAGGTTGTGGATAAGCAAGGATTGGAGTAGTGGTCAGGGCTAGTTTCAAAGCATCAAAGGATGCCTGGCACTCCTCCGTCCAAGCAAACTTTACATTTTTCTCACACAACTTATGCAAAGGTCTAGCAGTATCAGCAAAGTTCTTCACAAACCGTCTGTAATAAGAGCATAACCCTAAGAAGCTGCGAACATGCTTAGGATTCTTCGGTTGCCGCCACTCCTGAACAGCTGACATTTTATCTGGGTCGGTATTCACTCCTACCTCCGAAACGATATGGCCTAAAAACTTTGCACTGCGTTGGAAGAAGATACATTTTGATGGTTTCAGCCTCAGATTTGACTCCAACAGTCTCTTGAAAATGTGTTCCAAGCGTTCCAAACTCTGAGAAAAGGAAATCGCTGGTGCGAGAATGTCGTCCATGTATATCAAGCATTCCTTCCACTGCAATCCCCTTAATACATCTTCCATTAATCTTTCAAACGTTGAAGGACTTCCAGCAAGTCCAATGGCATTACAGTAAATTGGTATAGGCCAAGGCCTGTTGCAAACGCTGTTTTCTCTTTATCTTATGGGTCCAAGCCAATCTGCCAGAATCCTGAGTTGAGATCCATACAATGAAACCATTTTGATCCACTTAAGGCATCTAGGCATTCATCAACTTTTGGTAATGGATAAGCATCTTTCACAGTTACATCATTCAGTTTTCTATAGTCTACGCAGAAGCGTGTTGATACATCTTTATTGGTAACCAAAACTACAGGGGAAGCCCAGGGGCTATTTGATGGTTCAATAATTTTCTGTTTAAGCATATTCTGTATCTCTTGCTCTTCGACTTCTCGTTTCCCAACTGGTTGTCTTCTTGGTGGTTGTCGTATAGGGGCGGCTTGAAGGGTATTGATGCGGTGCAACACTCTGTCAGTGCGCCCTAAATCGTCTTTTGATTTGGAGAAAACATCCTGATACTCAATGAGTAGTTCCATGAAGGCTTGTTTTTCTTCATTACTCAAATGTTTGGAACTTCTTTGCAACAACTCTTCTAGATGTCCAGGTACCTTGCCCGGAGCATCATCTTGATTCTTTGTAAGAACTGTAGCACACCTCTGTTCTGTCGTTTCTTCTGTGTAAACGGATTCACAAGAGCCCAGCTTCATATTTGGGTATACACTAACATCCGAGTCATTTTCGTTGACGACTTGCAATACTTTGTATTCCTTTCTTGTGTCAATAACGCCCTGAACAATATACAAATGTTCTTTTTCAAAGAGTTCTCTGTTTGATTCGACAAGTCCAATGTCCGAAAGGTGTTCAATTCCTGGTATAATGACTGGTAGCCACATGTAGGAGTTAGCAGGTATAGTAATAGTACATTTTGCAAAAACTCTGCATGACATTGAAACCTCTCCCCCAATCCAACATTGTATATCAGCATAATTGGTCTGAATGCTCAAGTTCTTATAGTCAATTTTACTGGCAAACTTAAGCATAAAATCTTGTCCAAGGATACCTTCAGGCATAATGTCACATACAATCACAAGCTGTGCGTCTGGAACACCACCAAACACAATATACAGTAGAACCTGTCCATAAACTTGCAGATGTTGACCATTTACTCCCTGAACTTCTTGTGGTGCAACCACAAGAGCAGGTCGGTTTTCAAAAGGTATCTTTTGAAACAGCGTGTGACAGAAGAGTAGAAGTAAAGCCACTGTCAACAAGAAATTTTGCCTCGACACCTTGAATATTTCCAGCTGTATAAAGTCCATTGTCCCATTTTCCTTTAACTTCTCCAACCTGACCTAAACGTTTGTTATCTACAGTTTTATCACATGTCTCTTTAGTCAAATCATTTTCTCTAGGCCATTGTCCTTCCATCAACCCCTGGCCCAATGAGCTGATGGTCTGCTGTTTCCTTGCTGTTTATACTGGGTCTGCTGAGTGTTCGCTCCCTTATAGGTAGATATTCCAGCTTCCATCTGATTTTGGCACTTTTGGTAAATTGGGCTCTTACGGAAGAAATGGTCTAAAGAATGACAGATAAAACAAGATCTGCTTTTAAATGGTTGAGTTTGAGGCTTCGTCTCCCATCTAGATTTATTGTTCATTTCAATTTTATCAAGCTTTTCCATAACTTGTTTCAGGGTATTTTCCAGAGAAGGGTCAGATCGACTCCTTATTGTACGAACTTGTTTCTTCCGACTGGTCATTTAGCCCAGCTACACCTCTGATAATTGACCTCTTTGTATTACTATCCCCAATCACCGCTTCATATCTTCCAATCACATCAACGGCCTCTGCCACAGTTTTGCATTCTCTATCCATACATTTACACTTCATCTCTAATGAAATTGCTTTGTATAACTGGTTTAGTGCAATGGTTTCTTGTACAACTGAGCCCAAGTTGGAATAATCCTTTTGTGCCATCTGACGAAGACTGTCCCCAAGTACTGCTATGGACTCACCAGGTTGACGTTTTCTTGCTTCGAACCTTGAAAGCCATCTGTTTCGCTGACGGGTGCTTCCGAACCTTTGCCCAAGTTTCCCAACCAGAGATAAATATGAATGTTTTTCCTCAACAGACAGACTGATGTAGAACGTTCGTGCAGCATCCCTAAGGCTTGCACTGAGGGCCAGAATTTTGTCACGGTCACTCCATCGTCCGAGTTCCGCGCAGTTCTCAAAGTGGGAAATGTACTCATCCCAGTCGTCGCTCCCGCTATAAGGTGTCGGCTGCATTGACGGACGTGCATGGAAATGAAATCTCTCAACACCATTAAACTCCTGTTTTGCATTGTTTATGGCATACTCATGCCCTTCTCTCTCTCTCTCTCTCTCTCTCTCTCTCTCTCTCTCTCTCTCTCTCTCTCTCTCTCTCTCTCTCTCTCGAATCTTCCCTTCCATCGCCAGGACCTTCGTCATATGTAACATCGCCCTGGCCAGCTTCAGATTCACCTATGTCAGCTCTAAATACAACTTAAGGATCAGGAGAATCGGCCATATTTTTTTCTTCAAAATTTTTACACGTTTGTACAGTAATTTACAAATGTCAGTGTCCACCACACTTGCGGTCCAAATTTATCCTGGTCTCTTTAGGTTCGAATCCTGGATGGCAATTATAATTTTACCATCCCCACATCTGACACCAAAAGTTGTAACACCCCGTGTGTTATTTCGAAAAGACCAAGAGTTCAGGAATAAAAACGTTTTTTTTATAAATAATAAATGTGAGATATAACATGCTTTTCAATATCGCAAATCGATTTTACATAAACACAGTGTCCGTCACAACACTACCAACTTGTGAGAATATATAGCAGACTTGGTTATTTAAATGTCATCAGAACGTTATAATATACAATAGTTAGGTTAAATTAATAGTATTCTTTTAATTCATGTGTATATTAATAGCCTAATTTATTAGATTGGCTGTAATACGTCCTGACATAGTAGCGTAATCTCAAATAAAATAATGATTTTTGTACTAGTGTACTTGAGCAGTGTGGTGGGAGATAGCAGCGGCTTTATAGAATATTACACTATATAATTATAAGGCATTTACATTCAATACAAATCATGTAATAAATCTACTTAATATTTCTTATAACAATTTGATTCAGGTTTTGGATTTTAAAGTACTAAAGTTAATATCGGTTATGAAAATTACGTAAGTGATAATTTTAGAATACAAGGCCGAAATTCTTTTCTACTTAGTTCCTACTTAGATGTTCATACTTTGCCGCTCTGACAGCTATCTGCCAATGCACTGTCTGTACGCGTATTTATAGACTCTTATTCACGTCACATGACCTTAGTTAGCCAATCAATGTTTGTCCTTCTCAGGGCAAGCCATGGCGGTAACCAAGTCAACTGTTCAAACTGTAAGAAAAATCCCTGTGAACATGCAATTTAGACGGAGTTAAGTTGTCCTCACAGTGTCCGTGGTGTGCGTTTTTACTGTTAAGCACTCTATGTAACACAACAATTTCTACATAACCAAGAACTTTCAATAATTAACAGTAACATTAGTTCTAACTTATTGTCCAACAACAGTCTGACAAGAAAACTGTGATTCTTCGGCTGGGCACATTGATTCCGTCATTATCCTGTATCTCTGCTGTTCCAGTAATAAAACTCCACCGGATGGCTGAATTCATAAGTTTATGGGCTAACATCATTATTCTCGCTTTGATATTCCCAAAACATGGAAGGTAAGATAATTCATTTCCTAAACTATTCATGTCAAATTCCAGCACGACACACCTATGGTTCAACATGGAATGACTATGGCACAATAACTGCGAACATGCGAACTTCTTTCTACTTAATGTTGATGTCCCAGTTTGTAGAACTGTTGACGTCTTTAGATGACTTCCTCGACGAATTCGTTAATATTCATGATAACAGCATGACACTTCAGACCAGGGCAAGGTTTTACACTCACATTTAGCATAAGACGCAGGATACATATTTATAAAAGATGCATACGGTGATCTAAACGATGGTGGGTGGGTGGCGTACATTCAGGAACGGAAGAAGTAATTCACACACGATAACCGTTTTCAGTGACAGATAAAAATGACATGATGAAATAAGCCAAAGTCTCATAGTTCATCATTATCTCACATCTCAACGTTGAACATCAAATAATACTGACACATTAATATTAACTGGACAATGTGCATGCAAAACTCCATTCACAGTACCAATATGGTATTACACCCTCCCCACCTTAACTGGTGAACCTCCGGGTCACATACTCTATTCATTGTTGGTGATTCTAATTCTCGAGTCTTTGGGCGACTCGGGCCTTTTGGATTAATTCGATCAAAAAGTCAGTTGTTCTTTCCCTCCTCTCAGCTGCTGCTTCATACATTATTAACATGTTCCTTACTGTTAAGTCTTCTATGGATGAACTTCCAATAGCCATGGATCGTAAAATCTCATAATTGTAATAGTTGGCCTTCCTGTAAATCAGCTGTTCTTCTGTCATTACTGGAACCGATGTACCAGGAAGGGCCAGCATATTATATTTATCCAATAAAACACCTCTATGTAGAGAAGACGGCAACGGCTTGTCAATGGAATTTTCCAACATCATAGAGGCGTACTCCCACTGGAGTAACTTCTGATCGGAATTCATCTTCTTCCAATCCTTGGGCGGCCAAGGCAACCTACTTGATCCAGTTGGTATTTTTAGAACAGCATCATCCTGTCATTCCCGTCTGGCTGGTGGGAACAATGGCATACAACCCCATTCCAAAAGGCTGGCTGCCCTCGTTTTGTTTGCCAATACAGGTTGAGTTGACGCTGTGTAGGGCTTGCCTGGCCTGACTGGTTTATCTTTTGTTACAGATAGATCTAAGATGTCTTCATCCCGCAGGGGTGTACTGCTTCTTGCTTCTGGTGACTGGCAGGCTGGTGTTGCTGAATTTGGATGTCCTGCGGCAGCAGCGGTTAACATGACTTGGCTTGCTGGTACTGTCACCAGTGCTATTGAACATGGAGAAACAGCAGCTGATGGATCTTCGAATGGTGTTGGTGTCTTTGCCTTCTTTGCTGACATTGCACATCTCTCCGGTAATTCTTTTCTCTTACAACCTTGTCCAAAGGTTGGTGGCATAAATCTCATTATCTTAAATAAACTCCCTTTGGATACTCTAAGGAAAGCAACGATCTCTCGCTTCACATCTTCCGCCATTTCCTGACTCCCGTCTCCGTCTGGGAACGAACGACAACTGTCCGAAGTGACTGCCATCATCTTCCTCACTAGGCTACATACATCTCTTTCATCAGGGCACCGGATGTCAACCTTATACCAAACTTCACTGATCTTATCAAACACCTCCACCACTGAATTTGGAGAATCCATCTTGATCTAGTGAATAGTCAGTTTCCTTCTAATTTCGGGTCTCGATGGAGAGTATGGAGGTGCCACCATGCCGTCAATATCATCTTGATAATCTGGTACAAATGCGCTTTCAGATGAACTATGTCCCGATTTGATAGATACTTTCTGTTTGGGTTCTTTCTGAGCAGTTAAAGAAGAGGCTCCAAGGGGTCGCCTAGCTCCGGTGTTGTAGAGTACTTCCCATCCTCTCTGCCACTCAATCCTGGAGCGAGATGTATTTGGGCACTTTCCCACCCAAATTAATAACCTCACTCTGGCTTGGACAGCCGCACTGCTCTCCTTGGAAGAAGCACCAACAATCTGGTAGTAGTCCTTTGGGTGAAGGGCCATCCAGAAACCATTCCCTTCCCCAAGGAATTCCAAAGGAACATCATCTATAACCTTAGGATGTGACTATAAAGAGATTATAAAAAGAATGAATAGAAATAATAAAAAAAGGGGGATTGCCCGACAGGTCCACCATCCTGCGAAACACCTTTTCTTCATCTGTGCACCAAATGCACACAACACGAAGCCTTGAATGGTGGGGGGGGGGGCAGCAGCAAGATGATTCTTCATTTCCCGCCTCCTGGCAAATTCCGCTGGACACACCCAACACTTTGAAACTGCTTTTGAGAACATTCTGAATTTTTTTTAAAAAATCCGTTAGGCTTGATTGTTTTTGTTTTTGTTTTGAAAATAAATATTTTTTTTCTTTTGTTTTTACTGACAAGTTAAATCAATATGCTATTAAAAACAGCTCGGCGCTCTGCATTCTCAGTTCTCTATCATCATTTAAAACAAATAAAGACAGTATATATGTAACAATAGCAAGAAAGACATGTTTTGTTTCTTTTTGGTCAAATGCTGTTGCTTTATCCCACCACATATTGCAATTTGAATAGCGAAACGCTCAACACTATGTTTTCCCATGCTAAAAGTTATCATATTCTATTTTCTGCATCAATTCAGTTGTACCGCAGCCCAACATATTCCATCTATAGGACCTCATCACAACATTAACTCAAGTAATTGGACACTTCACCATGCAGGTTCCTCTCGTTGTACTTATTTACAACCAGAGAGGACAGGGATCCGGTGGTTTGGCGCACAGGTTGATCAGACCTAGCCCAAACCGAACAATCATTGGTAGCGCTACCTCCCCGCATTGACTCCTCAGAGTCAAACTAACTAAATATCTCCCCGCCTGCACGAAGCCGTCCACCATCATGTAATCGTGTCCTACTCTTGGAACTTCTTTAGCTGCCCTCTTAATTGCCACTCTTGACTCTTTATATCCTTCGATAACAAATTTTAACATATACGGTTCCTGCTACTCAATTTGTAATACATCTACTTCTGTGGACAGAACCAAACTGGTTATCTTCTTTCCTTTATACTGAAATAGACGGTCAACGTGATATGCTTTTGATGGCTCATTCTTTGATTTCTTTACTAAATAGGTTAAATCGTCTATCTTCTTTGTGATCAGATAAGGTCCTTTCCATTTTGGAATGAACTTCTCGTAGATTCCTATATTTCTTACTGGATTATGGAGCCAGACTGCTTGTCCAACTTCAAATAACCTTTTCTTTGCCTTTAGATCATAGTATTTCTTCTGGTATTGGGAGCTGACTTTAAGATGCGTACGAGCGATGTGGTGTGATTCCTTCAATCTCAACTGAAGATTTTTAACATAATCTGCACTTTCAATTTCAGTGGTGTCCAGGTTGTTCAACTCCGTCGGAATGCCTATTACTGCCTTCATTGGTAACGTAATTTCTCTTCCCAAAGTCATCATGTTTGGTGTAAACCCAGTACTGGCGTTAACTGATGACCTATAGGCCATCAGTACTTGTTGGAGATATTCATCCCAACTATGTTGATTCTTTTCACAATACATCGACAGCATAGCTGTGAGAGTACGATTGAATTTCTCCACTGTTCCATTCGCTTGCGGATGCATGCTGGTGGTCCTTGTCTTCTTGATGTGAAGAAGATCACACAATTCTTGAAATGTCTCTGACTGGAAGTTAGTCCCCTGATCAGAGTGTACTTGAAGTGGTGTGCCAAATCTACTAACAAAGCAGTCAACGAATGCTTTTGCAACTGTTTGAGCTTCCTGATCTGGCAATGGATAAGCTTCTGTCCATTTTGTAAACAAGTCACACATGACAATGATATATCGGTGTCCATTTTTACTCTTAGGTAATGGACCCAAAATATCCATTGCTACTCGCTCCATTGGCTCTCCAGCTAAATGTTGGCCTAATGGTGCTCTGCGTGATATCTTTGGTGTTTTCCTTGCCACGCAGCTATCGCAGGTTGTGCAGTAGCTTTCTATTTCCCTTCTCATATTTGGCCAGTAAAAGCTGTGCTTGATTTTCTCAAGTGTCTTATCTGCACCCAGATGACCAGCTGATGGAACGTCGTGGAAGTACTTGAGTACATCTGCCCTCATTTTTGTCGGGACAACAAGCTGGTAATGTGTGGTCTTGCCATCTTCACTTATCCATTGACGGTACAGCATGCCATCCTTCAGGTGTAGCCTATCCCAACTGCGCCATAACGTCTTCAGCTCTGCTGGACTGCCTGATATATTTGACCACTCAGGTCTGCCAGAACCTTCTTCAGCTGGAACAATGATAGGGGCAATATTGGGATCCTCCAGCTGATCTTGGCGTATTTCGTCGCTGGACCATCCCACTATAATACACTGAGTAGGTTTTAGACCAGCCTCTTTCTGGGCCTTCTGACTTCTAGTTATGACCCTCACTAAGTAAAAATCGTTCTCTTGTACTGGGAAAGAATTCACATCTAAACTTTTCTTCTGACTGTTTTCGTTCGGAGAGACCTGAGCAACGTCGGATGGAGTACCGGATATCTGAAACATTGGTGATGACTCACTCTTGTAATTTGCGAGTTCAACATCATCATCAGAGATTTCGTCAGTTTCTTGTTGCCGCCGGCAAACAGCGCAAGGATTTCGGGATAATGCATCAGCGTTAGAGTTCTTCCTACCAGCTCTATGACTGACTTGAAGATTGTAAGTGCCCAGTTCTTGCAGCCACCTTGCAACTTGCCCTGTTGGACATTTCAGATTTTGGATCCAACTCACTGCCGAATTATCCGTGCGTATGAGGACCTCTTGCCCATATAGATAATGATGAAATTTCCGAAGTGCAGAGACTACAGCAAGCAATTCCTTCCTGGTCACACAATATGAGACTTCATGCTTATTCAAGGCTTTGCTCATGTAAGCAATCACCCTTTCATGTACATCTTGCTCTTGGGAAAGTACGGCTCCAACTGCATACCTACTAGCATCGGTGTCTAAAATAAAGCGAAACCCAGGTTGTGGATAAGCAAGGATTGGAGTAGTGGTCAGGGCTAGTTTCAAAGCATCAAAGGATGCCTGGCACTCCTCCGTCCAAGCAAACTTTACATTTTTCTCACACAACTTATGCAAAGGTCTAGCAGTATCAGCAAAGTTCTTCACAAACCGTCTGTAATAAGAGCATAACCCTAAGAAGCTGCGAACATGCTTAGGATTCTTCGGTTGCCGCCACTCCTGAACAGCTGACATTTTATCTGGGTCGGTATTCACTCCTACCTCCGAAACGATATGGCCTAAAAACTTTGCACTGCGTTGGAAGAAGATACATTTTGATGGTTTCAGCCTCAGATTTGACTCCAACAGTCTCTTGAAAATGTGTTCCAAGCGTTCCAAACTCTGAGAAAAGGAAATCGCTGGTGCGAGAATGTCGTCCATGTATATCAAGCATTCCTTCCACTGCAATCCCCTTAATACATCTTCCATTAATCTTTCAAACGTTGAAGGACTTCCAGCAAGTCCAATGGCATTACAGTAAATTGGTATAGGCCAAGGCCTGTTGCAAACGCTGTTTTCACTTTATCTTATGGGTCCAAGCCAATCTGCCAGAATCCTGAGTTGAGATCCATACAATGAAACCATTTTGATCCACTTAAGGCATCTAGGCATTCATCAGCTTTTGGTAATGGATAAGCATCTTTCACAGTTACATCATTCAGTTTTCTATAGTCTACGCAGAAGCGTGTTGATACATCTTTCTTGGTAACCAAAACTACAGGGGAAGCCCAGGGGCTATTTGATGGTTCAATAATTTTCTGTTTAAGCATATTCTGTATCTCTTGCTCTTCGACTTCTCGTTTCCCAACTGGTTGTCTTCTTGGTGGTTGTCGTATAGGGGCGGCTTGAAGGGTATTGATGCGGTGCAACACTCTGTCAGTGCGCCCTAAATCGTCTTTTGATTTGGAGAAAACATCCTGATACTCAATGAGTAGTTCCATGAAGGCTTGTTTTTCTTCATTACTCAAATGTTTGGAACTTCTTTGCAACAACTCTTCTAGATGTCCAGGTACCTTGCCCGGAGCATCATCTTGATTCTTTGTAAGAACTGTAGCACACCTCTGTTCTGTCGTTTCTTCTGTGTAAACGGATTCACAAGAGCCCAGCTTCATATTTGGGTATACACTAACATCCGAGTCATTTTCGTTGACGACTTGCAATACTTTGTATTCCTTTCTTGTGTCAATAACGCCCTGAACAATATACAAATGTTCTTTTTCAAAGAGTTCTCTGTTTGATTCGACAAGTCCAATGTCCGAAAGGTGTTCAATTCCTGGTATAATGACTGGTAGCCACATGTAGGAGTTAGCAGGTATAGTAATAGTACATTTTGCAAAAACTCTGCATGACATTGAAACCTCTCCCCCAATCCAACATTGTATATCAGCATAATTGGTCTGAATGCTCAAGTTCTTATAGTCAATTTTACTGGCAAACTTAAGCATAAAATCTTGTCCAAGGATACCTTCAGGCATAATGTCACATACAATCACAAGCTGTGCGTCTGGAACACCACCAAACACAATATACAGTAGAACCTGTCCATAAACTTGCAGATGTTGACCATTTACTCCCTGAACTTCTTGTGGTGCAACCACAAGAGCAGGTCGGTTTTCAAAAGGTATCTTTTGAAACAGCGTGTGACAGAAGAGTAGAAGTAAAGCCACTGTCAACAAGAAATTTTGCCTCGACACCTTGAATAATTCCAGCTGTATAAAGTCCATTGTCCCATTTTCCTTTAACTTCTCCAACCTGACCTAAACGTTTGTTATCTACAGTTTTATCACATGTCTCTTTAGTCAAATCATTTTCTCTAGGCCATTGTCCTTCCATCAACCCCTGGCCCAATGAGCTGATGGTCTGCTGTTTCCTTGCTGTTTATACTGGGTCTGCTGAGTGTTCGCTCCCTTATAGGTAGATATTCCAGCTTCCATCTGATTTTGGCACTTTTGGTAAATTGGGCTCTTACGGAAGAAATGGTCTAAAGAATGACAGATAAAACAAGATCTGCTTTTAAATGGTTGAGTTTGAGGCTTCGTCTCCCATCTAGATTTATTGTTCATTTCAATTTTATCAAGCTTTTCCATAACTTGTTTCAGGGTATTTTCCAGAGAAGGGTCAGATCGACTCCTTATTGTACGAACTTGTTTCTTCCGACTGGTCATTTAGCCCAGCTACACCTCTGATAATTGACCTCTTTGTATTACTATCCCCAATCACCGCTTCATATCTTCCAATCACATCAACGGCCTCTGCCACAGTTTTGCATTCTCTATCCATACATTTACACTTCATCTCTAATGAAATTGCTTTGTATAACTGGTTTAGTGCAATGGTTTCTTGTACAACTGAGCCCAAGTTGGAATAATCCTTTTGTGCCATCTGACGAAGACTGTCCCCAAGTACTGCTATGGACTCACGAGGTTGACGTTTTCTTGCTTCGAACCTTGAAAGCCATCTGTTTCGCTGACGGGTGCTTCCGAACCTTTGCCCAAGTTTCCCAACCAGAGATAAATATGAATGTTTTTCCTCAACAGACAGACTGATGTAGAACGTTCGTGCAGCATCCCTAAGGCTTGCACTGAGGGCCAGAATTTTGTCACGGTCACTCCATCGTCCGAGTTCCGCGCAGTTCTCAAAGTGGGAAATGTACTCATCCCAGTCGTCGCTCCCGCTATAAGGTGTCGGCTGCATTGACGGACGTGCATGGAAATGAAATCTCTCAACACCATTAAACTCCTGTTTTGCATTGTTTATGGCATACTCATGCCCTTCTCTCTCTCTCTCTCTCTCTCTCTCTCTCTCTCTCTCTCTCTCTCTCTCTCTCTCTCTCTCTCTCTCTCTCTCTCTCGAATCTTCCCTTCCATCGCCAGGACCTTCGTCATATGTAACATCGCCCTGGCCAGCTTCAGATTCACCTATGTCAGCTCTAAATACAACTTAAGGATCAGGAGAATCGGCCATATTTTTTTCTTCAAAATTTTTACACGTTTGTACAGTAATTTACAAATGTCAGTGTCCACCACACTTGCGGTCCAAATTTATCCTGGTCTCTTTAGGTTCGAATCCTGGATGGCAATTATAATTTTACCATCCCCACATCTGACACCAAAAGTTGTAACACCCCGTGTGTTATTTCGAAAAGACCAAGAGTTCAGGAATAAAAACGTTTTTTTTATAAATAATAAATGTGAGATATAACATGCTTTTCAATATCGCAAATCGATTTTACATAAACACAGTGTCCGTCACAACACTACCAACTTGTGAGAATATATAGCAGACTTGGTTATTTAAATGTCATCAGAACGTTATAATATACAATAGTTAGGTTAAATTAATAGTATTCTTTTAATTCATGTGTATATTAATAGCCTAATTTATTAGATTGGCTGTAATACGTCCTGACATAGTAGCGTAATCTCAAATAAAATAATGATTTTTGTACTAGTGTACTTGAGCAGTGTGGTGGGAGATAGCAGCGGCTTTATAGAATATTACACTATATAATTATAAGGCATTTACATTCAATACAAATCATGTAATAAATCTACTTAATATTTCTTATAACAATTTGATTCAGGTTTTGGATTTTAAAGTACTAAAGTTAATATCGGTTATGAAAATTACGTAAGTGATAATTTTAGAATACAAGGCCGAAATTCTTTTCTACTTAGTTCCTACTTAGATGTTCATACTTTGCCGCTCTGACAGCTATCTGCCAATGCACTGTCTGTACGCGTATTTATAGACTCTTATTCACGTCACATGACCTTAGTTAGCCAATCAATGTTTGTCCTTCTCAGGGCAAGCCATGGCGGTAACCAAGTCAACTGTTCAAACTGTAAGAAAAATCCCTGTGAACATGCAATTTAGACGGAGTTAAGTTGTCCTCACAGTGTCCGTGGTGTGCGTTTTTACTGTTAAGCACTCTATGTAACACAACAATTTCTACATAACCAAGAACTTTCAATAATTAACAGTAACATTAGTTCTAACTTATTGTCCAACAACAGTCTGACAAGAAAACTGTGATTCTTCGGCTGGGCACATTGATTCCGTCATTATCCTGTATCTCTGCTGTTTATGGGCTAACATCATTATTCTCGCTTTGATATTCCCAAAACATGGAAGGTAAGATAATTCATTTCCTAAACTATTCATGTCAAATTCCAGCACGACACACCTATGGTTCAACATGGAATGACTATGGCACAAAAACTGCGAACATGCGAACTTCTTTCTACTTAATGTTGATGTCCCAGTTTGTAGAACTGTTGACGTCTTTAGATGACTTCCTCGACGAATTCGTTAATATTCATGATAACAGCATGACACTTCAGACCAGGGCAAGGTTTTACACTCACATTTAGCATAAGACGCAGGATACATATTTATAAAAGATGCATACGGTGATCTAAACGATGGTGGGTGGGTGGCGTACATTCAGGAACGGAAGAAGTAATTCACACACGATAACCGTTTTCAGTGACAGATAAAAATGACATGATCAAATAAGCCAAAGTCTCATAGTTCATCATCATCTCACATCTCAACGTTGAACATCAAATAATACTGACACATTAATATTAACTGGACAATGTGCATGCAAAAATCCATTCACAGTACCAATATGGTATTACAATACACTATAGATTAGGCAAGTGTCCATCAGTAAGCTTTGCATAGGGGCACAAATATCCTAGCTACGCCAATGTGTCAGCTTTAAAGACGCTACGGTTTGTTTGTAGACCAATGCCTCTGGGTCCAAAGTAATCAGGCAATTGATTTAGCAATTATGGCGTTGGTTTCATCATCAATGTAGACTGCATGTGAATGTATGGTTCCGAGATAGGCGAACTCGTACACTGCAAATAGACTCTGGCCATTTACTGTGAAGGTCGGCTGTACGTAAGGCTTTCCTGGTGCAGGTTGGTGCATCGCCTTTATGTTTTTGTTACTGATTGTTAGATCATAATTGTCACAAGCTGACGAGAAATGGTACATGGCATATCAGATCTAGATTTGGCATTTAAGAACAGATTACGAACATCCACTTCCTGTAACTTACTATTTACCCGTAGTCTCCTCAAACTGAAGAGTTTGCCGACCGTTCTTTATCTAATATTGATCCCAGTATCCTAGTCACGTAAGACATTAGTAAGCGTGACATATAATGTCATACTGAAGAGGGTTGGGGTTAAACGTCATCCCTGCTTGAGTCATTTGATAACTGGAAATAGTTTAAAAGACAAGACAAGAGCAAGCATGCCATCATAGAAATTCCGAATCACGACGATTAATTTATCTATGCAACAAAATGTTGCCATTAGTTTCCAATTGCCTCCACCGCTGACCGCGTCAAAGGCTTTTGTCATCTCGACGAACGTAATCGAATGGTTTAAGTCCTGTGCCTAGCATTTCTTCTGGAGTTGACGAACTGCAAACAGTATGTCCGTGTTCCCTCGTCCTTTCCTGAAGCTGCACTGACTCTCAGTCAAATTGCTCTTAATGTGATGCACACAACGATTCAGTCGAACCGTGACAAGTATATTGCTCGCTATTGACAGCACAAAGATACCACGGTGATTGTCGCGTTATTGCCTGTTACCTTTCCTCTTGTATAAGTGGATGATGCACGCGTTCGTTGTACTATAGGTTATAGTTCCCCGAGTCCGCATTTACTGAGAGAGTTCATTAAGTTTACGTGTCATGTGTGAACATGACAACATCTGCTTCAGGTCTTTGAGCATATGACAGCAAGTCAGCCGCTGTCACATTTTAAGTCAGACTTTTAGCACTTGTTATGTTAACTTCCACTTCGGACAGTCGATTAATTTCCTGTTGATTTGGAGATGCTGTTTAGTTGTTCTGTCAATATTTGAAGTATCTTTTTTTCTTTGCCAGTGAGCATGGTGGAACTGTCAGCACCCAGTATTTGGAGATGTCCCTGATGGAGGTGGCACGTAGATTGTCTTCAGAGCATCATATAAGCTCTTCACGATATTCCAGTCTCCCTAGGACTTGATCTCATCTGCTTTGTTTCTCAGCCATAAGCCTGCTATGTTTTGCTACATAATACAAAAATGGTTTGGTCTAACTACTGTAATGGGTAGATTACAGCTGACCACAACAGTGAAAACACGCACTCACGCTAATGTTATCATAAGGCATACATAGTTACAACTGAGTGAGTGCATGGAACTGACATTAGGTAACCTGTAACTGTCAGACCATTTGTAGCAATTGAATTTCAATACCGTATATTTCCACAACTCCCGCCTAAAATTGATTATTGTGCTTTTCTTTTATAATCAAATATTCATTTCTCCTTTTCTGTTGAAAAAATTTGTAAATATATTCAAACTTGACATAGTTCTATTCTGCACATGAATATATATTTTAAATAGTTTCTGGTGAGTTGTAAAAGTTATACTGATTGTGGTGAAAATTAAATTCTAGCCCTATGACATTCATAATCATTCTTACGATTGAAAACAAATACATATATTAACATTGCCACTTAAATATATAGTCCTAATATTTTGTTCTTTAGTCCACTTGGTATCGCTGTATATAAACAGAATGTATTATTATTCCCTTAAATACTTCCAGTTTTTAGAATTCATTACACGATTTTGTAATTGAGAAAAATTATCGAGTTCACTTAACAAAATCACTGTACCTTGCAGGCTTATTTTTATTACACGTCCACTCCTTGTTCAGTGACCTCCTTGTTAGCATCTTCGTATATATATATATATATATATATCTGGTAAGGTCTCTTGTTTGTAACAGATGTCTTCAGTTTCTTCTGTATATAGCACCATCCTGGGTTTTCACATCATCCAGCTTTTTTCTTCTTCTGACGACTGCAGCTGGTTTCCCAAAGATCTTGTGTTTCTGATTCTTACTTTGTCTCCAGAAGTCAGATTTGGAAGATCTTTTTTCTGTTATACTGTTTCTTTTGCTGAGTTTCTTTTTCACGCAGTTTCCACTTTATGTTTCTTTCTTTTATAACTTGCGGATGTAGCTGTATGTTGGTAAGAGATAAAATTGATCGAAGTCTTCGACTCATCGGCATTTGTGCCGTAGATCCTATATCATCAATTGGTGTATTTAGATACTCCAATGTCGATAAGCAAGGATCTTTTCCATCTCTCTTTGCCTTCTTGAGAATTCCTTTGACAGTTTGAATGGTTCTTTCTGCTAAACCATGTGTATCTGCAATCTGTATATTTTACATGATAATGTGCACATATCACTCAGTTTCACTATCCATGTTCATATCAGATGTGTTCGTCTGTTTGACGTTCTCGACAATGTATCTGCTACAATTCCTGGACAATACGTTAAGTCAAAACTGTACATCTGCAGTCTTTATAGCATTCTCTGAAGTCTAGACGAGGCGGCAGATAGACGTTTCTTGAGGACTGATTCCAGAGGTTTGTGATCTGATTCAACCTGTACTGGACGACCATAAGCATGATGATTAAATCTTTCAAGACCAAATGCCATATCATTCAGTTCTTTTTCTATCTGTGCATACCACGTTTCTGTATCTGTCAAAGACGTTGCTATGGGTTTGCCTGACTGCATTAACACTGTTCCAAACCTGGTTCTGATGTATCACAGCGAACAACGACAGGCTTCTTAACATCGAAGTATTTCAACAAATGTTTTTTGCTTAGAATCTGTTCGATCTCTTTAAATGCATGTTTCTGTGTAAATTCAGTGTCACTTTTCAAAAGTGCTATGATTGGCTCTGTCACTGTAGAAATATTTGGGATACATTTCGCTTGGTAGTTGACTTTACCAAATAATCTTTCCATTCCTTTCTTGTCCGTCGGAGTGGACATTTCTGAGGTTGCAATTACTTTTTCTGGGTCGGGCTTAATACCTGATGATGTCAACACGTGTCCAACGTAACACGCTTATCTTAGTCGATCCTAATTGGCATTTTTACCAAATTCAATGTCAGGTTTATTTCTTGGCATCTCTTGATTTTTTTAAATAGTTTTTCATCATGATCTTCCTTTTAAGTTCCTAAAGCAGTTGTGTCCATCCCAGGGAGGTCCTCAAAACACTATGCCATGCATTTCTGGAACACTTCTTGAGCAGATTTAATGCTAAAAGGAATTATCAGGTAGCAATAACTACCAAACGGGATTCTAAATGTTGTCAATAACTGGCTTTAATAACCACAGTTGAATAATCTGGAGTCAGATTTAATATAATACATTTCCGCTTTCTTTGGTTGTGCCATTTTCCACTAAGGCGGAAATGCCGTTGGCCGCGGTATGCTGAAAGAGCTTACGGTGAAGTAGGCAATACTTTTAGAGCACCTACTTTTGTCCATTCCTCGTGCTACAGAGTTGATCTGTGTGATCCTAGAAAGAGTGGTTCAGTCACCTAGTGGCCCATTGAGCACCACCGCAGCTTCATTCTCTGAAAAGCGACGAAATCCGTCTATGTGTCGATCTGTAGCTACTATTCTCCGTGTATCCACAGGTGCTCCTTTGTCGTTTGGCCATCGCCACATAACTTGAAAGAAATAATTAGCAGGGCCAGATCAGGTCAAGTGTGTGTGTGTGTGTGTGTGTGTGTGTGTGTGTGTGTGTGTGTGTGTGGTGAGTTTGCTTTAAGAAAAAGAAGACTTATAAAGATAAATATCTACAAAAAAAACTAACATTTTATAATGTTGGACATATTTTCTAATATTGCCATTTTGTAATTATGAGTGATGCGAGAATTTTGTCTTCGAGATTATTGTACACAAGATTATGATTTTAATTTTGTATTTGAAAGCATCGCCATCGGAAATATTCTGCAATACAATCTTCTACTGCTAAATATCATTTATACCACACTTATAAAACTCTGTTTTATTATATGTATAAAAAAGGATACTTTATATAAAGAGGAACAAAGCCTCTTGTATATTTTTGGAAATGAATTTTAGTGCCTTTGATGTATGCCATATAAACAAAGACGAGGAATACACTGAAATTAAGCAAGCTTTCTATGCTACGTTTTCATCATCGCCTCATACTAATTATATGGCAATAACTTCTATGCTACGTTTTCATCATCGCCTCATACTAATTATATGGCAATAACTTATATGCTACGTTTTCATCATCGCCTCATACTAATTATATGGCAATAACTTCTATGCTACGTTTTCATCATCGCCTCATACTAATTATATGGCAATAACTTCGTTGCACCTTAAATACTATCTACTTAATCCTTGCATAATTTAATATCGAAAAAAGCGTAACTCACAATTAAATTATTTAAAATGTAATAAAATTAGACAATCCATTTTTTTTTCCTAACAAAATCATTACACTCTTTTACTGTCTTTGAATGTTTAACTGACATTTCTTCAGATTGATTGTTTCCAGTAATAGATAGGAAGAGAGAAAACGGTGTTATTTCAAAACTGAAATAGTGACATGGTTGACTGTGATTAGAGATCAAGAAAAACTATTCACATCTTCACTAAAAAGATTACCATTATAAATAAATAAACAATTTTGTAAAACATGGTTCAATTAAAACTGCTTTCTCTATAGCTACGATGTTGTAATCTCAATATGATTGCTGAAAGCCACTACAAACACCCGCCCACGAAGAAGAGGTAATACATTTAGTACTATACGATCTGAACGCACCCACCTACCTAGGTCTTCTGTCCTATTCGGCGCGTGTTTAGAATTGCCTTGTAGTAAGCACAGTATTATCAATAATACTTCCGCTGTAAACCTGTCATCGAGATATAAACGAAAAACAAGCGACCACAATGGTTGATAATCCTGATTTAGTGCAGGTCCACGTCTTAATTTGATGCATATATTTCGTAGAGTTTAGAACATTTGCGTCATGTAATTTATTAGTTGAAAATAGTTTGGTAACATACTATTAGACCGTTGCATTTGATAATCAGTATTTGCCTTGATAACAGTTGAATTAAATTAGGCTTGCTGTAGATATCTAATAAACTTTTTTTTTCTATTTGTACTGCTGTAATTAGATAATGTGTGTGTCTATGTTTTTTTGGGTGTGTTTGTTTTTTTCTGAATCCAATATATGCCAAACTTTGCCGTGTGTTAGAAAGCTGTAGTAGTGTACATTTTCTAAACGAATAAAATATAAAACGGTACTTGTTCAGTTGATTATTTTTTTGGGAGGTATAATTTTAATCGCACAATTTTTCTCAGAGTAGTTTAAATATATAATATGAAACTGAGTATTTTGTTACTTAAATCAAATTATGACCTGAACATAAATTCTTTCTATTTTTATAAAGATATTTTTTGTCATAAATCTTGGATGCATGAGAATAGTTTATGTTCATACTCCATTAAATAGTCTAAGTGATTAAATTCTCAAACATCCTTCACACCTATGTGTTATAGGTTGGGTTGGGAATCCGGGCATTTTCAGTGCATGGTTACGAACGCTGAGGTGAAAACAACCGACATTGTTCTAGTTACTTGAGTAACGTGTGCCGTGTAGGGGATATTTACACATTTCAAGATATGCCTAAGATCTGCAGTGTTGGTGTCTGCACAAACCATCATGTGCAAAAGAAAAATTTAAATAATTATACATTCTTCCTAAATTACAAAATATGTCTTTTCTCTCTCGCCAATAACTACATAATTATACAAGTGTCTATTATAGGTACAAATAAATTTAACATAAACAAATACTCTACAAATTCTACCATTAACCACTCAGCTTTTCCATCATTTATATCTTCCCCAGATTATAAATCGTATCGAACCACGCTTATTTCCTTGAAACTCCAAACTAAATATATGACATACAAGCCAACTATATGTGCCCACCCTGAATTGTTCTTTTAACTCTACTACTCTGATTGTGTGGCATTTCTTTAATCCCTTTAATCATGAGAACGACCAGGATACTGCAGTAATTAGCAGGATTTCATTAAATTCACATACACATAAAAAACGAAAATTTTAAAACTGAAAACTCTTTTTTTTAAACTGTCATATGTTGACTGCTTTTATTTGTATGATAAATTAAGCATTAATAGCGTATTAAATGACAATGATAGTTCATTTCACAAACCTACTGTATGTAAAAAAAAATAGTCTACATTATTTTATTCTCACTGAAGGTCGCAAACACTGGCAAGATATAGTAGTTTTAGTATTTATTTATTGATTAGAATTAAAGATTTCTTGCCGCACACAAGATCAAGTGAGCTCTTATCTTTCTATCTATTTATCTATCTGTCTGTCTGTCTCTCTGTCTATCTATGGCTGTCTGTATGTATGTCCATCCGTCCATCCATCTGTCCGACGAAGCAAAAAACCAACTACATGTACTTTAAAAATAAACAGCATGCAAAACTTGAAAGGGGTTTTTAGTGCTAAGACATTATGTAAAAGATAGCCTTGGACCTGCAATTTTTGCTGAAGCAAGAAAAGGGGATTCTCTCATTATCGTCATGAAAGTTTAACAACATAATATGCTAATTCAGAATCTTATACAGAAGTTAAATTCCAGTCTACAAGCAAGCAGAAAAACGAACTGATTTGGCAAGTTTGTCAGGGTTGAAAAGCAGACTCTTGAGAGTTGGGAGAATCTAAGGTGATGGAGTCAAGTTAAAAAAAATAATCTACATTCATTTTATATTAAAACGAGAAAAAAAAATTGCCGTCCTTCTTTGCATTTTCCTATGTACATTTTGCATGGTTATGTAAATGTAAAAAAATATTGAAGTATTTTTTTAATATTTAACGACAGGAAAAATGGGAATATTTTACATGGTCTTTCGTAAAGCATTTCGAAATGAACGCAAGCGTTAACGTTTGGGTACTTGAGTGGGTTTACCCCCTTATTCTGGCAGAGGACTAAGGGTAGGCCTAGCAAAATGAGAGGTTGATGGTAAAGTTTAGTGAATTCTGGATACGGATACTATGCTTCTCTTTTTTTTTTTCTTTCTTTTTTTTCTAAGTCAATTGTCATTAAAATTCCCAAACAAGCAAAAGGAGAAATACCAAAACAAATCCCACAAACTAATACCGTTTTTCTCTTGGTAAGACAAAGCCGACATCAAATATCATTTTTGTAACTATGTATAGAGTCTTTGGAATATAACATCTACCAAAAGAACTGACAGCTTTTCTTTAAAGATATGACCTGCTAACTTGTAATATTGAACATAACTAATGCTACCGTATTGTTACTAAGCAATTGTTTTCACCTCCGCAATATGGCAGAAGGTAGGTCGCTAAGCTCGTGATGTCATGCCGACCCAACCTATATATATATATATATATCTCTGTGTGTGTGTGTGTGATTTAAAGATAAAGAGCAATATTTATCATAAATATCAGAAGTATGTGTGTGATATTTTCTTATATAAAAATTACTTTTATAAAAAGAGATTTGAAAATGGTAGGCAGTTTGTATGTATATATATGTATGTGTGTGTGTGTGTGATTTAAAGATCAAGAGCAGATTATCATAAATATCAGAAGTATGTGTGTGATATTTTCTTATATAAAAATTATTTATATAAAAAGAGATTTGAAAATGGTAGGCAGTGGATCAAGTAGGAGACAGGAGAGAATAGCATTGACAACATAAATAACTCCCATTAGAGTAATCTGCATATTGAAGTCTATCTAGGAGAAATATCTAGTTCCTTGTCAATTTATACGTCTTACATGCATTTATCATGTTTTTATGTGCTTCTTTGATATGGATTATTTTACTTACAGTACTGATTGTTTTACAGATACACAATGCTGGGGATTATGGATCAGAATTTGAATATGACAGTGAAGCAGAGAAAAAACGGTAAACAAAAGAAGTAATTCAATAAACACTTAGATGCATAATTACTAATAATGACTGAGTTTGCATTAGACTAATCAGCTTTTTTTTTCTTGATAGCTTTACTTTTATTATGACGGTCATTACCAGTACAGATGAGGGCTTGTATACCTTGTATCATGGGAGGTAAGCCTAATATAGTCTACAATATATAATATGGGGTAATTTTTATAGTATTTAGTTTTGAAATAAAATGGTGCTGATCTATTAGAGCCACCATAGTGGTCATTTCTTATTAATATTCCAAGTAAAATGGACTTCATGTCTCTTCTGATAGTTTAGTTGGTACTAAATGAAATGGTATTCTTAAGACATCCAACATGGACACCATAGTTTACATGTTAAAAATTTTGGTATCAGTATTCATGCTGAATGGATGGTCATATTCAAATGGGATTTCACCAATAGATTTATAAAATGGTGTCTGGTCAGTTGAGTATTAAACTTTTGACAACTATTATGACTGCAGTAGCAGCTCATTTTGAAAATCTTGTCATTGCTTCAAAATATCCGAGATGGTTTTGAACATTCTGCATTTAAAATGATTTTTTTGTTTGTTTGTTTGTTTAGGATTTTTTAACATAGCTTTAACAATTTATCAGTCATTGCTACGATGTCTGCAGTGAGGCAGTTTATAGTGATGTCTAGCAATGGGACATCATGTTGTAGACATGTAGCATGATGTCACACCCAGTCACATTATCCTGACACCAGTCCGACCAGTCCTAGCACTAACCTCTTAATGCTGAGCGCCAAGCGAGGCAGCTGTTAGTACCATCTTTGTCAGTCTTTGGTGTGACTCTGCTGGGGATCAAACCCATGACCTCCCGCTTCATCGGTGAATGCTCTAGTCGTCTGTAATAGCAACTACTGAGTCACTGTGGCCTCTGGTAAGAGAGCAAGTAAATAAATCCTGGTGAACAAATTTTGATTTGGCAGTTTGTAATTATGGGAAACTAATTTGTTTTTGCTTTCAGTGCAAAATACAATGACTTGGCAGACAAAACAAAAGCTCCAAAGGAGAGAGTTGTCAACAAGCGAAAACTTGAAGATGAGTACAGCAAGTAAGTATGTGGGATCAGTACAGCATAAATTTGGGAGAAGGTTTTAAAATTAAAATTTTACCATAAAAGTAAAACACAGAAAAAAAAGAGATAAAGAATGTGACTTTGGGTAGATCAGCGTACATTTTTAAAAACTAAATTGCTGAAATCAAGGATAAAGTATAGCCTGCTTGTAATAGACTTTTAGGGGCCAGGTAAAGTTGTTTCTTGAAATTGAATTGAATTAGAAGTGGGAATATATTCATTGGATTTTTATTCATATATGAACCAAACTCTGCATTTTTAAACCTGGAAATTAAGTAATATTTGATTATAAGTGGTTTCAGCTGGTATAGAAGAACACTATCTTGTATTTTAATTGCTAAATGTATGCTGTTAGTTTGGCAATTTCTTGAAAAATTTGAAATAAATAAAGCCTGTCATTCAGGCTGTGCATAAAAAATACTCAATGTAATGGTTGATATTCTGCTTGTAATAAATTTAATTGCTTATTTCATGAACAATATTATTGCATATTTATACAAAACCAAACTACATTATTTAACCAGGATTGGTAAGTAATGATTCTTCTTGGTTTTATTTTCAACTTTTACAGAGAAGAGGGAACTATACATAGACTTCACTTCCTCAGCTTGGATGCAGTATCCTTTTTTGTGTGGAATGAATTGCAGATATTGAATGGAAGATGTGATTTTGACAATCATTAGAAGTTTATTTTCCATGTGTGAGAAGTAATGGGTGAGGAAGAGGTGAGGTTTTCAGATTTTTTAAAAGCATTTTGAATTGATTTTTATCAAGCTTTAAAGATAATGATTTGTAGTGATGGGAATCGGTCAGAAATTCATAATCAATAATCGGTTCCCCTTAGCCAACTGATCATCGATTATAATCGGTTACTAAGAGCAAATTTTAATTTTTGTTAAACAGTTATATCTTTAATCAAGAGTTCAATATGTTTATAAATGTACAGGAGTAATCTATTTTAATGACATGTATACTTGAACCTGACAATAATATTACATTATGTGTTACTTTTGTTCTACAACTTTTTTAAATGAATGCAACTTTTTATGGCTGATCAGTCATATGTAACTGAAATACTGCTACAATCCCCCGAAATTCTTTTGTTCACATGTGATGTGTCTATAATTTAAAGTATAGAAGGACATGTTTTCTTGTTTGTCATTGTTTATAAATACTACAAAAGATGTTGCAATTTGACTGAAACAAATCAACAAAATGTGTTTAAATGTATTAACTCAACAATTTAACAACTTGATCATGTAATAATGGTTATATGTTCCTAATTATGAATCATAAGGTTTCATATTTGTAGTTGTGAAGGGAATTAATAAATTTCAGATCAACTTTAGTGTCTGGGAGTTTTACTAACCTTTGTGCTTTGCATACACCTAAAAAGTAGTCTCCCCTTACACACAATTGATTATGGAGTTCACAGTCAATTATCTGCTCAACCAACTGATGATCGATTACAATCAATAATCAGAACAACACTAATGATCTGTATCTTTTTGTTTAGGCATTCCATACACTTGATTTGCAGAACATAAATTTAGTCTTCTCAAGTAACAGATTCTGAATCCGTCTTTAATCGACCTTTTCATCCATTGGCATATGGTTTATTTCTAAATGCTGCTCCATCCTAATCTCATAGAGGATAATTTGAAACCCACTTGTGCCAATATTTAGCTGGTCGTAAATGGGCTTGGCTGATAAATTTTTTGACTACAATGGTGGTCATATAAAACATCTTGTTAACACCATGATGATGAATATTAGTATTTACAATCCTCATTTTCCAGGATCAGTAAGCTGTCCTCTGATATTGATACTGTAACAGTGCAGCGTTGTTAAGTTTTTATGCAGGAAGTTTGTTGTAGGTTTTTTTCTTTTTGCTTTGCTTTTATTATTTATTTTGTAATTTCTAAACTGAATACTCCTCAAGTCAGGTCTCTGCATCGATCATCTCAAATCAGTGTTCATGACAGGTTATTGATCTTTTAAATCATGCTCATTTAAATAAACTTTTTCTTTGGTGAGTCAGCACTGCAATATTGTAGGCGATGAATCTGCATTAACAAAATGGTCTTTGTAGAAATCCATTTGTTGAATGATCTTTATAGAACGTTAATTGATGATTGATTTTTGTAGAATGGTAATTGTTGAATGATCTCAATAGAATGGTAATTGTTGAATGATCTTTATAAAATGTTAATTGATTAATTATTTTTGTAGAATGGTAATTGTTGAATGATCTATATAGAACGTTAATTGACAATGATTTTTGTAGAATAGTAATTGTTGAATGATCTCAATAGAATGGTAATTGTTGAATAGTCTTTATAAAATGTTAATTGACGATTGATTTTTGTAGAATGGTAATTGTTGAATGATCTCAATAGAATGGTAATTGTTGAATGATGTTTATAAAATGTTAATTGATTAATTATTTTTGTAGAATGTTTATTGTTGAATGATCTTTATAGAACATTAATTGACAATTGATTTTTGTAGAATGTTAATTGATGAATGATCTTTGTAGAATGGTAATTGTTGAATGATCTATATAGAACGTTAATTGACAATTGATTTTTGTAGAATGGTAATTGTTGAATGATCTCAATAGAATGGTAATTGTTGAATGGTCTTTATAAAATGTTAATTGACAATTGATTTTTGTAGAATGGTAATTGTTGAATGATCTCAATAGAATGGTAATTGTTGAAAAGTCTTTATAAAATGTTAATTGACGATTGATTTTTGTAGAATGGTAATTGAATGATCTCAATAGAATGGTAATTGTTGAAAAGTCTTTATAAAATGTTAATTGACGATTGATTTTTGTAGAATCATAATTGTTGAATGATCTCAATAGAATGGTAATTGTTGAATGGTCTTTATAAAATGTTAATTGATGAATTATTTTTGTAGAATGTTAATTGTTGAATGATCTTTGTAGAATGGTAATTATTGAATGATCTTTAAAGAACGTTAACTGATGAATGATTTTTGTAAAATGGTAATTGTTGAATGATTTTTATAAAATGTTAATTGATGAATGATTTTTGTAGAATGTTGATTGTTGAATGATCCTTATAGGATGTTAATTGTTAAATGATCTTTGTAGAATGGTAATTGTAACACAATGTGTACAATATGAGGCAAATAAACTGCAATATATGAGGCATATAAACTGTCTAGAAACTTAATTAACTTTTTATTTCTACCAATATGAAATCCTTAACTTTAATAAGTATTCTCGACACAAAATGTTGGTGAACACTTACCTGTCTTTTTATGGAGGATCTGTGAATCAATTTAAAAGAGACAGGTTTGTAAATAATGTTCTGTATTGAATATTCCCTGAGTTATAGTGGTTGTAGTGGTAAACTCTGACCAATGACAATTTGTTTTGCTTAACTGATTCAAGTGAGCACATGTGTATACGTTAAGGACATTGCATTGCAGCTTGGGTCACTGAAGTCTGACTTCAGTTACTTGAGTTGAATTCAGAAATGATGTGTGCTTAAAGTTTATACAAAATTTTTGAATGTAAATCTAACTTTTTATGTTTGGTGGTAAGTTGAGTAAATTTTCAGTGGGCATTTTGCTGTTTCAAAGCCATATCAACAATATGGCATTTTGATTTTGACCATTTTTCTTCATTTGGAATAAGAGAAAATTAATCCTGAACATGTATTGGATATTAAAATGTCACCTTCAGGGTCAGAATTTGGCATCAAACACTCTGTAAAGCCTCATATCTGTTGCTAAATTCTGACTCTCAAGTGACTGAATCACATGAAAGATTCTTTGATATTTGGTCCTCTGGATTATCATTTTTACACAGGTTTCCCATATTACAGTAGTTTTTCATCTATCTCTATTTTAGCACATACACGATAAGCAGGGGCAAATGATTTATAGATTTTTTCTCTCCGTTTTTCAGAGCTAAACTCAAAAATCATTCTCTTTTATTATTATCAAAGGCTAGCCTTTAATAATGTGGTAAATTAATTTTAGAAGAAAGCTAATATTTGTGTATTTATGTTCTTGTCACAGACATAATAAAAGCCTATAAAACTGTATATTAAATTTTGTGTTGATGGCGAGAACATCAAATGTGTAATGTAAATGGAACATATGGGAAATGAATAATAAGCATCTCACAGTGTTGCATCAGATAGACCTGTTTTTATTGCTTTTTATTTTCCCTAAAACCATGACTGTTTTAATTCATGGTTAGAAGGAAAAATAGTTGGTTCCCTTGGTTACAAACTAAACGTCAAATTAAGCTATGGTGTTGTCCATCAATCAGTTGCCAATTTAATTTATTTACAATAATTCAAGTTTTCCACCATGTACAGTTAACCAAACCTTGTGGATATCTTGAATTAAGGGCAACAATGGTTTCTGCACAATATAATTGGAGTTCTCCGTAACTACAGCCACATATTTTTTTGTGGATAGTTTGTACTTTGGGAATGGAAGAAGCCTATTTGGAGGGCAAAAGTCAAGGTCACTGATTGAAAGGAGAAAAATAGTTTCCATTCATTAACTTGAGTTCTGTACTGTCTACAGCTACCAATTTTTGTAACTGGTTTGCACTTTGGGTGAAGAAGAAACATTGATTCTGTTGTCAAAATCTCAAATGCCAAGGTCACTGATGGAATAAGAAAAATAGTTTCAGCACAATAGCACAAGTTTTAAATCACAACCTGGAACAAACTGGTGGATGGTTTGCAATTTGTGCAAAGAAAGAAGCTGGTTGGTTGTCTATTGAATAAGGTCAATAATTGGGAGAAGAAACATTTTTTTGGCGCAAAATTATTTATTAATATGTACTTTCACCACAGTTTACAGATGTCTCACACATTGTGTAAGAAAGAATTGTGTGGATATATGTCAAAAGTGAAATATTAATGTCAAGAAAGAGAAATCTATGTTGCATTATAATTTTTTTCTAGACCACATACCTTTACCAAAACTTGGAAGGGATTGCAATTAAGGTATCCAAGAGCCATATTGATTTGGGGGTCAAAGGTTATAGTCTTTGTGGTTGAAGATAAAATTGTTTTGACCAATAACTTTGGTTCTAACTTAATCTCATTGTCCAAACTTGCTAGATGTCTTGAACTCAGGGTGATAAAGACTGCATAACTTGGCCAAAGGTCAAGAACACCGTTTGGGCTTGTAATATACTATCCATGGTACTCTTGTTGGTAAGAGTTTCGTTCTTTATCCGCAACTGTATTTATTGGATTTGTAACAGGTTTGTCGATTATGAATGGAAATTAATTTGTAAAACTTTTCTATTCCTTACTAGAAAGTACAATTCTTTAAACTGATGCTTCCATATTTCTTAATAAATTGTATTTTCATTTACCTTTCTGAGAAAGCAAGCATTTTGATCACCTTGTCATAAACATTAATGTTGATAACAGTGAGAGAAAACTTAGAAGTGGTTTTCATTGGTAGGATAGAATGCTAATAATATTGGAAGAAATTTTCTGTAACATCAAGACAACTACATTTTGAAGAGACATGAAAGTTGTAATACTTTTTTCAACATATTATTTTCTGAATTGTAGCTCGAGAGATAAGACCGATATGGATGTCATCAGGGAGAACCACCAGTTCCTATGGTCGGATGAAGATGATGATGATGAACTGGATTGGTATATTGTCATATTTTGTTTGCTTTATATATCATTTTGTTCCAGGAATATGGAGATTTGTTTTATTAAATATAAGTTGTCAGGATTCTTTCATGTTCTTCTACATCACCACCTAACCTGGTTAACTGTTTTGTATACTGACCTTTACATGTATTTACTTACTTAAACCATGGTACGCAAACACACATACACATGTACAAAACTCCATAGAGTATTATATTGCCTGATTTCTTGAAATGTAATACTTTTCTTTGCAAAATAACCTAAATCAGGGCTTTAAGATAATAAGAAAATTATGCAGCAAAACTTGATAGGATCTGCTTTTTTCATGCTCATCAGTTCAGTTATTTTCACATATTTTCTCCGCATTTCATATGATAAAACAAAAATAGGTGAGATTTGGTATTTTTGATTTTTTAATCTGACAATAAGAAATTCTTAAACCAAAATTAAGAAGTTATTATAATCATCAGAATTGGGTTTTTTCCCCAATAAAAACATCTTATATAAGTTTGGATTAATTCCACAAATATTTTTCCAGATGTGTTCAGTAACTGAAGAGACAATTTGTTCTATTCCCTCCTTGCGAAAAGCATATCTATCATTACTACATAAGTTAATTTTTTTTTTACATAAACTGGTTTGTGGCAATATTTCTTTGAAATTATGGATGCTGATCAGTTTTATCTTGTGTACATAGTTTAGTCACAACAAAAGTAGTCATTTGCTCCCTGTATATACCCTCTTGCTTCCAGGACCAAATTTCATGTTTATCATTTATATGTGGGGTCTTTGCGAATAAATGACATTGGTTCTTTATGAATTAATGTTTTATTTTCACTTACCCTAAAAAATGATGTTTTGTTAAAAACTATAGGTATTCTACTTCTGGTGTGGGGATTGATTGTTTTACAGATGTCATCAAAAATGTAAAATTTGTACCAAATATTCTCACTCTTAAGTTGAGTCAACTGCAAACAATATAGATTGTGATCTATCATTGCATAATGTGTTGGCAGATCAGGTTCTGTATTGTTTGTGTTACTGATTACTTCTAACAAACTGCATAGACCCAAATCTGCAGGCACATTAGGTATTGGCAGATCTGGGTCTGTGCAGTTTACCATTATACTCAATTTTTAAGTGAGGATATATGGTACCTTTTATCAGCTTTTGGTTTGGCATACGGTACACAATGCAAATTGAATTAAGAGACAGATTAAATTTCTTGATGGGTAGTTAAACTGTTTATAAGTCCAATATGTTACCAAATGACGTCTTCCACAATCTTTACATTAAGTTTGTTCTTTTAAAAAAATTCTTCTTGGCAATGCTCAGTTTGGCTTCTGTATTAAAAAATTTCACAGCTATAGTTTTGTGGCACTGGTCTTCTTTGGAAACTGGTGCATCACAAGTATTGTCACTGTCATCTGTCATGACCTGTAATATTCTTTACCATCTTTGCAACTTTTCTTTTTCATTTTCGTTTTTGATTAAGGATGTTATTTTTCTTGGGTATTCATTACAGTGTGATGGTATCCTTAGATTGATCTTTATGATTTTATAGTTTATTTAGATTTTTACTTTCTTACCTCAAGTCTTAAAATTCTTCTTGTAATTTGTTGTTTTTTTATTTAAAAAATCTTAAATCATTTTTGTCTTCCAACTCTTTGTTTTGGTTTCCATGTGCATGTTTGCTTCCTTTATTAGTTCAACTTTAAGTTTCTCAAACAGCTAAAATACAGTTTCAGAGCCTAAGAGTTTTAATTCCACTCTGGTCACTAATAAATTAATAGTAGTTTTGATTTCAGGTAGGTTGCTCTGGATTATTGCAACGTGAGTTATAGCAACCTGACCCACCCAGTTTAATTTCTAAATCAAATGGCTCCCTTATTGGATTTAAAAACATTTGACAGTAGCTTAATTTAAATGAGATCTCACTTGAGTTTCGTTGTCATTTTTTCTGGGTACTCTGCAGCATGCAACATATTTTAATCAAGTTATTGTCTGACTCGCCAACTTTCCAATCTGCACAATAATTTCCAGCACTATGTTGGTGACACCCTGGCTTAGTTTGATTTTTCAGCATACATGCTTTCATATGTCATCAGTATATTCTTCCTGTACAAATGTATCGTAACTCATTTACAGTATCAATATCATCTAGCCCATGGGTCTCCAACTCAATTCACCCTGAGGGCCATATGTGGACTACTATATTGGCCTGAGGGCCACAGCTGTAAAAAAAACAATTTTCATTATTATTTTACAAAGTTAGGTTGTTATTGTGGACCACAGGCCATGTGTTAGAGACCCCTGATATAGCCCTTGCCTCTACAAAATCTACATTCCCATAATTCCAATGGAAAGCAGGGGGACATAATTTTCTGGTATTTACTTGTTTACCAAATAGTATTGACAGTGTCCTAGAGTCTAATAGGCAGATTTTTTAATGAAAGATTTTTTTTGTTTAATCGGCATCAAGTCTTTGAAATAAAAGATTGCAGCTTTATTTTTACTTATATTAATTATGTTTTCTTTCCTAGGGGTAAAGATCTGGCCAAAAAGTATTATAATAAACTGTTCAAAACATATGCCATTGTTGACCTCAGTCGATACAAGGAAAACAAGGTAAGCATTTCAACATTATACATCGGGCAAAACAATAATTTAACCATTGATTTAAAGTTTCATTGTTCAGGTAATTTTAAAGCATATGTACTTTTGTGAAAAGCTTGCTTTCTTATTACAGGATACAACTTTGCTTAATTTTTTTCTCGCCTGCAAAGTATAGGTGAGATTTAGGGGTCACATTTCCCACAGCATTGTTGTTATTGTTAGAGATGTCAACAGTTATTTAAATTTACATTTAGATCAGTTTCACCTACACTATTGTGTGTACAGACATGAAACTTGATGGATTTATTTATCTTGAAGAATCTGTTCAGAGTAATGACCTGGTTTTCACACTCCAGTAATTATGTTAAGTGTTTTCCATTTGGCTCAGCTACTCTAAAACTATATATGTAAAGTGTAGAAACTTGATGGGCATATTCATTTTCTCCATGATCCAAACTAGGTAATGGTGATCCAATTAATTCAGTTTCTCAGACTACTCTGTACATACAATAATAAAACTTGATGGGTTTATTTAGCACAATTTACCCCCCACCTCAAAAAAAAAAAAAAAGGTTGCAGGTACATTCACAATACCTGATGTGGACATTCATTTTGGAGTGTAGTATTTGCCAGGGGTCAGTATGATCTACTTTATGTTCCAGTGGTTGTGTTAAATATTTGCATTTAGTTCAGCTTATCAGATGCAATTGTATCTACACTCGTGAAACTTGATGGGTGGATCTACCTTTGAAGTTTCTGTTCATTAGTGGCAAACATTGGTCACTGACAAAAAAATTTTATACCATGTTCTTTGCGGCATTTATCTTAGTTCATTAGAGACTTACGTGTACATTCCTGAAATGTGATGGGTTACTCACCTCCTTAACCTACTGTTAAGGTTTCTGTGACTTTTCATACACTAGTGACTGTGCAGTGCTTTTGGATTATGTCATGGTGGAACAGGTAAGACACAGTATGCTGTGAAAATCTTTCTATAAAGAAATGAGAAGGATCTGTTACACCTTTTCATGGTTTGAAACATTTTGTGTTAGATGACAGTGATTACTGGAGTTACTTTTGCTAAATTGCTACTTTTGTTTCAAAAGAAAATATGTCATTCATGTATATATATATATATATATATATATATATATATATATATATATATATATATATATATCACAGACGTTTGTGAGACATTCAATTATTTCATTTCAGATTGCATTGAGGTGGAGAATTAAGCAAGAAGTTGTTGATGGAAAAGGTTTGTAAGTTATTATTGATGACTATATTTCTAATGATGATTTATATCATTGGAATTATGTGAATCAGCCTCTTTTTTAATGGTTAATTTATCCATTTAATGTGTTTATTGAGTACCTACCAACATTTTTCACTCAACAAGGTACAATAAATACTCATGGTGCAAATTGAAAGGTGTTAAACCACTCATCCAATCATCAAGTTAATTTTTAGTGTGCTTATTGTAAAAATGGTCTTAACTAGCCTGTGTATGTTCCCATGCACTAATTATATGATTAATTTACCAAGTCAATGAATGATCCAAAACGTTTATCAAACATTGTGTTTTACTTTTTATATTGTACCGTATTTACCGCATATGTTGAGACACGAAAAAATAATTAGGGGGAGGGGGGGGCTGAAAAAAAGATAACATGAAGACAGTATCAGTGTGAAATACACTTGTATACTGACAAATTACATTTTGGTTACCTTTGTGTAATAAAATCCAAATTAAAATATTGCATTGATCACATCCTGATACGAAATTCAACGTCGGCATTATCACATTATCAAAAAAATTTCACAGACCTTTTTGCGAGATGTACATCCCTTAACTTCCTTACAAGCCAGATATTTAAAAAAAAACTGTAAATTTAATTTGCATTTTACCTTGCAGTTGGTAGCCATCGTAAATGTAAATAAAGTTAAAAACGAAACTTTCACAGCCAAAAAAAACTTGTTTTAATCACCGATTACTTTCAAATGTCTCGGAAACACGTAATCCATATTTTCACACAATTTTTATATATGGGATTCAGAAAATCATGTATACTGGAGTCCTCTGTACGCATCAATTTCCTGGACGGCAAATTTAAGGGCATGCTAGTCCTGCTTCGACCACCTGTTGATTGGAAAATTGTGTTCATCAATTGATCCTTTTAGCTGTGCTGATATTTACAATCAGAAAATTCAGTGGCTGAATGACCCACAGATGTACATGCTGTCATTGTAAGAGTACATCTGAATAACATGACCCACAAGCGAGGCGGCAAGATCAAAGACTTAACTAGCTGAAGAGTGGTGAGAAAATGTGCTGCTATGTTTTTTTTTATCCGACCGCGACATCAAAAGCCTGGCGGCAAGATCAACTAATTGTTGAACAAAGTATGGGTCGGAACTGGCAGTTTGTCGACATAAATTATTAGAAAACAAAGTACAGTCACTATATACTGGTATATCTCTCTGTCTCTTTCTTTTTCTCTCTCTCTGAAGATATGTTTACGAAAAGTGAAAACAAACAACACTCGGAGTTTTCTTTTTTAAAGTTTTACTTAATAAAATATATGTTTGAGTACATTTTCTGACATGTACTTTTCGAATGATTTAAAAGGTGTCCCACAACTTATGACTCAAAAAAGCTATGTGTCCCAGAATATACAGTGTACAAAAAAATTTAAAATAAAATTATGGTGTCCCAACAAATATGGTGTCCCAACATATACAGTAAATACGGTATTTGAGAAACATACAATGCATTGTGTAGCGACAATTGTAACCATGTGGAAGTGTGTGCAAAGTAAGCAGCCAGTTAGATGGTGACGAGAGAGAGAGAGAGAGAGAGAGAGAGAGAGAGAGAGAGAGAGAGAGAGTGCACTTGCAAATATGATCAAGAAAAGAGACTAAGAAAATGCCAGAAGTATTTGAAAAATGAACACAAATGGTAGAAATATGAGACAGGAGAAGATATGATGTTGTGAAGTGAATATTCAGTAATTTGTGAAAGTGTGCAGGCTACTTAA
Source organism: Unio pictorum (assembly GCA_030141615.1). Lineage (NCBI taxonomy): Eukaryota > Metazoa > Mollusca > Bivalvia > Unionida > Unionidae > Unio > Unio pictorum. The sequence goes on from JARLTB010000122.1 coordinate 16,667,112, forward strand.
TTTAGGTATTTCATTGAGGCATTTCATGTTGGTGAATACAATTGCTATTGGAGTTGTGAACATGTGCAGGCTACTTAATTTAGGTGTTTCATTGAGGCATTTCTTGTTGGTGAATACAATTGCTATTGGAGTTGTGAACATGTGCAGGCTACTTAATTTAGATGTTTCATTGAGGCATTTCTTGTTGGTGAATACAATTGCTATTGGAGTTGTGAACATGTGCAGGCTACTTAATTTAGGTGTTTCATTGAGGCATTTCTTGTTGGTGAATACAATTGCTATTGGAGTTGTGAACATGTGCAGGCTACTTAATTTAGGTGTTTCATTGAGGCATTTCTTGTTGGTGAATACAATTGCTATTGGAGTTGTGAACATGTGCAGGCTACTTAATTTAGGTGTTTCATTGAGGCATTTCTTGTTGGTGAATACAATTGCTATTGAAGATTAAGATATTGAATTAAAAATGTTAGAAACTGAACTGGTTTCTTTTTTATTTTTATCAGGATCAATGAAATGTAGGCAGCATCAGTAACAATATATTTGGTGGTTCTGTGGGTTAGTGGAGGAAACAATTCATAATTTAAAGCCATGTAACTGTATGATATTAATTTACATATTTAAATGTTTGCTTCAGAACTGAAGCAATTAACAGGTGTTTTTGCTTATCCAACTGAGCGTTTTTGGCATATATTAAGGGTTAAGGTATTTTTGTTTTCTCTGAACTCATGGTTTTGATGTACATATGATAGTTTCTCACTATATCACAGCATCAATGGATTGACAATGGCACCATTGAGATCAACTTCATCATTGTAATATATTGCATTTTTGTCAGAAAAATAGGACACAAACTTGACTTATCCAGCACTGCATGCTGCACATCTTTTCAGACCTAATCAGTTCTTTGAAACAAATACATGTAGCATCTTCTTTTAAAATCATTTTTTACATAGTTAAAGTAAATCTTAAATTTGTCTTGGCAGGTCAGTTCATGTGTGGGAACAGAAAATGCAAGGAAACTGAAGGTCTTCGCAGTTGGGAGGTCAATTTTGCCTATGTAGAACATGGACAGAAGAAAAATGCCCTTGTCAAATTAAGTAAGTTTAAATCACAGTGATGTAAACATTATAGAAAAGAGAATGCCTTTATCATTATCACAGAACCTAAGGAAACAAGTGATCTTGCATTGACTTGAAGATAAATCAAAAACTTGTTATATCATCATATTCAATTAAATATGAACATCACCCAGATTTAAAATAATTAAGGGCTGTACCAAAATCATTGTGTGTGTTTGTGTATTGGAAAGTACAGATGTAGTTAATAATTGGTTGTGGGAGTGAAACAGACTGTCCTAAGTGTTTTTATTGACTAGTCCAATTTAAATTTAATGAGCTGTGCAGTGATGCAAACTGTTCTAGACTTTGCATAATTATTATGAAATAATAGCAAAATTCAGCTTTCCAAATTATGTTTACAAAACTATAAAAGAATAACAAAAATTGTGGAGAGTAAAACTTGATAGGAAAAGAAGACTTTCAGCACTAATACTGATATGATTGATGTATAGAATTTAATTTCTAACTGTAAGAAGTAATTGGTTATGTAAACTGTAATTCAGTGAAAATTGGTGACTGAATGAAGGGAAAAAAAGATACAATTTAATTTCTGGGGATATATGTTTCTGAATATTATTTTGGTCAAATATATTTAATGAATTCAGTTTATGGAATCAGATTACCAATTTTTATTGCTGGTCCTCATGGATTATGCAAATATTAATGCTAGAATTAACAGCATACTTACCATGGCTTTTCATCAACTGATGGAGCTTTTGAAAAAGTGTGTTCCAAGCCCTCCAAATATTTCAGTCTAAAACAGCCCCGATTGAACACTGATTATCACAAGTAGAACTCTTTTAAATTTTCAACAAAGTGCCAATATTTTCTGTTAGACTGTTTTGTATCACTATTTTGGGCATTTATTTACAAATCCATTTCTATTTTATTTGCTGTCAATTAGAAATAGGATTTTTGCCAAGAAAATGATTTAAAAGAAATAAAAAATTAATATTGATGGTGAACTACATCTATCATACAGCAAGGCAAATGAAAGTGAAAGTGAAAAGATCTTTTGCGATCTAATACTGCATGATGATGTTGAATATTTTTTTATAAAATAATTTTTGTTTTCAGGGTTGTGTCCAGACTGTTCATACAAACTGAATTATCATCACAGGTAAATACATTTATTTCAGTTATTAAAATAGGTAAATACATTTATTTCAGTTATTAAAACAGGTAAATACATTTATTTCAGTTATTAAAATAGGTAAATACATTTGTTTCAGTTATTAAAATAGGTAAATACATTTATTTCAGTTATTAAAACAGGTAAATACGTTTGTTTCAGTTATTAATACAGGTAAGTACATTTGAATGTGACTGCTCTAGTGTCTTGCCCAAGTGGTTTAAGTGTCTGCCTTGAATGTTAGAGATTGCGGGTTCCAATTCCAGCTGAATTATCTCAAAGACTTATAAAAATGGTACTAGCAGTTGCATCACTTGGCACTCAGCATTAAGTGGTTAATTTTAGGAAAGGTCGGTCCATGTCAGGATAATGTGACTGGATAGCACATAATGGCACATGTCTGCAGCATGATGTCCCAATGCTAGACATCACACAAAACTGCCAGACTATCACCTGATATGAGTGAAACATTGTTAAAGCTATGTTAAAAATACACACCAACACACACACACACTTTAAATCATCATCACAGGTAAATATATTTGAAATGGTGATAAACAAAACAAGTTATTTAGCTGAATAAACATTAGAGGCTATTCATGTCTCATTTGATATATTTATCACTGCTAACTGTTCATAAGTGTCAAGTGGCTTTTTCATAATAGTTGCTCATTTGTTGTTTTTGTAACTAAATATCTTTTCTACAGATTTTCTGGGCCCCTTGAAGTTTGTTCTGTCATTTCAGATGGTCAATATATCCATGAAAAATGGTAGCCACAAAACGTTTCCTGACAAAAATTGATACCTGTAAAAAAATGTATCAATACAAATTGGTTTCAGTGAAAATTAATGCCCACAAAAATTGACACCTATAAACATTGGTGTCCATAAAATTGAAACCCATACAAATTGATAGCCATGAAAATTGGTACCCTTGAAATTGGGACCCCTGGAATTAAAGTGAATTCACAATACTGTAAATTTTGTTTCACCTCCTTGATGATAATACTATCATATACACTTGTTTACAAGTCAAATCAACTGCAGACAACACTGACCCTTTTCTGCAATTGCATGTGCACTGATAGATCAGGGTCGATGTTATTGGCTAAACTAATTACTTCTAACAAGCCATAAGACAGGTCTGTCTGTGCATTATGTGATAGCAGATCTGGGTCTGTGCATTATGTGATAGCAGATCTGGGTCTGTGCATTATGTGATAGCAGATCTGGGTCTGTGCATTATGTGATAGATCTGGGTCTGTGCATTATGTGATAGTAGATCTGGATCTGTGCATTATGTGATAGCAGATCTGGGTCTGTGCATTATGTGATAGTAGATCTGGATCTGTGCATTATGTGATAACAGATCTGGGTCTGTGCATTATGTGATAGCAGATCTGGGTCTGTGCATTATGTGATAGTAGATCTGTGCAGTTAGTAGTTAGGCTCAGGCTGGTATAAGTAGTAGTTGCTTGAAAGTTGAATTTCGCTACAAACTGCACACTGCGTGGATTCAAGTCTCAGAGTTGGCCAATGTGGGTATGTGAGAGAGCTTTCCAGTAGCTTCTCATGAGTTAGTGGTTCTTTCCGGGAATTTTCCTGGGTTCTTCCTCCACTATTAATATCGGCCGCCATGTATAGCCTATTGAGTGCTGAAAAATGACGTTAAACCCTACAACAACAACAAACTGCACAGACCCAGAGTATATATGGCAGTGAACCAGTAGGATACATGCATGCATGCGTCCATCCATCCGTATGTACACACACACACACACACACACACACACACTGCAGAATCTTCAAATATTGTGATTTTGGTAATATTCCATAATACTGGATGATGCAACTTTACCAGAATGAACAACAAGAAAGTATAAGGAGCATGAAGCATTATCCAAGCCTGTCCAGCCAGCCAGCCAACCATCTATCGAAATGTCCAATTAAGTTTTACATTTCAGTTAGTGTCTTACTGCATTTGTGTTCAATGAAACCATTGGCTTTTCTTTTTACATTTTATTATGTAATGAATAATTATTTTCCTCTGTATAATACTACTACTATTTATGTTTTGAAAAATAAAGTCTAATATAGACTGCTCTGGTGGCTTAGTGGTTAGAGTGTTTCCCTCAGATGCAGGAGGTCACGGGTTCAAACCCTGAACATGTCATATTATGGACTTATAAAATGATACTAACAGCTACCTTGCTAGGTGCTCAGCATTAAAAGGTTAGTGTTAGGACTGGTTTGCCTGGTGTCAGGATAATGTGACTGGGTTGAGCATCATGCTGTATATCTGTGGCATGCTACCCCAGTGCTAGACATCACTATGAACTGTCACATTGCAGACATTGTTGTGATATGACTGTATAATTGCTACGGCTAGGTTAAAAATTCAAACACACAAACACTTATGATATTGTACTGAAGACCACATCTAATATTCTGAAGCCACATGGTTCTGGACACAAGATTCCACAGTAATGCTATCAATCACATCAGAAATGTTGTTAAAGTAACTGTTATCGTTCAGCATTATTGAATTTCAGTAAAGTCAGTCAATTATTGGAACTTGACAATACTGATGATGACATAATCGCTGTAAAACATGCTGATATGGGCAACTAGTACAACCAATTTGGATATGACTTGACATCTTTTATCAAGACAGCATAGACTAATTTGGCCTTTTTTAAAGTTTGATATTAGGTGTATTGTGGATTATTATATATAAAAAAAGTTTATTTTCCGCACCCCAGACTCTTCACTTCATCGCCATCTGTGATCTTAGGACTAGCCCATATTTAAAAGGAACAGTTATGGATTATTTGAAAATTATTTGAAGTGGATGTTGTTGTTATAGTTGTTATAGGGTCTAATGCCATTTTTCAGCACAAGATAGGCTATACATGTACATGGCGGTTGGTATGAATGGCAGAGGATGAAGCTGGGAAATTTCCCGAAAGAATGACCATCACACAATAAGCTACCAGCAAGCTTTCTCACATGCCCACATTGGCTGAGACTGAGATTTGAACTCATGCAGACAGAGGTGAGATGGCAGTGATCCGTAACGGTGCATGCTTTAGACCACTTGGCCACTTGGGGCCCCCATTTGCAGTGGAAGAGAAATTATAAATGTACCTGAGATGTTATGAAGTCTAAAATTTTATTATTACAGTGAATTCATTATACTTACATGTACTTTAAACTTGACTCTAACTGCAAGCTGAATAGACCCGTATTTACCATTTCATAATTTACTAACATATCAGGATGTATATAATTTATTGTGCTGATTACTCCTAACAAACTGAATGGACCAAGATATTCTGGCACATTATGCAATAGCATATCATGGCCTGTGCAATTTGAACTCAATTTGTAGGCAAGTATATACAATAAATTACACCAATGTAAAGCTATTTTGTGAGGTTGATAATAAAGTAATTAAATATACATGTAATTTACACAAGAATCATGAATAGATGACATCATTCCAGTCCCTCGCTTATTTAGAGACTTGTACTGAATGTAACCAGTTATGCTACATTCTATTTCCATGGCAATATACAAAGTTATTGAATGTAGAAAATTGTAAGTATCAATAGACACCTCTGTGCAACTTGTTTGGCATGTGTGTACCAAGATTGCTTGATACATCTTTAATGGTTTGGAAACAAAAATGCTTAGCGACAGACAGATGGCTATATCCCCATTCCCATATTGCATACCAAGGGAGAAAATAAAATTGGAAGAGGGGACATATATATCCTATATCCTGCCAAAATGTTTGTTAGGAGACAGAATGATTAAAGGTTTCATATATAGGAAGCCTGTATGTATGAATTATGCTGGGAAGTGAAGGCATCATGAGTTTTGCTCCAGAAATTAAAGTGTTAATGGTAGATGAATGATGAACAGATAAATGGATAAAAACATTTAAGATATTGAAACTGAAAAATTGTTGATCTCTTGTCTTTTAGAGGTATCTGAAATGGCTTTGAAGTTTTGCCCCAGTAACAAAAGTGTGGATAATAGATAGACAAATGGACAAAAAGTAAATGCACATCTGGATGTCTTTTCTGATCAATGTGTGTTAAGATATCTTGAATGGTTTTGATTCAGAAATAAAATGTCATTGATGGATAGATAAACAGCTTAAGTGGACGAAAATGTTTCTGAAACTCAAGAATTATGAATAAAAAAAGTCATATTTACACAAAGTATACAAATTTTATAAAGGTACTTTTAGATCATTTTATATTTCTGCCCCCAAAAAACTGAAATGTGTATAAGGAATGGATGGACAAAGAGATTAACACAAGAAAATGGATGGACAAAGAGATTAACACAATAAAATGGATGGACAGAGAGATTAACACAATAAAATGGATGGACAAAGAGATTAACACAATAAAAATGCTGCCACTGAAGAATCGTGACTAGCAAAAGGTGCATCTGAACTGCTAATCAGTTATGTGTGCCAAATTTCATAGATATATGTTAAATGGTGTTAGAAACTGTGGAAAATGGATAATTAAAAATAATGAAGCTGAATAATCATCAATAACACTAGTCAAATATGTGTACCAAATTGGATGAAGATATCTCAACCACCACAGCTTATGGTGGGGAACAACACAGTCCTTCAGAAGTACCTTCTGTCAGTTTTGAGGTTGACTAGATCACCATTGTTGAATGGAGGGAACACCTGCACATTCCTTCAGGCAGTATCTTTGTCCAATTTTAAGAGTGGGCGACTAGACCACCCTAGTTTATGGGAAGGAATGAATCTACATTCTTTCAGGCAGTACCTTTGTTGGAGGGAATGTCTCTATGTTCCTTCAGGTAGAACCTTTGTCCAGTGTGAGAGTTATACTTGAGAAACAATCATGTGAATGATGGATGGATGGGTGAACAGATAAAAAGATAACGCATCATACTATTGAAGTAGAAGAACTCAAAAGACATGTCTAAACTAGTTTAATGCTTTAAAGAGATACCTGTATTTGAAATGGTTTTAGAGGTTCACCTTAGGAATTTAAAGTGTGGATAATGAATGGAATAAAGAATTAAAAAACATAAACATTGAAACTGACGAATTTTGAATAACATAAGGTCCATCTGGATCACTTATCACACAGTGTCATACATTACCTTAAATGCATGAAAGGTATGTTTTGGAAATGGAAGAGTGCATAATAGATGGACAGAAAAATTACTAAAAGCAAAGCATACTAAAGCTGAAGAATTGTGACACAGAAGACACATTTGGATCAATTGTCCACTATTTGTAACAAGTTTCATGCATATACCTTCAATGGAATGAGACTTGTACTTTGGAAATGAAAGGATAATTTCAGATATTAAATATATATAATTATTTATTCTTATTTTTATAGAAAGAAGGAAGTTCTACCCAAGAAAAAGGAAACAAAAGAAATGGAGAAATCTTCAAAGAAGATCAGATCAGATGAAATATCAGATGACAAAGGCAATTTTTCCTCACATTTTATATATTTTAAATATTTAAGTAGACTTGTATAAACTTGTTTATTGTCATTTTAAGGTGCATTCTTTAATTACCTCTACTGGTCTAAAACCAGGACAGATTATGCAATGTCCGGTTGTCTGTCATCATGAGTTTATCTAGCTCTATTGGTCTAATAAGAGAACAGATTATGCACTGTTCTGTTGTCTGTCATCATGAGTTTATCTAGCTCTACTGGTCTAAGACTAGAACAGATTATGCAATGTCCGGTTGTCTGTCATCATGAGTTTATCTAGCTCTACTGGTCTAAGACTAGAACAGATTATGCAATGTCCTGTTGTCTGTCATCATGAGTTTATCTAGCTCTACTGGTCTAAGACTAGAACAGATTATGCAATGTCCTGTTGTCTGTCATCATGAGTTTATCTAACTCTACTGGTCTAAGACTAGAACAGATTATGCAATGTCCTGTTGTCTGTCATCATGAGTTTATCTAGCTCTACTGGTCTAAGACTAGAACAGATTATGCAATGTCCGGTTGTCTGTCATCATGAGTTTATCTAACTCTACTGGTCTAAAACCAGGACAGATTATGCAATGTCCTGTTGTCTGTCATCATGAGTTTATCTAACTCTACTGGTCTAAGACTAGAACAGATTATGTACTGTCCTGTTGTCTATCATCATGAATTTATCTAGCTCTACTGGTCTAAGACTAGAACAGATTATGTACTGTCCTGTTGTCTATCATCATGAATTTATCTAGCTCTACTGGTCTAAGACTAGAACAGATTATGCAATCTTGCAGTCAGATCAAAGGTTATTGCTTGCATGTTTGTACTTCATTGATTAATTGAATACAATGACATGTACACATACAAGTGAATTTTGATGAGACTTTATATTTAGTTGTACACTGATGAACTTGTTGATAGCATTCTGACATTAAATTTAAGGATAAAGAATTAGACTGGAGTTTTAAGCTTTACTGATCTGATTGGATTTTTATTAAATTCAAATTGTAAATATTTCTGATGAACACCTTGAATACCTAAGTTAAATAGCTTGTGTCAGTTGTTTTTGTGGTATTTTTCTAATTATTATAGATTTAATCAAACTTAGGTCTGGGGTATATCTTGACCTTGTCTGTGACAAGTGGAATGATTTTGCATCCATGATATCAGATTCAAGGACATGACAAAGAATGTGGCTCCACACTTACTGGCTTCCTGGGAACATGTTAACTCTGACAAGCAAGAAAATACATGTAGTTTTATTAATAAATTTGGTATGTTAGAATGTCTAAAAAAAGTTGGATGGTTTCATTATTCAGCAGTTTACATGTCTATCTTAAGATTCCTGGAATTTCATCCTGTAAAGCTTGTCTCTTTAAGTGCCTCTTGGAATTTTTTCTAATTTCAAAAAAATTACATCAGTATTTGAAATAATCAGATTAAGAAATTTTCCACTGTTTTGCCTTCCCTTAATGTCACACTAGGTGAGAACATTGTAAGCACAAAGTCCATTAAATGTAAGCTGCCTTGTGTTAAAGTTTTGGATGGGTGGGCAATATTTCCTGCTGTGGATCATTACAAATTCAGGACACAGGTTTATTAGAAGTTAAAGTACATATGTGAAAAAATTTAAAGCTAAAATGGTCAAAGGTCCATATGACAGAGGTTATATTTCTTGACGGTAAAATTGTTCTAGTTTTTTTAATGTGGTGGTATCTACTGTTTTATGCAAGAATTTCATTAAATGTTGCACAAAGCTCTATTAAGTAAAAATGGAACACGTTTCATGCACATTTTCTGTCTACAAAGAGGCCCTTTGTGGCTGACTGGTCTAATGTACTCGCCTTTACAGTTCACATACATCTCACTTCTGTCTGTGTGGGTTTGAGTCTTGGAATTGAGAATGTGAGTATGTGGGAAAGTCTGCTTGTAGCTTCCAATGAGTCGGTGGTTCTCCCCAGGGTTTTCTCAGGTTCTTCCTCCACCAGATATTCTGGTCAATTGTGGTGAGAAATTATATTAAACTCATAGTAACAGCATAATCTGTTCATAAAATTGAATGCATTTCATAAACACAAGACACATTTACAAATTTTCAGACTTATTTGAGTTGAACTATACAGGACATTCTTGAATATGTAAATTTAAAAAGGTTTAAGATTACATTTTTTTGTTCTTTGCCATCTGTTTTTTTTTTTTTTTTTAATTAGTTTTACCACATCTAATAGAGAGAGATGTCTGTCCATAAAGTAGAAACAGACGATAACTGGGATTACCCAGCCTAATAATAGTCACCATGTGTTTTCTGTCCATAAAGTAGGAATAGACAATAACTGGGATGTGTTTTCTGTGCATAAATGGGTGCAGTAGTTATGGCCAGTACTACAGTCCTATGGACATCATGACAGTTTAACTAAATGTGGCAGTCAATCACATCTTATATATATGCTGTTAATACAATTACACCAGTGTGGTGTTTTCTTTTTCCAAAATGCTTGTTTGTGAACCATTGATATACAAAAGGCCAGATGCAAGCAACACTTTTTAATGATCTTGAAAAATTATGCAGAATTTTCCAAGAATAACTTACAAAACAAGTTGGATATAATTTAAAGGTATTTCATTTTTGAAGAGAATTTATTTTGTGGCAAGTCAGGAGACAACAAATGAATGTTCAATTTATTTATGATTCAGTGTTAATGAGCTTGTATGTATTGCAGCAGAATCATCTCACAGTGGAAGGATAGAAGAGTCAGATAAAAAGAAAGGAGGGTCAGAAAGTAGCATTGATGATGAGTCTGAGGTATGGAAGGGCCCTGTTAAACTCACAGAGGAGAAGTCAAGGTAATGACCTGAGCATTCATTCAAGGCATTATATCATATTTTAACTGAATCATTCACATCATTGACACATAGTGATGAGAAATTCTGGGTCTGTTAGTCTTTCTTGGAAGGATTTCAATCTTACCAGGGTTATGAAATAAAGCCCATTATGTGTTGCCAGATATAACTCGTATTACTAATATTAGTAACAAACAACATCCATTGGCCTTTCATATCAATTTTTATGTCAAGGGAACAAATATAAATTTAGGTAAATTTTTAGACTGAATAGTAGTTGTACCATATAGATCATTTTCAACAATATTAGTAGAAAATACTTCTAACTCATTCATCCCCAGCACTGTTATCAGTAAAAATGCTGCTCTGCCCACCCCACCCCTGCAGCACTAAGCTTGGTCTAGCTGCATGTGCCCCATATAGTTTTACCTGTTTAGAAAATTTTTTAAATATCATGCACATGCATTCACTCTTACCTTCATTTCTCTTATATCCTAAACAAATCCACACAATTTTCACCATTTATAATGAATTTGTCTACACATTGATGCCTTTTTTTTCTCTATTTGTCTAAATCTTTCACAATTTATTTATCCAGTATTTACAAAATTAACAATCTGCTAGATCTGCAAGAACCATATCATCATCGCTATCAGCATCCGTTTGTTCTGATGATTCAGTCTCTGAAACTTCTATGTCCGAATCTAAATCTTGCAAAATATCCAACTGCTGAATATATCTTTCCTTTGCTTGCTCAATATTTTCTAGATCAAACCAGAGAAACTCCTCATTTTCGCTCTCACCGTCATCAAAAGTCTTACATCGGCCATCATCTACGATTTTTCATAAACGGAACACTTATAATGAAAATGCCCTCCTTTAGTAACCCTTGGTTTTTGCACAATTCATATTTGCACAAAAGAAGGTAAAATCATTTCTGATTGGTTAATATGGGTCTGATTCTTGGAGAAAACCCATTTGTAACCAATCAGAGATTTTGTATCTAACACACATTCAAAATGACTTAATTGGCCATTGAATGCAGTAAACAAACTTTGACGACTGGCAGGATTGGCCATTGAATGCAGAAACTAGATCACACATACAGATGGGATCGGGGCTGATTGAGTTAAAAGAAGATAACTGTTTGCAAATAATGTTTCCAGTCTTAAAATAAATTATCTAGTGACTACGACGAAAAGAAAATGTTATAAAAATATTTGGAGAAGTATATGGATGATTAAAAAAAAGACCATAAATAGTAATATCTCTGGAGTTACGTTCTTCCATCTGACTTTAAGTACATTAGTATCTCTCCCACCCATCATTATAGTACTTTGTTAAGATACAAGGCACATAGCACATCACCATCATATTGGTGGATTGATATTTTCAATAAGCCAGCCCTCTATCCCACCAAGCTACAGGCATTCACATCACATATGTAAGAATTCAGAACCATTAACATGGCTGCATGTGATACAGAGCATTGTATTATTTGTATATTGTATGCTTGTAATACATCATGGCTCACTCCTGAATGAACATATATGTGCAATGTAAACTTGCTATAGCCCTAAATTAACAATGTTTATTTCAGAAATTGTATTTGTTTTACAGGGAGGAAGAGTTTGATGAATACTTTGCAGACATGTTTCTTTGACTTGACCACATATAAGATCCAGGCATTGTCATATTTGTGTGAAGATTCCATCACCACAGATGTGTGTATTTGTGTTGAAAAGATCAGTTCTTGTCAGGTGGAAAGAAGTGTAACAGATCACTCACAAACTTTGTATCAGCATTACAAAAGAAGTTAACGTGTTTACAGAACTTGTTGACAAATGCTCCAACTACCTGATCCAATGGATGGATGTTTAAACAATTTAGTTACGCATTTGTTATTCCAAGAAAAGATTCTAAATGAAAAAGTGTGTACTCGTACATTGCTTGATATCCTACATTAATGTCAATTTGCATTGCAAGAGCACGAGATTCTATAAATTCTTTCCTGATGCTAAGAAAAAGTTGATTTTTGATTTGCTGAAGACCAGGAGTAAAAAAATCTGTGTATAGATTGTTATATACCACTTCTGTCACAGTGAGATCTTGAATCAGGAGACTGCATGAATAATCAATTCATTTATCCAATAATAAACAAATGCTTGATGAAAAGCTCACCCCACCCCCACAATCCATTTTTATTGTAGTTCTAGCAAATATTTATTTCGATTTTTCAAATAATAAACCCATTCTCTACTATTTGTTATTTTATATTTTTAGTTTGGCATCCTGGCCATTTCATTGGAAAATGCTGTGATAGCATCACTGTGTTAATCAACTTTAGAATGTCTCTTCGTATTAGTTTTGAGTAAAAGAAGGGCTGATTACAGATGCCCAAATGTAGATTGTGAAACATTTTTCCTCTCTCATGTTTGTGATGATAAGAGTTATATTGATGCATGTTTGGTAGGGATTTAAAGGTAATTGTTTATATTCTTGAGAATATTAACTTAGAGAGTGGTTGTCTGTGTGTATTTCGGCAACAGTACACAGTGAGTAATAAGGCCTTGGTGATGATCCAGAAGTGAAATCTGTGTTGTTTACATGCTGCTCCATTTACAGTGCAGCCTCTCCAAAAATTGCCGGTGAACCTTTGACAAGAACTTAACCATTAAGTCATCTTTTAAGGTATTTAAGATTAACATATGACTTGTAGTGATTGTCGCACAGTGGAAAGGTCAGTACCGAGAAATAAATGTAGAGAACAAAATGTAAAATTAATGGTGTATGTCCACATATCAATGTCGTAGTCACATGAGACAACAAGGCTCCAGAAGTTGGTCTCGGAATAAATATAAAGAATTTTGTGCTCTTTTGTTTTTGCATTTTTATTGCGACCAGTATATGACTTTCATCTAATATTTTTTTCTACAATAGTTGACAATGACAGTTGTATGATTCTATGTGCTCGTGCAGCTAGCAATAGAAATCGATTGTACCAGCTCAAATTTCATCAATGCATTAGTTTTATTGTCTTTCAGCAGATTGAAGACAATGATTTTAAGACTCACAATTTCTGAGAAGAAAAAAAATTATCAATTTGATGCAGGTTATACTGTAACCCCATCAAGTTGGCTTCATATGATGCTATACTGATTTTCATACCTTCCAAATAAAAATTGTATGGATATTGAGCTGTCTGTGAAACAAAAAGTCTATTAGACAAATATAATCCACTAAGCGTTTGGATATCTTGGCAAACACCCAAATGATCCATACTGCAACCTCTTAATATTCTGTTTAGAACTCAATAAATTTAAATCCACTATCAGTTCAGTTATGACTCAATTGTGTAATTGTTTCTGCTGCCAAAGTTGTGGAGGAAAATTCCCAGGGGTTTTCCAGACCTTTTATTAATATTTTCAGTTTTCACTGTTTTGAGAAGAAAAAAATTCATTTCTTCCAACTTTTTCCCCAATTTACAAGGAGTGTGGGAACCCTGACAAACCCTATAGACAGGGCATATGACCAAACATCCCTTTAGACAGAGCACATTGCCACTGTAACTAATTTTAAAAAAGGTTCTCACTTAATAACTAGTTTTAGCTTTCAAAATAATATTTTCTCAAGTATGGGACCAAGTGGTCCAAAGTGCTCACCTTTATTGATCATCAACACACCCACTGTCCAGTGAGTTTGAGTCTAGGGCCCAACCAATGCAGCAGTGAGGGAGAATCCAGTCACATCACTACCATAGTAAACTATGAATTATTTTTATCTTCAACTATTTTTAGAAGTATTAACTGTTCTAGATTGTTGACTTTCCTTTATTACAAACAATTTAAGTTTAAACAGAACTGAAGTTAACAAAATTTAGGTTTTAACATCTTGATCTAAACATCTCTAAAGCTTTGGCCTACTGGACCAATTAGCGAGTCAAGTAATTTTTTTAATAGAATTTGGAAATGAAACCATAATTTAATGCAAACTATGATCTGTGCTTCATTCCTTTTCCTCACAATCTACACAAGTTGTTCTCTCACACATCTAATTTAGATATTAAAAAATTTTGGGTAATTTACAAGCATTTGACAACATTCTTACATGAAACCATGGCCTACTTTTGAACAAGGGAAATAATTACAGTTTCCCCAAATAACTGAACACAATTGTAAATGACAAGAAAAATTCTTGCACAGGGAACGTAATTATTTGTTTTGCTGAGAATATACAAATTAAATGAAAGAAATATTTTTTTTGTTTTAAAACAATTTAGTGTTTAAATATTAAGCTGCCTTTTGTTATTTAAAAAAATGAAGCTGAAAGATGTCTGTACTGTTTATATATAGTTCTTTAATGTCACTTAGGTCTCGCCAGAAAATTCTAATCACATCATTGCAGTCTGCATCCCACCATCGCAAATATCCATTCAATACCCCACCATAAAGTACAGCCTTAGCATTCAGCTTGTTAATCCATCCCATATGTCTATACCTCCTGATATTCTTTACTTTGTAATTATTCCAACCTTTTTCCTTCTAGTGTTGAAATTCTTCTTACTTCTATAGACATAAGGTGAACATGTACACTGTTTTGTCACAATTCAAAGTTATGCCCCATGTAATTCTTGTGTAGGTCAAGTTATACATATCAAAATCATCGTTTTTACAGTAAGTTTTTTTTTAAACCCAAGAATACAGATCGAGGTTTTGAATAATGAAAAGAACGCTACAAAATGTTTCATATTTTAAATATTGCATGAAGACAAAGTATACATAAGATACAAATATTGTACAAAATAATCTGAAAAAAGCCATAGATGACAATTGTTAAATCAAAGTTACATTTAGGATGTCAAGAATGGAAGAAAAAAAATCACAGAGCATCAAGTTTTGGATAATTCTGAGACATTCATGTACAATAACACAATAAAAAAAAACATCTAGTTTACTGTAGATAAACAGCATGTAGTCATGAAAAGCTTGTAACACTGGCAACTGACGAACGGTATAAAGGTAAGAACAGCTTGTAACATTGGCAAACAGAAACAAGGTATGAAGTCAAGAACAGCTTGCAACATTGACAAAACAAATACAATAATGTAATCTGGAACATCATATAACAGTTGCAAACAGTAAGGTCTTTAACTTATGTTTAAGTCATTGCTCACACTGGGCTAAACTAAAGTAGTTCTCTCCCATTATTTCACATTATCAATCAATTGCAATAATTTTGATAAACATCTAAGTGTAATTTATGCACTTTTAAATGTAAAATTCAATGCCCATATTTCATTTTGTACCATGCTGAAAACGTATCTAATAAAATGTTTGATATGCAAAACAGTGATTCGAAAAAATTTGGCAACTTTATTACAGATATCATGACAAAAACTAAGTGCCAACAAATCTAAATTCACATCCTGGACATCAAAATTTGCATAAACTAAAATATTTCCAGAAAGAAATAAGTCTTGAGTTTTCTTCACATTAAAAAGTTATCTTCACATTGGCCTCCCTCTGCCTCTCCCAGCCTGACCATTATCACCCTGGTCAGCCCTAGGATTTCTTATTGTTTCATCTACTGACAGAATTAAACACGAAGCTTCGGACGCAGCTGTCAAGGCATTTATCTTAACAACTGCAGGCTCCCACACACAGGCATCAAAGTTGTCAGCTATATCCTCACTAAGAATATCTACACCATACCACCTCTGACCTGTAATTAAAGAGTGATGATTGCCATATATACCGACATAAAAATCATAACGCACATACCCAGATCTGTCATTGCATAATGCACTGGCAGGTCAGGGTCTATGATGTTTGCATAAGGAATTTATTTGTAAGCAAGTAAATCCATTACACACACACATACTGTACTTGGTATATTATTCTATCACAGGCCAAAATTATGAAGCTACATATAAATCCATCCCAAATTATTTCAATTACATTTGGGCAGTACTCAATGCTATCAATATACATCTTACAGCAAGATTGTAATTAACCATTTCATCACTACAGACTGGTAAACCGGTGTGGGTGAAGTAAGCCTGTAACCCTGCAGACCGCTTTACCAGTCTGGGGCAGTGTGTTTATTTAACGTCAGAGTACCAGACTACATACATTTTGGGATATCTCTAAGAAGTTCCTTATTGTAATGTACTTGGATTATCTCGTGAGTTAAGCTTGAATTCAACTAGAAATCTCGAGACAAGAAGGAACATTCTAAGCGTGTTTTCCGAATGGTGAATTTCTACTCAAAATGGCAGACTTTGACGCAAGATGAGAATGAAGTGTCAGATTATGAATTATCAAAATATTTAGCTGTTGTGACCTAACACAGTTGATTGAAAATAAGAGAAAACATCTGGAGATGCATTTAAATGTGCTTTTGGGAGACTGTGATGATGATAGAGGACTTTGAAGGTTTTGAACCAGACGAAGTGTGAGCTCCACGTGTTTTTGTTCTCTACGAACCAAAGTGATTTATTTCAGTTTTCTGACAGAGTTGGACCCACTGAAGTGTTCAATGGCTCCAGAAAAGCTTTGGAATACTTTGAAATAGTTGATTTAGTCGAAATGTTTGAAATTATTATTCATGTAATGTTGTAAATAAATAATTGCTTGTGCATTTTACCTGTTGTGTTACCTGTTTGTGTCTGTATATTAAATGTTTTAATATATATGCACATTTTGTTGAATTATTCATACAAGTTGACTTCTGAAATTTATTTTGATACCAAATACAGCAAGATATCTTTAAAATCGGCAAAGTTATGTTCTTTCAAAGTCCACAGCTCATTCTACTTTACAAGTCCAAAGGACTTAGTGTTTGGGGCTCAAACCCTGAACGTTACTTAGTGATGAAAGGGTTAATGATAATCTGGCTACCATTTAATAACATGGGATCCATAACTGTAACCAGCTAGAACAGTGTTACAATAGGCATGATAGCAAATATCTCATAATGACAACTGAAGGAATAATGGCAAAATTCAAGGCAATGTTGTATCACATATTTTCTCAAATGATTAATAATTTATGATGACATTTTACACAATGACATACACCAAATTTTTAAATGTTGTTTGAAATGTTTTGCAAAACTGAAATAACCAAGCTCATGTTGTGCCTTATTTCATATGCAATCAACAATCACATAAGATCATTCTTGTGTTTTTCATTATCTAAAGATAAATATCACTAAAACATAAATATGGTGTCTTGCAAAATCCAATATGGTGGATAAAGATAGGCATGGTAGCCTTGATTTTAAATGAACCAATCATATTGATGAAATGAACCAATCATATTGTAGAACTGTATTCCTATATACATGTGATACATTATATAAAAGTGGAACTGAGTACCAGTTAAAAATTGAAAATTCCAAGGAATTTTTATTTATTTTAAAAAAAGTATTCTTTGCAAAAAAAACCTGAATTCAGGTCCAAAATATGGAACAAATACGTAAAAAAAAAAACAAGACAGTTGGCAGATATGAATGTCTAGTAATGTAGCATCATGCAGCATTGTGTCCCACACAATCACATTATCCTAATATGGGGCAGACGAGTCCTAACACTAACCTATTATTGCCAAACACCAAGCAAGGCAGTTGTTAGCAAAAAAAGAGAAGGATCTGACAAGCTGCTAAAAGTGGTGTACTTGGCCAAGGCTTCATTGATTACAAACTGAATACCAAATCTAAAACCTCAACTCAAAGCCCAGCAAAGAATGCACTGACAATTCAATTTACCCAAAGTCTCATCAACATCAAGTTGCTTGTTCAAACTGTTGTTTTTTAAAAAAATAGGTAAGTAATTACTGTTAGGAACCACAAGTTGGATGGGTCCATCTATCAGGGGCTGAATGATGTGGAATATCTGCCAAGATCTCATCCAATGTAACTGAAATTTAATGATAATTACGAGAGTTCTTGTGCTAAAACAAGTTTGTCAGATGGACAAGCCCAATTTAATATCACCCAATTTTTTTTCCAAAAGTTAGATACCGTTTCTATGGTACAATAGGGCCAACAAAAGTGAAAGTGATCCAACAGAACATGGCCATATCCAATGCTGTTTTTTTGGGAAGAAAAAAATATTCTTAAAACAAAATGAAAGCAAAAGTAAACAATAAACAATGAGATCAATATAACATCTCTGACATTACCTTGTGCATGACTTTGACGCAATTTGTTGAGGATATTTGTGGCATCAAAACCAGCGTTATCACAGAGCTGACGGGGAATAACTTCCAGCGCCTTAGCATATGCAGCTATTAGTAGCTGTTCTTTACCAGCAATACTTCTGGAGTGCTCTCGAAGATATTTACTCAATTCCATCTCTATAGCTCCTCCACCTGTTATGAAATGAATATGAATATGAATATATATATATATATATATATATATATATATATATATATATATATATATATATATATATATATATATATATATATATATATATATATATAAATGCCAAATTTGTGCAATGGTAACAACAGGGCAATTAATAAGCAAGAGTTTATCCAGGAAAAAGATGAATTCTCAAACAAATGTTTCAGAAAAAGTAAAAATTGAAGAGAATTATAATAAAGGTTAGTTGATCATAGTATTGGATTTCTGTTTAATTCTGGTAATATACACTTTGTTCAAAGGAAAAAGTCAAAATTGTGTCGAACCAAAAAAAACTTTGAAAACGTTGTCAAGATCAAAATACCCTTAAGATGTTATCAAAATGTCAGTTTTGAGAGGTTCTCAGTCTGCTGTGGATTTTGCAGATGTGAAGAAAGTTCTTCATGTAAGTATGTATGTGATAAAAGTGAGAGAAGTCATATTTTACTGGGCCATATATTGGTGTGTTGTGTAAGCTGGATTAATGTTGCTTCAAAAACTTTTCATTCATATTGCTACAATGTCTCTAGTATGGCAGTTTATAGTGATGGACAGCACTGCGGCATCATGCTGCACACTTGTAGCATCACAGTATCATGACACCAGGCTGACCAGTCCAAAAACTAATCTCTTGATGCTGTGTGGTTAATGAGGCAGCTGCTGGTACCATTTTAATAAATCTTTGGTATGACTTTGGACCTTTTGGACTTTTAAACCCGCAACTTCCCACACACGAGGTGGATGCTCTAACCACTTAGGCTACCAAAGCAGTCACCAGATACTGAATAATTTTGGCATTAGATAAAGGTCAGTGGTTTGTGTCTCCATTCTTGCTATATAGTTATTAATAGTGCTTGTAAAAATCTGTTTATACTTTAGTCTGGTTTACACTCCTTACTCTAGGATTTATGCATGAACCATACAATTTCAAAAATTGATTAGCCAGTCATTATGATCAGAACACTTTAAGAAGTTACAACTGATTAAATAACGATCAGTGGTATTTACCCGATTTCTGCATAGCATTCTCAAAGACATTGTGGTTGTTGCTTGTGTTTAAGCAGGTGGTCGCTAATCACAGTGCATTTATAATAAAATCAACTGGTGTATTACAATCATGGTCATAAATGACAGGTTGTTGCTCATGGCAGAGGTTGCTCAAGACAGGTTTTACTGTAAATGTATGTAAAGATTAGTCTACACTGAAGAACTATTGAAGCCGACTTTCAGATAACTGCAAATCATTAAGAGCATAGCCACATGCCTGATTAATCAAGCCCAGACATTTAATGTATTAGAAGAAACGATCATGTATACAAATTAACAGCTCCAATCCCAATTAACTAAGTAGAAAATCTTTCTTACGAGCATAAAGTCATTAATAATTTGCCTTCTGCTGTCTCCTATTTTATGGTGCATAGACTTAAACCGTGTCAGAATGCGTATAAAGTATTGTTTTAACCTTGGGACATTGTCACGGTCTTTATAGACTCCTAGTACCGACTATAATTAATGTTTATTGCATCTGGAATTTGGCAACTAAAATACATTTCATGTTCAAGTGAGTTTCAATTATTTTGATTTATCTAAAGCATGAAAATAAAATTTGGGATCAAAATTTGTTTCAGTATTTGTAGTCTATGGGTTTTAGTTTACGGGGAAAATAATTCAAAAGAAGTTAAGATTAACGACTTTAAAAAAAAAAAAAGTCTCATGGAGATTCCTGTTACTATGTCTCAGTATCCAGGAGCACCACTGTGTTTTTATGTCTGTGTGAAATGGGTCTCAAGGGGATTCCTGTTACTGAAGTCTGTTTCCAGGAGTAGCACTGTGTTTATATATGTGTATCTGTGTAAAATGGGTCTCGGGGAGATTCCTGTTACTGATGTTTCAGTTATTAGGAGTACCACTGTATATATGTGTGTAAAAATACACTGGTGTAATCTTCTGTAGTTACCTGCTACGACTGAATCATTTTTCATGGCCCTTCTGACAATCATGATGGCATCATGCAGGGATCTCTCAGTCTCTTCTATGAACTGTTCAGCTCCACCACGCAGTACTATGGTGCAGGTCTTTGCCTGTGGGCAGCCAGTGAATATATTGTACCTTAGTAAAGAGAATGGTTTAAGTGTGAATTAATGAGAAAACATTAATCTTTTAATTTCATATAATGAACATTTTACAGGTAATTTTAGTCATTAAAAGAGAATTATTTTCTGGTAATGAACCATCCTAGCAAGTTTCAATCCACATCAGGTAATTACTCACAGAAGTAGGTGAATTCTTCTATCTTTTAAATACTCTGTTGAGGTCACAATGTATATGGTGATGAAATGTGGCTAAAATGCTTGTGAAAGAGATGCATCTTTTGCTGACATGGGATGTGACAAAGTTTCATCTTTCATTGGCGATAAGTGTAAAAGCACAAAGAAAGTAATTAAGTTGATCAGCAACATTGACACTGAAGACAAAATCTTGATTACTATACATGACAATATCAAATAGTGACATAGACAATAATGGTTCTTCCTTGAAACTTAACTTTTATGATATTGAGCAGAAACAAAAGCAATCATGCAATATTTAAGACTGACCCTGACCACATATGTGAAATGCAACAAAAACATCTATATAACAGACCGACCTAACATCATTAAAGGTTGGGCCCTGGGTGGCAGTGGTCTAAGGCACTCGACTTTCCAGGTCACAAACATCTCACATATGTCCATGTGATCTGAAGTCTCAGCTCTAACAAAAAGTTTGTAAGAAGACATGGCAGCAACTTGTATACCAAATTTAAAATGCTCTCATTTTAAATTCTGCTTTTGTTGGTTTTAACTCTACTTTTGACATATTACTGGCTACATCATGCCCAGGAAATGGGACCCAAGAGCACTTCCCAAAAACATAATAAGGTACCAAACCCAGGCTGGCCTGTGTTAATATGGAACCCATGAGAAGAGATGTGAAAACTGCTTCTTAAACATTAAATATTGACCTGTGATCTGTAACTAAAAGATACAACCAACAATCTTATATGCGACAAATATATCAGGTATCAAATGGTTCTCAAAAGTTCAAGAACGGAAAGAAAAGCACGACAGAAAAAACTTGAAATATTGGCCTGCAACCTTGACCTTAAAGACAGTACCCCCAATATGGAATGCAATACACATGCTCATGATTATGTACAGGTATACAAAGTTTCATCTCTTTCAGCTCAAAAGCCTCCTAAGCCCAAGAAAAGAGTGGAACATACACGTACCCCCATATTTCATCCTTAAAGCTGAAGGGGCACTGAATAGAACCAAAAGGATCTAAAAACTGAAAAATATAGACCAGTGACATTAGAGATACGACCCCTTAAGTGCTTTGTAAAACATCAAAAGATGATGCATTGTGTTAAAAAAAAAATCATTCCTTAACCTATCAACAGCTCTGTAGAAAATGCGATGGAAAACATAAAATAGTGAGCCATGACCTTGACTCCAGACAGGACTCCAAATTTGGTTCTTGACACCTTCTGAATCATGATGAATGAGGAAACGAAGTTCCATCCCATAACCTCAAATGTTATAAAAGTTACAGAACAAAAGCAAAAGTGTCACAGATGGAAATATGTAACTGCATATACTGTCCCTTCATTTTCACAAAAAGGAGACCAAAATTGTACAACCTAACAAAAATATTTTGGATTTTCAAACAAGAAAATGATTTCTGTTTTGATCATTGTTGTTATCCTCCTCTTTCACATCACACCCACCACATCCAATATACATCGTTACCTATCTCCTCCAATTTGGACCTCCTCAAAGCTCTCGCATGTTCCCAGTACATCAGCATTTAGATTCTGAACTGAGGTTTGTATGGAACCGCCACAAGCCTTCATTGTTCTCTTCAGATCTTCGTCTTGTACTCTTCCTGCACAAAACATGTCCCTGCGAGTGCAAATCATTAAAATTAGCACTTTGTATTTCCTTTATTTGTCATAATCTGTGTTTGTAGGTATACAGATGATACTGCATTAGAAACCAAGTTTAAAATATCCTATTATTTACAAAGCATACAAAAGCTTTTCTTAGTTGCAAGATTTCACATTAAAAAATATTGGCAAGTTTTGCTTGATAGAAACCTGCCAGCCCTTAACAGATCTTCTTAGCAAGGCACCAATAATCTCTCCCATATGTGGGCAAAACTCCAATAAAAATAACATGCAGCCCATAAACTATTGTTGCTGTAGCTTTTCTTGCTTTTGTTTTTTATTAAACAAAAGTATGGCTGAACATTTGCATATTCTTTTCAACACTTATTTTATGCCATTTGAACCTTTAAATAGGGTTATTTCCCTTTGCCTTTAATGGGTTTTTGTTTCTTGAACTTTCTTCAGACAATGCTGTTTTTTTAACAAGAAAAAAAAGCATATCATGCAGGTAGTAATAGTTTTGCAAATCTGCAATTTAAGGGTGTCATGTGCATCACAGTAAAACCTCAAGGGTTGGCAGGTCTGTCTATGAGTCATAGCTATGTTCAGATGCCTCCAATAATAAACATATTCAGGGTCTGACATGATGCACCATTACATCCATAATTTGAAAAAATAGTTTGTAAAAAATGATGCCCTATACATCATGCAATAAAACAAACAAACTACACACTGTACATTCATTTTTTTTCTTTTTTGATGGAAATTTTCCCCCAAAATTTCTATTATCACCTTACGGTATCTTTACTTGGAAAGAGCTGTTCTTATTCAATAGTTTTTTTTAAATTCAATTTTTTTCTTCATTTAAGCATATATATTTAATTTAATTCTCAATCATATTTATCAAACTATCAGAATATATGAAATACTCTGTAAATTAATGTCTTATATTGTATCCATTTGGCACTTGTCATGTAAACATGAATACCACACAGGAAACTAACCTGTCAGCAAAATATTGTGTGGCAACATCTCCAATTGGTAATTTGGACAACACTACTTTTGCTCCACTCAGGTAAATTTTCTCTAATTTATCGTACAAAATTTTCCATTCTGCATCAACAATTGCTTGGTATTCCTGAAGAAAAAAATGAACGGGCACAATGCAATAAGTTGAAGAATCCACACACAAATGTTTGCAACACATGGATTAAAATTCTGCTTAAGCATGACGTGCTTAACCAGAGTGCTGTATTACATCTCTCTTATAATCAATTTTCTTTAACCTTGTAAACGACTACTGATGTGTCATTTTACTGATCTGACACGTTTTAAAAATCCTTTAATGTCTTTCTCAATCATATAACATCCATGAATCACATCAATAAAAAGTTTTGCTTAACAAAATTATTTGTAAAATATAGACAAGTCTGCTATCTAGTTCTCTTAATTAATATAATCAATAATCTTAATTAATATAATCAATAATCTTAATTAATATAATCAATAATCTTAATTAATATAATCAATCTGATATAATATTTCAAACTGATGATACCCAACTTTTCTTCTTTGAAATGTGTTATATACAACTGCTATAAATAGTAGGAAAAAAAAGGAAAGTACATGCAGGTCTATGATGGGCATTCATATTCTATTTTCTTACAAAACACTCTCAATTATACCAAACTCTCAATGGTTGGCAGGTATATATTATAAACTCGCTACAGGTAAATATTAAATGTTGCAGTTAATTTCTCCATTTACATTTTACACCATAAAGCTAAAAATGTGACTTATGCCAACATATTATACTTTTTGTGAAATTTCTGGTTAAGATCCATGCTGAAGAATTTTCTTGCTTCACTGAATAGATAAGATTTAGTTCATCTAAAATTCATTCCTTAATTGAATCAGGGTCTTGTTATATAATGGCAATAGTCTGTTCTACCACAATGAAAACTGATCTTGTTGACAAGTTTGAGAAGCATTGGATGCAGTAATGGCAAGAATATGCTAAAAGATTCAAAAACACACTTTGCCATAAATGACAAAAAATTTGGTATCAGAGGCATCAGTTCCATGCCTATGGAAGTAAATGACTTTTTATATACTACATTTAAACTCTTTGTTTTGTTTTATTCAAATAGTGACCATGATCACCAATATGCAAACATAAATTGATCATCACGTAATTGAAAGTATGGTCAAATATCTGAATACTGTCTTTATATTTATACCCAGATTTTTTTTTTTTACACCTATTGGCCCTTTTTTGAAATTTCAAATGGTTATCTTTTGAAGACATGATTAATATACCCTGGAACAATACTCATGTAAAAAATTAAAAACAGCTTGGCAGCTGATTATTGGAAAATGTTCTTAGTTCATAGTTAATGTAAGCACTCTAACAAAAATTAACCAAGTATCCCAAAAAGCAAGACTGAAAATGTTTAAAGCAGTCTAACACTCAATAGTGTTTAATACATAATATTAAAACAGGTACAAAACTTGCTGCTTTTAAACATAAACACGTTCTTCTCTATCAAAATATATTTTTTTAAAATAATTCTGACAAACTTTGCCATATTTTATTAACTCCAGTCTCAGATAATACTTAAATACTTCTTGTATCTTATTGTACACAACATGAAAACTATACATTTTACTACCCTTTGAGATGCATCTGGCTCAACAGTCCAAATATTATTATTCATTTGGACTATTTAAGAGGCAGTCAATCCACAACGTCTTCAAAGCATATTCATTTCTTGAAAGTCATTTTTAATGAAAAACAAGTAAATTAAAGTGATGGATGTACCCAACACACTAATAATAAAGATATGTTTACATATTCCACTTAATGTGAAATCCCAAATATGGGATTTATGAGTAAGCTATCATCAACATTGACAACAATATTTTCATATTTTTTCGTCTCGTTCCACAAATCTGCAAATTCAGGTCATTTCAGTATGCACTGCAGTAAAACTGTCAGTTGGTAGGTCTACATTATAAATGTACCTATTCACTTACCTGTACATTATCAATTCTTATTTCTGCATTTTCTTTTTCTGCTTTAAGTTCCAATTCATTGTTAAGCATTGCTATTTTGGGGTTCTTGTATTTTTTAGGCTGCATTTCAAATCCAGCATAACTGAAGGTCTTCTTGAAAGCAACTCCTGCTACCAGCCGAGAGTCCTGATAAAATGAAGAAACCAAACTTTAATGGTACAGACAAAAATTACATAGCACATCTATCCATCATCAGGAATTATTCATAACTCTGTACAGTCCTATGTTTACGATGACAGCCTTGGGCTAGAGGAAATCTTGTCAACATAAGCGGATGTCGCGATAAGTGTTGGGGGAAGAGGGGGAGGGGGGTGTCTGAAAAAAAGATACAAGTTAAATTTGTCAGGATGGGGTGACCTGTCGTCAGTGAGTAGCATTTACACCTTGAGAAAACAATGGAGATTTTTCTGTATGTGA
Organism: Unio pictorum; assembly: GCA_030141615.1. Lineage (NCBI taxonomy): Eukaryota > Metazoa > Mollusca > Bivalvia > Unionida > Unionidae > Unio > Unio pictorum. The sequence continues at coordinate 16,693,539 of JARLTB010000122.1, forward strand.
AGACAATACCAGTGTGAAATACACTAGCATATTGACAAATTACAATTTGGTTACCTTTGTGAAATAAAATCCACAATAGAATATTACATTTGCGCATGGTTGCCATGTTGTTATTTACATGCTTCAAGTACATTGAGGCTACCAAGGAGATGGGGATATTCACACGAAAATGAAAACCTGTCAACAAATTGGTTCAAACAGTAGATATTTTCTCCAAAAATCTTTTTGTATCCGATATGATGATAAGCAACTGAACTTGTTACAGAAAAGTTTTCTACACTGTTTTTTTTGTGCAAATTCTGTCACTTTTTCGATAATATCAAAAACTAAGGATATGGAATGCAAATGTGGGTTTAATCGAACCATTTTACTTTGGCTTCCTCCACGTCTTCAAAACTTCCTTAACAGCCAGGTATATAGTTTCCAGAGACTGCAAAGTTAGCTGGTAGGACTCAGTTTTTCCCAAAATAGAAATCCTGAACTCTTAGATTTAAAATCATAGCAAGAGCTCTGTCAGACTTTGGAAAATGCAAGAATCTATCAGATTTCATTGGTTTTAAGTCTCCATGAGAGGTTAACTTAATAGGCCCAAACAAAAGCATGTTGTTTTTTAAAATCTGAACGCGACATTAAGAACTGATGGCAAAATCAATCGTTGAATTAAGTCCACGTCAGAACTGGCCATTAGCTGACAAATGACTAGGCAGGAAAATTAAAGCCTGGCGGCAAGATCAACTGATTGTTGAACAAAGTAAGGGTCGAAAATGGCAGCTGGTCAACATAATGATTAGGCAGGAAAATTAAAAGTCTGGCAGCAAGATCAACTAATTGTTGAACAAAGTATGGGTTGGAACTGGCAGCTTGTCGACATATGTGATTAGAACAAAAAAATTTCAAGCTGGGACAAAGGACTTCCGTTGATTTGTATGTTTATTTTTTTGTTATCTCAACATCGACATAAGCATGACAATATTGGTAGCAATAGTAGAACAAGGGACTGGGAATTTTCTTATCAAATGCAAACATTTACTATCAAAGACAAACACTATAATAATTTAACTGCTATATATCTTTGCTAACTCTTTATATTGAAGTTACAGTTTATGTGAGCCATCTATAAAGATGTATCAAGATAAAAGTAAAAGTTATTTAACAGAAACCTTTTTTTCTTCTTTCAGTCTGGTACTCCAAAATCACTATGCCTCTGGTCTCAAATTGAAAAATTCCACAACTTTATTAGTCACTCTGTGGAAATAGTTTTCCTTCTTGAAGTCACTCTGACAATGACCCATTCAACCCAAAATCAATTGGTGATCATAAATCCAAGTCATCCACAAAGCTTAGTCAAGATCGGCAAGTATTAAATGGTTTCTAATGAAAGAAATGCTAATTTACAGTAAACACTAAGTTTAATTTTCAAATAATCTGTTTTCATATACAGGAAATTCCATGAAAATAATGTTTTTTATTTTACCTCCAAAGCACCTCCAGTTACTTTCTTGACACCAATCATGTTAAGAGGGAGTAGTTCATCAAGAAGTACAACAGCATCCACCACCATTCTTGCAAAGAAGTCTTTCTGATGCGCCACAAGTTTTGAACTAAGGGATGTGGCAGCACATTTTTCCAAGAGTGATCGTTGCTCACTGCAGTCAAGAGAGAAGATATTGTTATATATTATTATCAATACATTCTAACTAGGTCTCATAAAAATGAAGGATGACATCATGTATATTCGAGCATGGGCATAGACTGGTTCCCTACTTTTTTTGCACTGTGTTGCACTCCTCTATTCCTATAGCAGAGTACAATACAGGGAGCATATGAAACAGAACCAGACTAGCATAGGCAATCTCATAATGGAGTAGCTTCCCCATATGTCATGAGCTCAGCAAGATGTTGTCTAGATGTTTAACTTCTACGCTTGATGCACTAGAAAAGATCTCCAGATTAAAAAGGTGTGCAATAAAAAATCATTAGCAAACAAAAAATTTCAGTATACTTTTCAGACATATTTTTTTAAAATTTGACCCCCCAGTTCTGACAGCAAGTTTTTTCTTTTTTATACCATCAATTTTACAACCCAAGGAGAGTGAGACCACTGACCATCTTTGACAATAATTATTGGAGTCAATGTGTGGAAGTGAAAATGGCCAACAAATAAGGGGTCAATGTTCAATTAAATGACACAGAATACAAATAGCTGAGCTCTGTCAAGGGGTCAACAATATTGAAATCCAAAACAAAAGGTGAGTTATGGTGCAGAAATGAAAGAGAGACAAATGGATTATGTAACTTAAGACACTACTTTTCTATGAAAAAAGGAAACAAACATCAATATATATATATATATATATATATATATATATATATATATATATATATATATATATATATATATATATATATATATATATATATATATAATAATCCTTGCTAAGTGTGCACTTTTCCCCAATTTTATATATTTTCTGACAGCAAAATGCTTTTAAAGAGTACTTCATTCTTATTAAACAGCTGAAATAATTACATTTTCATTCTGCATTATTTGACCAGCAAGCATACTGACAAAGTAACAGGTTTCATAATCTTTATTTTAATAAGTACAAATGAAAATTCTTCTTCCAAGCAACAAAGGTCACTACCCGTGTTGCAAACAGATCATGGGCTTGTGTGTTTCATGCAATGTGTCCTATGTTACACAATCTTTACCCAATGCCACACACTCTCCTCAAATTATGTCAGAAAATAATATCACATGCTGCTACAACTTTTTACAAGTGGATGTCCACCAATCTCACTGTTGGTGCCAAAAATGCCCAACATTGCAAAATGCAATTTAACTGATAAGGTGAAAGATAGTAATGCATATCTATTTTAAAATAATGCATTTGGCATTGAAAACATTCAAGTCTGTTATAGTTCGCACAGTTTCAATGTAAAGTTTTTAAAAGTGAAGCTGGCAAAACTTTTGAACCAAATAAGGTTATCGTCTTATTTTTACAGCAATATTAGTTAATTATGTACTATTTTAATTTTCAAATCTCCCTCTATACATGTGCATGTCCCTCAGATTTGGGTGCAAGGGGACAGAGTTCCCTGCCCTTGAGATCTTATATGCAACACTGATACCATAGTGTGTTGTGTACATTCAGCTAGAGAATATAAACTCCCAGATTTGACATCATAGTCCCTAAAGTTGCAAAAAATTAGATAATAAAATATCCAGGTTCAGAATTTAAGTGGTAATGAGCTAGACAGCCTCAAGGTTAACAAGGGCATAACAATACACAATGGGATTCATGAGATATATTTATTGTATACTTACTTGGGGTTACTCCTCTTGACACTGACTGCAATTTCTTTGACCTTTTCTAAAGCCTTCAAAATGAACATATATCACTTAAACATTACTTTAGCAGTAAGGTACAAGATGAATTGAAGCAAAGTATTAAAAAGACAAATTTAGGCACGAGAAGTTTATAATGTCCTGGTCTCTTGACTTGAAAATGCTAGAACTGACAAGATGAATGATCAAGCAATTTACTCGTACAAAATATATACATCAAAAATTTTAACAGGTCCATACACTGATGAGACATTTGTGTTTGGGAAAGCAAAGTTAGGAGAAGGTAAAACCAAGGGACACAGCAGACAATAAGAGGGTCATTATGCATTGAAAATATATGGAATACTGGAAATTCAACTAAACGTTTCATTTACTGCATGCACAATTGTTTTAATTTTAAAAAATGAAACAATCCATGGTTATTGTAATACTGTGGAGACTAAAGTTGGGATAATAGACAAATTAGGTGGCAGAACAATGAATGATATGATATTCTTCATCAAGGAAAAGCCCCATACAAAATCTGTAGAAAACAATACCAGCAGGACTGGCTGAACTACATCCAAAATTTCTAGACTAGTTATGTATACCAATAACAATTAGGGAGTACTTTCAAGGTTTGAAGAATGAAATAAAATTTGAAAAGTTTAAGTACATAAAGTAATCACCATATAAACAAGAGGCCCATGTGAGCTAAATATTGCTCACCTTGTTGACATGTGCATAATAGTTATTACAAACAGATCTTCATCTCAATCAGACTGCCTAATAAACATAAGCAAAATCAGCTGGCCAAAGTATCTGGTCGAAAGGTTTGTTCTGTTCAAATTTATCCAGCTATGTTACAAGAATCTCCTGCAAAAGTTTCTCTTATGATCTTTATCCATGTTGGATGGCTATCAGCATCATATGCCATACACAGAAATGTCACTATTCCTAGAGTCAGAGCTGGTTTCATTTGTCAATTTCTTGAGATATTTGTTAATAACTGTTCTACTTCTAGTAATGACTACCATGTGATGAAAAAACACTTCCAGTAATATGTGGTCAAATTCAATCAGGCAGTACAACAGCCAGTATAAACCTTAAAGAAATTCAATTTGGCATTATTTTTTCTAAGAAGTTGTAAAGGTTTACCCATTTTAGCAGCAGAAAAGATATTTGATGCATAGGTCTCGGAAACGCTTAATTACGCATATTTGGACACAAATGTTTGATCTGGGACACAGAAAATCACCCATGCAGGAGTCCTCCGTACGCACATTTTTTTGGGGGGTGGGGGTGTTTTTTTGTTGCATTTTTCTTTTGCAAACAGGAAAGTTTCGCGGCACAATAAATATGTTCTGATCACTATGAAAAATGAGACAATGCTTTTATTTGAGTTTGTTGCTGATTTTCTTTGAGCAATTTTCGTCGGCTTGCTTTGATGATGGTGTATTTGTTATTGAAGGCACTGCTAAAGGCTCCAGTTGAAGGACCTAACAAATACCCGTTTTTTTATTGCTGCGGCAACATCAGATAATTGTAGAACATTGAGACAGGTTTATTTAGTATATGTCGGTGCTTCAAAGGTAATCAGTTTTCTTTTGAGTGTCAGCAATACTATTTTTTTCCTTCTATCTGGTATTTTTTTTAAAATTAGCATCATCTCGTTGACTGTACTCGTTTAACATTTCTGCTTTCAGAGGTGTTGGATTTTAACTAGTCAGCTGCATGGTTATTTTGATTTTAATACAGTAAGAAGGACAGAGGATTATGATATAACAGTGCATTGTTATATTCAAGTTCGCTGCTTTCTGTCATGGTGCCTTTGATTTTCTCTATTCCAAACGCAAAATTGTATATACAGTTTTTATCAGCCAAAATTGGTGTCGCCACAAATATTGCTAGATGGTAAATTTTTTCACCAAAACGGAAAACCGAATCGCAATTTGCTATGTTGGTGACGCCCCATGATCCTGTAATTGATTTCATTTCCGATTGTAGCTGTATAAATATTGCATGCGAACTCAAAACCAAGACACATCGAGACTTTGACAAAATGCCATTTGCAAATTTGGACAAGTATTTTTGGGGTTAAACGAAAAAATGATGAAGATTTAAATGAGATTCAGAACTGTGCTTAAGTTGCTAGAACTGATATAGTGGACTATTCTGCGCATGGCTTTGAAAAGCTGTAATGTTTATGCATCAGGCTATGGAAATGAAATACATTACTTTGGAATCTTTCTGTCTAAATTTCAGCCCCAAAAAATTTTTTTATTTTTTATTTTTTTACCAAAAAGGCACGTTATCGAATATTTACAGAAATGACGTATTGTTGTGCAGAATTACCAGACACACCGAATAAGCTGATACAGTTGTACATGTCCATGTTATAAATAATGAGGGAATTAAACTCAATGGCAACCAACAATTATTCTAATCTGCAAAGTTTTAAAAAATTTGGGATGGGACTGCAACTTTTGCTGGTAGGACTCCTATTTTTACCAAAATGGGAGTCCTGGACTCCTAGTTTTAAATTCCTAGCAAGACCTCTGTGATGACATAAGGGCATCATTTATATCAACTTCATATCAATTCACTTTCAATCATGTTGTTTTGTAGGGTTTAATTGCATTTGTCAGCAAACTATAGGCTATACATGGCGGCCACTATTAAGGGCTGAGGAAGAACCCTGGGAAAAGCTTTCTCACATACCCACACTGGCAGAGTTTGAGACTCAAACCCACACAGAACTGGAGTCGGATGTACATGCTACACCATTTCACTCTAAGACAAGCATATTCATTAATACTCTTTGAATTTAAATGACATACGAGACACATATTTTACATTCTTTTACAAGATCAATTATAATAGAAATGTAATTTTATTGCAATTTTAAGCAGAAAGACGATTATTGATGAAACTGGCAAACAGTCTGATAGTTATCTGAAATAAATTATGCAGCACTGAAAACAGAAATTTAGATCATATAAACAAAATTTAACTACTTCAAACATTAGCATTATACTCAAATCACATTCATGTCAACAGATGTATCTGAAATGTTGTGCCAAGCAAACATATGTTAATTTGAAGACATTTCTTGTTCATTTGATCAGAAACCTTGTTTTCTTCCTTTAAAAGTAATTAAAACTTGAAATTTTGTAAATAATATATATATATATATATATAAAAGGGGCCCCAAGTTGTCTCGAGTGATCCTCATTATGGATCACTGACATTTCACCCCATGAAGGTTCGAGTCTCAGATTCAGCCAATGTGGGTACGTGAGAAAGCTTACCAGTAGCTTCTCACAGGTCATGGATCTTTCCGGTAGGGGTGGGTGGGTGGTGGCGGAAGAATTTCCTAGGTTCTTACTCTACCATTACTAATGGACACCATGTATATAGCCTATCGTGTGCTGAAAAATGACGTTAAACCCTACAACATATATATATATATATATATATATATATATATATATATATATATATATATATATATATATAAAAGAGATTTTGATCAATGCTTCAAAACTGTTAAATCCTTTTTATTATTATAATTTTTATTTATGTCTGTGTTACTTTCCCTCTTTATCTTAGCACTTACCAGTGTTGTAGCTTTCCTATAAGCTTTGATAATGATCTGGGGGTGAACAGCCTCCTCAATAAATGGTTTAGCCTGTTTCAGGAACTCTCCTGCTAGAAGGACAACACTGGTTGTTCCATCACCAACCTGTCCATTGAGATAAATATACATAAAATTAGTATGTCAAGAAGAAATCTAAAAACAAGAGTACATTGAAAGGACTATTACTCTAGAAGCAAAAGAGAATTTCCAGGAATTCAACATAAGACCATTTCTTCTTTCAATTGCTAAGTGTTTAAATCATCTCTAATATTCTTGAGCAATGAGATTTTTACATCAACAGCTGTGGTACACATAATGTATATTTTTTGTTTAGTACAACATCAACACTACAAGATTTTTGGTGAAAACCCCATGTTATAACCATCATCAATTTAAGGGTGCTAGTGACTTTTAACTCAAATGTCATTGCAGCCCTATCAGATGTATGATTGGTACAATTTTCATTTAGGGCCAGCTAGATTAAAAATCTACTGGTGACAACCCAATGTTTATCCAGTCATCCATTTAAAGAGGAGTAGCAATTACAAGATTTTCTGTGGGCATTCAAGATGTGAGATCTGCACCATTTTATTTATACCCGAAATGCTTTTGAATGCATCTATTAAGCTCTTGCATGTACAGAAGTGTAAAAGTTGGCGGCTTAGGGGCGGTGGTGGCTCATTTTCAAGTTTTGGCCACTGCTTATTCTAAGTCTCAAACTTATCCTTGTTTTCACATCACCTGTCTGTGCAGTACAGACCATTCTGCTTTAGATTTGCAGCTAAAAAGTCTAAAATCTGGACACAATACCAGAGTCTGACAATGGGCGAATTTTAAGTGTTAAAAAAGTCTTAAAAAAATACAATTTCCACTGTATTTTGTAATGCCTGTACAAAATTCAGATTATATGGTATCCTTGAAGAGCTATAGTTGTCTGTTTTTGTAATACCACCCACTTTGGTGTATGTTATTCAAGGTGACCTTGGTGATTGCCATACTGGATGTCAGAGTAGTACCATTTCTATTCAGGATCAACTTGATCAATTCTTATAAGTTTCAACACAATACTCCAAGTAGTTTAGGAGGAGCAGTGATAATTTGGGCTAATGGAGAGACGCTAGATGAGGAACAACATACCATAATAATTATTTCTATCAATCTGATCCTATTCCTACCAAGAATATGCAAAATAGATACGGATCAGACACTAAATAATGTGATGTCATATAGATTAGGATCTATACAGCTCCTTTCTTTGATGGACAGAAAATCGGGAACCCGTAAGCCATTGTGCAACATCAGACTGCAGTCTGTTAGGAGTGATCAGTAAAACAAACACTGACCATGATCCACTGGCACAATATGCAAGGATGAATGTGGTCTATGTTGTTTGCAGTCAGCCTGACATTTAAGCGATTATATACAGTGCACTGCAACATTTGGTACTAGCTGCACACAAGAAATAATGACAGCAGACAAGAAATAATGTAAAAATATCAAATTTTCTCACATCTCTTTCTTACCTCTGCATCCTGGGATTTTGCTATGTCTACTAGCGTCTTAGCAGCAGGGTGGACAATGTCCAGTGTCTTCAAAATGGTCGCTCCATCATTGGAAATGGTAGCTTTTCCTGTGAAAATGAAACAAACAAAAATCAAGAAAAGATTCATGTTATCAGCACAAAATTCAGGCTGAGTGACAATAATCTGCTTGAACACAAAAAACTATTTCAAATTAATTAAAAGCTATCATTAAAAGTTTCCATATTCTTTACACTGAAATATTTTCACACGTTAATATCCTTCAGTTTTCACATATGCAAATAGATTTCCCATCAAAAGTTATACAGGCAACAAGTATGTGATTTGGATTTTTAACATAGCTTTAAAATTAAAATTAAAAAAAATCAACCATATCACTACAATGTCTGCAGTGTGGCACTTTATAGTAATGTCTAGCACTGGGGCATCATGTCACAGATATGTAGCATGATGCCACACCCAATAACATTATCCTGACACAGGCCGACCAATCCTAACACTTACCAGGGATCGTGCTGGGCTTCGCCAATGTCGCAAATTGCGATTTTTTTGGCGACAGACTTTTATTTAATTTGTACATACAATCATGGATTTGGACTGAATAAATTAAATGGGAGAACGAAAGGAAGCCATAAACTTGACTAAGCAATGCATTGGAATTAATTTGTTACACAAACGATCCTTTGTTCGTATTGATCATCCCATCTTTACAGTGCATCGTTACATCATAATCTGCTTATGCTGACATCTGGGCCGAGTACTGTATGTTGTGATACAGTCAATCATGCTACCGTACTATACCTACAAATGACCGACTTCTGAAGATGCGAATAGAACAGAAACAATTTAATTGAATGACTAATCCTTCTGTAGTTTTTTTTCACATATACCAATACAATAGTTTTTCTGAACCTTCATAGAAAACTGATAACCTTTGAAGTACCGACTACGGTGTATAAATAGAAAGCAAATGGAAAAAAATCTAAATTATAATTATATCTGTCGCCAGTGCAACATTGTCATGAGCAAACGTAAGTTAGACGTTGCGATTTCAGCATCTCATCCTAAGTTACAAAAATTAACAGCATTTGGATTTAGTGCAAATTCATCAGACAAAACAATCACTGAACCCGATGATAAACCTTGCTGTCCAACAACATCTACATGTAGCGCTTCAAGTGCAACACCACATTACGATGAATGGGGCAACAAGTCCTGAAAATTTCAAGACAGTTGGAAACTTGGGCGTCCGTAGCTCAGATATGATCCAAAGTTAAAACAGATGTTCTGTGACATATGTATCAAGGCAAAGCTTGTAAATTCATTTACAATTGGCTGTGATATTTTGAAGAAGGAGTGTGTCACCAAACATGAATCCAGGCGGGGTAAGTAATTTTACTCATTGATCTTTTCCTTTTGCCATCAATCCCACAGAGACAAACTCCACAACAAGAAATAGCAAAAAAAAAATCAATTTTGCATAATTAAAAATAATTATTTATTTCTCAAAATACAGGAGTGAAAGAATCCATAAATTGGGTGTGAATTTATGCTTATATATACGGTCCAATATTGCCAGGTGTTGACTCGTGTAAGTTTCATTCGTGGGAATGGAGATCCTATTTTGCTTGTCTAGAAAATTTATACAGCATTCAGTGATCATTCTTGGATTTAGAAAGCAATTCACTACAAGCTCTGGGAAGCTAGCCATAAAGAAAGGGCCGGGGCAGGGGTGCATTTAATTATGGAATGCATGCAATCGACGGCCGCATTATACGTCAATTATCTTATATTGCAATGTACGATCATAGGGTTTTATTGTTATTAAAACGTCAACTAAAGTTGATAATGCAGTTTTTTCTTCTTCAGGTAACAACAGTCATACATGTGCACAAACGGTGATGCGGGTTGCCAGCACCATGGAAGCAGCGAAGATCACTGCCATTAGTAAAAGCAAAAATGCTATTATTAGTGCTATGTGGAACACTTTCTTTTGCGGCTTACTACAACCTGGCTAATACAATTGTCCCAAAGCTGCACCAGTTGTGTATCACACAGGTATTGAGAATATTATATTATAGCTTGTTAACAGTAATATTCTATGGATTTAAATGACAGTAACATAAGGAAAAAACACGTATAACCTTAATATATTCAATGTGATGTTACTGTAGTACACCGTGATTGTTGTATAAATGCCACTTTTTGCTAATCATATATAATATGTATAATAATAAATGAAATATTTATGGCATACAAAATTAATGATTATTTCTATTTCAGGGCGCCACCAAACTCTCAGACCTCAAAGTAGATAAACACACATCGTATGACGGTCACGGAAGCACCAGTGAGTTTCAGCAGTCATTGGCTGATGTAATAGTTGATGAGATGGCTACAGAGGTCAAGGAATCTCGTGTTTACAGCGTCATGCTTGACGAGAGCACAGATGTTTCAGTACATCAGAATTTGATTGTTTATGTTAGGTACCTAACTAGTTTGGCTGGCAGTGTTCAACCAGTGACTCAATGTCTAGGTATTCGTCAGCTTCAAACCGCAAATGCAGAATCTATATATTCAGAGTTGAATAGGTTTAATTCAGTCATTTGGTTTTAGTCTGGACAATCTGATTGGTGTATCAACGGATGGTGCTGCAGTCATGTTGGGTTGCAAGAGTGGTGTTGTTACCAGGTTGAAGGAGGCTACTAAAGGTTTGCTTGCAACTCACTGCATTGCACATCGGTTAGCTCTGGGTACAGGCGCTGCAGCTGACCAGGTTAGATACTTGGTCAAGTTTCAAGATATACTGAATAATATGTACAAGTATTTTGCCTATTCCCCTCGTAATATGTGTAGACTTGAGGCAATTCAGTCAGTGTTAGAGTCTTCTCACACTTGCTTGCATCAGGTATTCCACACAAGGTGGCTGAGTTTTGAAGGTAGTGTACAGGCAGTTGTTGATAATTTTCAAGCTCTAGTTAGTGTCTTCTTGGAAGACAACTCTGCAAAGGCTCTTGCAATGTATAAGCCCATTGCTTGTTTCAAATTTGTTTATACAGCACACTATATGGCTGACATTCTCAGGCCTTTGGAAGTTCTGTGTCAAGCTTATCAGAGATCTGATATTGACTTTACCATGGTTAATCCCCTTCTCCACTCCACTGTTGAGCTTCTTGAAAATCTGAGGTTTGAGTCTGGTAGTAACATTTCTAGGTTTCTTTCTGAGATTCCAGCAGAACCAAGTTTAGATTCATCAGGTCTATGTACTTTTGAATACAAAGACCATACAATTAGTGATAATGCAAAGCAAAGGTCAGAGGCTGCATTGTCTTGTGCCAAATTTATAGATATTGTTATAGATAATCTAAAAGAAAGGTTCACGAAGGAGGGTGATTCGATAGTTTTGAGTGCTCTAATCAAGTTGTTTGATCCCTATTTGTATGGTTCACAGGCTATCAGTTCCATTCTTTCAGATGTTTCAGGCATTGTTTCAGATTACTTGTCTACTTGTGGGTTAGGTAATCAGTCAGAGGTTAGTCAGGACTTGGCTGGCTTTGTGGCTCATGCTAGGGTTCAAGTTCTCAAGAATGGTAAGGTGTATAGGTGTTAAGGATTTGATTCAGTTGGCAGTGAGATCCAGGACAATATACCCTTGCGCATCTGCGGCTACTGAGAGACTACTGGTGTCACCTGTCAGCACTGTTGACTGTGAACGAGGATTCAGTAAGATAAACCTCATAAAAACTGACATCAGAAATAAACTTGGCATCTCATCTCTCGCGAGAATTTAATGAGAATCAGCATGTACCGATATGAAAATTTTGACTTTGAAACTGCATTCAGCAAGTGGGCAGTCGTAAAATAGCGACGGATCTTCATGTAACACTTTGTAACATTTTGTTAATGCTTGTTGTAATTAAAGTATTCATTTAATTAATCCATCTTTTGTCATTTTCATTGCCTTTTACATTAATAGACTAAATCAACACTTAGAAAAATGTACACTACTTGTTCTGGCGACACTTTGAAAATTGGCGACAAAATATTGATGTTGGCGATTTTTTTGGCGACAGCTTTTTAAAAGCCAGGACCATCCCTGCTTACCTCCTCATGCCAAGCGCTAAGCGAGGCAGCTGTCAGTACCATTTTTGTAAGTCTAAAGTGGTATGACTCAGCTGAGGATCAAACACACAACCTCCTGCATTTCTTTATATGGATAAAAATGTTAAACATATCTATTTGTGAATATAACTATTAGTTTGTCCAAAGCCAACCACTGCACTTTGATCAAGGTTTATTTTGAAAGAAGTCGACTCATTATAATGTTGACAAGCATTATTGTCTATGAACAATAAAGCCTCAAGTCCTCTCTGCAGTTGACTCCTTCAACCAGCATCAAAGATGCCAACAGGTACCAGCCTGTTAATAATAACCTGGGTAATAAAATAAAAGATTGGGTACCCATAAAAAAAAAATGTTTTTAATGTTCAGGTTGAGACAGAGAATAATGATGATAGAAGCTTGTCATTAATTCACAGGGGCTTATTATGGTTGCTTGTAATACATGTACTATATAATAATATAAGGGAGGATACTCTATCTTCTATCTTGCACAACCTATTTAATTAAGAATTAATACTGATATGTCTAGCTAGACCGCCCCAACATGTCTATCCATGGTTTGTGTGCCATTTTTCTCACAACTTAACATGGTTGTTTCGAGATCCTGATGACATAAACTAGGTCAATACCTGACAGTAAATATTCAGAAATATTGAACAAAATAATATTTAAAAATGTACACAATTCAAATAAAAGGAAGCACAATAGAAATGTCTGGTTCCACAAATGCCATTTTTGCCTAAAAAGTATATGGCCCTGGAGTGAGTGTTAGCTGTTCAAAGCAGGGCTGCTGTTCACGTTTGTTCACTGGACCTTTTTATTAGTGGTAAAACCCAAGGCTGATATTTCCATCAACACAAAAACTTGTTTACCATAGCATGGACTTCTTACACTATGCATTTGTTTGATCAATATGATCTCTTCAGTTTAAATAGCAAACAGCTATAAAGCACAAGACAACAAGTGTGGAAGTTCATCTCTTAGACTTGTCAAAAACCTATTGAATGAATGATGAATGCCCTGGTTTGTACATCAGACATCGCAACAATCCCTCTTACCACATCAAAAGTACATTTATGGACAGCCTCCAACAAGAAGAATATGAATGACTTATAAAGTTAAAACAACCCACCCTAGTGCAATCATACACATTACTTTCTGCTGTGGTGCCATTAAATACTAGTACATCTAACAATTTTAAAGATTTGTTGAAGTCACACAACAATTTGCCAAATCCCATCTCAGAAACAATGATGCTTTTTCAACAACACCAAGCAAAAAAAAAAAAGGGTGAGGTGATTATTTCAGAAAACTTCAAAATGAGAACAAAATGAAAAGCACACATATTGGTCAAAGTCATAATGTCTCTACCAACAGGTCTCCGTCAAAAGCTAGGAATCTTTTCGAAACAATTTTTCATGGGAAAAATTGTATCAAAGGATGCACATAACCAGTCCAAGTTCAGTTTCCTTAAATTCATAACTACTTGATGAACTACTACTTTTTCATAAAAATCATCAATTAACTAAATAAAGCAAATTTTGTAAGTTTCAATTACTACGACACTGGCCACTAACAAACCAGGTCGACTCTCCGAAACACACAAGTGCTGTCATCCACAAACCCTGATCAGAACGAGCAGAATGAAATGGATTCATAACACCATGTTTACTCTTCCACCAGTGTAACGCTAATGTGATAAAATATATCAAACAGCTGACTGCCAGTGGTAAGAAAGATAAAAGATCTCCTCAAAAGGACTGATGATTCAATAGCTGATAAGAATTTCTAGGAATCCCAGACACCACTATTTCTTCTTCTCAGCTGACAAGTGCTGAAGACATCTCAGACATTCCTGTGAAATTAAAGCATAAAATATGTAGTTTTCAAAAAAAATGATTTAATTAGGATTTAGCATAGATTTCACGATGTGCACTACAAAATTTGTTGCCATAGCATATGACTGAATTTGATATCATGGTTAGAGAGAGAGGAAGGCTGAATGTGTCTCGGACAATGTGAAGATATAACCAGAAATTTTATCATATAAGCTAGAGAAAAAAGTACAATCATGCAGTGTCTCCAACAAAAAAAGGATGAGAATGGCTTTATACACGGAATTGAAAACAACATTAACAAAAAAAATCTCTCTGTAAACAAACATTACGTTGGAACAAATCAAATTCTGTTGTGCCATTAAACACAAATACAGTGTGACCGTGTTATAACACCGTGGCTGGGGTTCATAGAACCCAAGTCTTGAACACTCTGACCTGCATGATAAAAAAAGTTTCAACTAGTCCATAGGTTCAATTTTCCCCATCTCAACATTTAATTTTGAATTGCCAGTGATTAGCGGTTGGCAGGCACGCCATCTTTTCACATCAATCAAGCATGTACACCCAACTCCAGTTCCATATCAATTCCTGGCCCCAAATCACTCATGGGTATTTTCTATCAATACTTTGTCAGCTCTAATAGTTTCATCCTCCTCAAATTCTTCAAAATCATTATCATCATCACGATCAGAAACCAGTATATGTTGCAAGAAATCACCACTGTATTCAGTGTCAGTCATAATTTCTTCTTCAGGTACCACGTTCAGAAAAGCGAGCATTTCTAAAACTTCTTCATTTAATGCATAATAAATTACAACAAAATGCTTGTTCTGAGCCTCACCATGATCATGTTATATCCCGATGTTGTAACAGCGTGCTATATATACAACAGAGTCGAGATGTACAGCTAACATTTTTAAAGATATTTTTTAAGTTACACAACATTTAGCCAACTATCTTGAGAACCCTGTCTCTGTACCAATGATGCTTTGTCAACAAACCAAGGTGAATGGATTACTTCAGAAAACTAATCTTCTAATTGAGCACAAAATTAAAAGGTATGAATTTTTGTCAAATTCATAATGTCTATTCCTACAGGTCTCTATCCAAAGCTTAGAAGTTAAGCACCGAATTATTCATTTTTTTTAATACAGAAAAATTATCAAAGGATACTCATAACCAGTTCAAACTGCAGAGTTTTCTTCATAAGTGTACTTGATGAACAACTGACTACTTCTGCCAAAAAAACAGACAAAAACAAAATAAAGCAAATTTTGTATGTTTCAATTACTACGACACTGGCCACTAACAAACCAGGTCGACTCTCCAAAACACACAAGTGCTGTCATCCACAAACCCTGATCAGAACGAGCAGAATGAAATGGATTCATAACACCATGTTTACTCTTCCACCAGTGTAACGCTAATGTGATAACATATATCAAACAGCTGACTGCCAGTGGTAAGAAAGATAAAAGATCTCCTCAAAAATACTGATGATTCAATAGCAAAAAGAATTTCTAGAAATTCCAGACACCACAATTTCTTCTTTTCAGCTGACAAGTGCTGAAAACATCTCTGACATTCCTTAACAATTTTGGTTTTCAAAAAAATGATATTAGGATTTAGCATAGATTTCACGATGTGCACTACAAAATTTGTTGCCATAGCATATGACTGAATTTGATATCATGGTTAGAGAGAGAGGAAGGTTGAATGTGTCTCAGACAATCTGAAGATATAACCAGAAATTTTATCATATAAGCTATAGAAAAAAGTACAACAAGGAAAAGAATGGCTTTATGCACGGAATTGAGAGCAACAAAAAAATCTCTAAACAAAAATTATTTTGGAACACATCATATTCTGTTGTGCCATTAAACACAAATACAGCGTGACCGTGTTATAACACTATGGCTGGGGTTCATAGAACCAAAGTCTTGAACACTCTGACCTGCATCATCATAAACAGTCTCAAATAATCCATAGGTTCAGTATTCACAATCTCAACATTTAATTTTTAATTGCCAGTGATTAAGGGGTTGACAGGATTGTCATCTTTTCACATCAATCAAGCATGTACATCCAACTCCAGTTCTATGTCAATTCCTTTCCCCAAATCACTCATGCGTTTTCTCCATCAATACTTTGCCAGCTCCAATAATTTCATCATCCTTAAATTCTTCAAAATCATTATCATCATCACTATCACTTTCAGTATATGCCAAGAAATCACCATTGTATTCAGTGCGAATCATTTTTTCTTCTTTAGTTAACCATGGTCAGAAAAGCAAGTATTTGTAAAACTTCTTCATTTAATGCATAATAAATCACAACAGAATGCTTGTTCCAAGCCTCACCATGATCATGTTATACCCCAATGATGTAACAGCGTGCTATAGCAGTCAAGATGTACTGCTGACAATTTTTAAGATTTTTTTAAAAGTTAAATATTTCGCTAAATATCTTGAAAACCCTGTCTCTGTACCAATGATGCTTTGTCAACAAAACAAGGTGAATGGATTACTTCAGAAAACTAATCTTCTAATTGAGCACAAAATTAAAAGGTATGAATTTTTGTCAAATTCATAATGTCTATTCCTACAGATCTCTATCCAAAGCTTAGAGGAAGTTAAGCACTGAATTATTCATTTTTTTTTAAATACAGAAAAAATTATCAAAGGATACTAATAACCAGTTCAAACTGCAGAGTTTTTTCTTCATAAGTGTACTTGATCAACAACTACTTCTGCCAAAAAAACAGACATAAACAAAATAAAGCAAATTTTGTACATTTCACTTACTATGACATGGTCACTGGCAAACCAGGTCAACTCTCAGAAACACACAAGTGTTGTCATCCACAAACCCTGATCAGAACGAGCAGTGATGTGGATTCATAACACTGTGTTTATTCTTCCACCAGTGTAACGCTAATGTGATAACATATATCAAACAGCTGACTGCCAGTGGTAAGAAAGATAAAAGATCTCCTCAAAAGGACTGATGATTCAATAGCAAAAAGAATTTCCAGGAATTCCTGACACCATAATATTTTCTTTTCAGCTGACAAGTGCTGAAAACATCTCAGACATTCCTGTGAAACTCCAGCATAACAATTTTGGTTTTCAAACATCATTTAATTAGGATTTAGCATAGATTTCAAGATGTGCACTACAAAATTTGTTGCCATAGCATATGACTGAATTTGATATCATGGTTAGAGAGAGAGGAAGGCTGAATGTGTCTCGGACAATGTGAAGAAATAACCAGAAATTTTATCATATAAGCTATAGAAAAAAGTACAATCATGACGTGTCTCCATCCAAAGCTTGGAGAAAGTTAAGCACCAAATAATCCATTTTTTTTAATACAGAAAAAGGTATCAAAGGATACACATAACCAGTTCAAGCTGCAGAGTTTTCTTCATAAGTGTACTTGCTGAACAACTAACTACTTTTGCCAAAAAAAAACAGTAATAAACAAAATAAAGCAAATTTTGTATGTTTCACTTACTACGACACCAGTCACCGACAAACCAGGTCGACTCTCCGAAACACACAAGTGCTGTCGTTCACAAACCTTGATCAGAACGAGCAGAGTGACATGGCTTCGTAACACCATATTTACTCTTCCACCAGTGTAACGCTAATATGACAACATATGTCAAACAGCTGACTGCCAGTGGTTTAAAAAAAACAATGGCCCTCATTGGGAAGGATAACCCAATGGCTGAAAATAATCACAATGACACCATTGTTTCTTATTTTAAAACTGTCAAGGACGGAAACCATCCTTGACATTCCTGCAAAAATTTAAAAAACCTAACAACACAAAGAACAAATAAATTATGACTGAGCAAAAGATTGCCAAAATGCACAACAAAATTGGTTTTCATGGCATCTGACCCTGAGGCTAAATGTGTGGGTTGATGATGGAACATGGTACTCAATGTATATATAAAAAAAATAATCCTCATATATCTTTATGTCCCCATTATTGCATTTAACAAGGAAAGGACAATCTTCCATTATTTCCATGTCTGTATACTGTGGTATCAATTCGGTGTTTTATGTGGAGATCAACAAATTTTCAACAGGGGATTAACATTCAAATATCTCATTAATATGATTTTAACCTGGCTAAAAATGTAGATCATGATTGAAGTTTTAATTAATCATGTGATTACTGTAGTGAAAGTGGATTACACCAACAAACTAGGGAGACAAATCTGTTGCATAATGCGCCAGCTCATCTTGGTATCTGCGGTTTTTTATGAGTAATCTGGTAAACACAGATCCTAATATGCAGGTGCATTATGGGATGGCACATGACAAAATGTTGTTTTGAGTTGAACTCTACTGATGACCAAGTATATACAGTACATGTTGATGATGAAAGGTTGTAATAACCCCCCATATGTATTGTAAGAATGATTTTGAAATTTAAAGACCAGCCAAAAATCAAATATTTATCTCATTCTCAACCATCTTCTTTATGAAAGAAACCAATCACAAGAGTCCCTCAAAGAACTTGTACTCAACTCTCCATTGAGACCATTCTTCTTTTTAACTGCGCTGTGTTCCTGAACAACAAAACAGCAATTTAGCCCTGTGACAACTATACTGGATGCAAGTTAGATCAGCATAGCTTTTATTTACGGCAAACTCAATGTCAGCAAAAGACTTTTGGTTAAAACACCAGGACATCCATTCATGTGCATTAATGACGAGATTTCCAATATGTTCACTGTTGCAGCCACATATGAAAGATGCACATGTTCCAAGCTTGATAAAATTATCTAAGTTACATAAAATCAGATCATGCAGCCTGCAACAAAATAACCCACTGATCACCTCATTAGTATGAATGGATGCTTTCCATGAGATTTTTAAAAATTATGTTCAGCTGCTATGATAAAAGGCTCATTAAAGGACCTTAATTTTTAAAAAGGTGACTGTGATGGTAGATAAGCATCATAAATTTGCATACTGATTGCCCTTTATGTGTGGATGCTCTACCAAATATGCTTGGAAGTGGTACAGTGGAGAAATTTAAAATGACACATGCTGAAGGTTGCACTTCAGATGAGCAAAATATTATCAATGAACAAAATCATGCAACTTTTGTTATGTTTTACGTACTACAACACTGGTCAATGAGAAACCATATAAACTCAAAAACACAATGTTGTCTTTCCACCAGGGTAATGCTAATGTAACATCAAACAGCAGACTGTCAGTGGCAAAAACAGAGTCCCTCAAAGGGATGTACGTTCCAGTATAAATTTCCAAAAGTGGAAAATCTACAAAGTGCCCAGGGCTTGAATCATGTTAAGCCCACAATCAAGCACTACTGAAAAACTTCAACATTCAAAAACTGTTCGTGATCAAATGGCATACATAATCTCCAAGCAAGGTTTCTGATATTTTTTGGAATCTGTTTAAATCCCTACTCAATCTTTAAAAGATTTCCTGATAATCCAACAGCCTTAATAACCATTATGCAAAATATTACAATCTGATTAAAACACCCATAATATCTCCTAATGAGACAAAGAAGGAACTAAAAATATAAAAATGAATCCTGCAACAGATGTTTCCTAGGTATCCGATTCCTGTGCTATGGAAAGCATCATGCCTTATCAATATTATCACTGGCTGATGCTGCCTGACAGTTCCTGTCAAAACAGCAGTATCCAAGCGTGGTTTCTGAACAAAAGCATCCAAGTTCCCCATCTTGTAGGTAAAAGTGTAGTGATGACGATGATTATGACGCTGACCCTTCCAAGGTTTAAAAGGAATTTAATTAAAGTGTGTTCAACCTATTACCATGTATTAAAAGACCTGTGATTTTAAGGTCCTTTTTAGTGTAACTATGCTGATTTTCCCCTTTATATTCTCAGTTGTAGAGTAGACCCTGCCACTGTCCAACTGATTTTGAAGATTGTGATTACACAAATATGTCCATGTGTGTGTGTATGGTCATGGTGACTTTTTGACTATGCAGGGATCGCGCTGGGCTTCGCCAATGTCGCAAATTGCGATTTTTTTCCCTTATTGGCGACAAAAATATCCCATCTGGCGATTTTTTTGGCGACAGACTTTTTGGTTATTTAATTTGTACATACAATCATGGATTTGGACTGAATAAATTAAATGGGAGAACGAAAGGAAGCCACAAACCTGACTAAGCAATGCATTGGAATTAATTTGTTACACAAACAATCCTTTGTTCGTATTGATCATCCCATCTTTACAGTGCATTGTTACATCATAATCTGCTTATGCCGACATCTGGGCTGAGTACTGTATGCTGTGATACAGTCAATCATGCTACCGTACTATACCTACAACTGACCGACTTCTGAAGACGCGAATAGAACAGAAACAATTTAATTGAATGGCTAATCCTTCTGTTGTTTTTTTACATATACCAATACAATAGTTTTTCTGAACCTTCATAGAAAACTGATAACCTTTGAAGTACCGACTACGGTGTATAAATAGAAAGCAAATGGAAAAAAATCTAAATTATAATTATATCTTCGCCAGTGCAACATTATCATGAGCAAACGCAAGTTAGACGTTGCGATTTCATTATCTCATCCTAAGTTACAAAAATTAACAGCGTTTGGATTTAGTGCAAATTCATCAGAGAAAACAATCACTGGACCCGATGATAAACCTTGCAGTCCAACATCATCTACATGTAGCGCTTCAAGTGCAACACCACATTACGATGAACGGGGCAACAAGTCCCGAAAATTTCAAGACAGTTGGAAACTTGGGCGTCCGTGGCTCAGATATGATCCAAAGTTAAAACAGATGTTCTGTGATGTATGTATCAAGGCAAAGTTTGTAAATTCATTTACAACTGGCTGTGATATTTTGAAGAAGGAGTGCGTCACCAAACATGAATCCAGGCGGGGTAAGTAATATTTTTGCATTTTACTCATTGACCTTTTTCTTTGCCATCAATCCCACAGAGACTTAAACTCCACAACAAGAAATAGCAACAAAAAAAAATCAAGTTTGCATAATTAAAAATAATTATTTATTTCTCAAAATACAGGAGTGAAAGAATCCATAAATTAGGTGTGAATTTATGCTTATATATACGGTCCAATATTGCCAAGTTGTTAACTCGTGTAAGTTTCATTCGTGGGAATGGAGATCCTATTTTGCTTGTTGAGAAAATTTATACAGCATTCAGTGATCATTCTTGGGATTTAGGAAGCAATTCACTACAAGCTCTGGGGAGGGGGGGGGGGTGCATTTAATTATGGAATGCATGCAATCGACGGCCGCATTATACGTCAATTATCTTATATTGCAATGTACGATCATAGGGTTTTATTGTTATTAAAATGTCAACTAAAGTTGATAATGCATTTTTTTCTTCTTCAGGTAACAACAGTCATACATGTGCATAAACGGTGATGCGGGATGCCAGCACCATGAAAGCAGCGAAGATCACTGCCATTAGCAAAAGCAAAATTGCTATTATTAGTGCTATGCGGAACACTTTCTTTGCGGCTTACTACAACCTGGCTAATACAATTGTCCCAAAGCTGCACCAGTTGTGTATCACACAGGTATTGAGAATATTATATTATAGCTTGTTAACAGTAATATTCTATGGATTTAAATGTCAGTAACATAAGGAAAAAAGCACATGTATAACCTTAATATATTCAATGTGATATTACTGTAGTACACCGTGATTGTTGTATAAATGCCACTTTTTGTTAATCATATATATATATATATATATATATATATATATATATATATATATATATATATACACACACACGCACACACGGTCAGAACATGTATAATAATAAATGAAATATTTATGGCATACAAAATTAATGATTATTTCTATTTCAGGGCGCCACCCAACTCTCAGACCTCAAAGTAGATAAGCACACATCGTATGACGGTCACGGAAGCACCAGTGAGTTTCAGCAGTCGTTGGCTGATGTAATAGTTGATGAGATGGCTACCGAGGTCAAGGAATCTCGTGTTTACAGCGTCATGCTTGACGAGAGCACAGATGTTTCAGTACATCAGAATTTGATTGTTTATGTTAGGTACCTAACTAATTTGGCTGGCAGTGTTCAACCAGTGACTCAATTTCTAGGTATTCGTCAGCTTCAAACCGCAAATGCAGAATCTATATATTCAGAGTTGTTAGGTTTAATTCAGTCATTTGGTTTTAGTCTGGACAATCTGATTGGTGTATCAACGGATGGTGCTGCAGTCATGTTGGGTTGCAAGAGTGGTGTTGTTACCAGGTTGAAGGAGGCTACTAAAGGTTTGCTTGCAACTCACTGCATTGCACATTGGTTAGCTCTGGGTACAGGCGCTGCAGCTGACGAGGTTAGATACTTGGTTAAGTTTCAAGATATACTGAATAATATGTACAAGTATTTTGCCTATTCCCCTCGTAATATGTGTAGACTTGAGGCAATTCAGTCAGTGTTAGAGTCTTCTCACACTCGCTTGCATCAGGTATTCCACACAAGGTGGCTGAGTTTTGAAGGTAGTGTACAGGCAGTTGTTGATAATTTTCAAGCTCTAGTTAGTGTCTTCTTGGAAGACAACTCTGCAAAGGCTCTTGCAATGTATAAGCCCATTGCTTGTTTCAAATTTGTTTATACAGCACACTATATGGCTGACATTCTCAGGCCTTTGGCAGTTCTGTGTCAAGCTTATCAGAGATCTGATATTGACTTTACCGAGGTTAATCCCCTTCTCCACTCCACTGTTGAGCTTCTTGAAAATCTGAGGTTAGAGTCTGGTAGTAACGTTTCTAGGTTTCTTTCTGAGATTCCAGCAGAACCAAGTTTAGATTCATCAGGTTTATGTACTTTTGAGTACAAAGGCCATACAATTAGTGATAATGCTAAGCAAAGGTCAGAGGCTGCATTGTCTTGTGCCAAATTTATAGATATTGTTATAGATAATCTAAAAGCAAGGTTCACGGAGGAGGGTGATTCGATAGTTTTGAGTGCTCTAACCAAGTTGTTTGATCCCTATTTGTATGGTTCACAGGCATTCAGTTCCATTCTTTCAGAGGTTTCAGGCATTGTTTCAGATTACTTGTCTACTTGTGGGCTAGGTAATCAGTCAGAGGTTAGTCAGGACTTGGCTGGCTTTGTGGCTTATGCTAGGGTTCAAGTTCTCAGGAATGGTAAGGTGTATAGAGGTGTTAAGGATTTGATTCAGTTGGCAGTGAGATCCAGGACAATATACCCTTGCGCATCTGCGGCTGCTGAGAGACTACTGGTGTCACCTGTCAGCACTGTTGACTGTGAACGAGGATTCAGTAAGATGAACCTCATAAAAACTGACATCAGAAATAAACTCGACATCTCATCTCTCGAGAATTTAATGAGAATCAGCATGTACCGATATGAAAATTTTGACTTTGAAACTGCATTCAGCAAGTGGGCAGCCGTAAAATCGCGACGGATCTTCACGTAACACTTTGTAACATTTTGTTAATGCTTGTTGTAATTAAAGTATTCATTTAATTAATCCATCTTTTGTCATTTTCATTGCCTTTTACATTAATAGACTAAATTAACACTTGGAAAAATGTACACTACTTGTTATGGCGACACTTTTTGAAAATTGGCGACAAAATATTGATGTTGGCGATTTTTTTGGCGACAGCTTTTTAAAAGCCAGGACCATCCCTGCTATGCCAAGTGTACCAACCTTTTTTGTTTGGTGGTGGTGGTTGAATGTGTGAGGATAATTATCAAATGCATTCTAGTTATGTATATTAAAAATGTTTAATTGCTTGTTCTCTAATACGAATTTCTAATCTTCTAAACACATATAGTAGTAAATTATTCTCAGTTATCACTAATTTGGAACAACCTTCCACCTGAGACATCAGAACAGTCTTCAAGTTGAAAAATCCCCCAACCTGCCTGACAGATTGGTCTAAAAGTATGAACAAGTCGTGTCATAAACTCATTTTCCATTAAAAGAGTTGAAAGACTAGGTGTTCCAGAGTGTAAAGACACTATACCTTTATCATCCACAATAAGTTTATCCATTCCTCGAGGGCCCAGGGTGGTGCGCACTGCATCTGCAATGGCCTGGCAAGCACTGATGTTACTAATTATTTGGGGAATGCCCTGGGAGCTGTCTGTTCCCTCCTTCAACAGGATTATTGATGGTTGCTGCAAATTTCAGAAAAAAATCAATGCAATACATCAGTGTAACCAAAATAAAATAAGGTCTGGTTATTACAATTTCCTCAAAGACAAACTAATCCAGTGCATTCTCTTTTCCAAGAAATACAATTTTTATATTAAAAAACTTCTCCCACAGCACAATTAATCAATCTACAGGTTAGAGAATCCTTAATTTCTTCCCTTGTGAGAATCAAACCTGGATTTATGCAATTAGGTACCCATCGTAGTTCCTGCAAGTAGCAAGCCCCATAATCTCTCTTTGACATCTTGTGTTAATTCTCAGTCAGGGAAAAACTGAATATAATGTGGCCAATGGCCATATGATAATATCCTTTCTACAAATAAAGTTTCATTTGTATCATGCATCAATCTGGAAGATCCATGGATAACACCTGTTGCTGTTTGGTATACAGTTATAACTTTTGCTATACATGTACTAGCTTTTATACGATTAGATTCTTTCAGTAGAACCAGAGAGACTGTATGATGGAGTTAAATACTGCATCGCCATTGCAAACATGTCTGAGCAGAGTCAGAGAGACACTATGAGTTAATTACTGCAAATATGAGGTGGAAATAAGAGGGCTTCAAATCAATGAGAAATAAAAAAACATGACAATGTGGATGAAAATATGAATTAATGACAAAAGGTTCATCATCAAACACTGATAATAAAATCAAACAAAAGCAAAAAGATGAGATGATGGTGATAATAGATGAAGCTTCTTGATCAAAAGGACTGTACATAATGTAACAATGAATAATTAGATTAAAAAAGGCACTTATGATGAATGACAGTACTCAGTAGGGTTGTCAAAAACCACAGAAAACTTGCCCGGGTACCCGTTGAACCGTTTAACGGGTACCTGGGTACTCGTTAGAACATGAGAGACATGTACAAACCTTGAGCAACAAATTTTTTCCCACTAAATTATGCATTATGTGAAAAAAGTATATGGATTACACTTTTGCGATATATCCACCTTCCAAAAATCTTGTTTACATTAACATTCCATTAATCCCACAGCCAGTATTTTAGAAAAGACCGCTTTATGTAACTACAACATACGTGTATGCTTGTCCGTGGACTTGTATTTTCCTACACTACAGTAATATGATCTATTTATAGCAAACCTTGTTCTATTTTCCCTCAAATTATATTTATAGCAACTGTATGGCTTAGTGAGGAGAGAACATACTGTATTTAGTTATGTGGCTACTATATAATATGTCCAAATTATATGTATAACAACTTTTGGAGATTTGCTTATTGTCGATATCACGTGACTGTATGACCTAGGTTGCGAGATTTGTGTAGTCACGTGACTAGGAATGCAAATAGCCAGATCCGGGACAAATTTCAGGAATGATATACTTTCGTCTCACCTGTCAGCATATTAAAGACATAACAAATGCTATGCTCCCGATTTTTGAGAAAATAAATCCTATTCCTATCGATTTCATGCTGGTATATCTTGATGACAGATCATTCAAGTTTGCTGGGCCGGCATGTAAGCTGCTACTCATGCCGACATCAAATGGTGGCAGCGAATTCCAACTTTTTGATAGGAAATTTGCTCTGACCCTACACCCCAACATGAATGTCCAAATATCAAAAATGTGTTGGCAAGGGTCAGAGGAAACTGACTACTCAGACCAGTGTGCTGCTGATGATATATGATATTTTGATAGTGTTGTCAACAACTTATTTTTGTGAACGGGTACTCGTCATTTATTTTCAATGCCCGGGTTTTTCGCTACGGTCAGGTACCAGAGTACCCGTTGACAGCCCTAGTACTCGGTGATAGTATAAAGTTACGCTTTAGAATAGATATGTATTTCTTTCGAGAAATTTAAAATGCAACAATCGTGTGAATGTTTGGAGATTGAAACATGTATCATGAAGTGCTCCACAATGAATGGTTCATTGCAAAAAATCCGCCCTTTTCATTTTACGTTTTGATAACAAGTTTAATATTAGTGTATAGTGTTTTAAAACCAGACGGTTGAAGGGACAGGGCATTTTAGCAATGTGATCTGCTTTTTCATTGCCTTTATAGCTGGGTAACCAACAATAAACTATATTGGCTGGAAGCTGGAAATACTAAAATCAGTTCAACAGATGATAAGAAACATGAACTAAACAATGCTATCTAAACATTTCTTCAATATCAATATATTTTTTGTTTATTTCAATTAAGAAGTATACTTCAACTTAACCCGATTTTGCCTTTCCACACTTCCATCGCTTTCAAGCCAACTGAAATGTTGGCCAACAAAACTTGATAACAGTTCCATATGTGAGAATTTGAATTTTTTAGAAAATAATTCTGTATTAGTAATGTCTAAAACATTACAAGTTTAATTTGCAGACAAGCATTGTTCTGGGCTGCCCAATTTGTGAGATATTCCTGAAAAGCGCCTTCGTTTAGACAGTAGGGCTTTGATGTCCAAAACGTTAATATCAAAAAGCAGTCTTACATTTTGGAACTACATGCTATAGTAGGCTTGTATCATTGCTTACAATTTACCTGCAAATCATCCATGTACACTATAATCCTACAATCTGGATGTAAGAAGATTCAGTAGGCCTACGAATTTTAGTCCTACATGTAAAATTGTAAGACATAGCTCATGTTGATTTTGTTTAAGTGCTGTCTTATGATCTGAATAACTGCATCGTGTAGTCTGTTCCCATGTCATCGACATCGGAAAAAGTAGTCAAAGTTTCAGGAATATCGCACATACTTGGCAACCTATATCGACACTCTTCCACTAATTTATGTTTAATTAATATACTTACTGTGCCGTTTTTATCCTGGTGGAATCAATATCTGACACTTGCAAACAGACTCATTTTCTTGTTCACTTGTCATACATTTAAATTTGTTGAAATGCGACAGTACTCGAGTATGCCGTAGTAGGATCAAGTATGTTACAATCGGAAAATGTTTCTTGAATGAAACGAAATGTTGCATGCTGTTCAAATACTTGATACTTTTGTTTCATTAAAATAAAACGGCCTTGTTGAAACCTACTTCAGCATTCCTCAGCCACCATCGCATTGCAAACAACTGAAATGTGTGTCAAAGGAACATAAAAATGCGTTCATTTGCTAGTGTCAGATGTTGAGTCGATTACGATCAAGACAACGAAGTATATCAATAACTCTTAAATATGTGGATGAGTTTTGATATTTACTGCCAAGTATGTGATAATCATGAAAATTTCACCTCTTATTCTCCTGTCAGTAGAGTTCAAAACACACTACACAGCGCTGTTCGTTAGGCAGCAAGACCCGGACGCCCCAAACATAAATATCAGCGTCAGGTCTTACATGTAGGACTAACGACATTTTCGATCAGAGGGCAGCATTCCATTCAATTTGGTTCATTTACATATTAAGAGGGCGCGAAACTTTAACATGCTGTTCCTCTATGTCAAACTGTGTAGATGGACAAGGTGGACTGCCTGAACTTAAATATCGATACCAAATCCATTAGGCTTCACATATCACCACTGATTATTAATAGTCACGCGAGGACTATTTATAATATGATTTCAAGTAAATTGTAATCAAACTATGTAAGTTCCAGTTTTCGAAAGTATCGGATTAGAGTATACATGTGAGATATGGTGCTGTAACCCGTGACAGATTTTCTTTAAAAATTCAAACCGGTGTACACAAACACACGCACTTAACATAGAATGTTCTCGATGGCAACTTGCAGGTACATGTACACAAAACATGCCAAAAGACGCAACATTAAGACTCGCCTAACATAATCAAACGAAATTATAAACCTGTGATGAAATTAAGATGTCATTTTACGGAAAGAAGTCAGATTTTCAATTATAACTTTCGTAATAGTAGCGATGGAAAGAGATTAAGCTAATATCAATCCACTTACCATCATTTTTCAGCCTTGTTGAGAAAACACAAGAATACCTAAGGGAGGTAAGCATAAGCGATAACGTCAAAGTCAAGAAAACGCTTTTGAAGAAAAACTTTGAAAAAGAGCTAGGACGGCGATAGGTGACGGAGAAGGGGGTCAAATTTTTTTTAAGGAAGACAACTTATCCAAATATGGTACGAAGAAATTCTAAAGCTCACCTCTAAAATTGCAAAAAGTTAATGATATTTTAAGAATTGAGTAGAGTTGTTTTCCGTAATAATGGAAGGTATGGTGCATCATTGTGCTATTTTGTTTCACTTTTTCATAGGAAATATCTAATAATTTACATTTTACAAAATCTACAATATCAAATCAACAATATATTTTAATGTCAAGCATCAGGAGATGTTTTATTTAAAAATGTAGTCAACATCAATCAATATTTTTTATATATTAGAAACTATATTATAACATTACAAATTCAATGTGTATGTATTTTAAAATTTAACTGTTATTTGTGCTATAACATATTTTCTTAATGAAAATATTATACATTTCATATAAAATAATTTGATTATATAAAATAATACTGAATAAATATTAAAAAGGCGAGCAAACTACCACCGTGTACAAGAAAAGGGGGTTAGACACCTTTTTGTAAAGAAATTGCTGATAAAAACAATAGCAGCAATTTAAGAGCATTCAATTTTTCATGAATTTAGAGAGAACACTACATGCTCAAAAAATGCAAGCTATCATTGATATGAATAATACGTAAATAAAAAAAAACGAAATAAAGTGTAGAATAACTATTTCAACAACCGTCTGAACTTCCACCATAACACATGAATGTTATGATAGATATATACTTAAAGATACAGAAGAAACATGGCCGAATACCAACTAGAACACGGTGGCACAAAGGCAACATATTTAAGATACTGGAAGTTTGCCGTTACTTAAATAAAACTTAAATGAAATGAAAGAATTGATGAGAATTAGAGAAGAGAAATACTAAACTGACTGAATTAATCAGTGAATTGCTTCCAAATGATAGAGCCATAGCTAACGAAGAGAAACTCGTCTGAAGGTTATGTACCACACAAGAAGAAAGAGAGAGATGGTGTAAATTGGCTGTCAAAGTCGCTGCATCCAAAAAGTAACTATTAGAATAATAATAATAATAAACCTCCTGCATCCAAGCAATCATTTTCTATCGAAAATCAAGGTGGCTTTAACAATTTAGACAATTAAATTTGGTTTAGTTACCCACCCACTACCAACAGCCATGATCACCCCACCTCAAAAACTAACCACTAAAAAAAACACAGCATTACTAGTTTATTGGTAATATGTGGCAAGCTGGATGCAGTTTAGTACTGGATAAAATGTTTACTTGCCAGTTCCTGTACTTCTTTTGGATCTGCATCATTTATACCGTTTGAAAACAAAGCCTAAAAAAAAGAATACCAAGTTAGGCTCTTTATGTCATGAATCCCCGGCAGAGTCATATCAAAACTTACAAAACTGGTACTAACAGCTGCCTCGCTTGACGCTCAGCATTAGGAGGTTAGTGTTAGGATTGGTCGGCCTGGTGTCAGGAGAATGTGACTGTGTCGGGACATCATGATGCATATCTGTGGCATGATGCCCCAGTGTTAGACATCACTATACGCGCACTCCAAAAACAAGCTTGTCTGTGACGGTGTAGACTCGGGCTACTTAGTTTAAGAATATATCTTGTAAATTTGATTTAAGACTAGCGTTTCATCCCCAATTTTTCATGGAACTTCCACTTCTCCAGTAGCGACGTATTCTTATATGCTCCAGCGCCTGCTGTTGCAGCTTTAAAAAAAATGTTGGCACACCTAAAACTAACTGCAAGACAGAGCAGGTATGTTATAACACCTACTTGATTAATCCGAACAAGAACTTTCATAATTTAGTCCTCTGAATAACCTCGTCGTCAATGTGTGTGCATAATCAAGTTTATACGACGTGCCGACAATCAGCAAAGACGAATTATAGTATAAAAACAGCAGTGTGAGATTCAATAACTTTAGTGTTTTTTTTCGTCCGGAAACAATATATATCACCAAGAAGTGCAAACTATCCTCCTCGTTGTCCAAGAAACAACCTTCCTCCAAAAGAAAAAAAAAAGAAAAAGAAAGGGACTGACCACATTTGGATGCTTTTTTTCCAGTACTGACCAAATCCAGTCCTCTGATGTGAAAATAAATCATTAAAAAAGCACAGAGAATTCACCGATACTGTATACTGTTCGTGAATGCTGTTGGAAAGGTTTGAAATGAAAGGTATCGTTGTTAAAGACACAGAAATAGTGAATCGGAGACAGCGGAACATTTTTTTGCCAAATGTTGGGAAAGAAAATAACCATAAGCCAAAAGAAGAAAATGTTTGTTGAACGAGGAAGATTTTGCACATGCTAATAGGACAGTGGTAAAAGCTGGCCCATGCTTTGCTAGGATCATTTGTTCGACCTTTTCAGCACGAGTCGTGGCATAATGAGGAGAAAAAATGAAGAAAAAAATGATTGTACGCCATTCTCTAGAAAGACAACACACTTGTACTGTAGGATCTTACGGGAGGACGAAAATTCACTTTAGTTCCATAAAAACAATCGCTGGGAACTTCGCCGTAATTACGAACAACGGACACGTCATTTACAATCTAATCTAAACTCACCGAAAGTAAAATAAATAATTACAATCGTTGAGAGATTTGTCAGAAACAGAACAATCGCAACAATTTGCACAATTAAAGCAACATCTTCATTTATCTAAATCTTTAGACGAAAACTAGACATAATCTGAAAGATTATAAGACTGTGTTGAAAAGAGAAGAAAAAGCTTATCACGAGGGATACACATCTACAGGGATGGAAGAAGAAGACACACGAAAACTAGAACTATGGAACTAGTTTTATCTAACTTTAGTGAGTGACAGTTCTTTAGAGAATATTCCCAACTATAATATATGTTTCCCAGTCGAATTAACTCAAGCCATACAATTGGATTAACGAAACTGATTTAAAAGTAGCATTGGTACAAATCATTCATCATACTCTAACCCGATTCAAGCGAAAGTGAAAACACCCTTCCCATCGATATTCTGAACGAGTAAGTGCTAGAAGATATTTTGGGGAAGGGGAGCAAACATGTATTATTCAACTATGAGGGTTTAGAGTGGTAGGTTTAAACATGTTTTAAAGTGAAATCAGGGGGAGGGGTACCTCCTCCCCTTTACCCTTTGTGCGAGTCCCTATGCCTGATAGGACTCACAGCCGCTCGATTACAAAGAATCATTCTTTTCAGAGCGGATCCTGCCATCGCCGCTTACGAGTATCGCGTTCCCAATGAATTTGTACATCCTCATTATCCTCCTGTCAGTAAATCGTATTTTAATAGTGTCAACATTAGTAGAAAATAAATCATGGACAAAATATTATATTCTCGAAAGGAGGACAATTCTTCAACTCCAGCTATTGCTGATGAAACATAGGTAGTCTTATAAAGGTAGTGTTTTGGACCCAAGCCCCTATTTTGAACTTGACGACAATAAACTCCCCCCCCCCCCAAGTCAAGTTAGTCTAAACAACTACGAAAACAACGTTGTCTAGGCAACTAAATCTATTTCATTATTGATTCTTTGTCAAGGACCTCCACTGAATCATCATAGTCGTCAGGAAAATGCCCCATTTTAGTCTAATACTGCGGGTTTTACTTGAAATCGCTGCTGATTTATATCTGATATTCGCACACAAAATTACTATGCCCAACTTCACACAAAATTTTAATCCATTATTACTAAATTCGCTTGGATTTTCCACATGTCGCATTTCGCTAAGATTTTACAGAATAATCAGTAATTGCATATATTACATCAGAAGTTCCAAGGAAATTAGTTTTTGCTTCGTACAGTTATATATCTGAGCTCAGTAGCCGTGTGGTTATGGCATACGGAGAAACGTTAGAAGATTGACTAGTGAAATCTAATTGTATTGCGTTCTACGGGTAATTATAAAATTGTGAAAAATCTTATTTTCGGGTGTAACTTGCATGACACCTCCAAACCTCAAAGCAAACTTTATGTTGAATGACATAAAAACATGGTCAATTATCTGTATTGAAGATGATTGATGATTATATATATATATATATATATATATATATATATATATATATATATATATATATATATATATATATATATATATATATATATATATATATATATATATAATGAAAAATGAAGTTCATTCATTCTGAAGTCAGAGGGACTCGCCTCTCTAATTTTAGATTCCTGTACCTCACAAGAAGAAATAAGAAAACTCCAACACTCCGTTTTGCGACCTGGAACGTTAGGACCATGTGTCCTGGACTGACCAATGACTACAACAGATCGACGATGCACGGAAGACTGCCGTCATTAACAGAGAACTCTCCCGACTGAACATCGACATTGCCTGTCTCCAGAAGAGCCGACTGGCTGACAGCGGCACCATTAGGGAAGCCAATTACACGTTCTTTTGGCAGGGGAAGCCCTCAAATGAACCTAGGCAGCACGGTGTAGGCTTTGCTGTAAAGAACACGCTAGTTACCTTCATTGAACCTCCATCATCAGGTACTGAGAGAATCCTTTCTCTCAGGCTGTCAACATCTTTAGGCCCGGTCCACATCTTCAGCGTGTATGCTCCAACCCTCCGCTCTACCCACGAGGAGAAAGACACGTTTTATGAGGCTCTGGACCAGGCGATATCCAGCATTCCAAAAAACGAAACCCTTTACTTGCTAGGAGACTTCAATGCTAGAATGGGAGCCGACCATGAGGCCTGGTCCGCCTGTCTTGGCGTTTATGCAAGTGGCAAGATCAACGAGAACGGGCAGCGACTTCTGGAGATGTGCTGCTCCCACAGCCTATGTGTGACCAACACTTTCTTCCAATGCAAGGAGATCCACCAGGTGTCTTGGAGACACCCACGTTCACTACACTGGCACCAGCTAGACCTTGTCATCACCAGGCGTATGGAACTGACCGGCGTCCTCCTCACCCGCAGCTACCACAGTGCCGACTGCGACACGGACGATTCCCTTGTGGTCAGTAAGGTGCGAATATTACCCAAGAAGCTGCACCATGCCAAGAAGAAGGGTCACCCTCGCATCAACACCTGCTGTGCAAGTAACCCAGGGAAAACACAGCAGTTCAACAGCAACGTGCAAGAAGCTCTCACCAATGTGACACCTTACGACACCATTGACTCCAAGTGGGCCCATCTCCGTGACTCTGTGTACAACTCAGCCATCATAGCTTACGGGAAGAGGGAACGGAAAAATGCCGACTGGTATGAGGCAGGCTGGGAGGAGATGGAGTCCATGACTGAGTCAAAGAGGAAAGCCCTCCTGGCATACAAGGCTGTACCTAGCCCAAGAACATTACAAGTACTCAGGGATGCAAGGAAGAATGCCCAGAAGACTGCCCGCCACTGTGCCAGCATATACTGGCTTAACCTTTGCAACAGTATACAGACAGCTGCCGACAACGGGGATGCAAGAGGAATGTATGAGGGCATCAAGAAGGCGACAGGCCCCTCCATCTCAAAGACCGCCCCCCTCAAGTCCAAGACAGGTGAAGACATCACAGACCAGAGAAAACAACTGCAGCGATGGTTTGAACACTATCTCGAGCTATATGCAACCCAAAACAACGTCACTGACACTGCCTGGATGCCATTCCAGACCTGTCTGACATGGAGGAGCTAGACACACAGCCCACCATGGAAGAGCTCGGAAAAGCCATAGACTGCCTTGCCTGTGGGAAGGCTCCTGGAAGCGACGGCATTCCGCCTGAAGTCCTCAAGAGTGGGAAACCAGCACTGCTCCAGCCATTACATACACTCCTCTGTCTCTGTTGGGAACAAGAATACATCCCACAGGACATGCGTGACGCCAACATCGTCACTTTGTACAAGAACAAGGGAGACCGTAGCGACTGAAACAACTACAGAGGCATTTCCCTCCTCAGTGTTGTCAGAAAGGCTTTCGCCCGTGTTGCCTTGGCGCGCTTTCAGTTCCTAGCCTCCCGCGTCTATCCAGAGTCCCAGTGTGGATTTCGAGTCGGCAGGTCAACTGTAGACATGATCTTCTCACTACGTCAGCTGCAGGAGAAGTGTCATTTGCAGCAGATGCCCCTCTACATTGCCTTTATAGACCTGACGAAGGCATTTGACCTGGTCAGTCGGAGCGGACTCTTCAGAATCCTGCAGAAGATTGGCTGTCCCCCACGTCTACTTGCTGTCATCATGTCATTCCACGAGAACATGCACAGTACAGTGTGCTTCAATGACGCAGCATCAGAGGCCTTCCCAGTAATCAGCGGAGTCAAACAAGGCTGTATGCTTGCGCCGACTCTCTTCGCCATATTCTTCTCCATGCTTCTCCAGTATGACTTTAAGGGCTGCAGCGATGGAGTGTACATCCATACCAGGGCTGACGGAAAGCTGTTCAACATCGCCCGTCTCCGTGCTAAGACTAAAATCACAAAGGTACTCATCCGTGAATTGCTTTTTGCTGATGATGCAGCCTTGACATCCCACACGGAAGATGGACTGTAAAAGCTGGTATGCCGCCTCTCCAATGCTTGCAAGGAATTTGGACTGACCATCAGCTTGAAGAAAACAAACGTCATGGCACAAGATGCAGACTCCCTTCCCTCTGTCACCTTTGATGGATACAACTTGGCCACTTATGCAAGTCACGAGATTAAACTCAACAGCTTCCACCTGAGATGTCTGCGGCGCATTATGCACATCAAGTGGCATAACAAAGTACCGAACACAGAGGTTCTAAAACGCGCCAACATCAATAGCATGTTCGCCATTCTCAGTGAGAGGCGCCTTTGTTCCCTCGACCATGTCAAGAGAATGGACCCGGGCCGCATCCCTAAGGACATATTATATGGGGAACTAGCAGAAGGTACACGGCCAACTGGACGTCCACGCCTGCGCTACAAAGACGTTTGCAAGAGAGACATAAAGACGGCCAAAATCGATGTCAACAAATGGGAGAGCTTTGCTAATGATCGTTCCATCTTGCGCCTTGCTGTCAAGCAGGGAGTTAGCAAAGCTGAGGATGACAGAAATAGGAAGCATGCTCAAAAGAGAGCCAGAAAGGAGCTACGCCATTGTCTCACGTAGACGGACCGATGCCAAGGAGATTTAAATGAAGTTCATTCATTCTGAAGTCAGAGGGACTCGCCTATCTAATTTTAGATTCCTGTACCTCATTCCCCAGATGTACTTGTATTTCGTCCTCATAGTGACACGCTTCTTGTTAGAGAGATTCTTCCTTCTCTCTGTCTCTGTCTCTGTCTCTCTCTCTCTCTCTCTCTCTCTCTGTCTGTCTCTCTCTCTCTCTCTCTCTCTGGTTATTGAAATCAGCATGACCAAGAGTTTATGAGAGAGAAAAAAAATTGATCAATCGACAGTTCCACTTTTTAAAACACATGCTAAACCACGATCTCCTCAAAATCCTAAACAAGAACTTCCAGAACTAGTTAATCTGAAGGATAAATTTACGTCTGAAGGTTTTAACAGTAACAAGAATTCTAAACGCAGTGAATTAGTAAAAACTTCCGCACATGGATACAATGAAATAGAAAATATATAAAACCTACATATATTGTTTCTTGGAAGATTAAAATGATTGGGTTAAAGATGTATACTCCATATTTAATTATAAACCTGCCGAAGATGATGACCCACATTTTCTATTATATAAACGTGACGTAGAACTAAAAGGAAACAAGAAGAAAAAAGATGAATATGATCCAGAATCTCCTCCTGGTTATAGCGGAAGTAGTTTTCTACTCAAGGAATTGGTTATATTCCTTGCCCTAACAACGTTCTTTCTGATGTTGAACGATTACAAATTGTGATAATAATTCTCCAGAAATTATTAACGAAGCAGCTGATATCTGTCAAAAGAATTTACAGGCGTTATCATGGATATCAACGTTTATCGATCTCTCATCAAAGAAATTCATGCTGAATAAATAAATGAATAACAAATAAGATGATCTTACACAATTCTCAATGTGGACCGATCATGTTCAGTGTGATAATTCGGGATAACAGTATACAAAGCGATATACGGCGATGGGCACGGAGATGTCATTCATGGTAGTTTTAAAGAACAACTCGAAAAGCAATACCAAATGCAAAACAAAGCTATAGATTGTGATAGCGCTCCTGGTGCTATTGGTAATATTGCCGATAAAGCGTTTTCGCCAATCTAATATAAACCAGCACTATTAATACGACCAAAACCTCAGACACCGCCACCAGTAAAATATTCTAGCACCGGAGCGATTCCTGAAAATTTTAGTAAAGTAATAAATCAGGCAGCAAATCACAAACAAACAGAGTTGGCTGGTGAAGCATGCAAAATATGAATACAGGTCTGATAGCAGGATGTGGTCTTCGTGTTAGACGATAACAATTATAATAAAATGTTTAAACGTATATCTGATTCAGAATTCGACATGGATGTGGCAGTACTCAAAGATGAATCGAAACGCGATTACCAGTTGTATTCGTATGAACCACGGTAACCAAATCAGTGTGTAAGAATCGAACTACAAGTTCAGGACACAAGTAGATATTTCTTACCTACTGACGCATTTATTCGAATAGATAATGCACTTCTAACAGACGTTGTCGATAATACAGGATACGGAGATAAAGTCAGAGTGGTTTTGTTAATAATGGTATTATGGCGTTATTTAAAAATGCTGTATATATGACTGATGAAAGAAAAATTGAAACAATTCAGGATAATGTTGACATTTCCACAATGATATTGGGTCTAGCAAAATATTCAGATGATTATACTAGATCGTGCTGTTTATGTTATTGATGCTGCTATACAAGACGTTATTATTTATGTTAATCCAAATTAAAATTTAGGTTTTAAAGCACGTCAGTTAATGTTAAACGGTTATCGTAAAAGATTTTCCTGTGCAATTCCACTGTCACATATTTTTGGATTTTGTAGAAATGTTAGAAAAGTTATTTTTGGAGCCAAGCATACAATTGTACTTGTAAGAAACGGCAATAATAACGATGCTATATGGTGTGAAGGTGGTGCTACTGCTGGTAAATTAATACTATTCAAACCTTCTGTTACGTGCTTAGGCTCGAATAAGCAGCAACACAGAAAGAGTGAAAACTAACAAGCTTGTAAAATTTAACAATCAATTTATTAAGTACAATTATTTTCATAAAAGAAAATATTTAAAATTACGGTGTTAGAGAATCAAATCCAACATTAATCCAATATAGAATTCACAAAAATAATCCACTAATGGAATTGCAAGAGTCCTGATAAATAAATGTCCTTATAGTTTCAGGTTCGAATCTTGA
Source organism: Unio pictorum (assembly GCA_030141615.1). NCBI lineage: Eukaryota > Metazoa > Mollusca > Bivalvia > Unionida > Unionidae > Unio > Unio pictorum. The sequence goes on from JARLTB010000122.1 coordinate 16,731,562, forward strand.
CGATGTAATCCAAAATGGCTGACGATGTCACGTGATGCAGTTCTTGTTTTATAATAATCCAAATGAAAATCTATGAGCACATATTCTTTTCCAGATAAATAAAATAATTCCTCTTGCTCCAACGAATTGACACAATTTCCAATATAACTCAAAACACAACTATTAATTTAAAGCCCAGAGATTCTACTAAATTGTTCTCTCCTATACCATGGTTTATATCTCTGTTGTTTTTTTTTACGTAAACAAGCGATCACTTGATTTTCCAGAAGGTCACAGAAAGAACGTACGATCATAAAAACACGTACGCATGGAATGAAAATCACCCATTTCTCACCCCTAAATACTAAAAATTAAAAGATGTCCTTGGATTTAGCCAATCGTTTCCAATGCTTGTTTATCACTCTGAAGCAAGGCCAGAAATGGGGTTAACAAGTCAAGGTCAAAAACATGTTTACAGATAAAGTATGGTCAGAGATTTTTCTAGAATAATCTCCCAGTTAATGAATTTTAAACCCAAAATGACAAATTTGGATCTGACAATTAAAATTAAATAATTTAAATCAAATATATGTAACACCTTCCACCATAAATTAAAAGAAAGGTTTATATGACAAAACTTTCTTTTTATCACAAACCCATTTACATCTGAGGTTAAAAGAACTAGTACAAATTACACAGTATAACAAATTGTTATACACGGGAAAGAGCGTCTGCAATTACATTATCTAGAAATAGCCTCAACCTTTTAACTTGTCCATGTCCCACAAAATGTCCTAAGAAAGTCACACTAGCACGGCAGAACTCAATTTTAGATAAATTAATTGTCAAACATGCATCAGTGAGTCTGTCAAAGAATTTTCGAATTGTTGCTAGATGTAGACGTCACAATTTTCTAGACCAGAGATGATAATTTTTATGAGACGTTCAAATGAATTTGCTTTATATTGGTAGAGTCCATCTGGAGTCACAAATGCCGAGATTTCCTTTGCTCTTTCCGTTAGTGGAATCTGCCAAAATCCAAAAGATATATGAATACATTTTTATCAGAATCGTGTAGCACGTGTATATCGTCGTTTGATGACAGTTATGGGACGTGATCAAAATATGGATACTGGTTTGCAAATATCACAAGTTGATGTTATAACGCTGTATCCGATTTAATATTTTCCGCAGCAACACATGGAGTTAGTTAGACAATTTGTCATTGATAGACATTTTCGATCGCGTGTAACCCGAAGCGGTGCTGTTAATTGCATAACTCTTATACTCAGTGGTAAATCGATGTTACTTGAAGGCATTGTATGACGAATAAGAGTCGTTGATGCTAGAGTGTAGAACATGTAATTAAATCGCTCATGATATAATTATGTCATATAGTCACGTTAATGTCACCTTGACTCATGGTCGGACAACATGATTACAATGAAAACCTGCAAGTAAAAGCGGAACACAAAAACATTATTGAAAGATCACATTTCTGGTGGTGGTCTATACAAATTATCAATAACCAAGACCCAACTTCGACATTTTTAGAATAAAAAACTGAAGTTCAACTCATCTTTCCACGAGTTAATTAACGATTGAATAAAACGATGGTTTATTTCCACCTCTTGCAGTTATACCTGCATTAATAATGTTGCTGCACCGGCTGTCGCAAAAGCAGGTGCTGTCGGGACCACTGCCAGGAAAGCAACTGGATAAAGATTTAAACAAAGAGAGAAGGGTCTAAGTTATAAACCCGCCGAAGATGATGACCCGCGTTTTCGATCATTTAAACGTGACGTAGAACTAAAAGGAAACAAGAAGAAAAAGACGAATATGATCCAGAATCTTCTCCTGGTTATACCGGAAGTAGTTTTTCTACTAATGGAAGTGGTTATATTCTTTTTTTTTAAAAAAGAGAGAAGACTACTAGGAATTCCACACCTATGGTACAGAAAAGTCCTGAGATTTCTTTGATTCAATGCTAATGAAAATTTAAAAATACAAAACTTTAGAGTTGTTTTATGCGCGATCAATTACCTAACCAGCACAATAAAGTTGAGACCAGTATAAAAAATCTCGATAATATTTCTGACCCAGCTACTCATTGGGTTGCATACGCAATTGATCCACGTGGAATTGTTTATTTTGCTTCGTATGGAATGACACTAGTAAAATAATTTTTGTTTACAAATGTCGGCGAACTCCAAACTCCAAGCAATTGCTAACTCTGTATCAAAATCAACAAAACCGCCTCATTAAGTCATGCACGTTTATACAAGTAACCACTATCGTTTTATGTCGTCATCGCAAGAACTACTGCAACAGATCGTCGTTAATACAAACTCCGTCCACAAAAAAACGAGAATATGATCTCGACCAATTCTGAATTCATGAGCTAAAAACATGTCACTTTAATAAGACTACAGTTTCCCAAGGAAACTTTATCCAAATGTTAGAACCAGCTTATCTCAGTTGTCAAAGCGACATATGTAAGGTGAAGTTGTTTGCATTTGAATCATGCACAATGTAGGGATTTTTTTTGTCTCCCCTATGTTACTGTTAGTTACTGTGTCTGATATTTCTTTTTCATATTATACTTGTGGAAAATAAGATAACATAATAATTCTATATTTCAGACTTCAAAGTCCATACCTCTAAATTATAATATAGATATAAAGTTTTTAAAAAAACCCATTGTAAACATAAAAGTACACACAATTAACAAAAATGTTGGAGGCAACAGTTCCACCTTGGAAGACCTGATAGAAAACGAAGACTAATATTATAACCAATAACTAGTTTTCTTTTCATACATTCACTAGTTTGTCCATAGAGGAGCGCAATACATGGTGTCGCAATAAGATTTTAATAATCTAATTATTATATTCAATGAACAATTCTCGAATTTAAAAATGTATATTTATAACTCAAATTACACCTATTAACTACATATCAAGATAAATTCCTAAAATATTCAAGGTAATTATTAAAAAGCCAGGATACGAAACTGTGGAACTGTGTTCCAACAAACTGCAATACAAAGGCAGGAAGCACAAGAAACATGAAACCAGACCAGCGAAGATATTCAACATGGCGAAACAGTAGATGGCGCTGTTACCGGAAGTTACCATTTAAATCAGCAGAAATATTTTCATTGATTTTGCGCCGTCTTTCCTTGTGCACAGTATTATGCTAAATTATACAACCGGTGTCTTCATATGTTAAGACTTGTGTTTAGCCTATAATGGCGAAAAGGAGGGTATGTATAGTCCGAGAAAAAAAACGATTATTCAGCCAAGAGCGTAGAGTGCCACCTACCCACTTTCCCGCTTTCAGCGTTTTCCACATCTTTTTTTCCACAAGATCAAATGGTTATTGTATGCATGTTGTTTTAAGCAATGTCATATAATTAGATTAATCGTCTAAATTTTTTGTGTTTAATCTGAGTCTTGATTTTATGTCAGTTCAGTCATTTATCGCATGAGAAGTAGGTATATGCATCCAAACCTAACTGGAAGGAAACCAATTCTCGCCTGCCACTATTGTCGGTATACTGTCAATTAATATCTCCCAAACGGGACTAACTTATTTCATATTGTGCATACCTGTAAAAATTGCACCACAAAATGATATTGCATACAGTTTTCTTACTTATTATTTCGGATCCGTTTCAATGTTTGCAAAATATGAGCACTTTACATGACAATTATACAATGTCAGTAGTTTTAGTTCGTGACAAAAGCAGGTGTCCCAGGGTTACCAAAACTTGGTAAAAGGACACTTTATTGACTCAGAGTCTCTGACATAAAATTGACATGGCATCATGGTTGACATCAACAGGTGTTCAAAAAGAGACTAGTCAGTCATTGGGGGCCCCATGTGTCTAAAATGCTCACTGTTACGGATCACTTCCATGTCACCTTTGTCAGCCTGGGTTCTAGTCTCGGGCTCAGCTAATGCGGGTATGTGAGAAAGCTGGTTCCTCAGCCATTAATACTGGCCACCATATATAGCCTATATTGTGCTGAAAAATGGCATAAACCCTATAACAACAACAACAATAGTCATTCTTTTGTTGACATTATAATTTTTTTAATTCTGCATGTACCAACTCCAGAATGTTTTCTAACATTTTGCATGCTACTTAATATTTATTACTGACTGACCAGTTTCAGTATCAGTTGCTTGACATTGGAGTATTAACTATGATGTACCCAAGTCATGGTTGGGGCTAAAGTCTGACCCTATGCTATCAATGTTATTCTATACCTTTCCATGGAGCAAATAAAATTGTCAGAGACAAAAAGGTGATGTTAAAATCTGCTAACTAAATAGTTTTTTTTTTCTGGAAGTTTGGCTAAAGATAAAATTATTCTTCATTCATTTCTCACCCATTTCTAATACCTTTTTTGTCTGTTTAATTTAATGTTGAAAAAAAAGTAAATGAAAGAACTGTCAGAAAACTTCTGTCTGCTTTATGATAAAAATGAATATAAGTACATTGCGGGTAGTCCCTTAAAGGTAGATCTGATTGCTTTATACATCAAGGTGGAGTCTTAATTTGTTAGACATTTCACATGCACCATAGACTTGACATGTATTCATTCACTGGGTCAGGAAATATAGCCATTTATTTACCAACAAAATATGACCTTCAAAGGAAACAAATAATTTGCTTTGTTGTAAACTGCCTGATAAGCAGACATTATACTGACATCATTGGTGGAATTATGCACAGTATATATACTAATCAATGACAAATGTCAGTAAAACTTGTATTTTGTTTGAAACATTGTTTAATTGATTTATTCTTTCTGTTAAGTACAGTTGATTTCCTTTCATCACTGATTTGCATGTCAAGTTGCATCAATAGACAATTTTTGTGTTTCATAACCATTTTCTTCACAAAATTGACATGCAAACCCTTTGTACAGTCAGAGTAACCTAGCAGTTAACAACAGAAGTTAGATAATTGACTGATAATTTGACTATGAAAAGTGAACTGAATTTATTATGGAAACTTAAACAATTTTGGGAAATTGCCTTGATTTCAAGACTATTCTGTACATTTCTGTAGGTCTGTGTGTGTGTGGATGTTAGAAGCCAGTCCTACCCTGCATAATTCATTGCAGATCTGTGCAAAAGTATGCATACTTTTAATTTTTGGCTACATGAAAATTCCAACAGCTGAGTACTCTGTATACAAGCTTTTTTGTGGAAAATTTTCTTTTATTTTATGTTTGTACCAACTAACCAAGTGACCATTGATCATTAGACTAATTGTGTTTGACACCTCTTTGAAAAACATTACTCAGTTTTAATCCATCATGTTAAACATCCATACATGATGGTTGAAACACTTGCATGTTATTGAATGCTGCATTTTGAAGAAAAAAAAATTACAATATGTTAATAATCATAAAATCTGCTAATTTTTGTGTGTCAGGTACAATATACCTTCATTTTCATGTGATTATTACGTGTATTGCTTGGATTGCAATTTTATACAATTTCTCTTGTGCTAAGCACAAGACAGTAGATCTTAATTTTATGTAAGTTTTGATGATTAAAACACAAAGCCAAAGAAACTGAAAGATGTGTAGAATGAATTATAGAATAGGACATTCATATGGGCTAAAATTGTTAAACCATTGGAACATTATTACCTTAGCTTTATGCACCTTGAATCCGGACTGTAGAAGAAATAATTTGGTAAAATTAGAAACACTAAATTTGCAAAGTTCATCATAGTCGTCAGTACAAATTGTCATGGATGATTAAAAAAGTAAATTGAAGAGGGTGCTGGGTGAAGATCCTGAACTTACTGATTTTGGTTCTAAACTAGCAGTGGAGAAAGTTGTTGTATACAAAATTAAAGGATGTCATGGTGAAGGCATTGAGAATTTTAAAATTAAACAATCACAAAGAATGAGCATTATCAATTATGTAAAATT